>JAOWBP010000001.1:43846327-43870125 GCA_028571105.1 Tragopan temminckii | reverse complement strand
CAGGTAAATGTTATAAGAAAATTTGTTACTGTGATGGTGAAAGAATCTTGGAATTCGGCAGCCTTTGTTTCACCTACTGTTTTCCCATTTGACCTGTGCAGCCTGCCATAGGGGGCCTGCTTCGCAGGGGGGTTGGACTTGATCTCTTGAGGTCTCTTGAGGGGTTCCAACCCCTACAATTCTGTGTTCTGTGTGACCAAGAAAATAGATCTGTACTTTATATGCATATGTGTGCATATAGATATATTTGTGTGTGTATCTGTGCACAATGTTGTTTCATTTTCTTGGAAACGTGAGCTGCTTGTTAGCTGCTTGCTTTGTTAAATGAGGAACTTAATTTATTATTATTATTATTATTTTTAAGTTTCTGCATGAGCATGAGATGGTTGACACAATCAGCTTAGGGTCAAGGCATGTCCAAAGCAGAGAGAGGATGCTGAAAATTGCTGTTCTGGGGTAGAACCTTGGTTGCATTTTCAAGGAATATTGCAGCCAATACAAAAAGCACTTAACTGAAGATTCACAGTCAGAATTTCCAAGAAATGGACTTCTAGAAATTGAGATAATGCAAACTATCACAAATTGTATGGGGAGCAAGTCTTTTAGGGGAAAAAAGCCAGTATGTATTCTGAAGTAGCTTGGACGCTTAGTACTTAGAATTGTTCTGTTAACTGACTGATAGGATATTTCTATTACATGCTTTCCATTGCATGCTTGAAAATTTTTTCGTTTAAAAAAAAAAAAAAAAAAAAAGAAACTAACAGCGTTCTCCAAATGTTGAATGGTGCCCAAAGGATAATTCAGGCCTCTGTTCATAAGTGGGTTTTTCTTTGTTGATTGTTTATTTTTGGCACAAATGCACAGGAATGAATCAGTTTGGCCACATGAACATGCAGCTGTCACCGATGGGACCCCGGCAAACCCCTCCTCTTCAGCACCCTGGACAGCTAAGCCAGGCCGGGGCCATGAATCAGGTCAGCGCGCTTCTCTTCATCCTGGCTATTCAGCTCATGGGTTTGCTGCTGTTGTGCTTTCCTTAAAATAAGTAAACAAAAATAAATACAATTTAAACATTATTCCTGTGTTCTGTAGGCACTTTGGCTCCTTATTTTGCAGTGCCACGGAAAATGTGTCTGGTCTGTGGTCAGCCTTGGTCATTTAATTAAAAAGACATATAATTTCCTTCACTGAAAACTAAGTTTAAGTGGAGTCTTGGGCTGTTGCTCTCCTGAAACAAGGAACAAATTGAAGTCACTGTCTGAAATCAGTATCCCTTTGCTTGGTTGGCAGATATCATAATTTCTGTCTTTTGAGAGTTATAGTAGACTTTCGATATTGTATCCTACGTATAAGTATAGAGCAACCATTTTTGTGGTGAGATAAATGTTTTTGTAAAACACTACAAAAGTGTATGAAATTAGTTCTTTCTTTTCCAACAGATGGGATTTCCTTCACGTATGCAACAACCAGGAGTTGGCCAACCTTCTGGTCAAAACCAATTTCTGCAGCAGAACCCATTCCCTGCTTCTTCCCCAGGAATGAATGCAGCGAGCATGCCTATGACACAAACTAGCAATCAGACACCAGTTTCTCAAGTAAGTTTCTGATTTTGGGAAGTGGTGATAGCAGGCTCTGTCATATACTGTATTCATTGTTCAAGTTCGTAATAATGGAGAATGATTTGTTTTCTCAAGATGCTATTGGATCTATAATCAACTGAATTCATTTATTGAGACTCAGCATTTTCCTGGCTATAGTGCTGGTAGTGGCAAGGGTGAAATATTGGCTTGTTCGCAGGCTTAAGTTTAAGTGGCAGAGAATTATTTAAGTTTGTTTCTGTGAAGGAAAGAGCTTGTTGCTCAGCATATGGTAGGTTAAGAGCAGCAAAGCAGTAGAGCCTGAGAAATTAAAAGAAGCTGGAAGAATAAGTCATAAAAGGCATGTCCAACCACAACCATCAAATGTATTTTGCTGCCGTTTGGGGAATAGGAGGGTTATCACTACTAAACCTCGGAACTTCCAGTCTAGCAGTTTCTTTTCTGTCCTTTCCCTCTCCCTTTTCAGTGAGAACCTTTCAGGCCAGGAAGAAGTAGGGAACGTCAGTTTGCTTCTCGTTGATGCTTCTTCCTAGTTTGCAGGCAAGATTATTGTGAAGTGACAGCTTTTTTTCTTAACCAGTACATCTTTTTGTAATCTCATAGTGCAGTTACAGCTATATGTATTTCTGATGATAAATCTAGTTTCTAGTCTTGGGGGTGGGGGCGTGGGTACGCTATATTTGAATCCATTCTTTCCACTGTGATGTATCGCCCCGTATTCAGGATGTATATATCTGCATTTTTAGAAAGAAATGTTTTGCAATCTGCAAGTGTAGGCATGCCGTTCTTTGAATATATCAATGAGTATTATTTACTCTGAAACTTCTATTTTAGAGCTGAGTACACTACAAAACAACTATATGTTCAAGTGATACAAAATAAAAAGCCCATTTCTCCTTTTGAAATATATAATATATATATATATATATATATATATTTTAAAGTTTGTCACTTTTTGAGGAAGTATGCTAGTTACTGTGGGAAAGCAGCCATTTTAACAGTACTTAGTCTCCTTTTCTATTTGGAGTCATTGCAGATGTGTACTTGTTTTCCCACAGGCACAAATGAACAGCTCTTCCTGTCCTGTGAATTCTCCTGCCATGGCTCCAGGTTCTCAAGGGAGTCATATTCACTGCCCACCTCTTCCACAGCCTCCCATGCACCGAAATTCTCCTTCTCCAGTACCCAGTCGAACCCCAACACCTCACCATACACCTCCAGGCTTGGGATCGCAGCAACAGCAGGCAGCAGCAGCTGCCACCACTGTCCCCACCCCTACTCCTCAAGCAATGCCACCCGGACCGCAGTCGCAAACTATGCACCCCCCTCAGAGGCAGACTCCAACGCCTCCACAGGCACAGCTGCCTCCACAAGTCCAGCCTCCAGTTCCTGTTACGCCCTCTGCAGAGCAGCAGCAGCAACCCTTGTCACAGCAGAGTACGACAGCATCGGTTCCCACACCAACAGCACCACTGCAGCCTCAGCACCCCACGACACCTGTAAGTAAATACTTTAATTGTACAAATGGGCAAATGTAAGGTTTAGGATCTGGTCTTTCCACAGAGGAAGTAATTTTTTCATGCATGTTGAGAAATTCACAGTGAAGCGTGCATACAAGGCCTTTAGTTATGTCTGCATATGCCTAGTGATGGCAAATAATAAGGAAACAATATGAAATTATATACTAGGCCTTCCAGTGCATGTCTGTTGTGTTTTCTTCTGTAACTGGACTTGTGTTAGCAGTATGCACTTCGGGTTAAGCAAGTGGAAGTACTAAAGTGCGTTTGAACTTGATGGAAATAAGGTTACAGGTAAAAGGTAGATCAGAGCAGAGAAAAATAATAGGTTAATTAGAAGCCTGTTTGTAATGTTTTTTTTTGTTTGTTTGTTTCTTTTACCCCTCAGCTGTCACAACCAGCTGTAAGCATTGATGGGCAGGTGTCCAACCCCCCATCCACCAGCAGCACAGAAGTGAACTCTCAGCAGACTGCAGCAGAGCAGCAGCAGCCACCTTTGCCGGAAGTGAAAATGGAGATAAAAACAGATGAAGGGGAACCAGAACAAACAGAGCTGCAGATGGAGGAGAAATCTGAGGTGAGCTTGTTGGTTTGTTGTTGGGGAGAATATCTACTATTGTTAGCTCCTTGGTCTCCATGCAAGCTAGTCCTTCTAGACTTCAGTGAGGGAATTGGATGCTACTTGCTGCTGTGGTTTTGTCACCTCCCTTACCTCTTTCTAAAGAAGGGTCTCTGTTTTGTGGTGAAGTTATGGTAGAAACCAGTGACCACAAGAAGGACTGTGATAAAGTGATTCAAAATGTGAAGTTTTTTGGTAAATACTAATGTAAGAAGGTGCTCAAGATGCTCCTTTGAATGTTACTGGCACTCGTACTTGTTAGAGTAGTGGCTGTGTATGTGACAGGCTGTTGTAGTGGGTTGTGACAGTTTGTTGTGAAGACAGCTGGGAGTGTGACTTCTGGCAGCTGAAGTGCAGGAGAGACAGTCAGAACTGCCTGAGCAGCAAGATCTGTACCTCTTTGTCTACTTGCAGCTCAGAACTGGTTAGCATCCCATTACTGCTACTCCTGTGGTGTTAAAGATATGTTCTGGCACATCAGATCAAGTTTTAGGCAAGATACGATTGCAATGTAGACATCCTTAATCCTAGAAAAGAGCAGTGGGCAAGTGGTATGTAGGTTTATAGGACAGAAACTTGGTTGGGTGGCTCTACAGGCAGTTGTGACAGGGTCTAATCTACTTTCCAGGTTAAAGTAGAACCAGCAGTGGAGGAATGTAAACCAGACCCAATGGAACAAGAAGAGAAGAAAACGGAAGTGAAGACTGAAATGACAGAGGGGGAAGAAAGACCTACAACTCCAGCTACTCAGTCTTCTCCAGCAGCAGGACAGTCTAAGAAAAAAAGTAAGTAGAAACACTGGCTGAGTTTCACTTATGTCTCTTAGAGGTGTTGAGAGGGAGAGGAGCTTTCTTCATTGGTACTCAGTAGACTTACATGAATTGTTTTTGTGACTCTTGGGCAACAAATATTTAATACATGTAATTGTCTTTTGTCAAGTTCTTTACAGCTCTAGTATTATATTAAGTGTTAGAGAAACTGTCAGTACAATAGAGTTTGGAGTGACTGTGGCAGATTTTCTAGACAAGCTTATTCCTGTGATATCAGGAAGGAATGTAAATTGGCTTTTAAATTTGATGGCGTCGTTCTATGATTAAATCCTTTTTAAGGATTTAAGGATTTTCACCATTTCCTTGTGTTCAGATGATTGTTTTAATATCCTCCTCAGAACACAGTGCTATAAGGATAAACAAGCCCTGCCAAGCATCTTATACTTGTTGCCTATAGTCTTTTTACGCACCATGTCTTTCCAGCATGTTTCTTCCTCTTTACAGCTGTTTCTATCTTTCTAATGTTGATTGTTTTTCAAAAGTCTTCAAGCCAGAAGAGTTGCGGCAGGCACTTATGCCAACACTGGAGGCACTTTACCGTCAGGACCCAGAGTCTCTTCCATTTCGACAGCCTGTGGATCCCCAGCTACTAGGAATTCCTGTGAGTGTCTTAGCAAGATACTTTCCTGGCTTTAACTCAGAGCTGTTCTCAGAACATCTACTTCAAACCAACTGGTCTGTCTTGCTTCCATTTCTATGTTGATGCATTTGAATATGTTTGAGTTATACAGTGGAACATATGATGTTTGGGTCAAGAAAATGTTTTTTTTCAAAGGTTTGTTCAGTTTTGTTTATCTTTTGATGAGTAAGCGCACATACCACTTATTGAGGTGACTGCTAGCAGATCCCAATGTTTTGAGGGTCTTTGTGGCTCTTCATTCGTATGAAGATACTTCTATTGATGAGAAACACCTATGAAATGCAACGTATGTAAATGTGTAGAAAACTGATAATGTAAAAACTTAAGCAGATCAAGACCACTTTAAAAATAAATAATACTCACTGATTGAGCTTACATTAGCAAAGAGGAGGCTACTGAACTCCTTGTTTGTGTTGAGTTTTGCACTTGCTTTAGAGCTGTGTTTGGCAGACATTACTATCCTTCAAGGGTCTGTGTTTTAAAGCTTGATTGACCACACCATTGCATTTTTGTACACCTATACGTGTACATAGTCCTGTTTAAATGCTTTGAGTGACATTTTTTTTGTCTGAAATATTTTCATTTGGTTGGCTTTGTTGGTTTTTACTGCTTTTTTTAAATTGCAAAAATGCAAGGCCTCCTGTAGTAGAAGCAGGTATAAGTGTTTCTCATGTTCTTAAACAAGCTCTCAACTGGTTGTTGTATTTGGTGGACTTTCTTAAGAGAAATGATCCTATAATTAAAAGATAAATAAAATGAAGGAGATTGGAAAAAGACTTTTAGATGGAAGATGTGTAGGAGGAAACATGAAATTTTTTTATCATCTAGTACGTGTATTGGGTTTTGTTATTTGGCTGGTCTACTAGAAGCAGTTCTTCCTACTAATGTTCTTATATGTGTCCTTGGATCACAACAGCTGCAAAAGTACTGCTATTTTCTTCTTTCTGTAGTACTTCGTTTTGCAGACTAAAATTAGTGTTTCACTTCATTGATAGTAGACGACTCATAGAACCTGAGAAATACAGGAATAATGGAAAGGAAGCATGGGAGAGTTGTACAGAATTAGAGACTTCAGTGCACGTCACAGGGAGCTTGACAGTCAAGTCAGGGAGGAACCTGTTTTTCTGGATGTATTGCAGAAAGATGTATGTGCTGAGAATGCATATGCTGTCATTTCACAACATAGTTCTATAGCAGTACTTTGATATGCTGCCCTTTCAGGATTATTTTGACATAGTGAAGAATCCCATGGACCTTTCTACTATCAAGAGGAAGCTAGACACAGGACAATATCAAGAACCATGGCAATATGTAGATGACATCTGGCTCATGTTCAATAATGCCTGGCTCTACAACCGCAAAACATCCCGGGTATATAAGTACTGCTCAAAACTGGCCGAGGTGTTTGAGCAAGAAATTGATCCAGTTATGCAGAGCCTTGGTTACTGCTGTGGAAGAAAGGTAGGGAAAATGATTTTTTTTTTTTCTGGTTTGGTTCTTGCTCCCTGCTACTTAGGAGAAATACAGCAATTGCATTCGTTAGCAGCTACATTGTGTAAAAAATTATGAATGCTTACCAAGGTTTAGCAATCTAGTAATTCTAGATTTCAGAATTTATGTATCTTCTAATACTATCTGTTGCTTAAATTATATATTCATATATAAGCCCTTGCAGGGGGAGAAATTCAGCATCTGAAGAATTACATTGATGGTCAATGAGAAAGACGGTGCAGAAGTGTTCTCAATTTCAGTGTGTGTTGAGGCTACATTGTATTTCCATGGTCATGATATGCTTTCCATTTTTTGGAAAAAAGCTAACTTGAGAATAACAGCCCGCTGAGCACTTTTTTGACTCTAGCACTTCATAGTCTTGCTACGCTGTGAGATAGATCTGTGCACAGAATAAGGGGGTAACGGTTGGTGTCTGGGTTATGCTTGCTTCCCACAGAGAGCAAGTAAAAACATATTAGTACTAAGATGACCCATTCCTTTTTGCAGTTGGAGTTCTCGCCACAGACTTTGTGTTGCTATGGCAAACAGCTATGCACAATCCCTCGAGATGCCACTTACTACAGTTACCAGAACAGGTAAGGAAAACTTGCTTGGTGCAGTTTTGTGCATGACGCAGTTGATCTGTGAAAGGCATGCATGTCTACACATATACACCCTCTTCATATGTGTACACCTTTGTGTTATAAGAAAAAATTTGCTGAAAGTATCCTTGAATAGTTTCCCTTGTGTGTGAACAATTTCTTTGCAAAAATTCACTGCTGTCTTCGCTCTTCCTTTTTTTGCTTGCAGAAATGTGTGACGTTCTAATAAATTTTTATGCTGTTGTTAACCAAATCTTTAGTTGTCTAGAAATCATACACAAGTCTGTTAACTTGCTTGCTACCATCTAGCAGTATTTTTCATGAAAAAATAGAGCAAGCATGTTATGCTCCTATATACGTTACACTTGGCAAGCTTTTGTTTTTCTTAAGATATTAACTGAAGAACAAACTTTTTTGTGGCGCAAATCTTCATTGAAGATTTATATATTGATATATTGAATAGTTTGGTTTCTTTTTGTCCCTTAGTTACCTTAAAAGAACAGTCTTCAGAGGCTTTATTACAGAATTTAAGTCCTTGACTTCTGAGGGCATCTCTTTGCTGACTGGAAAAGTGAGGCAGGAAGAAGCAGAAAAATACATGTTTTAAAGCTCTTAGGTCCCCATACCTATTGCCAGAATGTACCAGTTAGAGCTGAGAGCTGATTACCTCAAAATTATGTCACCTCCATCAGTTTGGTTCCTATTCTGTTCTTTCACCTTCCAAAACAAACCAACCAAAAATAACCACCAAGACCTGAATGCCAAGAAGATTTGACACTAACTGTAATTTTTTAAGCACCTGGCTAAGCAAAAGCAACCGAAGAGCTGTAACAGTTACATCTTAACCTTCTTAAGCATAATAAAGGTTTGTAGCAGTGAATGGAGGTTTCTAGGAGCAAGGAAGTAGAAAATAAGTTTCCAGAATCCGTTGTTACAGAATTGCATAGTAATTGTAATTCTAGATTTAAGATGCAAAGCACTCAACATTATAGCACTTAATAGACCAAAAGACCAATGTCGCAAAATCTGACATCCTTTAATGTTTTGAAACTTTAGAATGGAATGTTTGCGCTATAAGACATGCACGTGTGATTTTTCAAATTGTTATATACGCACATGCATGTACATCCATAGACTCAAGTGCACCATCCTAGAAGGTACTCTTCTATGCATTATCTCAGGTGAAGACTGGGAGAGAAGGTTTAGACCTCCTGACTTAGCTTAACAGCTGTTGTAATGTTGCTTTGTGGCTTTACAGTTAACTGTTACAACTTTTTTTCCTTTTATTTTTAGATGCCTTGTGCATTCAATTAACATACTTCAGTAGTAGAGAGGCCATGGTTTCAAAACATTTGAGGGCTGGGGTAGAATCTTGAATCAACCAAATTTTTTTTCAAGTGTAAATTAAATCTTTTTCTGTGATGCTTGTTGTACTGGTGCAGTTTGACAGTTTGATAACAAGCGTCTGAAGGATTTTGAGGACTGATTTTATTAAAAACTTCTGATATTTAACTTCCCTTTCCCAGTAAGAGAAAATCCTGCAGCCTTTCAGAATTTGTACATTTAAGATGGAAGACTGCCCTTCTTCCATTGATGCCCTGCAGATCTTCCTGCCAACAGAACTGCTATGCTGATACACAAATCAGAGTGGCAGTTCTTCCTTCTTTCTGTTCTTTCCACTTTCTCATTTTAATTCTTTGCTGTACATGGCATGGATTATTAAAATGAAGAGGATATGGCTATACTAAAAAGAAAGTCATTTAATTTGCTTTAATCATTTGCTGCTTGAGAACCCATTTGAGAGATATAATGCTAATCTGTGCTTTGCCTTGGCTTTCTGCTTTGTGTTGTCTTGTCCTGCTTCTCTGTTTTTGTTTTTGTCCTGCAACCCCACATTTCTTTGTTCATGTGCATATTTTTCTCCTTCGTGCTTGTCATTGTCTGCATTTGGCTTTGATTGCACACAAAAAACCCACACAAACAAAACAAACAAAAACCAACCAAACTTAATGTGGGCCCTATAAATCTGCATCCTTGAATATCCTTGTCGCCGTTGATGACCTGCTCTCTGCTCCTGTCCTTTCCGTGGCCTGCTGTGATTGGTGGCTCCATTGCTTGGCTTGGGCTGTGTTGTGTGGACGGAGCAGTTCACCCAAATATGGCCTTCTTGCTGACAGGTATCATTTCTGTGAGAAGTGCTTCAACGAAATCCAAGGGGAGAGCGTTTCTCTGGGAGATGACCCTTCACAACCTCAAACGTGAGTCACTTACGCTTGCTTCAGTTTTGCATTCATAAGCTGTGACATGGTCTAAAGTGCCTTCTCAAAAGGAAGGAGTTGAGTTTTAGGTAACTCCCTCATTTCTTAGCCAGGGTAGAGAAGACAAGATATTCTTTGGAAAAGCCTGGACTTGTCCTCTAGGTTTCTTCTTTAATGTCTGGACTGATTGAACTGTAGCAAAGAGAAATTATAACTATACCACTAGAGGGGAAAGAGTAGAATCACTATTCTTCTGAAAAAAATGTGAAAGTACTTGATTGGAGAAAAATAACCATGCCTACAGGCAGGTAGGTAGGTGACAGGTGTAGTCTGAAAAAGTTGAACGTACCATTTTGCTTATAGACTGGGTGTGCTATTAAACGTGTATTCAGCTTCAGATTGCTTTTCATCTAAATCAGAGGCAGAAAATGTCTTCTTGCCATTCAAGTACTTCAGTGTTGGAGTGCCATCTGCTTAAGAGAAATGCTGTGCGGTTGTTGAGCAGGTAATGGTAAAAGGCTGTGGATGGCTTTACTTGCCTTTTCTATGGTAGTAGCAAATTGTTGGGACAGTCTTCCATTCCTCCTCCAGAGATCTTGAAACAGACATTTGCAAGACTAAGGAAGCCCTTGAGGGAAAGATGAGCACCAAGCAATTACTCTGAAGGTTTTGAGCTGTACAGTAATGCTCTTTTTGGGGGGAGGATATTGCAGGAACCGTGGTTTATAAGTTAATAAGCTTGAGGAATTGTGCAGGTGGCAGTATTCAGAATAAACACTGACATAAAAGGACAGGAAGGTTAATGCAAGTTGGATTGGATCTCTGTCACTATTTCCCAGGGAGGAATGTATTGATCACCTCATGCTATTATGCAGCACCGTCTTTTAGAGATCCAAATGTTCTTATATAGTTGCTCTGGACTACTTCAAAGCAGACTAGTGTCAAATGATACCTGGGGCCTCACTGTCAAAAAGATGGAGTTTCTAGTCCTGCAAATGATACAGGGAATGTAAAGCTAAAGCTTTACCACATAGAGTGGTAGCTATGTTGGGGCTGCAGCATTTGGAAGCTGTAAGTTCTCCTTTGAAATTAACATGTGAGGAAGGCAAGGCTGTAGAAGAATCTGAAATCAAGATAACTTTTTTCAGTAACGAAAGATAATTGACATTCTCTGTCTTCAGAATATCAGAGGCACGTCAAATGGTTCTTTAACTGTAAAACACTGATACAACTGGTCCAAAAATTGAATCAGCAAGTTACCGTTTACTTTGGTAAACTGAACAAGAGAGATCACAAGCTGTTATCTCATAGAGAAGAATTTTTTTAATGGATAGAGTCAAGGATGGCACATACTTTTCCATCACTTCGTAAAATAAAATACCCTTCCTTGCAGTGCTTAGTGAGAGTTTGTATTTAAAAAAAAAAAATCTGCTTTTGTCCCAGCGTGTGGTATGACATGAATATGTCTTTTGTTAAAACTGAGTTTTATTGCCTGTTTCTCCATAGCACGATAAACAAAGAACAGTTTTCAAAAAGGAAAAACGATACACTGGATCCTGAACTGTAAGTAGTGCTGTCTCATTCTGAATGATCCTCATTTCATCACAGTTCCTTTGTAAAATACATGATACTCATTTGCCTACCAGCTTTGTTTTTCATCGTCTTCCAATTTTCATGTAACTGTTCGTTAGCCCACAGGGGCTGCTAACTAAGCAGCGTGTCTGGCATTCTGTCCTGAGAACCAAACTGCAACAGCTGTCCTTACAGAAAATGTGAAATCATACGTATGGCCTGAAATTAGTGTGTTTTGTTGTCTTATATATAGATCCAACAAAAGGATGAATGCAGGTAGCTTGCTTTGAAACCCTGTTGCAGCAAGCGCTTACGTCTCAGAACTGATTTGGGTCATTTGGCAATAGCTGCTTTTGGGGCTCTGCTGTAATACAAGGAGATCTGTTAAATCTGGTTCTTCTGCACTGCTCTGGAAGCAGAATTGTAGGCACTTGATAAAGATGGTGGTGACTCAGCTGCTTTTCTTTGTTTCCCGCATTTTTTTTTTTAAAGCTACTTTATGCTCCTTCATTATACACCTGTGCTGCAATTCTCAAAAATGCTGTCTTCATTCTCAAATGAATGAGCAAAAAGGAAGCGTATTCTTCCCACACCATCTTTCTACAAGGGTGTAAGGGTCAGCCAATTCTTCTATTTTTCAAGGGCTGTGGGAAGAAAAGAAGAATAACTTGATTCATAACTTGTCTTTCCCTTTGTTATAGTGGAGATGCAGACGAACACTAAAATACAAGCCTAAATGCTCTGTGCCCTGCATAAACAACAACTATTCATTCTAAGTCTGACTTACAAATAGATGTGTTTAGAAGGAGTCAGGTTGTCCTGATCTGTGAAACAACTTTAGGTATTTAGGAAAACTACATTCACTGACTTCTGTGAAGCAAACTGTATAACTTAGCTCAGAGCTGTCCCTAAATCTCCTCTAGAATTCTGAAAATATCTAGACATTGCTGCTATTTCCATCTTTCCCACTTTTCTGCAGTAGATCTGCAGTGTTCCTCAGGCTTCAGCCGTAGTGGTGCAACTGATAGACAACTATTTCTCCCGGTTCTTCACTTCTGACACAGTGAAATTTCTTCTTTATTATAGCAACAAGCAGTTCACAGGTTTGATCCTTAGAAGGGTTTCTTTTTAAAAAATGAGCGAGGTGGATGGAGGTAAAGGAAGTAAATGGTAGTAACATATCCCTGCATAGGCTTGAGCTGACAGTTATACAAAATACAAAAGCAATTAATGGTGCTACTAACATTGGTTCATTTCTTTTTACAGATTTGTTGAATGTATAGAGTGTGGCAGAAAAATGCACCAGATCTGTGTTCTTCACAATGAGATAATCTGGCCTTCTGGGTGAGGAATTTCTCTTCCTTGACTGTAAGATAGATTTCGTAGAGTCAGTGCATGTGTAAAAGTGTCTGATAAAAACCCTATCCAACCAAAAAGTTGCACATTCACCTGAAAAGCTTACAGAATACATAGGGTAACCTCGAATTCAGAAATTGTATTTTACTGTTACATGTGAAGTTGTTTCGAATGTTCCCATGTATAGAGGAGAGTCTTTCAGCCTCATTTACGTTTAAAGATACTTCTGGTTCCTGTAATAATTTCCTACCAATCTATTTTCTGTACAACTCAGATTGCTTTGTCATTTTTGTATTCTGTAACCACTAAAGAATTTAAGATGAATTCGCTTTTTTTTTGGCCTCAGTAATCAGATTAAATCTGAAAAAACAATCTAGTCTTCTTTGAATCAGGCTTTTGCTTTACGTAATTTGGTACCTCATCTTCATCAGAGACAACAGTTTGAGACTGTTTGCTCTGGGGATACTTTAAGTCAATATTGTCAGATCTGTCAGAGAAGACCCTTGTTTCCTGAGCTAAAGTTTGCAGGTGGTGGTGGGGTAGCTGACAGCAGCTGCTCCCCCTGATGTTTAGTGACTCTACTGCAACTAAGAAATGGGCTATTTCTGCTGTCACTATTCCCTCTGCAGTCTTTTATCTCAACTGTCAGCTAAGGTCTTTTCCAGACCTTATCTGGTGAAAGATTTTGCTTCCAGTCATAAGATGCTAAGGGTTTTATGGTCTGATTTGGGGTGTTCTTCACATTCTCATATTTCTGCTTCAGCTTTGTCTGCGATGGCTGCCTGAAGAAAACAGGACGAACCAGGAAAGAGAACAAATTCTCTGCTAAAAGTAAGTTTCTGATAATTGCACCACAATACTTCCATTTAAGAATGGGGAAGAGGTACCTTTTGTGCTTGTTCTGCATTTATTTCAGTCTTTTGAGTTTGGTGTATACATTTAGTCAGCTCTGACCAAGAGTTCTGTGATGAGAATGTTTGCATTCCCAGGTGCTGCCTTTGTACAGGATTTATGTACTGTTTTAGGGTCCTGCTAGTGTAAGGCGCATGGTCTTTTTATTACATTACATTACATTGAGAATTAGTTACTGTGTGACTACAGTCTAACTTAATTCTATGAGTACATGTTTATTACTGTGCTGCTGCTCTTGAAGGCTTTGAAGGCTGCATCAGTTGAGCACAAAACTTGTGTTTCCTCGTGATCAAGGTAGCTGGTATGAAGGTAGTATAGGGGGAAATCTGTGCAGTTATTATCAACCTGTCCTAAAGACAAAATAAATCTTTCAAAAACTTCTTTGTTTAGTTATTTCCTTTTTTTTAATATTTGCCATATTCCTCCCTTCCATTCCCCTCCCCCCCAGAAAGCAAAGAAAAAAAAAGCTAGAAAATCACTATGTTTGAATAGCGATTCAACCATAAGTATAACTAGTGTTACACAGTTACTTTTAAAGGAGCTGCTTTGGAAAAGAGGAGAGGGTCTTTCCAACTCTGTAAATTGTCTTGAAATGGGGGGATAGACTGATAGGTGTACAATTCTGTCAAACACCCTGTTCTCTTTGATTGTTCTCATAAAATAGAAAGCGAAGAACTCAAAGGTTTCAAGTCTGTGTCTTTTTCCAAAATCAAAACTTGCTGATTTCACTAAGGACATTGGAATTATGCAAGGATTATTTTATGGATATTACCTGTTAAGTTCTGTTTCTAGCAGTCTGCATGTGTTGCACACTTAACGTAGCATAGTGATACTTTTGCTGGAAGGTGTTAAACTGTAAAATGTAAGAGCTTGATTAACAGGCATGTAACCCTAACAGAAGTAATGAACAGCAGTAAGACACACCCTGTTACACCATAAGTCTTAAATTCACTCTTAACTTTAGGTTTTGTCAGTTACCTGTATGCTCGTTCTTTTGTCCAATTTTTGGTTGAACCATAGAATTGCTCAGATTGGAAAAGACCTTAAAGATCATCAAGTCCAACTGCAAAAAAAAAAAAAAAAAAAAAAAAGTAAAAATAAAAATAAAGAAACTTCTGAACAAGCTACATTACTTGCAGTCAGTCATGTTTAATATCTATTTATCAAAATAGATTCTTTTGGTAACCGGAGAGACTAAGCTGGCTAGTGTAGCAGAGTTTACTTCTATGTCTGCTCTTGAAGCTATGTCTGAGAGCAATGTTTTGCAATCTAGTTTAAGTAATTAAAAGCTGCTTTTTAGGAGGAGCCTTAATTGCAATTGACTTTTAAGATAGATAGGAACTGGGTTGAGATGCGGAATCTTTCTTTGTTTGAATGATTTCTAAACTACAAGCCTGTAGGTGAAAGACAGTTCATCTCTAAGAGTAGTGTTCAACAATAATGATTTAATTTATAGTAACATAGTGCATGCATTGATTTGCTTTTCATGTAACACCTGAATAGAGGAATCACACAATCACATTTGAACAGTTTCATTTTGTATGTATTTAGAACTGATTTTATTTTTTTTCTGCAGGGTTACCAGCTACAAGACTCGGTACCTTCTTAGAGAACAGAGTCAATGATTTCCTAAAGCGACAGAATCACCCAGAGGCAGGAGAGGTTACAGTTAGGGTGGTACATGCATCTGACAAAACTGTCGAAGTAAAGCCAGGAATGAAAGCAAGGTATGTTCTGTCCATTTCCAGTTTTGGTTCCTTTTGAGGAGGAGGTGTGGGGAGGCTACTTGATGCTATCATTTAGAAAAGATAAAGACTATTGAGTTTAAAAACTCACTACTGACCAGTTCTTGATGAACAGGTGTTACAGGAACTTCCATTATTTGTCGTGTCATCTTTTTCATAGCAAAAAGTGGATGCATTTATATTTCAGTAATCTGTAAGCGTTTAAGTGTAAAATTACAAAAAATTACACCTGGAATAGCCCTCATTGCTGCTTTTACATACTGATATATATTTTCTAATATGTGAATGTATTTGACGCTCTGTTTCTACTTTCCATTCTGCAGATTTGTAGACAGTGGAGAGATGGCTGAGTCTTTCCCCTATCGAACAAAAGCACTTTTTGCCTTTGAGGAGATCGATGGTGTAGACTTGTGCTTCTTTGGGATGCATGTGCAGGAGTATGGCTCAGACTGTCCCCCACCCAATCAAAGGTGAGTAGCTGTCTGATAACTAATTTTATTTTGGTAGTTTTTCAGTTCTGTGGAACTTGCTCTAAAAGCTTTGATGTTACTGTTATTTCCATTAGCCTCTAAAAACAAAAAGGTTTCTGGAGGAAATATTTCAGAATCATTTGTTACTGGAGGTGCTGGCTGGCAAACAGCACTGACTTCGGGATCACTTGTCAGTATTCTAAGAGGAGGGATTGGATGATTCTAGACAGAGGAGGCTAGTAAATTAACAGCTGGTTTCTAGAAGTAAATTAGGATTAGACGTTTTGAAGACTGTTGTTCTGGATCTTTCAAATATGTAAAACATGAAAAAAATTTAGAACTAACTTAAAATCTGTTTCTGATCATGCCCTCTTTTTTTTTCTAGGCGAGTGTATATATCTTACCTTGACAGTGTTCATTTCTTCCGCCCTAAATGCTTGAGGACTGCTGTCTATCATGAAATCCTAATTGGATATCTAGAATACGTCAAGAAATTAGGGTAAGTATTTTTTTTAAATATTTTCTTCTGTGCAAATTTGTGTTCCGTAGCTGTCACTACATGTTACTACCACCTATTATGCAAAATATGGTGCCAAATATCTCATGGAGTGACAGAGTAAATTAGTAATACCTGTGTACAGGTGAGAAAGAGAAAAGACAAAAAGGAGATTAACAGGCCGTTCAGAAGAGGCTTGATTCACATACTTCAGGTATATATAAAGTTTCCAGACTGATGTTAAACTTTCTTAAATCTAAGTAGAAAAACTAACCTTTCAGTCTGGGTTATGAAATTATGGTGGCCCTGTTGATTGTGTACAGTACTTGAGAAATGCCACTGCTTCAATCGGGTCATTCCTTTGGGGTGGCAAGTTCTTACCCATGCTTGTTTGTATGGAGAGAGGTAAGTTTCTTCTATCTGCACTGATTAACTCTTACAGTTGTGCAAGGCTGCTAAGAAATCTCTTGCAGAAAGAGCAGTTCAAACTGTGAAAAACTGAGAAGTTAGAGGAGGGAGAGGAAATTATACACAGGACAGCGCAAAAGAACAGAAAATACATGAGGCAGCACAAAAGAGAATACAGAACAGGTGAAATAAGAACGGTGAAAATGATCATGACTACTCAAGTAGAAAAGGCAGTAAAATAAATGTCAATCTATTGTCAGAGGTATCTTGTATCATTTGGCAGAGTTATTCATGAAGAAATTTTGGGGGATGAGTTGCATGAGAAAAATTGGGAGAGTCAGAATGGAGACAGGTGGTACTGTACTGTTTTCAGTACTGACGAGAAATAATGAATGTGCGAACTTTGAAGGCATATTTTAGACTTCTTTTTACTGCTTCTTCTGTGTATTTCTGACCTGCGAATCTGTAAAACTGCTGCATGGAGCTCAAGCCTCTGTTTTATTTAATTAAATATTTATTTAATGGAATGGGTAACATCAGGTTCTAATTTTGGGAAAACAATATTGGTCATGCAATATCATCTCTCCCTTCTCAAGCAGAAGGAATGACAACTGGCTGCAGTTCCTAGGATTTTAGTAGGGTCCTGCAGAGCTGTTTCTCAACACACCAAGGATGGTTATTTTTCTCTAACTTGAGATCTGATTGTTCCTCCTATGGGAGTTATTTTTTTTAAACTGATAGAGAAGAACTGTGAATGAAGAACTGATCTTCATGGTATTTTATTTTCTGCAGCTGCTACTATCTGGATGCCATTTGTCTTCATAGTACTTGTGTTTGTATCCCCAATAGCTTATGTCAACAGTGATATCTTTTTTTATTCCCAGATATAATTGTGAAACCTTTTAAAACAGGTCTTCAAAGTTTAAAAGGAACTACAGTAGAAAAATGAAGTGTTCAAGTAAATGCATTTTTAAAATGTTCCTAACTAATGAATGATTGTGCTGTCTCCATCTTCTCATTAGTTATCAGGTAGCATTTGCAGGTCTACTTTAGGCTTAGATTTTTACCTTGACTGGAAAGCATGCACACTTCGTGATTTATTCTGCATATAGTGCTGAATTTCTAAAAGTCAGTGAAAAGATGCAAGCATTATCTATGTGAATTAAGCTGGAATGAACACTAGAATTAAATCTTTGAGAGCTATTATTATCCATCTGTTAATGTCAGCCAACTTTGTGGTGGCTCCATCTCGTGGCAGAGAGGAAAGCAAGCTCTATTAATAACTATCAGAGCCAACATATACTGTTTTTTATCTAATGATGCTAGGTATACTACTGGACATATCTGGGCATGCCCACCAAGTGAAGGAGATGACTACATTTTCCATTGCCATCCTCCTGACCAAAAGATACCCAAACCCAAACGACTGCAAGAGTGGTACAAAAAGATGCTGGACAAATCTGTGTCAGAGCGCATTGTTCACGACTACAAGGTTTGTTGGGTGTCTGTCTGTGTTAGGGGCTGGTTTTGACCAGCCTTGTCTTGGTTTCTTCCTTGCCTACGCATTTTCTGATTCTGGGATTGTGCTATATTAGTTTAAGGGATTTGATCACTAAAATCCTGGAGTTAAAAAACAAACCTATTCAAAGCATATAGCTTCTGAAATCAATGCTAGCAAGAGATTTTAAGTGATGAGGTAGAACAAACTAAATTCTTGAGGAATGCTGTTTAAGAGAGCAAATCTCACTTTTGTTAATAGAACTTAAGGGATCTCTAGTATTCCTGTGTTAAATATAGTTGTGGGGTAAGTTTGCACATTGAAGTCTATCAGGTGGTTACGTGAGTGGGAATATTTCAAATGTGTCTCAGGAATTTTCTGTAAATGATGCAGTGTTTAATCTGTATATAGACCATACTCTTACAAATTTAATTCAGATTTATTGGTGCCTTTTTTAATCATTGATCGAAAAGCTTACCTTTACTCACTTCAATTGTTATAGTGGTAACCAGGTGTGTTAATTATTCAGGATATATTTAAGCAAGCAACAGAAGACCGTCTGACAAGTGCAAAAGAGTTACCTTACTTTGAAGGGGACTTCTGGCCAAATGTTCTGGAGGAGAGTATTAAGGAACTCGAGCAAGAGGAGGAAGAACGGAAGAGAGAAGAGAACACTAGTAATGAAAGCACAGATGTAAGAATGCTTCTGTTATTTCATGACGTAATGCAAAAGTTGTGATTTCCTGTTACTAATTGAAGAAGAAAAAGGGCCTAGGCTCTTCATTTAGCTGGCTTTTTCATATTTTGCTCTAACGTAAAACTCAAATTTGTTTTATAAGTTAAAGCTGATCAAATACCCACTGCATTTGTATTAGCAGTAACTGTTCACATTGTTGTAAACCTAACTAGTTACCAAAATTTTTTAAAACGAAACAGCTGCTAGTTGAATATTTTGTTGCTGAAATTCAACTGTTATCAATGTTCGTGCTGCAACTTTGGCCTGGCTAGGAAACTTTTTCCTTAAGCTTTCACTTTTGAACAGTGGCTCTTTTCTTAGTAGCCTAGATGTTATAATAATGATCTTAGCAGAGCACCAGAGAAAGACAGCTCTGACTCAGTAATTTACTCAGCATAGGGTTTATTTTTGGTTTTTTTTTCAGTAGGAGGTTTTCAGGCATCAAAGATCTGAAGCTCAAAATAAGACTGAATTGTTGTAGAGCTACTCAAACTACAGCAGTTTCTTGCTGGTGTCTTGTTTGTGCCGTTTTCTTTTCAGAGAGCATACAACAAATGTGCTTTCACATTCCACAAAGAAGAGTTATGCCTCTTCACAAACAAATTTGAAAATGGACATAAATTCTGCATCTGTTCTTGATCTTCTGAGCTTTTTTGGAATAGGTGATGAATCCAGGGTGAAGCTAGTAGTTTTGCCCACACAGTAGTACTTGCTAGTTAGCTTTGAACACTGATATAGATATAGATATTAGGATTTTGTTCTGGTTTAGAGTTATTGTCTAGAAGACTTCTGCATCAAAAAAAAGTTAATGTTACAACTAGAATTTGTAGTTCTCCTTTGCTGTCCTTGCAACATCTCCTGAAAGGCTTTTGAATAAACTTAAGTTTATGAGCCATCTGGGAGCTAGGCAACTTGACACCAAATTTGCATTAACTAACATTAACGATGTTAGTTAAAGTTTTTTCTTTGTTTTGTTTATCTGCTGCACCTTCCTATCATATCCTCATACTAGAAATTACGTTACTAAGGCTTTTTGGACTGGGAAGAAAAGCTTTATGTTAAAATCAGTTTGATACAATCTATTTTAAAAAACAACTGTTGGACAGAGGGCTGTAACAAACAAAATCTAGGTGGAGTAAGTCTGTCTTACCTCTGGTTAGTGCAGTATCACTTGTGCTTTTCAGTTATTTTTGGTTTTGAATTGCATTAAGAGCCGTTTGCTGAACACATTGGTAATTAGCCAGGAGATTCTCCAGTGTTCAACTATCCCAGGCAGATGGGTTTCAGTAAATATCATTTAGCGTTCTTTATCCCTTATAATTCCTAAACATTTATGCTTTTAGTGTTCCTGGAACCACGCATTGCTTATCTAGTTGTCTTCTAGAATAATTTCAACTGAATTAATGTAATCTTTCAGGGGACCCTAGTAAGTGTCTTTGGAGTAAATTCCTGTGAAGCATGTTTAGTCCTGCTATTAGAGGTGTGAATGTAATAAAATGCTGGTGTGGTGTGATGTAGGTACCTGACATAAAATGCCTTTAAAATTATTAGGTGAGCAAAGGAGACAGCAAAAATGCCAAAAAGAAGAACAATAAGAAGACAAGTAAGAACAAGAGCAGTTTGAGTCGTGGCAATAAGAAGAAGCCTGGCATGCCGAATGTGTCCAACGACCTTTCCCAAAAGCTGTATGCCACTATGGAGAAACACAAAGAGGTGAGAGTTGATAGGATGAGAAATACTGTACTGAAGTATACAGATGTTCAAAACCTTGGTCCTTCCAGCAGAACTGTGTGCTGTAAATCATACAGGTTTGACTGGGGAGTTGGGTGGTACACTACACTTAGTTACCAGTAAGTGATCGTATTCTTTGCTATGAAGAAGGTAAACCAACTTGCAGTGCACTCAGAAGTTTGAAGTTTCCCAGTCCTTAAAAACACACTACTGTAGCAGCACATCATTCAGGTGTTAGCTGGGCCTGGAAATGTACACTGGAGTTTGAACAAAAAGTCATGATAAGTGCTGGCATTAATTATTTTTACTTCAATTCTCAGGTTTTCTTTGTCATCCGTCTCATTGCTGGCCCTGCAGCCAACTCTCTTCCCCCCATCGTTGAGCCTGACCCACTCATTCCATGCGACCTGATGGATGGGCGTGATGCTTTCCTTACCCTTGCTAGAGACAAGCACCTGGAGTTCTCCTCACTGCGAAGAGCTCAGTGGTCAACCATGTGCATGCTGGTGGAGCTGCATACGCAGAGCCAAGACCGCTTTGTTTACACCTGCAACGAGTGCAAGCATCATGTGGAGACCAGATGGCACTGCACTGTGTGTGAGGTACGCTTGGTGAAGTTTTCCCTACTGGCATCCATATATTTCTGTGCCTAGAGTGCTTTTCAACTAATTTCTCAGTGTTAACTTACAAAAAAGATATGTATAGCTCACCTTCTGGCAGTTGAGGAAAGAAGGATGTGTTTTCTTATCAGACAATACTACTAGTTGGCTACTCAGTGAAATTTTTGTCTCCTACTTTCAAGCTGTGGAGAACTGAAGTAGCAGAATTGCATTTCCTGTAATTCATTTAAGGTGCTGCTGCATAACCAGCTGGAAACAGTAATGAGTGCTGGGGCTGTAATTAGTTGATTGTTCTGAAGAGCAGTGTGTTCGTTCTTCTTCCAAACTGTGGTGCTGCAGTATTTCTGTAAACAGGGCTCTCCATCAGTTTTCTGATACAGAGGTTTTGCTATGCCATAAAACAGATTTCTATGCTTGGGTGATTGTTCTGTTGTCACTCTACAGTAGCAAACAGCACTCTTGTTCTCAGAACTGTTTGCAATACCAGTGTTTGGAGACCGAGCCCAGTGGGCCTGTTCCCAGAATCTGGAAGGATCTTGAATCTGTCTTGTAACTTGATTTTTCAGCCTGCTGGAAGTAAATGATTGCCTTGGATTTGGTTCTGAAAAGTTCTGATTAAATTTTTATATTCTCATTTTGAAGTAGGTGTTGGGAAACAAATGCTACATTTCTTATGGATTAATTGAATCTATTGGATAACTTGGATCTTCTTAAATAAATTGAGCCCAAATTCTTGCTGTTGCTTTCACGGACTGTAAATGCTATTCTGTTCTTCTATCAGCACACTTTTGGGTTCAATTCACCTGACAACCCAGCTTTCATTCTTCCTTCTTTGAAAATTGGGTAAGAGCGATAGGAAAGGTACCCCTTCTTTTGAAAAAGCAGCATACGACAGCTCTTTGATCCTTGCCTTTCTCCTCCTTTTTCAAATCAGGAAAGAAAGGGATCTTTTCAGTCTGGCTGAATCACGTGTGAGTTACTAACTCAGAGCAAACTTGTTATTCAAGATACACAAATATGTGTAAATTTCAGACACCTTTACACACCCATACACTTTCCCTGGCTATAGTTTCAATTTATTCCTCTCTGCTACCTCAGCATAGCCTGAAAGACTGAATTTTTCCCCCAAGCATTACTTTGCCTGGAACAGTCTGGGAGTAATGTGCTGAGATGGCATGACACCATTTGCTTGTTGCATGGAGTTACAGGAACACTGATAACTTTACCTTCGTTGTCTTTCCAGGATTATGACCTGTGCATCACCTGCTATAACACTAAGAATCATGACCATAAGATGGAAAAATTAGGCCTAGGTCTAGATGATGAGAGCAACAACCAGCAGACTGCAACCACCCAGAGCCCAGGTGACTCCCGCCGCCTGAGCATCCAGCGCTGCATCCAGTCCCTGGTCCACGCCTGCCAGTGCCGTAACGCCAACTGCTCGCTGCCATCCTGCCAGAAGATGAAACGGGTTGTCCAACACACCAAAGGCTGCAAACGCAAAACCAACGGAGGGTGCCCCATCTGCAAGCAACTCATTGCTCTTTGCTGTTACCATGCAAAGCACTGCCAGGAGAACAAGTGCCCGGTGCCCTTCTGCCTCAACATCAAACACAAGCTCCGTCAACAGCAGCTTCAGCACCGCCTGCAACAGGCTCAGATGCTCCGAAGGAGGATGGCAAGTATGCAGCGGACCGGTGTGGTGGGCCAGCAGCAGGGGTTGCCCTCACCAACGCCGGCCACCCCGACAACTCCAACAGGCCAGCAGCCCACAACGCCACAAACTCCCCAGCCCCAGCCTCCACCCCAGCCTGCCTCGCAGCCTCAGCCCGCGCCTCCCAACAGCATGCCGCCCTACAGCATGCCGAGAACTCAGCCCCCCGGTGCTGTGTCCCAGGGCAAGGCAGGCGGCCAGGTGACTCCTCCAACTCCACCCCAGCCGCCTCAGCCACCAGTTCAGGGTCCTCCTCCGGCAGCGGTGGAAATGGCCATGCAGATCCAGAGGGCGGCGGAGACCCAGCGACAGATGGCGCAGGTTCAGATTTTCCAAAGGCCGATTCAGCACCAGATGCCCCAGATGCCGCCCATGGGAATGAATCCTCCGCAGATAGCCAGGGGTCCTGGTGGTCACATAGATCAAGGAATGGGGCCGGCGGGGATCCAACAGCAGCCACCTTGGGTGCAGGGTGGCTTGCCCCAAGCTCAATTGCAGCCGGGAATGCAGAGGCCATCCATGATGTCAGTAGCCCAGCCGGGTCAGCCGATGAATATGGCACCTCAGCCAGGAATGGGCCAGGTACCTGGCGCTGCCCAGCCAAAACAGCCACCTCTGCCCCAGGCGGCCTTACAGAACCTACTGCGGACACTCAGGTCTCCCAGCTCACCCATGCAGCAGCAGCAGGTGCTTAACATCCTTCACTCCAATCCTCAGCTGCTGGCTGCTTTCATCAAGCAGCGGGCCGCCAAGTACGCGGGGTCCCAGAACCCCCAGGGGATGCCTGGTCAGCCTGGCATGCCCCAGGGCCAGCCGGGGCTCCAACCGCAGCAGGCCATGCAGGGGCAGCAGGGAGGGGTGCACCCCAACGCAGCCATGCAGAACATGAACCCCATGCAGGGGGGGGTGCAGAGGCCCAGCATGCCACAGCAGCAGCAGCCGCCACAGCAGCCGCAGCAAGCCATGGCTGGGATGAATCCTCAGG
>JAOWBP010000001.1:43819964-43834037 GCA_028571105.1 Tragopan temminckii | reverse complement strand
AGGCCACAATGAGGTCTCCCCGGAGCCTTCTCTTCTCCAAGCTAAACAAGCCCAGTTCCCTCAACCTTTCTTCATAGAAAGAAATTGCTGAGGGATTTTGGAACAGGAAATACCATGGTATGGAGGTGGGAGGAAAACAGCATCCGATTCCTTTTCTGGTTGCTGGACTCTTTGCAAAGGCTGTTCTGCCTCCATAATGGTTGGAGAAGCGCTGATAACCTGTGAAGAGTTCTGAATTCCTTGTTGTAGGGAGTAAACCTGTAGTGCCCAGGGCAGAGAAGAGAAATTCTGTCCCTAATGCCTTTCTCTGGTTGTTTTCTCTGTCCTGACAGGGTACAGGGCCCTTCTGCGATATGAGGGCTTTGAGAATGATGATGGCCATGACTTCTGGTGCAATTTAGGCACAGTGGATATTCATCCCATTGGCTGGTGTGCCATCAACAGCAAAATCCTGGTGCCACCACAAAGTGAGTGTGGGACAAGAGAGGCCAGCACGCTGGCTTGGCTGCCTTAGCTTATGCATGGTACAGTGGGATGGACGCTCCTACTCACAGCTCTACTTGTGCTCTGCTGTGACAGTTGGGGCTGTTTGCCCTGCATCTCCCTGTGGCTGACCCAGGAGACTCCTGGGTGCCGAGCTGTGTCACATCTGTGGACAGAGCCTAACAAATGTAGTCATTCTTCCTTCTGACCTTCACAGTAACTAGGTTTTGCTTTTGGGGGTTCATCTTGGATGCTGTTTCTGAGCAACACGCTGTCTCCAGTTCTTGCTCAGCTAGCAGTTAGGAGAAGGATGCTACTATAGCAGGATTCTGGCAAGTGGATTTGTTTGGCATGACTTCCTGTAATACCACTTCCACATCTAGATGAGTGGAGCTGGATGTCAGCTTGGCGCAGTCCCTTCTGTGGTGGTGATCCCTCACAGCCCGTAGTGAGGGTGAGCTGCAGAGTAGAGTCTGCCTGAGAGCAGAGAGAGTGTTGGAGTGTGAAGGCCTTCTAGTACAGATGAATTCTCTTCACTGAAGAGAAAGGGTGTAGTACAGTCCTTTGGTCATAAAGATATGCTTTTTCCCTTATGCGTGTCTAGCTATCCATGCCAAGTACACTGACTGGAGAAGCTACCTCATGAAAAAATTGGTGGGAGCCAGGACCATCCCAGTGGATTTCCACATCAAGGTGAGACCTTGATGAAGGTGGTGCATCCTTTGTTGCTTCTCAGGAAGCTGAGATGTTTTTTTGCTGCTTGTTCCTGGAACACGGCTGAGAGCTCACACTACGGAAGGTGCTGGAGGCAGGCAGATGTTGTCTGTCTGTTTCTCCTCCCTGCATCCCACTCCCACCTGATGAGCAGAAGCGAGGAGCACCTTCCCTTCAAAGATCTGCATTCAGTTTAGGCTGGTTGAAGTGTCAGAGTCCATTTAGAGTGCTCTTAGTAGTTTTACAGCACTCTGAGATCTCCAGTGCCAAAATGTCAGGTGTTCTATAAGTGCCTTTGGGTATTTGCAGGTGAGTACAGATAGGCTGTTATCAACAAACCGCAGGTCTCCAAAAAGTCAATCAGAAGGCAGCCAGTGACTCATTGGGTCTGTCTTAGAGTAACTCCAGTGTTGGAGGTGGAGTTGACAGGAGGTTTATTGTGTTGCTCAACCTTTGATCACAGTAAGCGAAAACAAGGACCTGACCTCTTGAAGTCTACTGAAAATCCTGTTACCCTTTGGGAAGCTGTACCTCTCTGACTGTTTCCAACCTTGAAACCTTCGTGGCCTCTTTTATGGCTGAAAAAGGCACACAATTCCCCATTCAGTTCCTGCTGAACAGAGAAGTGATATTTTTCTCACTCTCCATAATATTCACACAACATGCTGGCTAAGCATGGCTCCTGGTCTGGGGTACCTGTTGTGAAGCCACAGGACCAAGGGAGATTTAAGGTGTATGTGCCCAGCCATGCTGTTGTGTTGTGGGGCTGGCAACTCCCTGTGTCTCTGATGAATTCAGCCCCATGCAACACTTCCCAGAGGTGTCTCCCAGTCAGCTTTGGGCAGTGAGAGGAGCTGACCAGAGTGTGTGTGGAGGGGAAAGCTGTTTCTTTGAGATCTTTGGGGAAGGAAGGCACTGTGTGTGATCACCTCACCTCTTCTTCTTGTTGCCAGATGGCAGAGAGCATGAAGTACCCATTCCGGCAGGGCATGCGGGTGGAGGTGGTGGATAAGAACCACGTGTCCCAGACACGCATGGCAGTGGTGGACACTGTCATTGGGGGTCGACTGAGACTCCTCTATGAAGATGGTGACAGTGATGATGACTTCTGGTGCCACATGTGGAGTCCCCTCATCCATCCTGTGGGCTGGTCACGGAGAGTGGGCCACAGCATGAAGAAGACAGGTAGGGATCAGGCACCCACATGCATTTTTTTGTTTGCTATGTGCTGCCCGGCTCTACTGTTAACACCAGTCCCATCGTGGTAGAAGATCAGGCATTTGTTTTTGTATGAGCTCTGTATCACAGTCTGTTACAGGAGGATGTGGAGGGATTGACCTGTTCTTATTCATCTGATCTGGATCTCGTTTAGCTTCTGAGTTCTCACCAGATAGCCAGGATGTTTTCTTGCTGCGTTTGCTGCAGGTTTCTCACTTCTTTTGTGGGTTTTTTTTCCCATTCCTTACAGAAGAAAAGCGCAGTGACATGGCAAACCACCCCACCTTCCGGAAGATTTACTGCGATGCTGTTCCCTATCTGTTTAAGAAGGTAGGACAGGTCTCGCTTTCTGCCATGGCTACAACACAGGGAGCAGTGATACCACTTCCTTGAGTATATGTTGCTCTGTGGGCAGTTAAGGGTGATTCATTTGTTCCCCTTACAGCTATAGGGCAGCAAAGTATTTGGAGTGTCAAGGCAGGGGAAAGTCAGAATAAAAAGACAGGCAAACTAAAAGGTGGCATTGGATTGAGGAGCTCAACTGAGTAGTGAGCAGATGCTCAGAGTTTTGAGTAGGAGTAAGCAGCTAGATTGTACTGGTGGCGCCTGATATCAGACTTTGCTGCAGAGCAATAGCCAGATGCTCAGTCTGGCCTGAGTCTTGGCAGAAACTTGCTGGCACAAGGGCAGTATTGTGCTGTCTGCCTCTTTATATTGTATTTTAGTTCTTTATTTCCTCTCCCTTCTTGGGCTAATCCAGTTTGCACCTGGGGCAGTTGGTGTCAGGATGGGGCTGTCCCACACCCCTGACAGTACATGGTGTTCTGGGGTCTCCTGTAGGTTCGCGCTGTATATGCTGAAGGTGGATGGTTTGAGGAAGGCATGAAACTGGAGGCCATTGACCCTCTGAATCTGGGCAACATTTGTGTGGCCACGGTTTGCAAGGTAAGTTTTGGGTGGGGAAGAGGAGGTCTTCTGGCTTTATCTGAGACATCCTAGCCTTTCCTCAGGTTTTTGCAAATGGAGAGGACTGAGTAGGATTTTACCTGGGAGAGAGAGCTGTAAAGTGGAGCTATCAAGAGAAAGGTAGGCAGCTGGTGGTATATGGAGGATGTGAATTGGGGCATTTGCTCAGAGGTCTGACAGACTGATGAGTTCAGTAGCTGGCCATCCACACCTACATGGACAGCAAAAAGATGAGCATGTGTGATCTGTGAGCAGCTGTCCAGGTTGTGTGACTGGCAACAACTTTCACACTTTGGCACGCAGTAGGGAAGATCCTATCTCCAGTAAGGAGAGCCATCTGTAGTGCTGCCTTGAGGAAAGAGAGAACTGGTGAAGGGTAGTGGCATATGTCTTTTAATGGGCAGCATTCATAGGTTTGGGAAGCTGAGGATAAATGCATCTCTGACCATCTCTCCTGATGATGTGATAGTGGGCTTTCTTCCTGGGCTGGTATTGGAAAGTAAATTGCTCCTCTAGGTTTTCTCAGGGGGGTGCTCTGCATCTCCCGAAGCATAGGGTTTACTTGGGCTTTCCCTGCTCCCTCAAGAAGCTTACTGCTGTCATAGAACCCCAAGCAGAAGGCTGTGATACTTGGGGTCTGGCAGGGGGAATCCAAAAAAGTTTTGACTGGAAAATATTCCCTTTAGCCAGCTCTTTAGAATGCTGAGAGGCTGGGGGCAGTTGTGCCTACAACATTTTGTTGGTACTAATTAGCTGCAATGGACATTATGAAACGAGTCTTACTACTATAGGTAGCTGCAGGTCTGGATTGGGCGACCTTCCCTTCAGCCCAGTAACAAACTCACAGTGTGTCTGGTGGAGATGGGGCTCTGGGCTGCGAGTAGGATCCAGTTTTGGGGGACAGCAGAGCTCCTAACCCTTTACGGTGGAGCCCTTATCAAAAAACTGTTAGTGTCAGTTGCAGTCCTGCAGCAGTTGCTGCTTTGAGGATTAGCTTATGCTGGCTGATGTATCGGGAAAAGCTTCTGCGCATCCTGGAGCATATAGCATTGCATTTTACAGTCTAGTGGCAATGGTGATTCAGCTGTGGGTGCTGTTAGATCCTTTGAAAGGAGAGACTTTAGAGTATTTTTGCATTTCACTCCCATCTTAGGTGCTCCTGGATGGATATCTCATGATCAGCATTGATGGAGCCACATCTGATGATGGTTCTGACTGGTTCTGCTATCATGCTTCCTCACATGCCATCTTCCCTGTCAACTTCTGTCAGAAGAACAACATTGATCTGACCCCTCCAAAAGGTGAGATTAGGATTCTGGCCCATGGCACAAACCTACGCACAGAATCTGCTGGACTGAGCTTTTCTGAGAAGTGGCAGATTGAGGTGACTCAAAACCTCAGGGTTCCAACCTTCCTGTTTTTTGAGGAGATAGAGCTGGGTGGGGGTAAAGCCAGTGCATTTTTGCTCTCACTCAGTACTGAGTCTTGGTACTTTGTGAAATGAAGCAACATCTCCAGAGGGCATTAATGTTAGTTTAGCACCTGAAGGATCATGGGGACAGGCCTACAATTCCAAGGGAATAATCAGAGGTGTAAAGGATAACAACTCTGGGAAGGGATAACTAGAGCTATTGCTCTGTGACTCAGACCACTAGAAATGGCAGGAGTCACCTCTTCTTGCACAAATAAATCGAGTCTGATATGCCGTCCCTCTAAGAGTGGATTTTACTGCCTCACCTGGCCATGCCCAAAAAGGCCTGCTCTGAATTTGTGTTGCAGCGTTTTGTGTAGTGCTATTCTGCCTTCCTTTGATGTTGCTGTTGGTGGGATAAAGATTGCTTTTAGTGGTTTTCGATGTGTGATCAAACCACTTCTTGATTGTTTCTTCTTACCTATTTCTGTGGTCTGATATGACTGACATGGGTATTCAGTGTTGCATCTTTTCTCTCTGCCCACTGGAGGGAGGTGCTGGACTGCCATGGAATCTGTACTCTAAGTGTATGTCCAAATCAGGCTTTACGTGGTTTGGAGGTAGCTACTGTGCTTCCTTCTTGCCCAGTCTGCCTTTTTTTTTCAGCTGATCTGTCCAGTGGTTGTGTTGTTCCTCTGACCTCTTCTTCCTTCTTCAGGGCAAGATGCAAAGACCTTCAACTGGGAAAGTTACTTGGAAATGACAAAATCAAGATCTGTTCCGGCACGGCTCTTCAACACAGTGAGTGCTGCCCAGGAGAAGAGATGTGTTTGTAGTCAGCAAGAAAGAGCACAAAAGTTCTGTCTGTTATAGAATGGTTGAAGCTGGAAGGGACTTCTGCGGCCATCTTGTCCAACCTGCTTGAGCAGGGACACCTAGAGCAGGATGCCTAGGCCCACATCCAGATGGCTTCTGAAGGTCTCCAGGAGGGAGATCCTGCAGCCTCTGTCAGCAATTTCTGCCTGTGTTCAGGCTTGAGAGTGGGCTTTTTCTTTCTGCTTGCTGTAGGCAAGCCTGTAGCTGTTGTAGGGAACTGCTGTCCAGTTGTGGCTTTGGACTGGATGCAATTGCCTTGGGTTTATCTTTTTTATGCACTCAGGACTGCCCAAACCACGGCTTCAAGGCAGGCATGAAGGTGGAAGCAGTGGACCTGATGGAACCCCGGCTCATATGTGTGGCCACGGTGAAGCGTGTAGTGCACCGTCTCCTCAGCATTCATTTTGATGGCTGGGACAACGAGTATGACCAGTGGGTGGACTGTGAGTCTCCAGACATCTATCCTGTGGGGTGGTGCGAGCTGACAGGTTACCAGCTTCAGCCGCCTGTTGTTCCAGGTGAGTGAAGGCTTGACTGTGATTTCTAATGCTGGAGGCAAAGGTGTCCTCCCTCCTTCTCTGTAAGCGGCTCCTCGTTTTGGCCCATCTGACAGCTTGGGCTGTGCTGGCTCCCACAAGTCCTTCTCTGCAGGCGCACAAGCTTGCAGCTGGCAGAGGAAGGAGTCTGTGGTGAGGAGAAAACAACCTGAGCTTTGAGGTTGACTCAGGTTCCCCTCGGCATCCCCACCTGCACACCAACAGAGAACTGCTCGTGCTGAAGTTGGGTAGAGTTCAGGTGGTCCTATCCCTGCACAGCTCCCTCTTACTAAGCACACTACAGCCTCAGCCAGGTAGCAGGGACGCCTCAGGCACTGCTCCCTTAGCTCATAATTTCTGACTCTGTGAAAGGTAAGAGTGTCCCTCTCAAGAGTTTGTTCCTTTCCTTGTCACAGGGAGGCCATTGCCTCACCTCTGCAGATTATTTCCTTTTGCATCCAAGCTACAGATCTCGTTTTTTCTGCCTGTTCCTGCCCAACGTGCACTAGGCCTCTCTCCCCTGTGCTGCCCCAGCCTGTCACCCTGTGCCCTCACGTGGAAGCACAGACAACAGCTGCACTAGGGCCTTGCTTTCCCCTCAGCCGGTTGTCTCGGGAAGAGGGCGCTGACTCGGGGGGACGGGTATATCTTGTTTCTCGCTTATATCACTTCATCCCAGTTACCTACTGGTTATGGGACTTGGCTTTCGTTTCCCTCTCGTCTCTATGGCAGAGCTCACAACTCCAGTGAAGGCCAAGGAGGTGCCCAAGAAGAGGAAGAAACCCTATGGAAAGAAGAGTGAGTGATGTTTGATTAGTGCCCTCCCGCTCGCTCGCAGGCTGGGCCCAGTTAGAGGAACCCTGTCTATGATCTGTCAGAGCAGGAGAGAGAGGCCTCGTCTTGCTGTGTTTGCTCTCAGTCAGCTCTCGGTGTGACAACTCAGCTTCATCCTTCTTACTCGCCCCCATTACCCAAGAGCAGAGCACTGTGTGTGTGTGGGAAGGCTCTGTCTCACAGTCTTTTCTGTTGGCTGAGGTACAAATGGCGCTTGTTTCCAGGCGTGAGGTGTGCTGCTTTCCCACCATGTCTGTGGTAAGAGGGAGTTTCTTGGCCACAGCTGGTGGGCAGCGAGAAAGCAGCCCTGGATGCTTTGTGGTGAAGGAAAGAAAGCCTTAAGATGGCTGAAGAGGCCAGTAGTGGGGCTGGACCGTGTCACTGTTCTACCTTGTCCTTGTTGCTGTCATTGTTGCAGTAGATATGGCAAGTCATGCATAGACGGGCAAGGAGTTCCTTCCTGGGGGGTGGAGAGGAATGGACATCTAAAGAGTATAAAGACACTGAACCTAAATAAAAACGTCAGCTAAAAATGAAAATATCAGTGCTACGCTGTCCATGCCCTGGAGCCACCGTGCCCATTTCTTAGGGCTAGACCCAGACAGGTAAGCAAAGCTTTAATGGACTCCAACAGGACCACCTCCTGGGAATTTAAGCACATGCTGAAGTCCCTTATCTCTAATGAAGGACAACATGGAGGAGCATATGTTGAAATGATGAATGTAGAGTTCTTCTTCAATAGCTCCTTTTTTTTTTTTTTTTTTTTTTTTGAGTAACCAGTTGGCAGCTAATGATGGTGTAGTTTGCTGGTTGGTTGTGCTGGTCCCTGGCCTGTGGCTTCTCAGTGGAGCTGGGGTGCTGATTTACTAGGGGAAAGAAGTGCACATTTTCCTATGCTTTGTTATCTCTTTCTTAAGGAAAAAAGTTACCTGCCAAAACCCGCACCATCAAGCAGACGGTCAAGAAGCCTCCCACCTCACGGACAAAACGAGAAGCAAAAGCTTCCAGCAAAGCTTTGCCAGATCCGGCACCTGATGAGAGTAAGGGAATGAGTTACTTTACCCTGTAGCAATGTGCAGCTCTCTGGTGCTGGGGAAGGGGGTTGGGTGGGGTGCTTGATGTGCATGGGGTGGGATCTCAGAAGGGTTCCAGTTGCTCATAAAGGCTTAATTTCAGCTTTGCGTGAACCCAGACAGGTAGAAGGTGGACCACACTGGTTTTCTCTGTATTTATTTCATCTTCTCTTTTTCTGTCCTTTGCTAGTCATTGCTGTGCAGGTGAAAGAAGAAACCATCGACCCCTCAGAGGCAGAGTTTGAAACCACAGAGCTTCCTGTTCCTATCAGCAGCATAAAGCAGGAGGACACAGACTGATCTTGGAGCGTCCTGCGGTTGCCTCACTTCGTTTGTGGCCCTTTGGGAAAGGTCCTGTCAGTGGGAAGTAGAAGACTTACTTAGAGGGGTCTTCTCTCTTTGTGGCAGGCCACTCTACATCATCACATCTCTGCTTTCTTGGTGAGCAAGAAGATTGCCCCCAGGCCTGTAACGTTAAGCCTTAGCAAATAGACTCCAGAAAAGCCTCAGGCTTGCAGAGGAGCATGAATGGGTAGCAGCTGCTGCGGCAGTGTGTTCCCAGTCCCAAAGGCATGTTTCTGAGCAGAAACCCCTGGTGGGGACAGAGGCTGCTAAAGCACAAAAGGGCAGTCTGGGCTCTCAGCTGCAGCTGGAGGTGTCAAAGTTGTGATTTGAGATGATGTGTGCAGGTCACACGTGTCAGGGAATCAGCTGCTGTGCTGTGCTCCCTGGGTGCAGCTGCTGCCTTTGGAAAGGGCAGGAGAGGAAGAGTGGAAGAGGTGAAAAATGGAAAAGGAATGATGATGCCTCTTGAGAGAGCAAGAGACCTCTTTGTGTACCATCACTTCTTGCTTTGGAACCCAGAACTGCAGCGTGCATGGTGCACAGTTTGAGATTTTTATTTTTTAGTAGTCCTACCATAAATTTGATCAGCAATCTGTATCCTAAGGCCCTGTGGATTAAATGAAGGAAGAAGCCAAAGGCTTGTGTCATGTTTTCCAGAATACCAGGGCTACCCAAACTGGGGAGAAGAAGAACAAATCAGAAAGGTCAATGTGGCAACGGAAAAGAAGCAGCTTTCTAAATTTTCCTGTGTGCTTTCTACAGGTGGGAAAGTGCCTGCCCTGTCTGTGGTGCTACAGGCCCTGTCTGGCTGCAGCACATCTGCCTTGTCAAATGCTGCAGGGAAATGACAGCTGTGCAGGACAGTGCCTTAGTCATGAAATGGCTGCCCTGGCCCTGCTCCCCTCTCCAGGCAAGAGTCTGCAGTGCCAAAATAGTTCATGCTTTGAAAAGTACTTCATGACAAAATAATAAAATGGCAATGATGGCAAAACTAGTTAGTGAACACTGGGGAGAGTGAAACACAAGTGGAAAAACTGTGGAAGATCAGTGTCAAAGCTGATGGGCGAACTGGGCCATTGCAGTCTGCCCTGTAAATGTCTCCCTGGGTCTCTGAGGAAACTTCTGGCCCAAGAAGGGCCATCAGAAAAGTGTTATGGAAGCAGCCTGTTGTGGGGTGATAATGGAAGGCAGGGAAGGGGGTGTCCCTGTGTTCCTGTCCATGCCTGCTCCCCAGCCCTGAGTCTATCCAGCTTGCATTAGATGCAGGGGGATCCATTAGATGCAAAAGCAGAGTGTTTCCTCTCTTCCCCTCCCAGTGGTGCCAACCTATGGACTGTTGTAGGGAATAGGCCAGGTATGCTGCTTATGAATGGGATGGGTGAACCACTGATCAAATTTTGCAAAAAGGAAAAAGATTTCAGTCTGCTTTTGTTTTAATTCTAAGGAGCAGCTGGGAATTCAGGCAATGTTTTCTCTGAAAATTTTTAAATTTTCTCCTCTAAGATTTGAGCCAGCATGGGATGTTGTGCTAGAGCTGCTTCCAGTCTGTTTCAGCATTTCTGAACCTTTGAAAGCAGTCAAGTAGAAAGAACACTTGTGAATTCCAGCTTTTCTGCTTGGCTCTTGAAGGCTTGTGAAGGTAAAGCAAGCATATGGCTTTGCTGTTGGAATCATCAGATAAAGCACATTGCAACCACTATGGAAGCTTTCACACGAGTCCTTTACAGGATAACGTGCCTCTGTGGTCTGCAAAGACAGACCTTGCATCCACCATCCTTGGCCAGGACAGGTCAGCATCACTCCGCTGTGGCCAAGCTCTCTCCTTCATACCCTGTACAAGCTCTGTGTTGCTGCAGCGAGGACAAGCCCAAAAAACTCTTCTCACCATGTTGTAGGTACAGCCCTGTAGCACTTTGCGTGCATTTCCTAAGCTTTGTTTTTCCTGGAGCCTCTGGATGGTGGTTTTTCTGATCTCTTCTTCTTGCTGGGCTTTCTTGCAGCCTTAGCCTTGTCAGCACTGGCTCCTCTGGCTCTCCAGCCGGGGCAGTTTTGGAAAGTGGTGGAAAACTTCACCTTCTGCCCCTGGGCTTCTGCAGGGGATGCGCAGGTGGCCCCAGTGTGCAAGTTGAGCTTCTCAATCCACCTGGAAATGAGGCAGAAGAGCAGAGGAGGAGCAAAAGATGAGGGAAAACTGCATGTGAGTGGGTATGAATTGCTGCAAAACCTCTTACTCAGGGCCTCGCCTGCCTAGGCTTGGAATATCTGCTCATCCCAGTGCATCACTGCTCTTCTTACACTCTTTTTGCACACAGATGTGTCTTTGTGGGACTAGACCTCCCTGCTGAACCCATGTCACTAGTTGGGCAGCTCTGAGTGTCCCTGGGGCTGTATCCCCTCACAGCACTCACCTGTACAGAGGTAGCAGCCGGCAGTCGCAGTGGAAAGGCACATCCCTCAGATTGAGGATTTCCAGCCCTGTGAAGTTGCTCATGTCAGGAATGCTGCTCATTTTGTTGCTCTCCAGATGTAGGCTTTTGATCTTGGCTCCAAGTCCAGCAAAGGCACTGGGGGAAATCTGCAATGGAACAAGAGTGTGGCAAGGGGGTCATTGTCAAGAGGAGCAAACTCTGCTTCACAGCCACTCTGTGAGAGAGCTGAGAGCCTGTCCTGAATTTGGAGAACCCATGAAAGAGTAGCTCTAATCAGCAATGACCATGGGTCATGTTCTGGGACTCGAGATCCTACTCAATGTTTCTGGGAAAAAGGTGATGTGCAGGAGGTCATGGAGTGATCTCTGGGCACTGTTAAGAGGTGTATGAGATTGGTGTTAGCACCAAATTCTTGACGAGGAGAAGTTCAGGGTTATAGCAGAGGAGTCCTTCAGGAGGGGTCATCAAAAGAGGAGAAACTGGGATTGAGGAAGGAGCGGTTTGAAGAAGGGTTACAGGAGTGATCTGTACCCTGCTGGCATTTGCTGTCTTTAAGGAACAGGGAGTGAGGCTGTCCCAGGTCAGCTGGGGGTAACGCAGAAGCAAGACGCAGCTCCATCCCAGCACAAGGAAGCTTCTCCCCCTGGCTGAGCTGTGGAGCATCTCCCAAAGCTCTGGGAGCCTGGGCACTTCCAGGGGGCAGAGGTTCCTACAGAGGCTTGTCCCCTGCTCACACGCACCTGCTCCAGCCCCATGTTGTCCAGATAGAGGTGCTGCAGGCTCCCAGCCACCGGCAGGAAGGCGCCATCCCTGATGTGCTTGATGGGGTTTCGGGACAGTTTCAGTTCGCTCAGGGCGCGCAGGTGCTGCAGGGAGGCTGTGGGCACCTCCTCCAGGGAGTTCCTCTCCAGGTGCAGCTTCTCCAGCATCTTGGTGGCAGCCAGGGCAGCGGGGCCAATGCTCCTGATGACATTCCCAGCCAGGCTCAGCCAGCGCAGCCCCGCCAACCCCGCCAGATCACCTTTGGCCAGCTCCCCAATGGCGTTGTGCTGAAGGTGGAGGGAGAAGAGTTTGGGGAGGAGCTGGAAGGCACCTGAGGGCACCTGCGTGAAGGCGTTGTGATCCAGGTGCAGGTAGGCGAGCTGTGGGACCCCCTCAAAGGCAGTGGGCACCAAGGTGCTGAGCTGGTTGTCAGAGAGGTAGAGGTAGACCAAGCTGGGCAGACCCCGCAGCGCCCCAGGGTGCAGCTCTGTGATGCCACAGCTCTGCAGGTGGAGGGACACCAGTGCCTTCAGGCCCAGGAAGGCGCCCGCAGGCACCATGCCCAGGGCATTTCGGCGTAGGTCGAGGAGCTGGGTGTCTGTGGGGAAGCCACGAGGGATCTTCCGCAGGCCTCTGTTCTCACAGTTTGCGTGGTGGAATTCAGGGGAGCAGGTGCAGCCCGTGGGGCATGGCCCACTCGTGGTTCCCCCAGTCTGCACCGAGGGCACGGTGGGACTGGGGACGGGCACCTGGGGCTGCCCACACTTCATCTCCGAGGGCCGCAGGGAGTCGAGGTGTCGGCCCTGGAGGGCTGGGGGGGCCTCGCAGGTCCCCTCTGCCTGCACTCTTGCCCGCCCCATCCAGCGGTGGAAGGGGAGCAGGAGGCAGGAGCAGAGCAGGGGGTTTCCATCCAGTCTGATCCTCATCAGCCTCCTGGACCCCACCAAGGCGGGGAGCCCCTGCAGCTGGTTGTGTGCCAGATCCAGCGTCCTCAGCAGGGGGCTATGGGAGAAGGCATCGGGTGCCACGTCCTGCAGGGCCGCATGCTCCAAGGAGAGGTGCTGGAGGGAGGCCATGGCCACAGCTTCCTCAGCCAGGTAGGTGAGGGGGTTGTGGCCCAGATCCAGCCGCGTGGCCTCGCTCAGCCGTGCCAGAGCCTCGCTGGGCAGCGCCTGCAGCTCATTGTGGTCCAGGCTGAGTCTGCGCAAGGCGGGCAGAGCCGTGAAGGCCTCACTGCCCAGCACGTGGAGGGCGTTGTGGGACAGCCGGAGCCACCTGAGGCTCTGCAGGCCCTGAAAGACCATGTCTGGGAGGTAGACCAAGGCGTTCTCCCTCAGATCAAGGAGCGTGAGGGATGCCAGGCGGCTGAAAGCCCCCGGCTGCATCTCCTCCAGGTTGTTCTGCCGCAGGATGAGCTGCTGCAGGGAGGACAGCCCGTCCAGGGCCTCCTGGTAGAGGACAGCGATGCTGTTGGAGGCCAGGTTGAGGTGAAGCAGCCGCCCCAGCCCCCGGAAGGCCCCTTCCTCCACCCTCTCCAGCTGGCTGTTGCGCAGGTCCAAGTGCGTGAGGTACGGCGTGCTGAGGAAGGCTCCGGCTGTCACCGCCTTCAAGCTGTTGCCCCGCAGGTCCAGCTGCTTGGTGAGCTGCGGGTCATGCAAAGCACCGTGTCACCGCAGGGCTGCGGCTCAACCCCTCCCATCCCCTTCGGTTCCTCACCCACCTCGGGGACGGTGTCAGGTATGGCTGTCAGGTTCTGGCCGAGGCACAGGACGTGTGCACGGAGGTTGTCGCAGACGCAGACCGCAGGGCAGCGCGCCGCAGCCGTCCCTCCCGGTGCCAGAGCCAGCACCAGCGCCAGCAGGAGCAGCCCCATGGTGGGGGCGGGCACCTGTGGCCACGGAGAGGTAGCGGTGAGGGATGGCAGCAATGCTTTTGTCACCCCAAACGGTATCGGCTTCGGTGGGAACTGATGGGACAGCCGCTTGTTCCGGCACACGCGAGCCACTGGCTTTGAGCAGCCGTCCCGAGGTGCCACGCTGCGCTCAGAGCTCCTCCAGCCGCGCTGCGGAATAATGCTCAGCTCTGTTCAGCGGCAGCTAGGAGCTGGTTGGTTTTGGCCAGGCGTCAGCGAGCCTCATAGGGGCGTACTGGAGAGGGGCCGGGGCCAGGGGGGAACACAGAGGGCTCCCACCACCGTTGTGCAACGGGGCCGACGGGGCTCATACACGTGGGAGCCGCTGTGCTGCCCAGCCTCTCACCCCGATCCCGGCCCTGCCCTCCTCGCCCTCACGCTGCGGTCACATCCCACCGCCGACGCGGCTCACGCGGTGGCCCCAGGACTGGTGCTGCACACCAGCGCTGCCCTCCCCCTCTTTTCCACGCACCTTTTGGGCTTCCAGCAGCGGGTCCCAGGTCCTCGAGAGACG
>JAOWBP010000001.1:43802363-43814187 GCA_028571105.1 Tragopan temminckii | reverse complement strand
AAGATGTATTTAACACTAGAAGTTAAATGCTACTGATCAAACATGAGAAGTTGGACATTTGTTTGAGACATGCTACTGTAAGATGCCCTAAAGGACCGTGGTTAATAATGATATTACACATCAGACACCTGGACATAGGGTTTGTTTTTTGTTGTTGTTTTTAAATAGACATCTGTAAGAGTCTATAGTCCAGCAGCATGACCCTCCCTACCTTTAAGGGATGTCTGAGAATACAGAGCACATTAAACAGAAGAGGTACAAATTGCTGACACCACCTTCATCCTAATGCAATCTTGCAATTTTTGCCGGTCCTTCAGACTTCTATTGTCCCCGGGCATTAGGCATGCACAGGCACCCAGCTGTTTCCATGGTAACATAATTACCCCAAGCCCAACCAGACTGGTTTTCAACAGCCTAAGCAGACCATAACTTAACTCTTTCCTGCTTTCTCACCTTAAGTAGCCCCATGTGGATCAAGAGTCTTGTGATGAATGCATCTGAATTAAATGTGGCGGAAGAGAAGGCTTTTTTCATCAAGGCATCTAAAAAAGAAATGCATCACATGAAACAATACAGAAAGGGACCCTGTAAAAAAATTTAAGATCACAACTGATCATATCCATCATTTGTTGAAGGAATTTTGAGAGGTAATGTGCCTGTCTGTTTCCCCAGGATTAGGTAGAATCTCTGAAACCAAGACAGAGAAGATCCAGTCCTTAAGTATAAGGCCTGATACCAGGGTTTAAGTGAAAAAAATAACACAATCTCATGGCCAAGTTTCAAATGCAGCTTGATCTCTATCCTATGCACCATGAGATGTTCTACTCAATTTATTTGTACTTGCAAGCACATGTGCATATATACATATAAACATCATCAGCTGAAGTAGAGTGGTAGACCTAAAAGCTTGAGATGTAAAGGTCAGCAGGATTTCACCTTCCTTTTGAAGCCAAGTTCTCACTGTATTCTCATTCCTTTTGTTCAGTTGTTCCCTAGGCTTCCTTGGGACCAATATCCTGCTGCTAGCTGTGGGCAAACCAGTGTTTTATCCTCTCTTGTCTACAAGGTAGAGAAGGCACAATCTTGACTTCTGACAGTTCTAGTTTCTTAGAGTGAACACAACCCACTACAGCGGCTGTAGAGCAGTGTGGGTCATTAACTAGGGACTTCTCATCAACTCACAGTTACTCTTCTGGAAGGAAAGCAATTACCAGGTACTACTTTTCCCTACAAAGCAGGAGTAGTAAGGAAGAGTTCTGGTATCAAGGTAATACATGCACAAGCATGCTTCAGGCAATGCATACATCCTGCGCTGCGTTTTTTGTTGGAGACAACTCACAATGGGCAATAATCAAGGCTGGCACTCACTCAGTGAAATGTCAACAGATTATTTTTGGCTGCTTGGACCACACACTATTCCAGTTAACTCTGTATTAATTTACTGTTTTACAGACAATAGCTAAGTTTCACCATGCTTATGTATTCCAAACTAAGAAAATGCTAACTAAGGGAACACATACTTCTTTAAAATAAATCACTCTAAATGGTCTTAAAACCAACGGATCCATTTCTTTTGCACAGTACTGGTAGATAACTCATGTATGGGGAAACTGTACTGCTGCATCACTTGAAAAACAGATGGAAGCAAGTGGTCAAAGTGCACAGGGCGTTGTTTGGAATTTCTGTTTCTCAATGAGCAAATGAAGGGATACTATTAGTACACTCACAAATCAAACCTACCCATTCTGTGCTGTACAGTGAGAAACAGTCCCCTGTTTTACAGTACGTGCTGTGCCTTAAGTTACTGCTGTAATTTAATTGTAACTAATAAAGAGGTACACTAAATAAGAGATCTCTCTTTACATTCTCTTAAAACTAAATTGGAAGGCTACTTCCTGTACTATTTAAATGAGCAGCCTTGAAAGAAATAAAAAACCTGATCTTGAGACACAGAACTATTGGCTATTGATAGCATAGCATCAAGGAGATACAGGTAAGGGCAACACATGACTACAAAGACAGCAACTACAAGAGACACTCCTCATCAAGCTTTGGAAGCATAAGACCTCCTTCATTTAGAACAAGCCTTCACTTCCACTCCACACAACAGCATGTCACAGCTTGGTACTTTGTAGTCTGGGGTTTCCTGTTGCCAGAGTCAACCAATCGAATACCCAGCCCACAAGGGCCTTCCTTTGCTTTGCATTGCATTAAGTGAAGAAGGGTCCTGTCACCTGTTGTTTCATGCACTGCTGTTTTTACTGGAGCTTCATCTTTGAAGACTGAAGATATCCTTAAGAGAGCTGTAACTACTTTCTCTACATCAGATGTATCTGTCTGGAAAGCAAGGAAAAAAAAAAGTTAAGTGGTAGCCAAATAGAGAAGTTGGATCTCTGCCAACAGCAGTGACAAGAAATACAGCCTCCAGCTGACTGACATCAGTTTTGCCTTGGCCACACTACAAGACATAAGCAACACTATGAAACAAAGTTACTCTGTGTAAAACACCTAGGGTGCCAGTGTAAGTATTAAATGCACCATCTGCTTCCATGAGGTTCCTCAGGATCACCAGGGAGAAGCAGCAAGTCTAGGACTGAGAGAAAGTTACCACTTCTGGGGATTAACGATCCTGAGAAAGAGTCAAGTGCAGCAAACCACTGGCTCACCTACCTGCTGAGCTATCATCACAGAACACTTTGGCCCTAGACGCAGCAGCTTCTCTGGTGATGGAAAAGCAAGGAATGTGGCAACATCCACAGGAGGAGATGGCACTGGAGTTGAATCCTGAAACAGGCAGAATCCATCTCAAGTTTACTCTTAAAAGCAAATAAATTGGTACAGCAAAGGCACATAGGTCTGACTTGCAAAGGCATATCAGGTCAGAACTTGTTTTACTTTAAAACTATTTAAGGCTGGAATGAGGCTAGAGTTAAAACAGACACAATATTCTAGCATGACTGTATGGCAGTGCACATGCAAGGTTCTTACCATACTCTGAAGATAGGGAGACTTTTTCCACCCACGTCTGTCACAATGGCTGTTCAGCTTTTACCACTACACGTGTGCACACAAACCCTTTAACTAAACAGCTTGCCAAGTCACCCATTTTCTTATCTCCCTGCCCGTTACCACAGAGCCAATCCACACAGGAATGTGAATTCCTGCCAGCACTGCAAACTCTCTCTAAATCTTGTTTCCTCCTTAGCTCTTCTCCAGAAAGTAAACAAATGTATCCTGAAGTAAACTTACCTGTGAACCAATTATCTTCTTAGGAGTCATCGAGTCCTGTTCTCCCTGTCCTCTTTCCTTCAGCTGTTGCTGTTCCTCCTCCTCCTCCTCTTCTTCCTCTTCCTCTTCTTCCTCCTCCTCCTCCTCTTCATCATCCTCCTCTTCCCCTTCATCATCACTAAAGTTAGAGAGTTCACATATTCCATTAATTACATACTTGCAATTCCTATACGCTGGTATTCAATTTTTCCTTTCCAAGAACAAAAAGCAGCCTCTCCTCAAGACTCAGTGCAAGAAGTACACCTTCATCTACAACACGTCATGAGGCCACCTGAGACTTCAATCATCCAGTTGACAGTGGTAAGCAAAGAACCTGGAATGTAGTCAGTAACTGACACCGAGTTAATTCTATCAATGAAAATGGGGTACAAGGCTTATCCTGCTAATGGAATCCCTTCACAGCACTCCACACTGCACTCAGACCAACATCCAACTGCAGTGTTACAGTTCTTACCTTAAACAAAGTAAGTGTTGATAAAGATTGGTAGAAAACTTCTCATTTAAATTCTGGTGCCTTGCCTACCTCAACGATCCCAGCACAGTTGCCATATTGAAGCCTTCAAGGATCTCCTGCAATTGCTCACATCCCTCTTCTCCCAAGCAGTTACCTGGATTCAGGAGAAAAGGGAGTACATTCAAAAGATGCACACAAGCTTGTACTTGGGGACACTGTTATAGATTCTTATCTTTATCTGTTTAAGTTAAAAAAATAATATCAGTAATTTCTATATCAAGCCTTGGAGGCAGCGATGCAAACTTCAATTATTGGAATCAAACAGCTGTTTAACAGATTTCAGAAGCATTACACAACATTTGGAGACAGACAAAAGCCTCTGCCATTCAGAATGTCTTGGAGAAACTTCCTGCTAGTTCTGTAAACAGCAGTTAGTCCCAGCAGTTCTGAAATGCAGAGACTTGGGGGACAAAAGGCAAAAGCCCACACTGGTCAAAGTCTCCAACTCTTCTGTAGAGACCTGCACAGAGGTTTTTACTTACAATTTTGAAGCATCTAAGATCACCCTGAACAGTTTTTTAAAAGTTTTACTGAGAACAGCTACAGGTATCACTCCAATCTTTCTACCTTATGGGATGTACTGAAACTACTGAACTCTAACAATTGGCTGAGCTCATGGCTTAAGACTGCTTTCAGAATCTAACCACTTTCTGTCCCAGCATCACGTAACTTCAGCTACTCCCACATAACCATTTTTCAAATGCTAGATATTGTAATACTAGTATAGGTGATCCTGTAACCACTCTTCCTAGTGGTTTCTAGTTGGGATCAGACTACATGTGCTTTTACCTAGCAAGCTTACTTACCATTGAGATCCAGCTTCTCCAAGTCTACCTTATCTTCAATAGCTTCAGCTACAGACAGAGCGGCATCTCGTTTGATCTCACAGAAGGACAAATTCAGTTCCTAAGAAGCAAAAAACCATTTGTTTACATAATTCCCATAATATCAATCATCCCCATAAGCTTCATACGCTCACAAACTTTCCAGAAAGATTCTAATTTGAAAAGGTTCTTAGCAAAAACGGATTTTTAACCGGAAGTGACATTTCTCTACCTCATTTAAAAGAAGTATTTTGAAACATACCATCATTAAAAGCAACTACTTAAGTTAAACAGCCACAAAGACCATACACTACTATGACTGCTCCCCTAGAACGTAGCACCTATTTCAGCCCTTAGCAATCAGCTGGTTGAAGATCTTCACCTACTCAAGAAGCACTTCTTACAGAACCAATGGGAGGAATTCTGGAACCACTTAAAGGAAGAAAGGAGCATTAGCTCCTTAATTTCTTTTCATCCTCTCACGCTGCCCTGGGATTCAGCAGCATGTTCAGTCTGCTCGGGTAGCACAGACAGCCCCGTTGTGTTACATTCTCCCAAAAATTGAAGATTTTAGTTTCTAAGCACATTCTACACCAGCAGAGCCCAGCTGTCAGTCACATGAGTAGGTCAGAACTCACACTCCAAGTCTTACTGAGGAACAGTAGCTGCTATACTGAATGAAATGCACATTTGCCTTTTACTATTTACATTTCAAGTTAAAGCCTCCTAAAGACAAACCACACCATCCCCCACCATTTCACATAGCGTTCTCTCAATCCTTTCCTGAGATTTAACATTAACAACAGAAGGGAAGTTGTTCTTGAACACAATGAATCAGTTACTACTGCTTCATACCACTCTCCCTTAACCACTTCTGCTCTGGAAGAGAAAAGGGTTTAATTTCTAGCTGTTCACACAGATAGTTCCATTAGAATCCTTAATTAAGTTTACCTGGGGAACTCAGAAATACATTCTGGTGGAACCAGTAGAAGCTTGAGGAAGGGATCTCACAACACAAAGCACATAATTCTTTCTGTACCAGATTCATACACATAGATAAAGCTTAGCACTGCAGCACTGCTGAATTTTTGGTTTTATCTGTAAGCTTCCAAAAATAAGAATTGTGTTCAGCATCTGTCCCAGTGCAGCTGTGACCCCAGACAGGTTTTCTAGAGATTCTAGTTTGCTGATATTACTGACTTGACAACATTTCAGACAGGCCTAAGTCCAATGTCAGTGAAATTTAAATACTGATACAGGAGGTGATGGTACTGCCAAGAAACAAAGAACTATTTGATACATCCCCAAAACAAGAAAAGGCAACAACTGTATCAACACTGAAATGATGTAGAGATCAAAAGATATTCAGGAAGAGAGATATCTCAGTCTGCTCTCATGACTCTCGGGGGTTCTAAAAGCAGATACTTCCATTATCAGACTTTCTGAAGAATTGCTAAGCTGAACCAGCAGCTTAAAAAACATGAAGTGGAGCCTAATCAGATTACTGGTACACCTTCACACAGAATAGCCTCATGTGGATGTGGTGATGCTACTAATCTACAACTTATCGCTTTCAGTTACAGGCACAGAGCTGCAAGCCACCTTAAAGTAATCAGCAGCAGTAGGAGAATGGACATGAAGCCAGGTAACAGAAAATAAGTCATTTTCAAAAGAGACTCAAAGCTGAACAGCAGAAGGCAGTACCTTTAATTTATGAAGTCCTTCTTTAAGAGCATCAGCAATAGCAAGAGCACCCTTGGAACGCACCAGGCAGTCTCCAAAATTGATCACTTCAACCTGCCGAAGTGCTTTCAGAGTCTGCAAGATAACACAAAGTTGACAGTACAGACATACAAGTCAAATGTGAGATCACTTCTGGAAGGTCATCCTTCCCATCTCATCGTGGTATGTGGCTGCACCACCCCACAGGCTGACGCTAACTAACTACATTTGAAGAGACTGGGAGGTAGAAGACAAATCAACCGCTTGGAACAACTCACCTCTGCCATGGCCACAGCTCCTTTCTCTGTGAAGGTGTTGTCATTCAAATTTATAACCTTAAGCAGTGAATTGATAGCAAAGGCCTGAGCCAGTGCTGTGATGCCAGGATGGTTGATTCCATTCTGTGGCATATGGACCTCTTCTAGAGTCCCAATGATCTGCGAAAGGATGCAGATACAAAAAGGCTGTTAGAAGACACATTTCAACTTAAGAATATAGGACTCCACTCTCTAGGATTTGCTCAAAATCTACTTCTTGCAACTCAGAAGTCCATTAGCTCTTCTACACAGAATTACTTAGCAGCAATTACATCACAAATCTAAGTGAAATATATGGCTCGTGGCAAGCATCTAATTAAGTTATGGGTAGCTCCCTGCTACCTATAGTATCTATTCTAGATACCTCACCTCACCTCTAGATACCTAGGTATCTATTCTAGATACCTCAAAACAAGAGTTCTCAGTTTGAGGTTAAACAACCCTCAAACAAAAGAAAAAAAAAAATCACTAGTTAGTTATTATATTTTATTATATGAACTCATGGGTTGAGATAAAAGCTATTTACTATGTCAGAAGAGAAGGAAAATAAGTTAGTTGCAATGCTACCCACTCACCAACACCCAGCTAGCACCACAACTCCCCGCTGAAAGACAGCCCACTAACAATGTAAGGTCCCACGTGCATATCACAAAACACAGTAGTTAATCCAATTTTTATAGTCATTCAGTCTCAGATCTTCTTGAATCACTTTGTTACATGTCTCTCAAGTACCTAAGAAGTCTTATTTTTGCCACAATTACCAGTTAGTCAATCCAGAAAGACCTCTACAAAAAAAAAAGCAACCTATAAACTGCAAAATCATCATTAACACACTTTACAATATGCATTATCACTCAGAAGACGTTTTTGGCAGCAATGGAGGAAAGCAAACAGATGTAGGCGGCACCAAACACAGAGACCTCTCTTCCTCCAATGAAAGTGGAAGTTGATCAGAGACAGCTAAAGAAAGTTGAGATCTCACAGGCCAACGCTGGCAAAAATAGCAGGTTGCTCCTGCCAACTGACTAAACAACTAAGCAAGGAAATAACTAGTACTCAATCACTTGCTACACCTATCCCAGTACCAGACAACGTCCATTAGTACAAAGGAAGGAGAAGGAATAGGACCAAGAATTTACTAAGGAGATACCTATTTCTCCTACTTGACCCAGCAACTAGTTATGTGCTTGGAAACTTAGTCACAGAAACATTCAGTCATCCATTCTAATCACACCTGTTGAAGAGTCCAGTCTCAGCAGCAAAGAGCATTGTTACTTCAAGTGACTTGACAGCCAGCCATTGTTTCCAAGCCGTGGCAAGCCCTGCATGTGCTACTCTAACATCAACACTTAAGTATACCTCGCTCCCATTTGCTGACAAGATCTGGTTTGATACTTACTCCAAAGGCTTCAGCCAGCGCAGTGGCACCATCATTCTCCAGACGATTTCTGCCAGCCACAAATATCTTCAAAGCAAGAGGCTTGCCCTGGGCACTTGATTTCCTGTGACACTCTTTCAGGGCAGCAGCCAATATCTAAAGGAAACAGAAGTAGTTTATACTACCTCATCATTTCACTGGGAAGGTGGCCAAATATTTTGTGTATCCAACTCTCAAGCAATAATACTTCAGACACTGCCAAAATACACTTGCTTCTACAATACGTTATACAAGAAAACTGCTACTGCAACACTTGCACATAAAGTCCCTAGGACAGAAGTGATGATTTTGCAGTAGAACACATCGATCCCAGTAACATTTGGTTAGTAAATATGTAAATGAATGGGTCTTAGTAATAATGACAGTCCTGCTTTTCTGCTTCATGGAATAGGCATCCTTCAGCGCCAGGCTTGGTTTTCTCACATCTCCAAGGATATTAGTTCTCTTGACATGGAATCTAAAGTTTAAAGACAGACCTGTTTTCCTACCATGGAAAAAACAGGTGAGCTTATTATATTTCAGGAATTTGTCAGTATAAACACAGAGGGAAGGAATTGTGACAGACTGGAGAAGTGGGACAGGAAGATTCTCATGAAGATCAAAGGACAACACCAATTCTTGCTCCTGGGGAGAAACAGCCCTGTGTAGAAGTATAAACTGGTTGCCAAACAATAGCAAAACAGCTTAGTAGGGGAAAAAAACACAAAAAAACAACAGCTGGGGATCCTGATGACTGAGAAGTGGACCATGAAGTAGCAACATACACTTGCAGCCAAGAAAGCCTACTGGGCTGCCATGGGAGAAAGTGGTGTAAAGAAGGCAGCGTCAGACAAATGTGTACAGACTGATGCAGAGAAAATTCCATTTAAAAACACAGATTAAAAAAAAAGAAAAAAGAAGAAAAAAAAGACACCCAAACACTTTTTACTGTGAAGGTTGTCAAGCACTGGGGTAGATTATCCAGAGAGCCTGTGAAGTCTTCACCTTTTGAGATACTCAAAACCTGACTTGATATAGCCCTGAGCAACCTGGTCTGGTTGCTTTGAGCAGGAGAGCTGGGCTAAATGATCACCAAAGATCCCTTCCAAATCCAATCATTCTGTGATTCTGTGTAGGGAAGTCTGAAACCAAGTCCTGGCTCTGACCTCATCCCCAGTAAGGAGACCACCTTTACCTTGCCACCACCAATGCCCATGCCACAGTTATTGAGCTTGAGTTCCTGCAGGGTGTAACAGGCAGGGCTCTTCAGCAATGCCTCAAAGCCACGCACACCATCTGGCCCAAAGGCATTGTCACTCAGGTCCAGCTCCACCAGCTGGGCTCCAGCAGTGATGAGTGCATCCCCCAAAGAGATCTGCAGGGAAACAGGTGACAGGGGTGAGAGGAAGGAGTGGACTGACTGTTAACTGACAGCAGTACTGCAGTGGTGAGGTGAGACAATGATGCTGCAAAAAAATTCTGTTTTGAAGATGTTCTGCAAAGTTGCATGGAGAAATATAACTTCACAGCTGAAGCCAGAGCAGAAGTCATGCAAGTCAAGCTAAAGATAACTGCAAGGAAGTTACCAAGAACTATCCAATCTCTTTGGTCAAATATACATTTTTTCCAAACTGTGTTTCCTCTCTACGCTGTTCAAATAAATATTTTGTTAATTCCTTCATGTTTAACACATTCTTGCTCAACAGAGCTGAAGGCTGTAGTGCTATTGGAAGAAAAAGCCACATGCTTTTGTTTGGAAAGCTTAGCTCCCATACTACCTTTGGAACATGGAGATGTCTTCCCAAGGGACAAGCTTCTTCACTAATACAGAACTGCATTTGGCCTTTCATCAACACTACTCCAGTTCATACAGAAGAAACTAAAAACACATTACTTATTCTGAGACACTTAGCGTTAACAGGATAGAGAAAAACTCACTAACGAAGTCTCAGAAATAGACTCCCACAAAAAGCATGGCAGGTGAGAAAATAAGTTATATTAGGCGGAAGTCTCAGATCTAGTTTTCACTTACCAAAGCAGGAGGGATCTCAGATCTTAGCCTCCCAGTAAACATGTCACTCCAATGACACCTCTAAAATAAGAAACATGCAGATAGGAGCCATGAAAAAATATTTAGGACACAGTCATACAGAAATTAACACATACAAGATGTTTTACATTAGTATGGACAGCTTAACATTGTCTGCTGTGGCCTTGCCATTTGATTGTGCTAAGGAACTGTGACAACTAATACTACAATTGCTTTCTTGGAAGGACATTAAGCCACCGAAATGCATATTGTAAACAACAGTATACAAGAATTGTTGCTTGCATTTGAGCTGGGCTTCTTTTCTGCTAAGAAAATTACCAATGGAAAGAACAGTAGGAAACTGAAAGACAGGAACATATATATATTTTACAAAGGTATGGAGCTCAACAATCTGGATTGACTTGAAAAGCCACAAGTTGGTGAATCAATGTTTCATACTCCTCTCTTGCAAAGAGCAGCGCCTCTAGCAGCACAGTATCCTTCTAACATTAGGCTAAAAGAATAGCAGGGAAACATGGCTTGGACACAGAAAAACCCTCTGGTGCATATCCTCCATCAGTTCCTTCATTATTCAGGTACTGTATGAAACATCACTCACAGAAGATCTGACCATTCTTCAGCTTTGCCATCAGAACTTGTTTTGCCACAGGTCTTTGTCTACAGATGTTGCCTCCACAGAGAGGCTCTTTCTTGCACAGCTTTCCAGCTTAAAGATTGGAAGCTTTTTGAACAGGAACAGTTAGGCATGCAGGAAGTGCTCCTTCCACTATTCCAAAGTCTCCAAGTTCTGCTATATTTTCATATGGTTATTCTTACCATTGGAAGAACAAGGTAAGCTTTGGGACTAACTCAAAGCAGGCTCCAGAAAGAAGAGTGCAGATAGACCTTCAGTGTTTCTACAAAACTTTTTCTGCCCCCACCATCCACTTGAAGGTCTCACCTTGAGCTCTGACTTCTTCTCCAAGGCTTTGGCAATAACCTTCGCTGCCTCCACACCCACTGTGTTGCCTTCCAGACGCAATGCTTCCAGGCCATCAAATTCCTCAATTTGTTTGATCACTTCTTCAGCTGGAAAAAATATACAGTCTTGTTGGCCTTGTAATTACCATCTTAGATATCACAATAACAGTAACACACCGAGGCAGAAGTACTCTACACTTAGCAAGAACTGAGTAACACTATCTGAAACAATCCTGAAACAGCAATGGAGAACACAGCTACAGTGTCAGGTCACTAGAGAGAATGCTCTCCATTCACCGTCCTCTTTCCCCTTTTGTGATTTATTTCTATTATTACTTTGTCAAATGTGAGGATGGCTGCGTAAGTTTGATTCCTCTGCCATTCAGCACATAGTTTAGGAATGCAGGCATCAACAAAGTCAAAAGGGCTAAAATATGACGGCAATGGGTGCCACATCAACAGGAATAAGTTCCCACTGACTGGCAGAAGTAGATGCCTGTTTAGTAAATGTGACAGAGTGGAACAATTGTACTCTGGAATACTCCTATTCAAGGCAAAGGTGCAGGCTGCAGTCTCTCTCCTGTCACTGACATACCCAAACTCTTTCCTCAAATTTCAGTGGCTTTGCACTACTAATACAGCATATAAAAAGCACCACTGTCAGAGTCAGTAAAAAAGGTAGACAGCAGATCAAATTATATCTCTGAAGAACACGTTGTTTTTTCAAGTAGC
>JAOWBP010000001.1:43783667-43796575 GCA_028571105.1 Tragopan temminckii | reverse complement strand
ACATGCACAGGTATGTTTATTGCAGCACTATTCACAATAGGGAAGACTTGGAACCAACCCAAATGCCCATCAATGTTAGACTAGATAAAATGTGGCACACAGACCTGGTCTTAAAATCAAGAACAGAGCTTCAAATATTTCAGTGCTTTATTATGATTATTTTAAGCCTAATTCGACTTAAAGAATCTCAACACCGTCCAAGAGGGAAAGCTGCATGCATGTAGACTGTGGGAAGCGGTAGCCTCTAGGGCCCAGAGGATATGCGGGAGGCATTTTCTCTGCTGGTGCGGCTGCGAGCGAGCAGAGCGAGAGACCTGGAAATGAAAGTAAAGAGCTCAGGAGGCACATGGAGGGAGCTGCAGGGGCAGCCGATCCACAAGCAGAATGCTCCCTCCTATAATTAAATAGCACTTACTGTTATTATTACTTATAGTAATAATACGTTAATAATACCTCTAGTAATATAATACCATTTATCGAGGAAAGTTATACGTAGCGTGGGGGGGAGAACCCGAGGAGAGGTGAGTCCTTTATGATTATTTTATTATTATTATTAAACCAAATGGCTATGCGTGTGTATGTGTGTATGTAGAGAGGGGGTGGACTTGTGAAACGAGAAAATCTGGACATCGCTTCATTAAAAAGTAAAGGTTTCCAATGCTGACTGCATAGATGCAATGTTGTGTAATTGCAAAAAAAAAAAAAAAAAAAAAAAAGTGGGGGAAAATGATACTGCCGACATTCGGAAGCTAACCCCCTGCTTCTGCCAAAAAATGTGGGGCTTGCAAAAAAATAATTGTCAGAGATCCTAATCCCACCCCCCGGAAAAAATGTGATGGTAGTCTGAAAGTGAATAGCGAGGGGAAAAGCCCCTGGGTTTGTATTAAGAACTTCGGGCTCATTGTGCTCATGGCTCGTAGCTTTCAGGGCTGCGTTTGGGGCTGTATTTGGGTTGCAGCTCTCCCTCCTGTTTGGTATAAGCCCCGCGGAGCAGTGGAGCAGCTCAGCTGGAACAGCTTCCCAAATGCACCTTCCTTAGGGCTTGTAAAGTTTATCAAATGAGAAGGTTCTGCTTTTGTATTTGTTTATTTTTTGTATTTAATTGTTAATGTTTTAAGCAGCTTCCGGATAGCACGAGAGGTTATTTTTTATTTTATTTTATTTTATTTTCCCTTTTTCGTAGAGTCGCTACCCCTCCCCCCGGACTCCTGGAGATGCGTGGTTTCTATTGAAGTGAAGGGGGGGTGGGGAAGGAGGAAGAGTATGTTTGGGCTTCTTTTCCGTTTTCCGGGAAACCTGGCTATTACCCCCGGCAGCACCGGGAGTAGGGTGATGCCGGGGTGAGGGCACCCGGTGGAGCTCCACGGGGCTCGGAAGGCACCGCCGGCCCCACGTAGCCCCGGCCGACGGAGGTGGCGCTTCCGCCCGCGGTGGCCGCCACGCAAGGCCGGGGATCGGCGGCCTAGTGCTGCGGGTGGGGGAGGAGAGCGGAAGCCGTGAAATCAGACCCGACGTTTACATTTTAAAATGAGGCAGGGGAGGATGAGCTGGGCGGGCAGGAGATCCTGAATGACTGGTCAAGGGGCTGGCAGTGTAATCCCACTGCCCAAGCTCTGCTGCTGGGCAAGAGGAAGGTGGCCTGCAGTAAACAGTGGGTGGGAAGCCCGAGGGAGCCAAAAGGGGGGTGATGAGGGCCTGGGTGCTCTCTAGTGGCTTTGCCCTGGGGAAACATCCGATGGCTGCTTTTATTTTCAGATGGGGCTAGTTTCACATTCACTGGAGACTGGACATGGCCATCATTCCTGGCTGGATGGGGGAAAGTTCTATGAGCAGTGGCTGAGGAACTGGCATTGTTCAGTCTGGAGAAGAGGAGGTTCGAAGGAGACCTTATTGCTCTCTAGAACAACCTGAAAGGTTGTAGTGAGGTGAGGTCAGCTTCTTTCCCAGGTAACAGCAATAGGATGAGAGTTAATGGCCTCAAGTTGTACCAGGGAGGTTCAAGTTGGATGTTAGGAAGGATTTCTTCTCAGGAGTGATGCTGCCCTGGAACAGGCTGCCCAGGGAGGTGGTGGAGTCACCATCCCTGGAGGTGTTCAAGAAACATATGGATGTGGTAATTAGGGATGCAGTTTAGTGGGTAATATTGATGGCAGGTATATGATTGGACTAAATGATCTTAGAGGTCTATTCCAACCTCAGTGATTCTATTATTCTATCTTGAAAATTGTTGTTTGTGAAAAGTGTTCAGACTTAGGGAGCAGCCTCAGGAAACAAGCTGGAGCCCTTATTTGTGGTGGGCTTGACCTGTTTTGCTTCACCACCATTGTGGCCAGATTACAGCCAAAATCTTCATGCTTGCAGGTTAGCAAATCCTGCATGGAAGAGAGAACACAGCCAGTGGCTGAGCTCCTGTCTGAACTCTACAACCTGCCACTTACATTTCAGTGTGCTCATTTCTGGCTGAAATGTTACAGTCCAAGCCTAGAAGTCGGGCAAATATGAACTCATTGCTATCGCAGAAATATACTGTGAAAAACTTTGTGCAAATTGAGCTTTGTCAGGGCCCTTGATAAAGTAAATTAAAGTATTTTCATTCATCTCATATTCTCTCATTGAGTGAATCTACCTGGTTTGTGACTGAGTCACTGTGTTTACTAGGTTGTGTTTCCTTCTGAAAGCAAGAAAACCGTTGTGAGTTTGTAACTCATTAACAAACCACAAATAAATTCCTCTCCAGATGTTGGACCAGAGAGGATGAACATCTCAACTGAAATGATAAGAGCTTTTTGGTGGTGATATAAGTATCCTGGATTCTAATTCTGGTAGTGATTTGAGCAGACAAGTCTGGACAGACAGATTTGGGGGGAAAAAGGGACATTCAGACACACTGCTTGATGAAATGTTTTGTACTGTGTTTCTAAAAATATTTACGCGACCGAGAAAAAACAAAAGCTAAGCAGGCTCTGTGCTTAAAATTAATTATGCATCAACTATGGTGTGGTGTGCAGCAGAACCAAAGCACTGTGTGTGGCAGTGCCTGACTGTACTCTGGGGTTACAGACATAATGAGTGTGCGGTTTGGTACAAGGTTAGAGTGGGACATGATGGTAAAGAGGCTGGAGTGACCAAGAAGAGACTGAGTTTGCCAGGAATGCACCCGCGGGGGGGGGGGGGGGGAGTATGAAAGGGCAAGAGGAATCTGCAGTGACTGTGGAGCGTGCTAAATGGAAGAAGAGAACACATGGAGGAAGGTGCTGCTGTGGAGTCAGATCAAATGGGAAAGACGGTTGTTCCTGAGAGAGATAAAATAGGTTGTTAGGGCAGTGGCATGTGGTATGCATTTTAAGGGTGTTGCCATGAGAAGATGAGTCTTATGTGTGAAATTATGACATAAATGTGAAGGTGTGAAGGAGTGCAAGCAGAGGAGGCTGATTACCAACCTATAAGGAAAGAGAAATGTGGGGCAGCACCAGAGCGCAATACTGTAGAGGGGCAATTGAGCCTGTGGTCTGTGTCTAAAGAGGGCAACAAAGAGTCTTGTGTTGGGAAGCACTAGCTATAGAAGATGAGGCTCAGACTGCCAAGAGGAAACTGTGTGCAGGGAACAGAAGTTTTTTTTATGTGAGTTTTGTATCAAGGATCAAATCTTTAACAGAGTGTCTTAGGATGTAAAGATGATCAAGCCATCTAAGTGAAGCAAGGATGGAAATGGATATGCTGGATCTGATGGCCATGAGCAGATTAAAAACAAGGGGAACTCCATGATGCAAGAGGAGTTGGATAACTGTGGGAAAGAGATGTTTTAGAGCCTTTTCTTGCAGGCCTTTGGCCCCACTCCACCTTTTCGTCAGCAGTGTTTGAATGCTATTCTGTAGACAAGCAGCAGTGACCAGTTCTGGTTGTAACACATGCCAGTATCTTGCTGTGGAAGATGTTCAGCAGTGGATCAGGGTAGCCATCAGAAGTGGTACTGATCTTCTCTTCCTCGCTCCTTGCAGTATTTTGAGAAAAGGGCTGAGCTCAGTAGCAGAGTTGAAGCATGCTGTGTATATCAGAAGCTTTTTAAGGTGATGTATCAGTTGTGTGGATATACACAGCTGTGAAGATGTGCCACAGTGTCTTTGGAGTGCAGCCATTGACTTTGTGATGAACAGCCAGTGTTCCACTTCCCGCAGTCACCAATAATCTCCCTTTCCATCAGGTCTGTGGGCCACAACTTTCCTTCTGTTCTTTTTGTTCTCTCCAGTGTGGCTTGTGTTGAGGAGCAGTAAGAGCAAGGCTTCTCCAAGGAGGACAAGCCTGACTTTTTTCCCAGCTCTCACTGCTGTCTTTGTACACATAGCTGCTACTTCTCCTTGTCTTGTCTGTTCTCTCTTCTGTCTTTTCAGTTTTGTGTGAGGAGAAATACTGAATGAGATGACTGTCTTATTTTCTACCATTCAAACCTGTCTGCTTGTAGCTAGCTTCTGTGTTCATATTAACCTCACAGTCTCCTTGTTAAATTTCTCTCTTCCGGATTGCTCATTATCCAGGTTATTTATAAACCATTCCAGGCCTTCTGGTGGTGGTGTGCTGAAGTCTACCAGCTCTTTTCCATTGCTTCTGTTAAAAGCCTTTATAGAGACACTGATCATCACTCACCTTGTCTGCTGGCATTCTGGCATTCCCCTGCTTGCTGTGCTGCCCATCCCATTCCATATACAGCTGCTTAAAATCTTCTGCCTGCTGTTTGGACCAGATTGCTCTCATATTTAATGTCTGATGACTTACAAACAACACTGTATCACTTTCAAGCCCTTGCTTACTTCTGCTGCCTTTGCTTCTTGGTCTTTATCTCATCTCATCTCATCTTTTTTTGCCTAACTCTCCTTCCTGGTAAAGGGCAAGTATCAGCCATTCTGCACTTTGCATAGTGCAGAGCATAATCAATAAGGGCTTGCTTAGCTGCCAGGATTGATTTTCATGTACCTTAAAGGTTCCTTCACAGTGTTCTGGGCTGATCGTGCTGCAGGTACCGTAAGATACATTAGATTAGTAGAGACATCTGTAATGTGAAAGGAAGCCAGGTGCTCTCCAAGAAAAATGACTTTTGTTTTTATCCTAATCTTTCCAGAGGCAATTCCAAGCTGTGGGTGCATGTTGTCTTCAGTTCCATCTCATCTCAGTGTTTTTGAGCTTGCTGTCTTTGTCCATCTGTGTGCATGCCTATGGGAAAATATTCCCGAGTCCTCCTGAGGCCACAATTCAAAGCACTGCAGAATGGGGGGGTCCCCTCTCCCTGAAGCATCCTGGAGCCCTGTCCCTGCTCCCAGCGAGCATTCCCAAGTCTGTGCTGCACTTGTGCACTTGTCAACTGATTTTCAGCACAAAATATCCATTGCTGAGGTCCCTTACTGTCTTTTTATGTAAGAAATTCCACCTCCTTCCCAGTGCCTCACTGTGATATGATTGCAGATGCCCCACATAAATTACTTGTTTGGTATGCAAGGATGTTGTAAACCAGTTTGACTCTGGCCCGGTGGTCAGAATTGCTTGTCATAGGAGGGTCCACATACAAATTCTTGAAATCTCTGCCAGTGCAGGGGAAGTGTTTATTTTTTCCCCCTTTCCTAGAAGGCAGTCATGATTGCAGTTGGTTCCCATTGCTTTGTTTATTGGCAGTCTAAGCAGTGAGCTCAAATTGAAGCAGTTCCTCTTTGCCTGTGTATCCTGGCAGTGGCATGTGAGAAAAAGCAGATACTGGGTAGTGAGCTGCTTGCCGTCCTTTGTCTGCAGTGTGGATAAATCATGAGCTTCAGTGTTCTGTGCGTTTAGGCTGGTACATTTTGTTAGTAGTAAGTTGAAGCACACACAAAATACTGTGCTGCTTAACTGCCAGCAAGACCTGTAATGACTCATTTCTTTTTTTTTTCTTTTCTTCTGCAGCGATTATAATGGAGAGACAGAAGAGAAAACAAGAAATAGAGAAAGGACTTCAATTAATTCAGTAAGTGGACAACCTCATTGTTTCCTGTGGCTTGGGAGGTGGTTATCTTTGCATCAAGGACTGTAAGAATCAAGTTATTTCTATTCACCTTTCTTAGGAAGACGGTATTCCTATTACGTAGGTGAGGAAAGGAGGGTAAATGCCAGGTGCCTTGTACACTGCTGTTACCAGAAAGAGATGACCTGGGCTCTGTTGCAGTTGCCAGCCTGGTCATTGACCCCAGTCACTCCTCTGCAAATATTTTGTGGCTGCCTAGAGCTTGTGGTGATTTCCTGTGTGGTAGCTACAAGTTCAAGCACTTCCTTATGAAGTGTGGTCGTGCTTTTCCCTCCAGTGGTTGAACTGGCAAAAGCCTTGAGGTCCAAGTTGCATGATGAGTAGGGAAGAAACAAGATTAGAATTAGATTTATTTTCTTAAGGTGTGCTTTGAATCTTGCAGTTACTATGAAATCTGTCCATCCACAGTAGAGAAAAAAGCCAACTCTTCCAAGTTATATACTGACATCCCTTGGCATGGCCATCATATTTTTACCCCAGTTTGAAGTTGTGTGTGGCTGGTAACCAGTCTCACACAGGCAGTTGTGAGGTTTATTTCAGTAGCGTTTATAAAAATGTGTAAGGTTCCTATAAATGAAATAATTTAGAAATATAGGATGTTGTCTGTGTTTCTTGAATGTGTCTTGAACTCTGAATCAGGGAAAGTGTTACTCATTGACTTGTTTTGGGGTAGTCCAACTTTATAAGAAGTGTGAATGTTTCTTACAAAGTCATTACATTTCCTGTAGTTAATTTTAAGGATTTGTACTGATGAAATTTTAAAAAGTTTATTCTCTGACTAGTAAGGCCATATGTATGGTGCTGTGTTTCAAAGGTGAGGAGGGGCATGAAGATTGCTAAGGATTTCTTGAAAACTTTGTGTTGTTTCCAGGAGAAATAATATGAGTGGACCAAACAGGTGCTCTGATTTGAAGAACAGAGCCTTTTGCCTATATCTTGGGGCTGTTGTGGGGCAGGTGTAGCCCACACAAGCACTGCCAGTTCTAGGGCACAGCCTGGCAGTCTTGGCCAAGGCAGCAAGAATTGAATGGCTTCTTGCACCTCCATTGTTTTCTCCTTTCATTGTGTTTGTGGTGTAGTCCTAAAGGCATGTGGCTGAGGTAATGGGGAGGAAAGTGATGGCATTTTTCATTGTCTTTTCTGTGACTGCACAGAGGATTTGAGGAGGTCTTGAAGTGACCAATCTGTTGCCTCTCATCAGGGCTAGGTGCATTTATGCTCCCATTTTCCATGACAGCCTCTCATGAGATTTTCTCAGAAATGTTTTTTTATAGGTGGCTGTCTGAAGGCACATGACAAAATATCACATATGCACAAAAAACAGCTGAGAATAAGATTGTCTCAAATACCTTTGGGACCTGACCATCTCTTGACATCACTGTGTCCATCACTGCGCATAATGTTCCCTAACTGTGTTCTCTTCACCCCAGCTGTCTTTTAAGTGATAAAACATTCAGTAAATCACTGAGATAATCAAAACAGGACCAGAAAGATGGTTTTCTTCGTCAGACAAAAGCGAGATTTTACATGGATGCCTGAATCATGAACACTTTCTCTTCTTTATTTTCAGGTCTACATTACCCCTAAGTCAAGAAGATTATGAGGTAATTACAAGGTGTTTTTTTTCTGAAGTTGGGACCCCTTAGGTTAACAAGGTTTGTTCTGTTGCACAGCCATTAGTTTACAAACAAGAAGTAGAGAGCAAGAGTAGAGCGTAGGGATGGTCTGTTACAGTTTGTCTAAAATGTAAAGCTTTAAGAATTCTGGCAAGGAAAACTTTCAGTGGAAGGAGAAAACACTTGAGGGATCAAGAAAGGAGGAGATTTGATTGGATTATTCTTCTCCACCAAAAGACTCGTGCTTTATAGAAGAGTGGGGATGTGGGAGAATTGTGGTGGGCAGACAGGTTGCTGAAACATGGGAAGGAATGGGAAATTGGGAAACTGCTTCTGTTTCCGTGTATCCATTTTAGTCTGTTTGCTCTGTCTCTGCTGTCCAGGCTGTCTTGCAGAAGCTGGTGAGAAACTTGTTTGCAGAGGGCAATGATTTGTTTCGAGAGAAGGATTTCAAGCTGTCGCTGGTACAGTATGTAGAAGGGCTGAATGTGGCAGATTATGCAGCCTCTGATGAGGTGACCATCCCAAAGGAACTCCTGTGCAAGCTGCATGTCAACCGAGCTGCCTGCTACTTTGCCATGGTGAGTGCCTTCCCAAGGCATCCCCAGGAGTCAGGGAGGACAGCTGGATTGCTTTAGGTGTCATGCAGTTGGAAAACATGTCAGGTATTCAGTATTCAGGTATTCAGCCCTCAGCACCGAAGGAGATGGCGACACACACAGAACTTTGATACCTCCTCACTATCACACTGTGTCTTGCAAAGCCAGAGGAATGATGTAGAGGAGTGGGGTCCCGCTTTTGTTGGCCAGGCCTAAGGTACTAAGAAGGCAGTTCAGGTCCATATTGTTGAGAAGTTAATGCACTCTGGAAATACAGTTGTAAAGAGCCTTCCTGTACTGACTCTGAATATTGCTCTGGAAGTTTGCCTGCCTCCCCATGTCTGTGAGACTGGAAGACAGTGAGAAGGGAGAAGGCTTTGAATCATGGCAGAGCATTCAGAACACATATGGAAAATGATTCTGAAATAATCAGGCTCTAAAAAGCTGTGCTCTTCCATTTTCTTCAGGAATGCAACAACCTTCCTTTATGGCACAACCCCAAAGCAGGTCCATCCTGTTCATAACGAGGCTGAGTCCTATGAAAAAAGTTAACAGGCAGTCACATAAAGACTGTCAAATGTAACATGTCCACGGTAGAAGGGGAAGCAATATAAGGTTGTTCAAACAGCCCAGATCGTGCTGTTCACTAACTTTAAAGTATTCTGTGTTTCACCAGAATTAATAAAATGCAATGAATGCATTTCCAACTGTCTTTTCCATGCTTTTATATTTCTGCTGAGGAATACAACACATGGATTCACACAGAGAAGGGCTTGTCTGCTGTGCTGACTTTTGGTGGTTTCTTCCACGCAGGGGTTGTATGAGAAGGCTCTGGAAGACAGTGAAAAGGCTTTAGGTCTTGACAAGGAGAACATCCGAGCGCTCTTCCGCAAAGCTCGCTCTTTAAATGAACTTGGAAGACACAAAGAGGCATATGAGTGTAATAGCCGTTGTTTGCTGTCCCTCCCCCATGTAAGTTTTTGACATACAGCTTATCTTGATTTCTGGGGCTCACCACGTTGCTCTTCTATCACTTAATATTTAGCCTGAGGCCTGAGGAGGAAGGAAAGTTGGCTATACTTGGTGACATGCTTATGTCCAGGAATCTTCTCTCTCTCTCAACTCAGAGAGGATCTTTGAATGCTCGTGTTTCTTCAGTCCAGGTCACCATCTGCACACAGTACCAGCCAGAGACACTGGCTAATGGCAGAAAGTTTGCTGGCCTATTCACAAAGAGCAAAAAGTTGCCCTAACAGAAGGTGAACTAAGGCCATGAAGGTGTTTTAATTAGCCCTTTTTATATGCCTAATGAGAGTGACTGTGAGCATGGCACAAATGCAAACTGGAGCCCTATAGGGGCTTGTTTTTCCTGTTTTAGATAAAAATGTCTGATGTTTTAGTTAATAATTGCTAAGGCTAGCTGATAAAGTGTTTTTGTTTCTGAGGGATATGTGGAGGGGTCCTTGATGATTAGTTCTGTTCACAGGTGTGTAAATTTTTTTGATTCAGAGGGGACTATCTGCATATACTAGGCCCTATGTATTTTCTTAACAGTGCCTTTATTGAGCTTTCTTTTAGGCCAGATATTGAACAAGTAAGCAGACTCTGATTACATCCCAGTGAGTACTGGTCATCTTTGCTAAATTTAGTTCTGATCCATCAAAGTAATGCTGTTAGAAGAAAAAGGCAACTACTTCAGCAGAAGTTATTTTTTTTTCCCTGTTAGAATTACAGAAGCAATTTTATAAAGCAAAGACATGTTAGCAGTGTTGCCTCTTTTGTATTCAGTTTACTTGCATTAGCAGAACAAGATGACCAAAACACACTGAAAGTATTATGTTAGGGGAGTTTTAAAGACCTATTTCTTAAATCCTTTTATAAACAAAACTGCCTAATACATCTGTTCATGTAAAACTGTATGTGGCTGTATCTCACAATGTAGTTCAGCCACTTTAATATGTGGCCGAAATATTAAAGGTCATGGTGGTCTACAGACATTTTATCTAACTTTTCTGGGTCAGGATATCTCAACTTTACCAATTCATTATTAAGACATCTGAATTCCTGGCTCTGAACAATTCTGTCTTGTAAATTAAATTATGCCATTGCCATATTATCTGATTAACAGAAATCATAAGCCTTCTCCACATCAAAGTCAAATCAGACTATCCATCGTCTCAGTTTTGTTTCAGCTACACCAGTTGCTGGGCCTCTGGAGCAATGAGGTGCTTCCAGCTTGCGTTGCTGTAACAGCTGAGAAGCAGATCATATATTAAAACTTACAGTGATGAAGGAGTGCCATTCAGTTGACTCACTGTCTAGCAGAGTTAGCTTAAGCAGGTGCAGATATTCAGTGCTGATAGTTTGCAGAGATTCCCAGCATGGTGAGGCTGGTGCTTCTCTGTGGTCTGCTTTTAGGATGGCACAAAGGGTGTTTTTTTTAGGATGTTGAAAGAGAGCATTTTCCGTGCCCTTATTGAGCATCCCCTTGCTTAGGTGGGAGGCGGTCACCTGAGGGTGACTGAGGAAAAGGGAGGCTAAAAGAAAATACTCAGAATGACAAAGAGTGAGTAAGCTCCCAGTCCCAAACCTCAGGCCTGCTTGTTAAAAATTAACTCATGCTGTTGGGAAGTGAAAGCAGCCTAGAAAAAAATATTCTTGATCTTGTCAAAGCATCAGAGAGGACATCTTAGAGTCGTGATGGCATGTGGAATTGTATAGGATGAGCCTGGTAGGTATTGTTGTGAGATCAGTGAAAAGAAATGGTGCAGGAGGTCTTTCTGGGAGTTTTCCACAGGGAGCAGGAAAATGGCAAGTGTCAGAAGACACCTGCAAGAGTGTTTAGAAAGGCAGAAGAATCAGAGGCAAAGAGTAATCATGAAAACATGATTGGGGTAAAATATTAATAAAGGCAGAGTGATGGTTATGTCAGACAGATCTGAGAGTTGGAAGGGATGGAGCAGGGGGAGGCAACCATAAGAACTGACAAAGAAGAGATCTCTGGAGAGTATGGGGACAGTTTCAGGGGAGGTAGGTACATCCTGAAGAGGTATAAGATGGAGAGAGAAGAGGACATGGGTAAATTGGATTTCTTCTTCACTGACTTCAGACCAAACTAGTGTTGAGGATGTGGGGAAAGAAGTTCACTCAAAAGGTGGCATTTCAAATTGAGGGGAAAAGTTACTGATGCAGTGGGATGGAAGACCTATGGGCTAGTGAGGGGCTGAAGGGGAAAAAAAATGAACCTGCAGAGAGAAGGAAATTGGGAAGATCAGAGTTATGTGGTAAGTAGAGAGAAAAGAGCAAGCTTCAGGGTTATAGATGAGGGACATATTGTAGCATGAAGGAGGGATATTGCAATAGATTGGGCAAGTACGTTGTTTTTCTTTGAAGAGACTTAAAGTATGCCAGTATTTTTGCCAGCGGGAAAAGGGAGGAAAGCACAAGGAAGGAGTTGCTGATGATAAATAAGTGAAGAGGTTTGTGGCAGGTTAGTCCAGGCAGAACTGGAGAGAATGGAGCAACCTCAGTATCTCAGCAAGAATGACAGGAACATTCTGGTCTGCATGGCCTCTGCTAGGGTTGCTCTGCAGCTATCTGCAAGTGAGGCTTTTTGGCACAGTCGTGTGGACAGCTGCATTCCTGTTTGTTTTGTTTGCCACAAAGACACAAAGCTGAAAGTGTCCTTCCAATGCTTTTGTCCCCAGGATGAGAGTGTCACGCAGCTGGGACAGGAGCTTGCACAGAAGCTGGGACTGAGGGTTCGAAAAGCATATAAAAGGCCTCAGGTATGACTTTTTTCTTTTTTATTTTCTTTATTTTCTTTTTTTCCTAGAGACTATCCTTTGGCTCTTTCAGATTTACTTCTGCAAAAGTGGTAGGTGCTGCTTTGCAGCTATAGACACAGGTATATTACCCTGCAATCGCCCCCAGCGGGCTACTGGCTCCCCTCCTTATCCTGCCTCTTTGACTCACCTTTGCCTTTGTCCATTTCTGACCCCACTGCTGCCCTGGGTCTTCTCCAGGATGTTCCCTGCATCTCCAGCAAAGTCAGACTGGTGCTGCAGGAGAAGGCTCTAATGTAGTAGGAGCCTGCACCTCCATGAAAAGAGGGACATGTGGCCTGATTCCAAAAGAGGTTTTGCATCATAGTTCTTCCCCTGTAACAGGAACATGGCTGATACACATCTGGTCAGATGCTAGGAAAGAAGGCAGCAAAAATTAAGCTGTTGGTCCAGTTAATGAACCCCAGTGACTGGATCGGTTACCTGGCTTTAAAAGAAAGTGCTGTAGTACAGTGTACTGTGTAGGTATAGAAATGTATACTCTGGGATGGAGCTAGAGGGCGTTAGACCACTGCTGGCCCTCTTGGATAAATCTGCTTTGGTCATGTGAAATCATGGGGTGCATTTTCAGGAGTAAGCAGCGCTAGCTTGTGTCACTGAATGTTCACAGGATGACTGTCAGTGTGCTTCCCTGAGCCAGCTCTGCCCAGCATCCTCAGCCCCCTTCACAGCAGTGTGTTGGGCACCTCCAGGGAACCTTTACAGTATTTGGTGACGTGGTTCCTGGGCATTGAATCTGCAGAGAGCTTTTGGGAAAAGTGTGGCTCTGATGTCATGTTCCACTCAATGACAAAACTCGTGATTG
>JAOWBP010000001.1:43763195-43783567 GCA_028571105.1 Tragopan temminckii | reverse complement strand
AATTTGGCCATAGCATCTTATTCCTCTCCATGACCAACCTCACATGTGATTGGTATACCCCCAAAAAATGCTTGACATTGTAGCAGCTCTCAGCACTCCAAAATGATTCTGTCTCAAAGAAAAGGAAGTTTTACTTGGAAAATACTTTTTGTAGCTGCTCATTGTGTTCATTGGCCCAGCCATGTTTTTGCTGTTGTCACATTACTGAACTCTGATGGGCTTAAACCACTCTGATGTGTTGGAAAAACAAAGACTATAAAAGACAAAATGCTTTTTATTGCTTGATGTGTGGGGATTGGTATTTTGATAACACCTTGCTATCTTTTGTGTTGACTTACAACTTTCATTCCAGTGCTGTAATGCCTTCCCAAAGCAGTAATGTTTTAATGAAAAGGCAAAAAAGTTTATTTTTTAGGAATAATGTTAGTTTCCTGATCATGCATTGTATGTTAGGTGTTTAGTAAACACTGAGGTGACACTGAGGTGTCCATAATAAATATGTGGCCCTGCCAGCGTTCATAAAACTACCTTTGTGTCACAGAGTTATGCTTTTGGGGTGGCTTTTATTTCTAGACAGTACCTGAAAGAAAAACTGTATCATACCCCAGCTTTACCTATTTTACGTGTGGTTGTGGGCTGTCTCTGTTCTAAGACATCTCTCTTCTTGCAGCAGGAATTGGAAACATTCTCTCTACTCAGTAATGGCACGTCCATCAATTTGTCAAATCAGGTACAGTTGGCATTCTCTAGTTATTAACATTGATGGATTGTTACTGGAATGTTTCTGAGCTTTATTTACATACGCATTGATAGCTGTCTTTTGGAATTTAAATGTACTAATTAGTGTATTTCCCTTTGTCGTGGTTTAACCCCACTGGCAGCTAAGCACCCGCAACTCTTCTCTCACTGCTTCTATCAGTAGCATCAGGAGGAGAACTGGAAAAAAGGGTAAAACTCGTGGACTGAGACAGACAATATAATAGAACAGAAAAAGAAAGGGAAAATAATAATAATAATAATAATAATAATAGTGATAAAAGAATATAAAAAGCAAGTGATGCATGATGCAATTACTCACCGAGTGATGCTCAGCCCGTCCCGTAGCAGCTGCAGCCCTTCATGTCACCTCCTCCCAATTTCACTGGTCAGCATGATACCACATGGTATGGGATATCCCTCTGGCCAGTTTGTGTCCTCTCCTGGTTCTGTCCCATGCCAGCTGCTTCTTACTGGTGGGGCAGTACAAGAAGCTGAAAAGACTTTGATTAGTGCAAGCACTGCTTGGCAACCAGTGAAACATCAGTGTGTTATCAGCATTATTCTCATCCTAAATCTAAAACACAACACTATAGCAAGCTACTAAGAAGGAAATTAACACTGTCCCAGCCAAAACCAGGACAACCTTATAAGGAATATTGTTAAGGAAATTTATTTCTTTGAAAATATTTCTAGTGAAAGCATTTTTACTGTCAACAGATCAGTGGCGATGGTTATTTTTCTTGGTTATTGTGAATGGTTGTCTTCTTTTGTATTTTAAATAAGTTTCAGTTTTCAGGTTTTTACATAGTTAGGACTACACTAAGTAAAAATCAGGAAATGCAGATGCTGAGGAAAGGCAGGAGGTCAAATCAAGCAGCGTGGTTTTGTTGTCCAGAACTGAGCAAGGTACATACACAGTTTGTGTATTCTTTATATTGTCCTTTGACCTGGGAGGTCCTTGAGCAGAGCTCTGCACAAATATTGAACCAAAATATAAGAAATTGCTGAATTCTTTGTTCCACCACCGGCTAACAAAGCTTTGATGTTTTTACAGGCTGTCAGGTACTTCACATTACTCCTTACAGCAAGCAAACTGTATAGCCATAACAATTGACATTTTGTTTGACATGGTGAGATACTAAAGAACCAGTTTACTTGCCAGTGTGCAGAGACTTGCCTTCACATCTTTCTAGGAGAGCAAGTCAGTTTTCTTGTATAGTTGTGCCTAGTTTCTCATTTGTAAATCTTGAAGAAATTGAAATATTGCAAAGACCAGAAGTTGTGTAAACTATTGCAGTAGGTGCAGTATCTAGAAAGCAATGCTTTACTTGTACCTTTGTAAGTTTAAACTGAAAGCACGCATGGTTGCATCTGTTTATGTTACTGTAAAATATGGGGCTTATTTTATTCCTTGCCTGAAGCTTTGTGTCAGCAGTTGTCTTTGTGGAAACCTTTTCCTGTTTTGAGTTTGCTGTAAAAGTTGTGGTTATTAGATTGCAAAGTGAACTAAGAGAAGGAACATTGTGTCAGACCAGGCTAATCAGATCTCTCTGCACAGGGCTGATTGACTGGTTTGTCCTGGGACTTGGGACACAGTATTCTTTATCACCCACACAGGAAAAAACCCAGTTCTATATACAGATTTGCTCACGTGGTTGGGCATTATGCAGAGTTGGTATTCCTTTGCAGCAACAAGGCCTGTCCACTGCTGGAGGTGAAAGTGCATAGGTTTTGGATGAATGGACTCTTAAAGTTTTGTGATTTTACTGTTCTTGCACTAAAGGAGGCAATAAAGGAAAATAAAGAGCCTGATGCGTTTAGTAGTAAAAGGTCTCCTCTGTGAATTGAGAATATCTTTTTCAAAGATTAATTTCTGGTGATAATTTCTCTGTTCTTTCCTTTGCCCTCTGCAGACCACTTCCAATGGTTTGGGGTCGATTGATGATATTGAAACAGGTAAGGATATTTCTCTGCTCTGATTTTTGTGGTGTCAGTGTGGTACCTGACCAGGCTGGCAGGCCTGAGAGGTTTGTGGTCTGCATTTGTGTCTCTCTATGTGCTTCTGACTTTGATACCTAGGAGGAAGAAAAGATGATGGGAAGCAGGAGCATATGGGACTGTTATGTTAACTAGTTTCCCTTCATATCTTCCATATTTGCAGTCAGTTATTGAGGCACTGTCATGAAGGACAAAAGAGGCTGAGCAGTTATTTGCCTATTAGTACCTCCTACAGAAAAGCTTCTTGTGCTTCTTGTCCAGGCACAGCAAGGGACATCTCCAGGAATTAGAAGGGTGTGCTGATGTACACAGCTTCTTCCAGTTCTGCTTTCTTAACGTTGAGCTTGGCGCAATTTCTGAGATTCTTTTGTTGCTCCCAGACAAAACAGTCTAGATAAAGTAAAGTTAAGGTTGTAGGCAACTGTCTGTGCTCTGAGCACGTGTGGTCCTCCAGGACGCTGAGACGGAGGAGTTCAAAATAAGGGGGTTGGGATGGACCCTGGGAGAGCCTTGTGCTGCCTTAGGCACAGAGGAGGAGCAGAGCGAGGGCCACAGGGTTGCTTTTCTCATGCCGAGAATCAAGTGACCTTAACTCTTCCCCTTAGGAAGATTGGCTGCGTGCTTTGCCCTTTGTTGTGTGCTGGAGCATTTTAATCTTGCCTCTGAGCGTGTCAGTCTCTGTTCCTTTGAAAGGTAGCTGCAGCACTAAGTGTGCAGGCTTAACACTGCAGATAGCTATCGCTCTTTTTATAGAAAGACACTAATTTCATAATCAGGATGCTCTGGTGTCTATTTTGGAAAACATGTTAGTTCCCTGTTGAATTCTGGTTCAGTAACAGAATGCTGCGTGCAGGCATGAGACCCAGTTCCTCAAAACAAGGAGAGTTTTTCAGTTATTTGCTGTGCTGAGATGAGCTGGGCTCTTACTGCAGAGTGAAGAGTGGCTGCATCCAGGAGGCTCTTTGTCTCGTCAGGGTTTGGTGCAGGAGCAGCATGCCAGCTTTGCTGCAGCTCAGGCAGAGAGAACATTTTCTGCTAGATCTTTTCAAAACCACTGAAATGATGTGTTCTCCGTTGCCCTGAGATTGGCGTGCCGTTAGGAGAGCTGTGGGTGCCAGGTGCCTCGAGTGAAACCCACAAGGCTGTTACGGGGTTTTGTTGATGTTATTTTGAGGTGTTTTTTGTTGTTCTGTTTTCTTGGGTTTTTTTGTTGTTGTTTTTCTTTTTTTTTTTTTTAGCTGCAAACTCCTGACAGCCCTTCCTCCTTGAAGTCAACTGATTAACTCAGCCCTGTCCTGCATATGTTATGGTTAAGATGTGGCTCAGCATTGCCTTTGGCCAACTGATGCATGGAGGAGTAACTGCTTTTTGGGAGGCAGAGACAGGGAGAGCAGAAACAGGGCTCTTAAAAGAACTCTATTCACCTGTCTGGTACACGCAATGTCCAGGGAAGCTCCCAAGTGGGGAACATATTCTGCTAGTTTTGGTGGAAGCTCAGGGAAAGGAATGGACAAGACCCTCAATGAACTCATAATAATACATGCGGCTTAGTAGTGTTGGAGCAGTGGCACAGGGAGGCAGGGGTGTACGTGTGATCTGTTCAAGGAAGGCTTATGGGTTTTGTTTTTTAAAGTTGGGGCAAATGTTAAAGTGGGTACAGGGGATGCATGAGTTTTCTAGGCAGAGAGTAGATATGGGCATGGTGATTGGTGAGGAAACTCAGTGGATAGGAGTGTCGTGGGGAAAGGAAAGGTAGGGGAGGAGATAGGATGGAGTGGAATGGGAGCGAGTAGCCAGAAGAAGGAGAAGGTTTGGGTAGTCAGAGAGAGAGGAGCAGACATTTTTTTCTGCTTGAAGGTAGTGGGATCTCTTGCTTCCTTGCTCTTCTTCCCGTTAACCCATACCAATCTGTGGGACATCCCTTATCTTTCTCTGCTTTTTGATCATATATTCAGTTTTTCAGAGTTCGGGGTCTGTTAGGGCATATGAGGGCATTTCTCTCTGCTTCCCAGTCTGGCTGAGAACCACAGAGCCTCATTCATTCCTTGGAGAAGGTCTGAACTTGTAAATCCCTTGAGGCTGTATCATTGTGAACCCTTTTACTCCCCTCTGCACGTGTCCCTGGCCCCTACGGCATGTCCTGAACTTCTTGTTGGCCTTCATGGGGATCTTGACAGTACTCCAGATTAAAACATCTGAAAAATGGGAAGGGACAAGCTGTCCCTTTGTGCTGAGGGAAATCTGGCTGCACTACCAGTGATGAGGCCAGCACCAAAGGAAAGCTGAATGGCTGGCTCCCAAGCATGGCTGGAGGGTCTGCACCAAAGGGAACTGAGCTGAGCTGAGAGAATCCTTCGCAAAGGAAGCATGGGGTTGGAGCCAGGCCTGATCTGAGGAACAGCTTTTCCTGTGTAGCCAAGAGCATTTACAGCCTTCCTTTGAACCACTCCACTGCCTGTGGTGGCTGAGTCCAGCTGCAATGCTGAAAAAGCGTGTTGGAGCCCATCAAGTACATGTGCTCTCCTTTAATTGCATGAATGAGTTTTGTGGAGAGGGACCAGTATCTTGCTATTCCCCCCCAGCCATTCCTTTGTCATTGCTTGGCCTCCGGTGCTTTGTACAGCAACCTCAGCTGCTGTCCTCCTCCTCACAGCTCCGGGAGGAAAGGTAGCAGCGGGCAGGGGTGGGATCTTGTAGGATCAAGATTTGCACTTCAGAAACTTATCAAGTTTCTTTCCTTCCTTATCAGTCCTTCTAATGAAAGCTGTTGTCACTCCCTCTAAACTTTCCCTTGTTTATAGCTTTAGGCCACCATAGGTACAGTGCAGCCACTGCTATATGGATGGAGGTGGCAGCACCTTTTTCTGATTTCTTTTCTTTTATTCCAGGACATCTGCACAGGGGCAGAATTAAGGTAGTTTGGGTGCTTGGTTTGAGAGCTGCAAATGTAATACTTCATTTCCTGAATTTCTAACATTTGAACTTTTTTTTAACCTTTAATTTTTTTTTAAATTTTTTTAAATATTTTTTTCTGGAGAATATAATGCTCTTCTGTAAAGAATATGTGCTTGTAACCTTAACTTCACTTAACAGAGGTTTATTTTGCATGATGGAAACACATTACCTTTTCAGTAGTGTACCAGAGCAGAAACGAAACCTTAGGAAAAATCCCTGTCTCTCTCCTGCCCCAACCCTTATTCACACAAGTTTCTAAGGGGATGTTTGGTGCTGAGGTGTTGGGGGGAGTGTGGGGAGCATCCTCCCACCTGCAGACATCAGGAAGCATACAAGAACAGGGAATTTTCTTGGGTAAAGACAGCTGAGTGAGTCTGATGGGACTTTAAGGGATACATTTTTAACACAACGTGATGTGAGCTTCTGATCTCCGGCTTGTCCCAGCAGGACCCTGTGGTTTTATCTTTTGCCATCCAGGATGCCTGAGGGTTTAGAGAGTGTGTGTGAATAAGCAAGCCTTCAGCTGGGGTGTCAGAGTGCCAAGGAGCAGAGAAGGCAGCGGTCTCTGCCAAGTGCCTTGGTGAGGAACATTAAAGAAAACACCAGGTGGTAGGTTCTATAGGTATCAGTTTATGTGCCCTTGGCTTTCTGTCCTGAACACAGCAAATTCAGTAGCTGATCAGCCAGTGGCTTTGTGGTGTTCTGGTTACTGCTTGGCACACCCTGACAGTTGGTCTGTGCACTGGCCTGTAGGGCATATTTCAGCTATCAGTGAGCCATTAGAGACTGAGAGCAATATCAAAGAGTAAGAACAGACCAGAGCCCCTCTTCTCTGAAAACAGGACGTACTTGGTGTTTGTGATTTAATGTATTGGTTTTGCCAGGCTGTGTTCTACTTGCACCTCCTGGGTGACTGACTGTCTCTGTATCTTCTCCATCGCAGACTGCTCTATGGACCTGCAGTGCCTGCCAGCTCCTGTGGCCACCTCCATTCCTGTGAGCGAGGGGCTGTCCCCTTTGCACTCGGATTCAGATGCAAAGGGCCTGCCTAGCTCGCTCCCTGCTGCCAGCCTGCTCCCATCTCCAGAGTCCGTGTCTCTGCCAGTGCCTGACAGTGTGGAGGACTTCACAGATGGGGACATAATTGGGGAAGAACTGGACTCTCTCCTGGATTCCCTCGCTGAGGGGTCACCATACCCTCTAGTAAGAGTGGACGTTGCATAATTCCCTTGCTGCTTGATCCAAATAGATCCTTAGAGCCTACAGATATATATACTGCTTCTCCTTCTGTTACTCCTTTCTCCTAGCTCTTCCTCTAGCAAAACTCATTTGTTCTTTTGCTTATTTCTGCAACTGGCTTGTGAGTATCTAAAGAGCTCATTTCTAAGCCTGCTTTGCTGTGTGCAGCTTCATGAAGCTCACCTTCAGTGGCCTCCCCCAGCCACCATCTTCTCCTGGGCCTCTGGTGTCTGTGGATTTGAAGCAGGCCTGAGGGTAGACATGAGTGAGCTGAAGCAGGTGCAGTGGATGTATTTTACACAGTGATGTGCTGGCTGCATTCAGCCAGAGCTCTTTGCACAGGTCTCCATGTTGTAGAAACAATCACAATTGATGCTTATGTTGGATTTTAGTTGCCAGTAGCGCAGATGTTATGTGAGTCAGCTTTGATCTGGAAGCAATATAACTACATTCGGGCAGGAAGGAACTTGATGCAAAAAGCTCTGCTGAGAGGTGCCAAGAGTAATGGTCATTACCCCAACCTTGGTGCTGTGTGTATTCAGCTGCGCTGTGTCTTGACCTGAACTGGTGCCAGTGCCCAGTGCAGGGCTTTGCCTTGTGGGCTGATGAGTTCTGGTGCCCCAGGACCTCCTCAGGGACCTCAGCCCGGATTGTGTGTGTTGCAGACAGGTGGGCAGGTCTGTGGGAGGTCTGCAGGTGGATGGAGCTGCTGGGTGTCCTTCTGATTCAGATAATGCAGCACATGCTTGAGTGGGAGTCTGTTGGCTCTGTCTGTGTTCAGTCACTCCCTTCTCCTTGTTTCTAATACGCTGCTTATCCTCTCCCTTCCCAATCTCCAAAGTCTTTAGTCCAGGGCACCATTCCCACCAACCTGCCAACAGAGATGCCCCAGCTGATCCCCGTGTTTCCAGGGGGAACTCCGCTGCTTCCCCCAGTTGTGACAGCTAGCATCCCTGTCTCCACCCCGCTGCCACCTGCCTCCTTTGGCCTGGTGATGGATCCCACCAAACAGCTCTCCTCCTCCTCTGTCTTGGATGCCTTCGAGCCCCCGCCCGGTGGAAGTGGTGGCTCCACCTTAGATTCCCTGGATTCCCTGGACCTGCTCCCCTACACAGACTCACGTCTCGATGCCCTGGATTCCTTTGGGACAAGCAGAGGGTCGCTGGATGCCTTGGACTCCTTTGCCATCGGTAGGTGTGGGGCTGACAGGGTTTTGTTCTTCTTTACTTGTGCATGCCATGACTGTTTCCTTCAGTGCTGAGGTCTGTCCTTTAGCTGTCTTTGTCAGTGCTTCAGAATAGGAATACAAATGTTGAAGAGGGCAGGGAATTGTTTTGAGGAGAGCAGCTGGGTATATCTAGCTCAGGAGTCATAAGGAGGGCTGTAGGTGTGTAATCCCAGATTACATCCCACTAGTATGTGCATGCTATGAAATCTCAGAGGATAAAGGAACACAGGATGTTTAATGAAGAGGAGTGAGGTCTAATTATGACTTGGTATCCAGGATACCTCCCTTGGCACAATTTATTTGACTGTAAAGTGTTTCCTCCACCTTCCCTAGTGACTGTTGGACATTTGAGTCCAAATGAGCAAAATCCTGGTGACTGTTTTAAATGAGATAGGACCTTTTTGCACTACTAAATGGTAAAGGCCAAGGTGGGTCCTTCCATCTCTGGATTGAGAAGAGTAAGTATCCCACTGCTTTGAGTACTGACTTTCATGTCATAAGGAGCCAAACTGTGGGAGATCAGTGGGCAAAAAGCAAGTTTCCACCTGTCCCATGATGGATGACAGGCTTCTTCTTGGCTAGGTTGTCTGCTGTATTGCAGTATATTTTGGTTAGTAAAAATATTTTCTGAAGAACTGAGATTGGCCAGTCAGCACTTCAACACACTGATTTACCTAAGGATTGGACTGCCTCAGAGCTGCCACTTTAAAAATCAGAGCTCAGTGGCACAGAGTTGAGTTCAGTATAGTTTTGGGGACACGAAGGCCTTTCCTGGAGCTTTTCCAAGACTTACATGGGGGATTTGGGTATAAAATGTTATTAATAAAGCGAAGTGATTTTGCTGGCATGTGTTTATCTTTCTGTGAGCAGAACTACCTCTGAAAGTGAAATGTTTTCATTTTTTCTCCCTTCTTTGGCCCAGAAGAAACCAGCCCTCAGGAACTGCGACATCCACCTGGCAACCAAAAACCATCCCCCGTGGTGAGTGAGCCGCTCCCCCATGCTGATGTCCCAAGGTGCTCTGGAGCCAAGGTAGTAGTGACTTGGGTGAAGTAGGTAATTTGGGCCCCTCTTTTTAACCTGCCCCAGTGAGCATTTCCTCCCACCTTGTGACAAGGCAGGGAACGATTTTCCCAGAGTCAGGAGGAAGACATTTATTCTGCCTTCATTTTTATCCACAATTCTGCATATTGCCAAAGTAAACATGGTGTGACCTAGGTTGTAGGATCAACAGGGGATCAAGGAGGCCAGTGTGCTAATGTGTCTTGCAGCCTCTTAACAATGGATCGGAGTAATCCAGGCTTTCTTAAGACTAGTGCAGTTCTTTACTCCTCTCTTGCGCCTGTCAGTCAGCTTTTCCAGGTTACTCTGTTCCTATCCCATGTCTCCAGTCCTGGGGGAAAAGGATGTTGATGGTTAACAAGTTTGGAATGCAAATTGTTCTTCTTAGATTCCTGTTTACCTGCTGTGCCTGTTACATAGCTGTAGAACAAAATCTTTGTCCTCAGATTAATTCCCAAAGATTCACTGATAAGTGGTTCCTTTTTTTTTTTCCAGGTAGCGGTGGGGTTGATTTGAGAGTTGGTTGTAATGGATGGAATGAGAATGAGTGAGTGGACATTCTGTTCTGTCTCATGGTAGAAAACTGGTGCCCCTTACCAAGAGAGAAAGAGATCTGTCCTTGAGGTGATCATATCACACTTTGTTATTTTTGAAAAAGTTACATGCAGCTTTTCAGGAAATGTCATTTCAGAATTGAATGTTAAGATGAGGAAGTTTTTTGAGAGACTGGAGTGAGGTGTGAGGTTACAGAGTTCTCTTAGCCATATGGCTGCAAAGCTTAGAAGAGAAGTATGTGTATTTTTGTACAGGTCAGCCTTGGTGGAGTGAGTCACCCAGCTGTGCCCAAAGTCACAGAACACCTGCTGTCCCAGCCCGAACCAGTAATACCCAACACAGCCTTGCTGGTCAAGAACCCTCTGGCATCCACCCATGTCTTCAAACAAGCATGTCACATCTGCTACCCTAAAACAGGTGATGTGTTTCCTCTATCACCCACAGCATTGGCCATGATAAAGCTTTGCCTTTCTGTTAGCTAACAGAGAGAGGCTGATGGAGTTCTTCTCTGCTGCAGGGCCCAAGGCTGGTGATTACACCTATCGAGAAGGCTTGGAGCACAAATGCAAGCGAGACATCCTGCTGGGCCGGCTGAAGAACTCAGAAGATAAGACTTGGAAGAGGATCCGTCCTCGCCCAACCAAAACCAACTTTGTAGGATCATATTACCTGTGCAAAGGTGATCTGGGGGGGGGATAGAGATGTTGGTGGCTGGGAAGGGGTTGTAAGGTGTGGGCCAGGGGGTCTGGAAAAAGACTTCCTATTGGTCTTGCCTGCTGTCCCTGGGGTCTTCCTGTCCCGTCAGTAGCTCACAGACTGTAAGCCCCAGTACAGTCAAAAAATATGAACTCCCATGCTGTGGAGAATGGGCAGTGTAGAAAGTGGTGGAGCAGGAAAAGAGTTGCAAAGGCATAGTGTGGTGCTGTGCACAGCCAAGGGCTTGGAGCTGCCCTGTTAATGCAGGCTTTGCTGGGAACCTACCTAGCAGCCACATGGCAGGTCAATGGCTTGGCCTACAGGAAAGCTCCTTTGCTCTAACCCATCCCTTGGGTCACATTTAATGTGACTGGACTGGTCCCTGAGGCAGTGTCATTGGAAAGCACCTAATGAGGTGGGGAGAGAGCTCCAAGATAGTGGAGCTCCTCAGTGCTGGGCTGCCAGAAGAACTTCATCTGGTATGGCTTTAAAAGGGGTCAGTTAAATTTCAGTCTGTCCTTGACCAAGCATAGCATTATAGCAGGTCTCCAGTTTCCACAACAGATTGTACATCTTCTTGAGATTGTCACCACTTAGAAGTTTGCTTTAACTTTTCTGAATGCCTTGATGTAAGCAAACTTGGAGGGAGATGTCTTTTCTTTTTCTTTAACTCTGTGTTTTCTTGCTTTCAGCTCCTTGTGAGGTGTGGGCAGTGGGAGGAGACAAAAGAGAGCTTAGTTTCTGACTGGGCCGCCCTCCCTGTGTGGTGGTGTGTGCTGTTTGTTGCTTTGTAGATATGCTTAACAAGCAGGACTGTAAATACGGGGATAACTGCACCTTCGCGTACCACCAGGAAGAGATCGACGTGTGGACGGAGGAGAGGAAGGGGACTCTCAACCGTGACCTCCTCTTTGACCCACTAGGTGGGATCAAGCAGAGCAACCTTACCATTGCCAAGCTTCTGAAGGAACATCAAGGCATCTTCACCTTCCTCTGTGAGGTACAGAGCTGGTGGGGGAGAGTGGGCCCCTTCAGCTTCTCCTCTGTGTGAATCGGGACCATTGATACGTCCCAGCTAGTGCCCTGTACCCAGAAGAGCAGTGAGCAAGGGATGCAGCCATGTAGGAGGAGGGTGAGGTAGTTTTCCTCACCCATCAAGCTGCCTGAGGTGCACACAGCCACATGGGACCACTTTCCTCTTCCTCTGTCTTGAGGTGTTGTTTTGAAGTGCAATTTGGATCCATCTGTTTTAAAAATCAGAATTCTACAGTGCAGCAGCTTTCCATTTGATGTCACAGAATTACAGAATCACAGAATGGTCAGGGTTGGAAGGGACCTCAAGGATCATGAATCTCCAACCCCCCCTGCCACAGGCAGGACCACCAACCTCCCCATTTCATACTAGACCAGGTTGCCCAGGGCCCCATCCAATCTGGCCTTGAACACCTCCAGGAATGAGGCATCCACAACCTCTCTGGGCAGCCTGTTCCAGCACCTCACCACTCTCACAGTAAAGAACTTCCTCCTGACATCCAACCTAAATCTTCCCTCCCTCAACTTAAAACCATTTCCCTTTGTCCTGCTGTTATCTACCTTTTCAAAGAGTTGACGTCTGTATTGAGCGACTGCCTTGGTCAGTTAGAAATTAGCACTTACCCTTTTGACACACTGCAGCATAGAGTTCCCTGAGTTGTCATTGTAATTTGTGAAGAAACGTGTTCTTAGCTGTAACTGTTGTTTTTTCCCCCTTCTATTTCTCCTCATCATTTCCTCCTTGTTCTTGCTCTGTTGTCCAACTGGAAAAGAATATGTGGCTCTGACCAAAATGTTTCCAACCACAGTGGAAAATACTGTGGAAAATAAGCCAAAAATGTTGTCCTGAAGCTTTTCCAAAAGTTTGCTTACTTTATTCTAATGCCCTACCATGAAGTTTTCACCAGGCTTGTTCAAAGTTAGAACATTAGAATAGGCTGGCTCTGGTTCTTCTTCCCCTTCCAAGTGAAATGGCTCTGGTTTACTTCTCTATAAGGTTTTCCCAGCGTGCTAATTCTTCTCTTCTCAGATTTGCTTTGACAGCAAACCCCGGATTATCAGCAAAGGGACCAAGGACACGCCATCTGTCTGCTCCAACCTCTCTGCCAAACACAGTTTCCATGACAACAAGTGAGTGAACGTTTGTTGCACTGATGGGAGCAATCTCTCAGATGTCCAACCAGTTTAACACCAACCCCCTGGTCTCTTTCTTTCTTTGTTCTCAATGGGTTCCAATCGTAGGTCAGCTCAAAATTTGGTCAGTAGTGCTATATGCTTCTCCCTCCATGTTTGCTGCTGATGCTAAGGGATTTGAGGCAAGAGCAAAGACCTTTTGAAGTCAACCTGAGTTTTCCATTGACTTAATTTGTCTTTGAGTTTGGCCTTTACATAAAGGTCAAGCCAAAGATCCTTTAGCTCAGGATCCTGCCTCTGACTGGCTGATAATGAATGTTTAGGAAAACAAGTATAAGAAGCATCTCAAGTACACAGTAATACAACCCCTTCTGGCTCCTGGCAATCTGAGGAACTTTGCTGAGCCAGAGGAGTTTGCATATTTGCTGCATGTTTTTGAAGTGGATCTGATTTCTGAACTTGAACTCATCACCCATGGGCTGAGGAGGTTGCAAATATCTATGTAGAGTTGAGACTGACTGAGAGGGCAGCAACTTGGTTTCCCAGGTGTTTTCCTAGAGTTCACATCTCCTAGAGCTGATCTTCTGTGTCCCTTGCCTGTTCAGTCAAATGTATGAAAACCAGATGTAAGGAGGAATGGGAGGAGAATTGGTGCTCTGATGACTCACATTTCTCTGGCCTGGCTCTAGGTGTCTGGTCCATATCGTGCGTTCCACATCCCTGAAATACTCCAAGATCCGACAGTTCCAGGAACACTTTCAGTTTGATGTGTGCCGGCACGAGGTGCGCTACGGCTGCCTGCGTGAGGATAGCTGCCACTTTGCTCATAGTTTCATTGAGCTCAAGGTCTGGCTGCTGCAGCAGTATTCAGGTGAGTGTGGCTTGGTGCAGGACTGGTGATGTGTACACCTTAGTTTCTTCTAGCATGTGCCTGGAGCCAGTTAAGAGGGGAAAGAGGTGATGTGGGAGTGCTGAGAAGTTGTTGCTCACTTGTGTCTATGCTTAATCTCTCTCCTCAAGAGACACAGAAAATAGTGCCAAGGTGTTCTGTGAGATTATTTGGCCCTTGTCCCTTTACAGGAGCTACTGTAAACTGCAGACCAGGGGGCTTTTCCTTTGGGACCAGCTGTATAAGTTGAAATGATTGTTAGGTAGAGTTGAATCTTCAAAGGTGTTTTGATGCATAAATCCTGCAGAAGATCCTAAATAGCAGTTGGGACTTGGAATAAACATCTGGCGCAGTGAGAATAGCAGTATGCACAGGTGACAAAGCAGTTACAAAAGGCAGACTGTGCATCTCTAATTTCTCTGAACAAATTCACCAACAGTGTGAAATGATAAGATTCTTGGTGTTTCCCAGAAAGGCTTTGATGATGTACCTCTGAAGAAGCTACTACAGGAATTATATTCAGATCACTCATACAATTACACTGCCAGATCTGGCATTTTCACTCCTCTCTGACAATGCTGGAGGATTTTTCTTGCTGCTCTCCTGTTAACTGAGTAGATGTTGGTCCACCCACAAAGTTGCCTGGATGTTTTTTCGCCACAGGGTCTTGTTTAGTGCAGAATCCAGCCTGGTAATGGGAATGCTTTAGAGAGGAAACATGTTTTAAATTTTCTTTACCATTCTTTGATGTAATTGGAGGCAACTAACTCAGTTTACTGTTCAACTCCCTGTCACTATTGCAGTCCTTAGCCTTGACTTGGCTCATGAAGGACAGTGGAGAACAAGCAGCATACTGTGGCAGATGCCATCTGCATTTTGCCCAGCTGGCTTCACTTACTCATGGCCACAGGAAAAAAAAAAAGTTTCAACACTAGAGTTTCTAAGACGATGTGTTGCTTGTGAACCATATGCAGGATTACTCCACTAAATGCTTGTGATACTGCATGTAGTACTCTGAGCACTCTAGTATTCAAGCACCCTGCTTTTTACCTCACCTCATATTTATTTTCTATTTTTAGAAGTTTCTTTGCTCCCTCTTTCCTTCTTCCTTCCTCTTCTGCCTGTAGAAGAAATAGATTGATTTTTGCCTCTTGCCTCCTTTTCTTGAAGGAGTCACTTTCAAAAGAGAAGCTGAGGAGATAAAAGCAAGCTAAGAGTTTAGCTGTATATGTGGTCAGTAAGTATTGTGCTTATTCTTATCTTTTCCAACAACAGGACAGCCATAATCTTTTTGATTTTTCTGCAGAGAAGTGGATATGAGCCTATTCTAGAGTGGTAGATTATTACCCCTCTTAAGTACAACCCTTGTTAAGGCAACAGATGAAAGATGGTTGTCACCAGTCCCTGAGAAGGCCTTAGCCTTGGAGCAGAGAGCTTGATTTAGGCACCAAGTGCTCTGCAAAAATAGGAAGGGAGCATCCATCATTCATAGCAGCTTGCATTTGAAACCAATGGGCTGTTGCATTTCACGGCCATTTGAGCTTTTACAGAACATGTGGCTTTGCTCATGGGGATAATGGATGGTACTTACAGAGTGAAGGTTCCCCTGATTTGAAAATGTGGGTGGGCAGGACTTCTTCTTTCTTCAGTGTGGCTATTCACAGATATATCTTGCTATCTTCTTCTGTCATTGGAAATCAGAGCCTTTGTGTTCACTAGTGATGTTGCAAAAGATGCTGAAGTGTTAGAAGTAATCAGCATTACTGATCACCTTTTGCTTCCCAGAGTATCTCTTTGGGATAGTTCATGCTTTGTATCAGAAAACATTCTTTCATATCTGGGAGTGTTTTCCAACCACTACATTTCTAGACCATATTGTTCAGTTAGTTCAGATTTCTGGAGTGGGAGAAGGCAGTCACTTGCTAAGGACTTCATTTGAAATTCAGTCTTCTGACAGGAGCTATATATCTTTGTCCTGCTGTTTCTTCATGCCAAAGGTCACAGTGCAGGAGTGGAGAATGGAGATGATAGAGGTTGCTTTGGCCATTTCTCTGCCAGATCCAGTGCAGTGAATTAACTCTTCACTGTGGTTTTCCCAGCCTTGTAGTTTTTGCCCCCAGAGTGTAGATCAGGGCTGCGTCCAGCTCTGGACTACTTAGACATGAGAGAGAGAGAGAGAGAGAGAGTTGCAGTTTTACTAACTCTACATAGTCTCTTTTGGGATTAACGGCTAACAAGGAAAAAATCTACAACAGCCCTGATCTGGGAGTACCAAGGCAGCAGTTGCCACTTTGGAGGTCTCAGCAAAACTTCCTGGAGAAAGTCCTTTAATCCTGCCAAACCTTGTACAAACAGCAATATTATTGTCTGGCAGGGATTTGAAATCACAGTTTTCAGGTCAGGTGTACTGTGTACTGTGGCTTACCCAAGTTGCACACAACCTAAGCTGAGATGAAAACTTGTGTTTGCTGGCCCTTATATTCTGGAACATGCTGACTCCCAAATCAGAAATCATGTCCATGTAGCATGTCTGCGGAGCACCAAATTTTGATAATAGAAGCTGTTGGTAAAAGCAAAACAAGCAATTTTGTAAGCCCTCTGGGCTGGGAGTACTACACGAAGGCCATCCTTAGCATCCCACTTGTTGCACTCAACTAGCAGTTGTAAGATACTTCTTCAGTTTGTTTTGGCAGGTATTTCAGGTCTTTACAGCACTTAAATAACATGGCTTATCTCTAATGGAGCCAGTTCTCACACTAACCAGCCAGTTCCTATTCTTCCATACTTTTCTTTTGGTATTTAGTTCTCTGAGAATTGCAGCACCAATCTAATCTGGTTGGTGCTGACAGAGGCTGTTACTTCAGCCTTGAGTTGGCCAGGAGCTAATTCCTTAGATAAAGTCTGACCAACCCTTCTTCTCATTGGCTGATGCATTTCTGATTCCTGAAACCTTGCAGTCCTTTCTTGCAGGTTACAGAGAAGCAGCCGTTTCTTTGGTGGTTTTGCACTTTTGATCTTTCCTTTCTACTTTCGCTGGACTGTTGAAATTCAGCTTTTTTTCTTCACTTATTGATTGATGAACACTCAACGTGAAGTGTGTAGCAGGCTAATTAATCCTAGCAGGGATTAGGTGAGACTTCTGGGGGCTTGAAGCTTCCAGATGTCTCAAACAGCGGGATATCTGTGATCTTCCAAGCTAATGGCAAAAACTCCAGAATACAATAGATCAACAGTAACAAAATGTCATCTTTAGAGCCTTGTGTAGATCTGTTGATTTGGTGTTGATCAAGGTCTTGATCCCTAGTCAAGAATCAGCATCTTGGAGGCAGCACCAAGGTTCTTTGTACACAGTCTGAAAAGAATGCCACATCTGAATATGCTCAGAAGATCAAACTCTTCCCATTTGTCTGGTTGGAGTGAGAGTGCTGGAGAGAGATCCTTCCCTACCTTGTTTTTTGAGCAGGTTCTATGGTGGTGTTGGATCCCCTCACAACCCACCTGCTGGCATTCCTGGTGGGACTGCTGGGAGCTGTTAGCCACGCAGGGGATTCCTAAGCCACAGTGCTGGAAGTCCTGCCAGCCCTCTCTCCCTCTCTTCTGTTGGCCAGAGTGGAGTAGCTCAGTCCTGTCTCCTCCTTCTTGTTCCCAGGAATGACCCACGAAGATATTGTGCAGGAATCTAAGAAGTACTGGCAACAGATGGAGGCACATGCCAGCAAACCAACCAACAGCATGGTAAGGTGCATCTCAGGCTTGCAGCCTGGTTTTGCTCCTAACTGTTCCAGCACTTTTTCTCTCTTTTCCTCCCACTATTATGCCTTGTGCCTAGCAGGTCCCTGCAAACCAGACTGGCCACAGAGGAGGAAGACAGCTGTGAGCTTTCTGTTTTGCAGTGCTTGTGATGATCTTTGCACCTTGTTTATCAGCATTGTATCTGCTCAGTTCAGTGGTGGAGAAAAGCCCTCAAAGCACAGAGGGCAACACACACAGAATGGTGCTTCTTGCAACATCTTGCTAGTGAAACTGAGAGACTCTGGGGGTCCTGCCCACACAGAGTGGGGATCAAAGATGTCCTGCTGCCCTTTAGTGGCCAAGCGATGATATGGCAATCTGGAAGGACTGTAAGAAACAACTCGTGATCCATGGGGCTACTCTTAACACGGGAGTGTGTGGAACTTGTGGCTTAGGTGCTGTTGGAGCTGGTCAGAGACCTTGGTGGCACCTTGACAGGGGGACAACGTGAGCTTTGTCTCTGCTTTGTTTCACCAGTCTCTCAATATGGGAAAAGGTGTCTTTGGCTGCAGTTGGAGCACTGCCAAGAGATTTCTCTGGAAAGGCGTGTTTCAAGCAAAGAACACCTCTTTGTTTACTTTATTCCAGCTCACTGGCATGGGTGGTGCCACCTTACCCTTTCATTCCTCCAAGGAGATGTTCTGTAGCATAGGAGCAGAGCCCACCTAATGAGGTTGATTCCTAGCCCTGAGATTGAACTAAAGCAGTTTTCTGTCATTAGAACAGTGATTTTCTGAAATCTGGTGAGATTTATAAATGTCATGCCTCCTAGCAAGCTCTCAGGGGTAGGAGCAATCCTCTCCCCTGCAAAATGGTGGAGAATGTGTTGTGAATCCATTTCATTCCCACCTGACAGCTTTCTTCACCTTGTGGAGGCCTAAACCCACCACTGCTTGGCCTGTGCCTTACTGCCAGGGCAAGGGTGATTCACCTCTGTTTGGGACCTCCCTCTGAGAGTCTCCTTGTACTAATGAACACAGCTTCTGAGCGTCCTGGAAGAAAATGTTTTGTAGGACAGAGGTCTGAGTCACTCATATGGTGTATAGCAGCTTTTTTTGGCTAGGTCGCAAGCTACCAGACACATCCTGAAGGCCATAGGGTTCTGATCTGGGGAAAAGCGGCTGTGATCGGCATGGGTTATCCCACTAGGAAAGACTCAGGTGACTTGCAGTGATGATCTCAGTGTGCTGTATGCCCAAATGTCTACTGGTTATGCTGCATGAGATGGATGCTCAGCAACATACATCCATATTCTGCTGTCATGGTCTGAAATGACAGGGGAAGAGGGTGCTGACTGAGGAATGGGAAGCAGCAGTCAAGAGTAACCAAGGTCACTAGTTCCCTAAGCTGTCTGACTTGCCAAAGTAACTTGTTCTAACCTGTCAGGAAACTGTATGTTTGGTCCTGAAGGTATGAGATAAGTTTTTACCATCTGTATTATGTGAGAAGTGAAAAATCTGAATGGTTTCATCAGACAGAGCTGCCTATGCTCTCTTTGTAGCCTGACATACAGGCGGAGACAGATACCTGCATCTCCACAGGGGAGGAAATTAAGTATGAATCTGCAGCAGTTTGTGACAGTAGTTAGATTTATCTCAGCAGTCCCTGCCCCATGGAGAATAAAGTCTAGTGACTGGTTCTGTCCTGCCTGCAATAGAGCTGCCAGTGTTTTCCAGAAAACTCTGTCTTGTCATTCTCTATATAATGTTGGGGTAAAACAATATTGATAGACATCTGTATTTTTGAAGCCTTGCAGCATCAAGTTCACCTTTCACTGGAGGTGCTGCTGTTAGAATAAGCTGTATGCAAGGCATGGTCAGAGCATGTCCACTGAAGCATGTGAGCTCTAGATGCTGAGTAAGGGTTTCATTTCTGGCTGCTGGGGCTTGCAGGGGCAGAGGCTGAGAAAAAGAAATGCCAGCTCCTGTTACAACAGCCATCAGGGGATTGGCAGAGTTAGGGTTTTTCTGGGTTCTATGGACAGTGTTTCATACTGATGGTCAATACAAAGTCTGGTTGTGCCCCACACGTGTCTGGTGCAGAACTGGATTTACCCTGAGCCCTTCCAGGACTTCAGTTTGTTCAGAGGTGAAGCAGCAGCCTTGTTGATACAGTCAGAATGTGCTTACTAGTGGCACCATCAATTATCTGTAGGACTTGGCAGCCTATCATGGGGTAGGGAGACAGTCAAGTCAGTCAGACTCTCTGTTTGCAGTAGCAGACCATGGCTTGGGCATCAGCACATATTCAGGCAGAGGGCTCTGCTCTGGGATGAGACACAGGCTTGCTGCTGAAGACCCTGGCGGCAGGAATAATGTATCTGTTGAGAGATGTTTTCTTTTGCTATTATGTTCCCCAGTTCAAGCAGGCTAATGTGACTCAGAGTTTTCTCAGTGTCCTTCCAGCTTTTGAAGTTGGCCTCCTGGCAAAGACAACTTCCCAGGATTACTGTAAAAGCAGATCTCTTCTTCCCATCGTCCAGTGTGATCCATGCTTGCCCTGGTGCCCTCCGGTCAGTGGAAGCAATGATCTTCCCAGGGATTTTGCAACAGTTTTGTCACAGCAGCCAGTTGGACACAGCAGCTGAGGGCTATCCAGTTGTGAAAAAGAGAGGCAGACAGCATACAGGCACCTGGCAGCCGTGATGATACAGAAGATCTAGTAAGAAATGAAATATGATGATACATTTCTTGCTGAACACTGGGCAGGGAGCTCATACGTAGGCTGCAATGGGAATAAGCCCTGTGGCTGCTGATGGAAGAGGCAGTCATTCATCAGGAGAGACGGTTGTAGGTAGCTGGGAGTCCTCAACTCCCAGTGCACCCCAGGAACCAAGGGGTTTAAGCCCTCGTTTTTTCTGTTTCTTGGGGGCTGTTTTGTTTCATCCCACTGGCCAGCTGCAGAACCACCACACAAACTAACCCCAGAATTAGCAACTTCAGCAGGGAGAGGAAAGGATCATCCCTCCCTGTCATAAGAGATACTTGTGCCTAAATACAGCTCACTCAGGTGACTGAGTAACCCGGGCTGCTG
>JAOWBP010000001.1:43748609-43761503 GCA_028571105.1 Tragopan temminckii | reverse complement strand
TCAGTGGTGATCACTAGTCTAGCATGTCCAACCCACAGCCCACAGGCCACGTGTGGCCCACTCCCTGCCTTGTGCTACCCCATGGCTTGCAGTCAGGTTTGGTCTTTGGTTTGGAAATGAACAGGAGACACTAACATTGTGTCTGCCAGTGATGGTATAAAGTTTAAATGACTTTTCAGAGATTTGCTGAGATAATGCAAGGTAGTAGTGATATGGGACTTGCTTAGGTTGTTGGTTTTTTTTTTTCTGCACAATCTGTTGGTCATAATCCCAAAGCATCCACTTGTGATGATGACAGGTAGAAGGCCAATTAAGCTAAGTGGCTGAGAGGATATGAAGTGTGGGTGTTTATTGTTGCACCTCTGTCCAGAGATTGTAATTAACTGCCTGTGAAAACCATAGTAAGGGAACTGTGAGGGATGGAAACCTGCCCAGAAATGGCTTTGAAAAGTATTAACAAGAGGACCCCACTCTGATTTTGGTGTTTCAAATGCTCAGTGTAACATGAGCCTCTTGGTCCAGAAGCAGTTCCTCCCTCGTGTTACAGCCTGGTTTCCTCCCCAGGGGATCCTCAAGCTGTGTGACAGAGCTCTCTCTGTGCATAGCAAGGAGGATGTGGGTTGCCATCCCTGTGGGGAAGCAGGGATTAAGCACTGGGGCAGGTCTTGCAGAGCTTGTCTGTACATGGAGGTACGCTGCAGGGGTTTGGCAGCCAGGCCTGGTCAGTGTTGGAAGTTGCCAGGCTGGCTGTGCTCTTGGCCAGAAGTCAAAATGCAGGAAATCATGCTGAAGCAAGGACTAGTTTCTCTCCTGTCTGGTATCTCAGTGGACCACCAGCTAACTCTGGTGAAGGAGAGCTGGGCTATCTCTGTTTTAATCAACTAGTTGCTGGCACATGGGTGCTCCAGGAGCTGCCACTGTGGCATTTTAGGGGGTGTGTTTTGGCTCTGTTTGCCTGAGGTGCTGGTTCTCTTCCCCAGGCTTCTCCCCGGGCTCCCACATCAAGCACCTTTGACCTCCAGATGAAATTTGTGTGTGGCCAGTGCTGGAGGAATGGACAGCTGGTGGAACCAGATAAAGACCTCAAGTACTGTAGTGCCAAAGCCCGCCACTGGTGAGCAATGCAACCTCCTCTTCTCCCCACCTCTCCTGAAGGGCAGGAATTTCTCCTCTTACATTCTCCAAGGCTTCATTTGGCATTGTTGGAAGAGGTTGTAAGGTTTCCTAGCAGCCTCTTTGTCCTCAGGGTGTTTTATAGTGAGCGTTCCAGGTAGCTGTTTTCCAGTTTCCAGCTCTCTTCATTACTGCTTGTACCTGCTGCCAGCACCGTGCATGGTGCATCGCAGCCAGACGCTTAATCTTAGTGCTTGCAGTCCAGCTCCTGCAATTCCCTTTCCTCCAACTGCTGTCATTACTCCTTAGCAAGGTCACTAAAATAGTTCTGCTCTGCGCTTGTTTATACTCTGTGCTGTTTGAAGATGTCTGTCATGTCACTATTAGCAATTATTCAAGGTGTTGTAGTTCTTTTTAAATTAGTTTCCTTGGCCCTTTCATTGCTTTTGTTGCTCTTCTCTGACATAAGTCTTGTCTGTTTGTACCTCCTAGTTACATGAAACCCGTTGGGTTTGATAGAAAGGGAATATTGGCTGGAAATAGGCCATTGGTCCATGGAAACTGTGGCCCCTCTCACCCAGGTGACTTGGCAGCACAGGATGGAAAGGTTCATAGGACATCAGTTCCCAAAACACAAGCCCCATAGGTACAGTTCAGCATCCTATTGCAAATACTAAGACCTTTGATGGAAAAGACACAGAGGCAGGAGTTGCTGGAAGAAGTGAGAAGGAAAGGATTACTTCTTGAAATGGGAAGATAACACCTCTGTGCAGCTGCTGAACAGAGCTGGGGCTTTTGCCCAGGGTATTTCCTGGTGATCACTTGCTGATGCTGCCCGAGAATTAGTATTTAATGTTCATAAGACAGTGCTTGTAATGACTTGCATTTCTGCTATACCTTTCAAGCAGAAAATATTCCCAAATGTTTTCCACAGATCTTGTTGCACAAGAATTGGCTGTGTCAAAGGGTGGAATGCAGCTGTTTAGTAATCCATGGTGATGCCACGCAAGATGTGGGGGAAACTTTTGTGGCTTTACAAAAAGATATATCCCAGAAAACATGTAAGAAGTAGAGGGAGAAATCCTCCTAAACATCTTTCTTCTGACTCCTCTGCCAATGATGTGGATATCTAGGAGTAGGTAGATAGCGGCAGGGACAAGCTAAACTGGAGGGTCTGGTCATCTCTCCATATTCAAGAGATCTCTGAGGAAAACAAAGCTTTGTTTTGCTCTTCCTTTTACCTTGACTGATTTATTCTCTCTTCCTTAGTTGGACAAAGGAACGTCGAGTTCTGCTGGTGATGTCCAAAGCGAAGAAGAAGTGGGTGTCTGTCCGACCACTGCCTTCCATCCGCAACTTCCCACAGCAATATGATGTAAGTCCCATAAATGTCTCAGCCAAGTGCCCCTTTCCTCCCCACCATTGTGCAGTGCTTTGAGGCGTGCTCTGTTGTAGACCTGTCTGAGAAGCAGGCACGTGATGTTAGCTGAGGTGTGAGAGCAGGACAAACAGAAGGCAGCAAGATCTCAGATGCATCCAGAAAAATGGTGGAGCAGGAAAAGGAGCAGCACTCATTTGAAACACTCAGTTACACACGTATGCAAGTTTCTGTCGCTGTTGTTAATGCAGTCATCGTCTCTAGAACTGGTTGGCACAGGGTTTGGAGATGAGGTTTAAGGCTTCCCTTAAGTCAAGGTTTCTCAATGTGGGTGAGAGGTGAGATGGAGTACTGGGGAGAAGCCTACCCCTGCCTTTGCTGTGTCTGGGCTGCTGTCTCTTGTGAAATTTGCCCAAATTGTGTTTTGAAAGCAGAACTAAGAGCTCAGCTAAAAAGCCTCATGCTATGAGGAAGACAATAGATATCCAGCCTCTTCCCCCAGCTCCAAATATGGAAAACAGTTATCACTCTCACCCTCTTTTTTCCTTTCTCCCTAAAAAGGAAAAGCTCCTCTGCTTGCTGCCCCATGGCATCCTCTGTATCCATGGCCAGGTGAAAGGTGAGGCCTTTAGCACTCTCCAGTTGAAGGCCTGTTGCTGGAGGCTGGGAGGGGGCAGCAAGAGATTATTATGGTTGCTGCAGTAGGAGATGAGGCTCCTGTGAGTCGAGGGTCACGCAACAAAGGCAGGTTGCCATAGACCTATCTTTGCCTGCTTGGAGATGGCTGGAGAATGTGTCACTTTTGGGGCCAGCAGTGTGACCAGCAGGAGACATTGTTGGTCAATCCAGGTTGCTCCCTGCTGTTTTCCCCAGGATCAGTTGCATATGGAAAGGGCCCTTAGAGAGAGGCCAGGTGTTGAACTGCGCTGCCTCTGTGTTTATAGGGAAATCTTACCTTTCGTGTCATAGGGAGCTTGAAGAAAAGAGGCATGAGTAAATTATATATGATGTGTCCTGTTTTGTGACCTCTCCTGTGTGCAGTTTAACACCCTTATTGTTTTTTTGAGCCTATTTTCCCCTCCAGGAAGGAATGTTTGTGCAGATGCTAAATTTTTCTCTCTGTCTTTTAACAGTTATGTATCCATGCACAAAATGGCAGGAAATGCCAGTATGTGGGCAACTGCTCCTTCGCCCATAGTCCTGAGGAGAGAGACATGTGGACCTTCATGAAGGAAAATAAAAGTGAGTGGGGGAAATGTGGGCTGTGGGTGCAGGGTCTGTTCAGACTTATTCCTGACAAGGTGTTGCCCTGGCAATTCCCCAGAAAAGCTTTGTTGGCACTGGCACCAGCTGAACCCTATGGAGCTTTGTGCCCGTGGGAGCAGAGTAGGACTCATGGAGGGACCGTCAGCTCTCATTATTCAGACCAACAGCAAGCTCGGGAAAAAAGATTCTTTGCAATGCCCAGTTTTTCAGGTGCTTACCTAGCTCTGGTGGGAGCTGCTGATAAGCTTGAAGGATTTCCGGTTGTTCAGTTTTTGTGCTTGGATGGAGGGTCTTTCTCTGCTGTGCCAAATGCTGTTGTTTGTTGCGGTTCAAGATCTTTTGTTACTGGGCCTTTTTTAAGCACCTCAGACCAGTCTGGGTGTGTTTGAGCATGAGCATGAAGGTGAATCTTCAAACAACAGCATTGTTTCAGTTTGGAGCAATTAGCATTAATTATTCCCCATTACCTTGAGTTCTTCAATTACCCATTTAGTGAGGAGTAAATCACTAATGCATTGCATTTAGAATGTCACACTGCTGTCTGCAAATCCTTATTTTTCCATGGCCTATCTCACAAATTGATCTTGAAAAGGCAGATGTGCAGTCAAATCTTCCAGCCAGAATTTCTCAGCAGCATCCCAAATGGGTTTTAAACCAAAAGCGCCAAGACACATGGATTGTACTCCTCTGGGAAGGGTTTGAACTCTGGGGCAGGCTATCATTAGGTCTTCCTCCCCTCCCTAGTGCTTCCTGTGGCCAGCTTGCTTATGGGCTCTCCTCCTCCTTGAGCACTGAGGGTGAAGTCTAGGCTTAGAGGAAAGGGATGGATCCAAATCCAGCTGCTGCCTTTGCTGTGGCTGCAGTAAGACGCCTGCTGGGGTCAAGCAGAATCAAGCCTGATGGAGAGTCGCCTCATGGGGTGAAGTCCATGGGCATCTTGGAGCACCTTCTGTCCTTCCTGCTGTCATGGGTGCCCCTTGACTCATAAAAGACAGCTCCTCATGACAGGCTGGGGAGATGTAAATTTAGCTCCTCTGCCCACAGCTCTTATCTGGGGAGGTGACACCGAGCCTGCTGAGCACTCACCTGAGCTCTGATGGCAGGAGTTGCTGCACTGCAGAGGGGAGGAAAGGGCTGCCCCACCATTCATCCTTTTCTTGTAGTTTGTGCACGGTGCGGGAGGTTGTCTGAGTGACTTCACGGGTCGCCTTTGTGCAGTACTAGATATGCAGCAGACCTATGACATGTGGCTAAAGAAACACAATCCTGGGAAGCCTGGAGAGGGAACACCACTCACTTCGCGAGAAGGGGAGAAACAGATCCAGATGCCCACTGACTATGCTGACATCATGGTAAACAGCTAATCTCTTGTCCTTCATCCTTCTCCTTCAGTGCTCCAGCTATAAGCCAGCAGGGGCTGAATTGCTCTTCTGGGAAAGAGCCCGTGCTGATGTAGGTTAAATGGACAGCTTGGAGCAGCACAGACGAGGTGGGAGGGGATTTACCTGGGGCAGCGAGGCTTTGCAACAGCTTTTCTGTTAATCCTCAAGTGAGTAGGCATCTGCCTTGCGCTCCCTTTCACATGGGCTCAGCCTCTCCCCAGGATTCCTGCTCCTGGGGAAGCTGGGAAAGCCACTGCTGGCTGTGAGAAAAGAAGGGGAACCTTGGAGATGAGCTCTGTGTAGAGCATAGAGACCTGAGAAAATCAAAGGCAGATGTGTCTCCTTAGCCCAGGAATGGTGGCTGGGGAAAGAGTTTGTGCTCCTGAGGGGTCTTGTGCTGCCTGAGTGCCTCACAGTCAGCTTGAGCTGTGGGTAGACTCAGAGCATCTCCTCTGCTCGCCTTCAGCAGCAGCATAATGATCAGAAGATGATGTGTCAGGGAAGTGTGCGAGGTCTTAGAGCGAGGCGAACATCCAGAATGCTTGGGAGGGAGATGGGGAGAGGTGATGCCAGCATAAGGAAGGCCGGTGAGTGTGAATACTGATGCACTAACTGGCCTTTTGCCCTTTCTGCACCCATTAGATGGGCTACCACTGCTGGCTCTGCGGGAAGAACAGCAACAGCAAGAAGCAATGGCAGCAGCACATCCAGTCAGAGAAGCACAAGGAGAAGGTCTTCACCTCAGACAGTGACTCCAGCTGCTGGAGCTATCGCTTCCCCATGGGCGAGTTCCAGCTCTGTGAAAGGTACCATGCACACGGCTCTGTTTGATCCCAGAAGTGATGACTACTCAGTGGTAAAAATACATTTCCAGACATACAGCTTCAGAAAAGGAGAGTAAGCTTCAAGTCTGCCCTTTGTAGCCATAATGTGCTCAGCTCTTGGTCTGCTAAACAGAGTCTGCTTGGCTCAATTCTTGGGGGAATCCCAGATGCTTTATTAAATTGTTTGAATGGCTCACGCCCTCTGAATCAGTGCCTTGAGGTGCCTTCAGAAGGCTTGTGATGGTTACAAATGCCATTTTGGTTAGAGAGGAGGCTGTGTCTCTTGTGGCTGCTTTAGAATTTCCTGGCATTTCCTCTCCTGGGTGGTGGCTTCTTCTTGTCCCTGCTGGTCCAGCTCTAGCTCACACCATTTCATTCTTTTGACTGAGTCTCCTCACAGGTGCTGCTATTTCTGCGTCCAGCTTCTCTATTTGTCTTCCTTTGGCTGCACGCAGGTTGTAGGAGAATCACCTCCCCCTTAGCAGGGAGAGTCTGCAGCCAGTTTTGGTGGGCCCCAGTGGAGTCTCACAGTCGGAGAGCTCAAACCCCCGTCCCGGTGGGGGATCCCTGCTGACGGTGCTGCTTGTGCTGGCAGGTACCAGAAGAGCAAGGCCTGCCCCGAAGGAGAAGAATGTCGCTATGCCCACGGCCAGGACGAGCTGACGGAGTGGCTAGACCGCAGGGAGGTGCTGAAACAGAAACTGGCCAAAGCCCGCAAGGACATGCTGCTCTGCCCCCGGGACGACGACTTCGGGAAATACAACTTCCTATTGCGGGATGGTGTATAGTAAGGACCAGGGAGGGGGGAGCCTGTTGGCTGGAGAAATGCAGGGCGGGTTTTCTGAGTGAGGCAGTAGCAGGGCGAGCGAGATCCGTGTCTCGCAAAGAGAACTCTTTCTTTTCTTTCGTTTTAAGATTTTGAGACGATGATTTATTAGTGGTGAATGAAAACGTGAATTTGATTCTCCTTGGCCAGCGAACGCCATGCTCACTGAGTTTGTGGTCCATCTTCCCTCTGTTTTTTCCCCTAAATTCTCCTTTCTCTCCATCTTTTTGTTTTCACTGTCCTTCGTTTAAAGGAGTGGATCCAGTCTGTACTGGGATGTGAATGAGAATTTCTCCTTATCATTCCCCTGCCCTTCAATTGGGACTGTGGCTGCAAAGGTCAGGAAGACAGAGCTGAGAGAAAGAGCTAGACATCTGCTGAAAAGGGGACCATGAAGTTCATGTGCTCCTTTTCTCAGTGCTGCAGAGCAAGCATTGCAACTGGCCTGCTTTCTTGGGAGGTCAGTACCAGAAGAATTGGGAATTGAGATGCAAAGAAGAAAAGCCACAAGATGTGGCTTAAAACATCTGGACTTAAACCCCTACTGATTATATTCTGCTGAGGCATCAACTGGAGCTGAGGGGAGTAACAGCCATCTAGTAGAAAGAGTGCAGCTAAAAGCAGCAAAGTAATTAAACTTTTTACAGTGGTGGGAACTACACTGTAAGTGACTATAGACTGTTTGGGCTGACTGTAACCAGGAAACAAGTTGGTGATGCCTCACTAGATGTCTTTCTCAAGTGTGCAACATGTTTTTGGAGTGGGTGGTTTTGGTCTGTTATTTGTCTGGTCTGACTGGTGCAAGCAAGACAGCAGTCATCTAGGAGGTGTACTGGAGACTTTGACCTGCCATGTGTCACTATACTCTACACAGCAGGATCAGTCAGGAAGAAGGCTGTAACCAAAAGGAGTCTGTGTTTCTCTGTCTGCTTATGTCCAGGAAAGAGGCAGTGAGGTTCCTTTCTTGCTCTTTAAGTGGTGTGTGTTGGTGGTTACTTAGAGCTGAGCTTTATACTGCACCAGCAGATGATGAGTTGATGGTTGGACTAGACGATCTTAATGGTGTTTGCCCACCTTAATGATTCTGTGAACTGGATGGGGATTGAATTAGAAGGACGCCATCAGGCAGCGTGGGTGTAATGTGGAGGGCCTGGCACTGGTCATGCTTTGCTGATGGGAATTCAGCTGGAAGCACGTTTACAAGTGCTAAAGGTCCAGTCCAGACTCACTGGACCTCAGCCCACTGATGGTTCTCCATCAGGGCTGAACCCCTGGCCAAGATTTTTGGTTTTCATGGTGGCAGCAGTGAGAGGCCTCATTCTGTATGCCAGCCTTGTTCTTTCTGGTGTTCCCATCCTGTAAGAAGTAAACATGTCTTATCCTGAGCTTTCCTCTCATGTCTCCTGCATCCTGCTGTGCTCTGCAGTTTTGTTTGCATGGATGGCATCATCTTCTCCAACACAAAAGCATCTCCTTCCCTGCCTTCATGATGATGTCTTTTTTGTATACAGGCTCCCAGAACAGCAAGCTGAGAGCCCTCGGGGCTGACAGACAGCACTGTATCCATGGTAAATACAATTTGGCTGTGTTCCACATGGTGCTTTGGCATTGTTGAGTCCTGCTTTACCCTCCCTGCTCCCATATCCTTTGGGTTCCCAGCTTTGAGAGAGATGGGACATGGTAATAATATGCAGGAGATGCTGTGGGAACAGCTGGCACCTTTCTAAACCAGCCTCCAGATAGCTGCATCAGCAGCACTGAGATAGTTATGGCCCAGGAGCAGAATGTGCTGCATGCTGGTCTTGGGTCTTTCTAGTAGTACGATGTGCCCCAAATAAGCCGCATGTGCCTCTGAGCTTGCTTCCTCACCTGTAAAAACACAGAGGGAGTCATCATTTTCATGGGAGGTTCTCTTCTTGGCTGCACAGCACTTTGAGATCTGCCCTGAAAGGGGCCTGGGCTGTAGCATCTGATGAAACATGAGTGGCTTATGGTAGACCAGGGAGATGAGAGGAGGGAAGTGGCCATTTCCAGCTCTGCCCATGTGAGAGGTGAAGGATGAGTGCCAGAAGAATCTGCACAGGTGGAGAAAAAGAATGACCAATGCAATATCAGATATGGCATTTTTTGAGAGCTTAGGTACTGTGTTTTCTCTGCTCTTTGTTCATCCGGATCGTATCTTCTGCTGGCACTCCTTGTGCTGGTCAATTTTATGAATAGAGGAGGAGAGGGGAAGTGATAGGCACCAGCTCCTGGGTTATCTTGTCCTGCTGGGCAGAGATGCCAAGGAACTAATCTGGACTGGGAAATGTTGGAATATCTTTTTATTTTTAATACAAATCTGCATCTCTAGTGTGATTCAAGCGTTCGCTGCGCTGTGATTTCTCATACAGTAACTTGTTTTAGGTTCCAGAGTGGGTCATTGTCCCCTCTCCCTGTCTCTGCATGGGGAGCTGAGCTGCTCAGTGGGACTGAGATGGGGAGAGGCCGAGCATGTGTGAGGGGAGGGAGGCCCACGGTCACGGGTGTTGCGTTGAGTATCTCTTTTCGTTTTCCCTGATATGATAACCTGGTCTGTGGTGTTGCAGTACTTTGTCACCAGACTTGTTTTAGTGTGTATATATGTGACCCCTCCCATGAAGCATATATACACAGATATTAAATATATCGCTCTATATAATATTATATGTGTGTGGTATCAAAGGAATCTTTTTAATGAGGGTAAAGGAAAAGGACTCGGGCCAGGAAACGCAGCATCTCCATTTAAAATATGAAGGCTTTTATTTGGATTAGGGAAAGGGAAATAACAGAGGGGAGGGTTTTATATAGATAGGTATAAATTCTGAGATGGGGCAGGTTTACCTGTTCATGCTTTTAAAACCCCCTAGGATGTCCTTACAGTCCCATCTCAGTGAAAGGGTATTATACTGCTAATTAGTGAGTGAAGTTTTCACAATGAGGCTTTGCTTATGTTATCTAAAGGGACATTGTAAGAGGCAGGAAGCTTCACACTTGGCTTCCCAGGCTCACTTTTTGAGTCAAGAGGTTTTTCTTCAGCATGTTATGTACTTTCAGTAGAAATGCTTGGCGCTCTCAGCTCCACAGCAGTTAACCCCACAGGTAAGTTGTAGGGCTGCTTTAGCTGTGCATTCGCACGACCCTCTGATAACTCTCTCTTTTATTCATTCTTCTGAGGGAAGAAAATTTTGCAGTGTGGAACCAAGTCTGAGGGTTATTAACAATGCTTTGATTTTATAACATGAGAAGAAAATCTCACGTCCTGTAAAATAATCACACACACAGAGTAGAGACTTTGATTTAGATCAGCTTGTTAAATGCTGAAGGACTTGGTGAGAATCTCTCCCCAAATCCTTTGGTAAGGGTCAAGGTTTAAGTGATGCTAGTGTGAACCTGACCTTTACGGCGAGAAGGAAAAACAAATAAAATACCCTATTTAGCTTGTATGAAACCGTATGTCAAAAACAAATGGGTTTTAGCAAGTGAAAAGAAAAGATAGCAAGGGGATGCTGCAGTTCTGAGCTGGGTAGTAATGATTTCGAGTCCTTTAATATGTCTTTGTATTAATATAATTTAAGAATACCACGCTTTACTATTAAAAAAGAACTTAGTATCTTTCATAAGGTCTAGTATCAGGATAATAATGTAGATGTTTTAACAACATTTTTGTTTTTGTTCTTAAAAAAACAACAACAAACTTGCTTCTTTTAGCCTTTGTAATAGAAAATAAAAGTGTGCACTTTAAACCCTCTTCTGATACAGTGTGTGTTTGGATTTTTCAAATAGCCCACGAGGCTTCTTATCTAGGTTCCAGGTTTCCCTGCTGTAAGGAGGGAAGCAAAGAGAGTACTTCTGGCTTTGGATTGTTTGTGCTTTCTGCCTTCCTTCCATATAATCTACTGCTCGTCTTGCTGAACAGAAAATTGCATACATGTTTACCAACAGATTTTGCAGTTCACCTCAGTCTAGAGATTGCTCTGCTGTGCAGACTGCTCTGGTCAGCTGGGTCAGCCAGTTGTGCACCTTGCCAAGGAAATGCCCTCGGTCTCATCCCGAGTCACATGCAGTTCAAGCCATGAAAAGCGTTGGTGCAGATTCCCCTTGGTGGGATGCTGTGTGAAGGTCGTACCTGGGAGACAAGCAGTATGGAAACATTTATTAATAAAACTTTCTTTTTTCTTTGCCTATACATCATGATGCAGATGAAGTGCCAAAGCTGAAGATGTGGCAAAGACAAGGGAGTCCCGTGGAGGCACCCTGCTACTGCTGTACAAACTGCAGAAGTGACCAGAAGGTCAGACTCAGTGCGACCTAAGGAGGGGAGACTTAACAGGCATCTTCCTAATGTGCCTGGATGCAAACATGACAGCTCAGGACCTCCTGGTCAAAGGGGAGGCCTGGATACGATATTAGAGTGCAGGGAGAATGAGATGGGTGCGTTTTTAAATGCATCGACTGAGTATGTACAATGTGAGAGGCATTTGTTTTAGCCTCCACAGATGACTGAGACCCTGCTGGCAAGAGTGAGTGTAGCTTTTCCAGTACAATAGAGACCAAAACTGTCAAACTGTGAGGCAGACAAAGCATAGGGAGAAAAACAAAAGTACTAACTGCAGTGTTCTCCTGGGAGACCTGAGCTTCAGCTGTAAACTCCTCGTCAGTGTTTCTTCACTGAAGAATAGCAACTTACACTTTGAGGAGGCAGGAAAAGGAGTGGTGGCTTCACCCTCCCAGGAATTTCAGCAGACATGAAGGCAAAGGGGAGAGCACAAGGTCAGCCAGGAAGGATTGGGCTCTGATGGCAGAATGAAAGGAGCTAGGGTAGGGACCTTCTCCTTGAGAGGTTAGAGAAAATCTGCCTTTAATGCCACGATGCAGCAGTATGGCAGAGGCAGCTTGCCTTCCAAAGTCCCTAAGTTGCAGATGGAATTCCTAAGCAGTTTTGTGACTGAGTCTGTCTTCCCACACTACAGGGAAACATTTCTGGGCAGTGACAGCAGGTGATGTAAACACGGTCATCACTGTTAATTGTTTGTAGCCGCCATTGCAACCAAGAATGGGAGCGTGTTGCATCATGCCTGTGCAAGGAGAGCAGCAGATGGTTTGTGCCCTGAGGGAGCTGGAACTTGTTGAGGTGTGTGGGTCGCTGGCCCAGGGAGGAGGGCACAGAGTAGGCAATGCTGTAGGGCACGTGGTGAGGAAAACATTGGGCAAAAAGTGATGTGCTAAATAGTAAAGGAGAGAGGCAAGGCTGGATGGAAGTGACTGGTACGAAGGGAAATGGAGGAGGAAAAGCTGCAGGAGTGCAGGCTGGGGCAGACAGCTATTTGGTGCAAGGCAAAAGAAGGCGCAGAACAGATGGATAGGCACCTACAGGGTGAGTCTGGCCGAGACATAGGACAGAGCTCCTGAGCAGCACCCACAGCTTTCCAGGAGGAAAGGAGACCTCTGCCCAGACTTTATCCCCAGGATGGGAGGGGAATGGCCAGAGCCCATCTGTTCCCATTAACTTCTCTCCCTCACACTGGCTGGATTCTTGCTTTCTGCTTCTCTGCAGTTCCCCCTCCCGGCAGGAGCAGCAGGTCCCAGTGCCTCCAGGGCAGGGGTGTTGTTTCCCAAAAGCAAATCCAGCTGCAGCTGGCATAAGAGCAGGGAACAGACAGGATGACAGCTCTGATTTACTCAGTGCCCTCTGCAACAGCTTCTGAGATTGCCCTTCATGAGTGCTCCTCTCTGCGGTTTAGCTTATGGTTAGCAGCTCCCCAGAAAACTTCTTTTCTTTTTCTTTTTTCTTTTTTTCCTGAGAGCCTTGTAAGGTACAGACAGCAGTGTTCCAGGAAATAGGGTTATTTGTTATCATCTGGGATAATCCTCCCAAAAATGACATTTACCAAGGATTGAGATGGAAATCTCTAAACCCAGATGCCAGAGTAGATTTGGCTTGCTTGGAACCGGAAAAACACTCAGTGCTGGAGGTGCTTTTCCATGCATTTCTCTGTGGATTTCCCTCTCTGATTTAGTTGTGGGCCTTCAGTAGTGCTGGGGCCCTCCAGGCGGATGGTCAGGGAGGATGAAAAGCTGCATACT
>JAOWBP010000001.1:43723402-43735972 GCA_028571105.1 Tragopan temminckii | reverse complement strand
GCAACAACTAAGCTTTGTATTTTGAGGTGTTGCGTTAGATGTTGCAATGCACATGCACTACTGGCTGTGTTAAGACTTGCATAGTTTATAATGGAATACTGATGTTTTTAAGGCTAAGGAGTGATGACGGTTTGATTCAACATTCACGAGTTGTTCATCATGTTGATAAAAAATAAAGTGATTTTTAAAGAAATCATTATTGTCACTTGTTTTGTATTGTTACGATACTGTACACAACTCCTTGTACAAATCTGGGTGGTTGTGTTGGGCAATATGCAAACCTTATGGGAATGCACTATCCTAGATTCAAAAGCTTGATGTAAAATGGCTGTTCTGATTTGGTGGAGTGTGCCTCACTAGTGACGTCATCTTTGTATGTGAAACAGAGCAGACAGCATTTCTTTACTTGCTTCAAGTACAAGCTGTTTAGAACATTCAGTCAGTTTGGATCGTGGCTGTTAACCTGAACATTTGCTTTGCATGGGAAAAGGTAGGGAAGTTAGCAGAGGAGTTTATAGCAGGGATAGGTGTTGGGAGGTGGAAGTTCAGAGGCAGCGGTGTGAAGTTGTGAGGGGAGCACCCCATAGCTGCAAGGAGATAATGTTGACAAAGCTTACCCTTTAGGTGCTTATTGTTAGTCCCAAGTCTGTAGCTGATAAGTATTTTCTTACATGTTTAGATTAGTAACTATCTCTTGTATAAAATGTTCGGGGGATGGTAGATGAAAACGATAATTTATTTTGTGTGGCAGTGCTGTTCTTTGAGCCATAAAAAGCTCTTTCAATCTCAGTTCCGTCTCAGCTAAGGCAGCAGTGGAAGGAATGCCAGTTTTATCAAATAGGCTTTATATAAATAGGCTTTTCTGATTTAGAGCACGGTTTCAACCACACTCCCACCTCGATGAAGTAGAATACTCCTTTAGTATATTTTAGCTGGTCTGGAACATCCTATTGCCAAGGGCTTGTGCGTTTCGTCAGGCTGATGTGTGTGGATGCTGGAGATCCACAGTGCTCCAGTGTACGTTCCTGCAGCCCTTCTTCCCTCAGAGTGGGTATTTATCTGTTTCCTTGATAAGATGCAATTCCTAGCTGGTACAGCTGCACCTGGTGACTGTTCCTTTTGATGGCAGCATTGGCTTCAGTAGTCGCTGCCCTAACATTGCTTCTGCAGCGCTTCCTTGCAGTGCAGGTAGAATTGCATGGCTATGTGGAGAACTGGATCAGGAACAGAACTTGGACTTTTTTTTTTTGCTGATTTATTTTTATCTCTTAAATTATGTAATTATTCCATAACTTGAGTTTTCTGCTTGGATTCTGTCCCAGACAGTTGTGAAGGTTCAGTAGCTATGGGGAACGTAGAAACAGCCATTTTTCAGTATTACATGCTTTGTAGCATAGTAAATGGAGAACTCATCAGTCTTTTCTGGCTTGGGGGTGGGGATGTGGGAGTATGCCTTATCAGACATCTCCCCAAAGAGTAAAAATTGTGTGTAGGTACACTGAGCTATCTATAGTGAACAGCATTTGGAGCTATTACTTTGTGTGGACATGCTGAGTCATTTTAGAAAAGAATGCATCTAAAATACTGAACAGTAGTGGTCCAGGTCTCTGATGTGCTGTGGACCCTTCTAGCTGATTTTCAAGTGCAATCTGAAAACCCTTATTTACTTCTGAATGTCAATCTAAATTATTCTTCTGCACCTTCTTTCCCTTTTGCATAGAATAAACTACTCTGCTTCCTCAAAGTTCTCTTAATGGCTTCCGCTGTAATTCTGTGTCAGGACATTCACTTCCCCATCTTCCAGGACAAGTCAGTAAAAGACAAATGAACCCACAACAGCAAAACCAGTCTATTTTGCAGTGGCTAGTGAATAATAAGCCAGATGCAGTATTATAGTGTACTTTGGTGAGTTATCACAGCAGAGTTGCTGATCTTCAGGGCTACTCAACTGTGGTCCAGCCCTCACAGGGAGGCAAAGCACTCCATGCTGAGCTGCATACAAATGTTGCCTTTCAACATCTGCGTTTCCAGATCGTGTCTTGAGGCAGAAATATGGTTTACTGAATTTTCTTCCATGGGATTTTTTTTTTTTTAAAGCTGCAACTTGTGCAGTGACCTACTTGTATCTTTCAGATAAAGAGAAGAAGATAAAGCTTGAGGAAGATGAGGCGGCAGCTGCCAGCACTATGGCAGTCTCAGCTTCCCTCATGCCACCTATTTGGGACAAAACTATTCCTTACGATGGAGAGTCTTTCCATCTGGAGTACATGGATCTGGATGAATTTCTCCTAGAGAATGGAATTCCTTCCAGCCCTACTCACCTGGATTTGAACCAGAATCCACTCATGCCTGTGGCTAAGCTGGAAGAAAAGGAGCCAGCCAGTGCATCCACTGGTTCTCCTGTGTCTTCGTCATCTACTGCCGTCTACCAGCAATCTGAAGCAGCCTCCAGCACAGGTAGATGGAATTGTTTTGATTGTTCTGCTATCAACAGGTGCCTCTTCAGATCCAAGAGGAGATGTGCTAACCCATCGCTGTTAGCTGTGGCAGGCTAAGTAACAGGAAAGTGCTCAGCGTAGCCCATGTGTCAATTCATGAAGATGCTGCCTCTTGTCTTCCTCAGTCTCCTTACTGGAAAAACGAGTCAATGTTTACAAGTATGCAGCCTTTCTCTTTTGAAATCGGTGGAGCTGGAATGCCAGCATAAAGAATTTGCTTTCTTAATTTTGCTTATTTGGTGAGAAGCTGGGCGTGTTGTGGATTTAGCTGCTCAGATTGTCTTCTAACAGATTCGATAGATTGTGCCAAGTCATTTGTACTGCCTTGGTTTGTCCCTCAAATAACAATGCTTAATTGGAAAAAAAATAAATAACAAAGCAGCCTTTCCTTGCTGGCCTATGAAACTGGCAAACTGACCTTTGGAAAAGGTCTATTAATGGTGCAGTTTAATATTCTGTGTTGCTTTGAAGAGGGAATGAAGGAACAAAGAAACAAAACTGTGTACTTAAGTGGTACTGAGAGACTTCTGCTTTTCGTGAGTAGTGTTTGAGCTAGATTTGGAGTTTAAACTTTTTAGCCACTAAACTTGCACAGTGCTATTTCAGGAGCAGAGTTTACAGCAAGCGTTTTGCTGAGGAACTCCTCCTGGGAACCTATGCGAAAAGCAAAACGTGAAATTCTTTCTATAAGACATAAGGAGTGTTGTTTGGTTTTTTTTCCAGGTGGCATATGAAAAGGTTTATTCACTGATCTCTGCTTCAGATTATACAGATTATATGCAAACCTCATGAACTTGAATTGCTAAGCGATAGATAAATATGTCAAAGTTCATGTGAACACTGTCAGGCAGCTTGTTGGGGCACTTCTGTTCCCATGTGGCAAGGTAGTAGCACGTATTTAAATTTGTACCAAATCTACAGTTCTTTAGTCCTTTAGTAATGCAATTGTCTTACCTTTGAAGGATTTAGGACTGCAGTGTTTGGGCAAACTTTTTTTCTGTGAAGTTTTCAAAATGACAAATCTCAGGCTGATACAATTTCCATACTTAGAAACGCTTGCTGTAGCAACGCTAAATGTGCTCAAGTGCAAAAAGCACTTCGAGGAAGTCTTAGCTTTTGTCCCACACCTGTCTACTCATGTCTGTTAGTCTGGCAGATGTTCCTGGAACTTGTATTACGATGGACATACAGTACCAAGCATTGCATTAGAGAAATATCAGGTAGTGCTATTAAATGCTAGTTGCAACAATAAAGGTATCCAGCGTGGCTTCTGAGTTAATTCTCTTCATCCTGCTGAATGTGTTGCAACTTCTGTTTTTACCAGAGTCCCCACCGCAAAATGAGAGAAATACACCCAGCCCCATTGATCCTGACTGTGTAGAAGTTGAGGTGAATTTTAATCCTGACCCTGCTGATTTAGTGCTGTCCAGTGTGCCTGGTGGTGAGCTTTTCAATCCTCGCAAGCACAAGTTTACTGAAGAGGACCTGAAACCACAACCAATGATTAAAAAAGCAAAGAAGGTTTTTGTCCCAGATGAGCAAAAGGTAACAGATTTATTACTGCAGACTTCTCTAGGCTGTGATCAAAATTTTTCACTTGTTGACCAAACTCATTCACGTATAAAGGTAACATGCTATACATACATGATTAGGGAAAAGCACTGCCAGGAGTAGAATTGACAAGTAAACTACTGTTCTAGCCGTTTTGTTGGTTTAGTACCATGAGATAATTACCAGGCAGGAACAACTTAAAATGTTACACACAGAAATTAGAGTAACTATCAGGTCACATCCACATCGGCTGTGCTTTGGAGGCCGGTGTATGTATTTGCCCAACATTATGCCTGCTGTAGCTTTGAGCAGACAAGAAAACAGGCTATTTTCCTTGGAAGTTCATTCTTGAATTGCAATTAAGTCAAAGGCAGATTTCAATTGGACAGCCTAGTAGCCAGGTCTTTTATTCTCCCCAGTTCTAGCAGCACATCTTGTTTATTCTAAAACAAGACTTGTGTGTGATTACGAAATCTTACAGTACTTTCTTGCCTATATTTTAGCATCTAAGCCTTACAAACCAATGAAGGAAGCTCTCAAGTATGGCATGTAGTGCCCTTATAGGACAGAGGTGTTTATTTGATACAAAATGTCAGGTTGGCATCTTTTTTTCTTATTTCTTTTTGCTCCAGGATGAAAAGTACTGGACAAGGCGAAAGAAGAACAATGTGGCAGCAAAGCGTTCCCGTGATGCTCGACGATTAAAGGAGAATCAGATCACAATTCGGGCAGCCTTCCTTGAGAAAGAGAATACGGCCCTGAGGACGGAGGTTGCAGAGCTGCGCAAGGAAGTGGGGCGATGCAAGAACATTGTTTCTAAATACGAGACCAGATACGGACCCTTGTAAGCACACCCCTTTTCCTTGTTAGGGCTCCTTGTTTTAGCCTCTTAGACTTCTCTGCCTTCTGTAGAGACTTTCAGAAATAAAGTTTGTGGAGGCTTTGCCATTTTACATCTTTAAAAAAAAAAAAAAAAAAAAATCTGTTGGCACAACATTCAGACTCATTTTCTGGTTATCATGTTGCCCAAAACCTTTGTGTCCGTATTTACAACTTTAGCACTAATAGAGCACTTTCTGATGTCATACGAAAGAACAGATTATCCTGTCCAAAGGAATATGTATGGATTCCTTGTCACTGGACAGAGCTTTTACTTTCTGTTCTAATCTCTCTTTTTTTCAATGGAGGGAAAAAAAGCAAAGACCAGAGTCCCCTAGGCTCTTTTCTTTTTTTTTTCTTTTCTTTTTTTTTTTTTCTTCAAGAAAATCCTACTCTTTTGTACCTGTGTGCCACCTCCCTGCCCCACTCAAATTGTGAAACATAATTTTAAGATGTTGCTGTGCAGCATCGTGAAATTTTCCTCCCCCATTTAGAAGCACTAGAAAGCACTCTCTTCCTGTTGAAGAGGAAAAGAAAATCTTAAGGACAGGAAAATGTTCAATCTCTTCTGGAAACTGAGATCTCTACCTTAAGCGTTAGGAAAACTACAATCAGTACAGTGTTGGTAAAATACTGCTCAAGCCTCTTGATAGGCTCTAATTCTGGATTACTTCCAGAAGCCTAGAATAGAGAACAGCAGGGGGTCTCTCATTTTACAGATGACTACAAAATAGTTTGTTGTGGATTTTAGGCTGTAATTCTACTACCACCCCTCATTTTTTGTTCCCCGAGGGGAGACTTCTTCCTTGAATTGCTGATGAAGCAGCATATTCATCATAACTGAGGAGTAAGGGAGATAGCATCGCTTAGAAAAAGAAGTCTGCCTCCTTATGTTGAATTTGAGGCCCATCTGTTAAGGAATTGCTTTTAAAATTTTTACAGAAAATCTTTCATAGCATGAGAAACAGAGAAAGTAGCCACTGTTACTTTTTTGCACCTTACCTGTTGTACAAAGTTTTTGTTGTTTTTTTTTTGTTTGTTTGTTTGTTTTGGTCCTTTGCCTCCTGAATATGCTATGGAACAAGCTACCAACAGTACACCTCCATATCTCTTGTGTAGCAGTGTATCTGGACTCTCTGCCTGCTGGTTCTCTCTCTAGCATGCTTCTTGATAGAAAATTAAGATACAAGACTTGCCCTCTTGAAAATAATCCATTCTCAGCACCAAGTGCTGCTTCAACAGTATGTGCTGCTAAAAGAGAACTATGCTGCGTGTGATGTTGGGACCTTCTCCATGACCTCCAGCTGCAAGAACCAGAAGCTTTAACAGAAGTGTTTGTGCAGAAGTTCCCTTCTAGACAAGAGAAGCTATCTTAAGATAGCGGTTATGTCAGAACTTCTAAGCTATGCTTCCTGGGCTAATGCTTCTATTAGGGAGTAAACAAGAGGTAGAAGATGTTGAGGATAGTTTCCAGTTCCCCTCTTGAAGTCTGAAAAGAATGTCGAGGGAAATGAAACGGAGGTTCTTTCCTGTTCTAAAGACTTTGTGCCCAGCTTGTCTTTTAAACATAATGGAAAAATTGGTATGAATTTAAACCAATTGTGCGTTGACTTCTTAAAAAAGTGGAGAAGCAGGCTAATCCAGTACAGTTAAAGTAAATGTATGCTTTGATCTCTCTCCCCTTTTTATGTTCTAATTCGACCAGAATATCTCTTCATGTTGTGTTGGTCTGATTTCTTTCAAACATACTAAAAATGGTCACAGGGTGGTGTGTGGTGGTGGTGATGGTGGGAAGTATGTTATAAATAAATTGTCACACTTAACACTTTGCTTTGTTTAAAGTGACTTATCTGATTCCGAGTGATGCAACTTTAAAGACTTTTAAAAACAAAGAAACTAAAAAGCACACATGAATCGCCAGTCTTCAGAGTGAGCAGTGAAATCTTTGAGGTGTCCCAACACAACTGACGATGACCCTGCCTGCCTGCTTGCCTGCAAGTACCCCATCTGAACTACCCAGGGCTGGGCATGATGAAAAGTGCAAAGTCTCCTTAATTCTGTATATGGCTTTCTTATCTGTCTTTCTCACTGTAACTATGAACTACAATAAGCTTACTTACTGGGGTTTTGTCAAGACGCTCAAAGTTCATGTTTCAAAGTCTGTTGACAGCCTGTGTGAGTAGTGACTGTTTTGGCACTCGAGTGGAAGAAAATAGAGAGATTTAAATGGAAGTGTCTGTATATATTAAGAACTGCTATACTTTAAAACTTCTTTCCCCTGCAGTAGAATAAGTTGTACCTAATGCTGCAGCTTGCTTCTGGTGCAGCATAGCATCTTGTGGAGTATTGTGAGTGCAGAATCAAAGACAGCAGTTTGTGATGTGTAAGGCTTCCAGTGCAGAGTAATACAGCAGATGTATTGAAACAATCCAGAAAGCGCCCCAGTGTGCCATATGAGGGCTTGTAATAAATCTCTATCAAACGACCCATGTAAGAGAAAAACACTGCTGTAACCTGCCTTCTCATTTTTTTTCAATGCTCACTTTCTTTAATGGTATCTCGCTGAAACAAAATCTGATCTTCTGTTATGAGTTAGCAGTCATGGACAAGGTGCTAGTCTGATCCCCATGTCTATTTGCAGTGCAAGACTACCAAGTGAGTATTAGTGCCAGCAAAGCAATGGCTATGAGCTGCCATACTGCAATTTGCTCTCTCTTGACTACACGAGAACTGCAGTGGCAGAAGAGTATTTCATCTGTTTGACAAATCTGAAACAGCTAAAGACTTTGCAGAGGTACAGCAGACACCTTAAGTACCAAGACCCTTCCTTGTGCTGGTGCGGGAGAGTAGATGAAAGCTTAGGCAGATTGTGAAGATGATTATTGTGTGTAGAAGATGAGGGAAGTAGGTGGAAGTTCCTTTGTAATAGCTTCATCAGCCAAACAAGAACCTACCTTTATGTTGAGGAAGGTTAAGAGCTATTTTTAAGTGGGAAGAACAAGTACTTACTTTCTGGGAAAGTAGCACAGAGCTGTGCTGAAGCCTGTAAGACAGGAGTGAATGTTTGGTGTATTTGTGCCTGGAGATGGATGAACAGCATACACCCCAAGAGAAATAATTCAAAAAGCTTTCAGAAGCACAAGTGTCTGAGTTATGAGACACAACTAGTTACCAGCAAAACCTGACACAACATTGAGCGAGTATTCTGAGTTAGTGTTTATCCAAGAGATACCACTCTTCAGAGCAGAAAGGCAAAGAGAAAAAGATTGAAGGCAGCAGATGATGTTGTACCTTCACTTAAAAAATAAAAATTAAAATGCAGAATTTGTAACTATTTTTTTTTTGAAAGCATAACCTTTGTAAAGGGCATATATATTAAATGTACTTATTGACCTGTTATTTGTAATGGACCATGATCTGGAGTGGAGAAAGTATTTTTAACTTTTGTTGGTTACGGAATTATACTGAGTGCACGATCAGAATTTGTGATTCTGAGGTGATCTCTGAGTATCCTCAGATGGATGAATAGCTTAGCTCTGCGTTGCTGAAACATCAGCATATATCACTACCTGTAGCAAATATTGCAGATTCGAATGGATATTTTTGGTATGTCCTGTTTCTCTTTTTCCTTTATTTTGGTGATACTGACAGCATGTAAATATAGCAACTCTTTTTCCATTTATCATTTCTGCATTTCCAATTGGCTTTGGCTATTCTTGAGAGTCATGCTTCCTGCTTAAATCAAAGAATATTGTAACTGGGCAAGGAGTTGCTAATCCTTCATTGGGTCTTGCTGTCTTACTGCTTTAGGAGCATGTTTTAAATGCCTATACATTGTATACAGGACCTGGTTTTGCAGTATGCCACGCTATTTTAACAGCAAAACAGTAAGAATAGTATGTGCAATTCTATCTTTTCCTGTCGTATCAGAGGTTTATACAGTGGAAACTAAAAGTGAGTTATATATATATTTTTTTTTTATTTCAGAGAAGACTGTTAGTAAATTCTTGTGCTTCCCTGTAGAACAGTACATATCTGCACATCCTGTTTCACGTATCTACAGGTTGCAAAACTGGAAAATCACACTTCAGGATAAATGTGACTGATCTTCTATAGTTGGAGATTTTTTTTTGGTTAAAAATCAACATCTTCAAGGGTAGATGAGAAGGTAATAACTACGAAAGGAGTGTGTGCATTGCCAGGCAGCAAAGTGATGTGCAGTGCTGATTTCCGTTCTCAACTTTTGCAGTCTTGGGAAGTTGAGCTTACTGCTTCAGAGCGTGCTGCTCCTCTCAGAAATATTCACTTACAGTCTTGTTTCTTTGACGAGGATGATTATCCTATTTGTAAATGATAGCTTGGATACACGTTCTGTAGAGATCATAAGACCAATATTCTTTTAGCTCAGTCTACGTGTTAAAAGATGCTGAATTGACACTGTTAGTGTCTGAAGTTCTCTAACCTTGGAATGTGCTACATAGAGGCCGTAAGTGTGCCTATTGCCAATATACTCCACTGCATCCACAAAGGGACCATCTCCAAGAGGAGGGAATAAAGGGAATGCATCTTGGAGCATCACTACAGGGATTACCATTAAAGGGAGCTGTTTTTGACAGCTCTACATTCATTAAGAAATAGATTGAAATCAAACAGAAATTGCACAGCACTAGCTTTCAAAGTGCATAAACTGTTGATTTTGGCAATTGACTGTTGTCTTATTCTACAGAAAAATTGACAGTGAATAAGTGATGTCTAAAACTTATTACAGTACTGCTTTCGTACATGACCTTCTAATCCACACAGTTACATTTCCATGCAGTAACGCATTTTGGTACTTAATAAGTCCCTAGAACTTTATTCTTTCACCTGATGCCGAGATCTGCTCCCAGTGAAGCCACTAACAAAGATCTCATTAACTTCCATAAGAAAAAGTCTTTGTTCTGATGACGTGAGCATCAAGCTTTAAGCAAGCACTGGAGCCCTGGGTGTATTTGTGTCACTCTGGAGCGCCCTGTGCTGGGATCAGGTGGATGTATCCCTGATTGCAGGTATCGTGTTCATAAACTGATCCTTCACTTACTTGTTCACACAATTTTGATGTTCAGACAGTTTGAAATCTTTTCCCTCTCCCACCATGGACAGGGTGAAAAAGCGTACTATAAACTTGTGCTGGGAGAAGGAATGTTTTTTGTTGTTGCATTTTCTTGTTTGGTTGTTTCTTTTCTTAAAAAGAATGTTATGTGGCTTTCTACAGTTCTTTTGGTAACGTTTTATGTAATTTCTGACAATTTTCCTTTTCCCTGCTGTGCTTTTTGAAAGCCCATGGTATTACAGCTGTCAAAATCACTTTCAGTGTTACCTGCAGGATTGCTACTGATTTTAACAAATGTATTTCATGTTGAAGGGTGTAGTGGAAGGCCAGCAGTAACAGCTCAATAAAACATTCTTGTGTGGGGAATTTTTTTTCCCCCCCAAAATAATGGATTTGCACGGAAGAGAATACTGTTGCTTCAGCCTTGTAAACCTCTTCAGGATAACATGGCTCTGTTCCTTGTGATTGGATGCCTTCATTTTTAGTGAGAGTGAAGGTGTCTTGCGCCCTTTAATACCCAGGCAGGATTTCATTTGCCCTCACTGTTTTAGCTGATAAGCAGGAGATAAGAAATGCAAATTTATCTTAATGCATAAATCTTTTTTTTTTCTTAGTAATCTACATCTAAATCCAAAAGCAGCAAAATAAATTTGTCAGTGCTGTTGTTTTGCCTTTGCAGTACTGGAAGATACTGGGTAGCTTTCTAGATTTTCAGCTGATTACTCTGATCTGTATAGCTGCCACTGTAACAGGGTGAAGATGGATAAATTCACAACAAAAGAATGGGAAGAAGGTAGAAAGAGTAAGCTTAACTTCTGTGGAGATGCTAACATAACGCTAATTGAGAAACTACAATGATTTAATTGTCAATAATGCAGATTTGTCATACAGAATGTTCATTTTTAGCTTGAGAGTATGCTGTCCCCTAGGAAGTCCCTTCTGGAATGCAGACTTCAAGTTGAAGCAACTATGGGGGAAAAGGAATACTTTGAGGAAGATACATATATAGATAAACGTAAAAATACCTGTCAAGTAAAGCAGAAAATGGAAGTGGGGAAAACAGTACCACAGGTTACTGACCCAGATTAGGCTGCTTGGAACCAAAGCCTTGCTGTTCAAATTCTGCAGCAGTTTGGATCCCCGCCCTATAGAAGATTGTTTAGGTTTTAGGAAACTTGTTTAGGTTTGGGAATCTTCTTTTCTTGATCTCATGTCCACAGTTCAGAACGAAGTGAAAGGAATACAGAGATGGGGGTGGAGAGTTACCGCAGAAGGGCATGAACAAATAGCTATTGCTTGAACTGCGTGTGCTGTTGTGCCAGGACTTGACCTGCCCCTGTGAACTGATAGTGCTTTGTCATGAAGAAATTACTATCTGAGGCCCAAGTGTTTTAAGACCTCAGTTCTGCATGGGATGAGCCCTGTACCTATAGAGAACCGCGTGGACTTCACAGGATGTATTTTTGAATGTGAAGCTCTGTCCAGGCAGTCGGCTGCAGAATTGTGTCCTTAACACCGTCAGTTGTAGTTATAAGGCTGTTCATATTAAATGTAATTTGGGTGCCTGTTACATAGCCAAAACCCTTGTTACGTCATTTTCCCAACCAAGGCATGAGCAGAAGCCCTTTGCTGTACAACACCTGTAAAAAAAAAAAAAAAAAAAAAAAGTACTTCACATCCATCTAGTAAATTAAGGCATGTGATTTTTGGTCTGTGGGTCTCAACAAACTTTGCTCGTGTACCTGCCTGAATGTTTCCTTAGATCTGCAGCTGTGTCTCGGTGAGAAGGTACGGCGGCATTTGTTTTCCCCAGGGAGCACAATAGCAGCTCTTACCTGTCACGCTGCAGGTCAGGACCTGCTTGCTGCTGGCCAGGACCGTGGAAGGATGCATCCTCTGCACTTTTATGTGAAGTTGTCTCAAATATGGTGATTAATATGACTATTGAAATACTGTATTTTGTATAACTTAGAACGTGTAAATACACTTTTAAAACTGATCTGTTCTATGAAGTAATAAATAAGTGCTTCCATTGTAATTCCTGAATATTGTTAATGCTTCGTGTAGCTTGATTTGGGACGATTTTATTTTTTTCCTAGAGAACTACAGAAATCAAAACCAAGATTGATGTTGTGGAATTCTAGTCTAGTTGTGATGCTTTCTATCAAGACAAAATGTGTTAAAAAAAATAATAATAATGAGCTACTTAAGCAGAGAAACTGAGAATTTGAGGGAACTGATTCTCTTCCAGTCTTTCTTTAAGGGTAGTCACCCATGGCACCGGTAACTGTATTCTTCCCACCCCATTAGCTGAGCAATTAATTTTGTTGTGTGTGAGTAGCATTTGGAAAGTGGCAGTGTTAAATGATTCATAACACTTAGTGATTGAGGAAAACGAAAGGGTTTTTTTTTTTTTTTTTTAAACTGTTCCCTCTTTTGGCTTGAACAGATCTGCCTCCACCCTTCAGCCAGACTGCAGCAAGCTGCAATGAAACAGTGAGTGACTGTTACTGAAGCTCATTTGTAACCTGGGTAGCCTACATCTCTATT
>JAOWBP010000001.1:43671554-43688993 GCA_028571105.1 Tragopan temminckii | reverse complement strand
GTGAATTGGGTCTGACCTCTGTCTTGCTTCCTCATTCTCTGGCCTGAAGTTTGATCTTGAAAAATGAGCAGTCATTAACGTTACTGTATAGAGAGATTATATGAGAAAGCAAAAGTGACATCAGTCTGTATCCTTTTGAACTTTCTGGTCCAAGCATATGTTTCAGTGAGCTACCAGTTGATATTTTAGTTCTGTAAGATGAGCATGCAGGTGTCTGTATTCACGTCTTAGTGGTCTGAGTGGTAAAGGGAAGCAGAGAGTATCTTTATTCAGTTACGTCCTTAAAAGGGCGAATGTTAAAGTAGACAACATGCAGATGCAAAATCCCTTTGTCTCCCCAGGCTCGACCGTCCCCTGACCTTATCTGAGAAGATTGTATATGGACACCTGGATGACCCAGCAAAACAGGAGATTGAGAGAGGCAAGACCTATTTGCGCCTACGGCCTGACCGTGTGGCCATGCAGGATGCCACTGCTCAGATGGCAATGCTACAGTTCATCAGCAGCGGGCTGCCCAAAGTGGCCGTGCCTTCCACCATCCACTGTGATCACCTCATAGAAGCTCAGTCAGGTGGTGAAAAGGATCTTCGAAGAGCCAAGGTGATTAATGCAGAGACTTGAATTCAGACTGTTTGAAGGCCTCTTTCCACTCTGGGAAGAGATTTTTTTAATTTTTTTCCAGAACAGCCGTGAAATCAGACATGGTACAAGGTTACCTATGGTGGAGAGCTCTGTAGGTGTGTCAGATGCAGCGAAGAAACTGAGCAGGCAGGACTTTGGGAGTTTTTCAGCTGAGGTTATTCCATTATATGATTTAAAGAACCCTGAATATGGAAAGAGTTAGACTGTATCTGCTAGCAATGGAAGACTAGATCATACGTGTTCTGTACAGTGAAAAGATATTTGAAGTAAAGGAAGAAGCAAAATAAATTTCAGAGGTTAGAAAAGGAAGACAGATCATGCTAGGGAGTGTGCTGTTTATGCCATGGTATGGCAGCATGAAAAACATCCTGAACATGTGTCCGTATCACACTGATTTACACTGTGTATGGGCAGCAAATAACTACTTCTGTTTCCCAGACCACTTGCATGTGATTACTGAACGCTTACTGAGGCATGTGCAGCATTCAGGACCAGCAAGGACAGATATAAATGTATACGCAGACATGAAGGATATTGTCCTTTATTTGTGAATTCCAGTGTTGTTTGTCCAACTGCATGTTCACTGAGGTTTTTGTTTGTCTTTTTTTTTTTTTTTTTTTAACTTTCCCCTTCACTTTTTTACTGCTTATTCCTCCTTACAGATTTCTGTCAAATATAGATGCATGCACCTCTGTTCCACATACTACAGCAAATCTGCCACAGAAGAGCATCCTGTTAGTATAGCAGGGAGATGGAGGAAGCCCCCAGGTGGGCATAGTGTGAGTCCACTGTCATAGCTAGAAGGATCTGTGACTTGGATCCTGGTACCAAAACAGAAGAATCTGTCTAGCCCTTTGTGGGTGTTCAGATGGATTTTAAGATTGTAGTCTGTGTCTGTTCTCAGAAACTCCCAATGTTGAAGTAACTGCTTCTTTTTTTTTTTTCTTTTTCTTTCTTCAGTCTAGAGTAAAGCAACTTACGCTGCCTAGGAGTGAATTAAGGGAGTTCTTGCTCTACAGTTTGCATTAGGCTGAAGTTGTGAGGTTAAGAATTTGGGACCTTACTAAATAAGACAGGAGGTGAAGAGAGGAAAAGAAACTGTCTTGCTCTCTCCCTTATTCCTGTATTTGTTCTTTGTAGCGCCTATGGTATTCTGCTGCTGAGCTGAGCAGAGTCCCTCCTCTGCCAGCCGCTCTGAGCAGACCAAGTAAAGGTCTTGCCTTCTTCTGACTGTGTTCTGCTTCTGAAGCTGCCAGTTGGCACACTGTGAATGCTGGCAGACCAGAGGGTGGTTTGAATCTGCTCCTGGCTCATCATCGTACTTTACTGGGGGAGAGATGCACAAACAGAGTAAAGTGACCTGACTCCCCGTGGAAAACAGGGCTTAAAGAACTGTTGCTGTCTCATGGGAAACTTCAGCAAGTGTGTGCTGAGGCAATTCTTCCATTATCCTAGTTTCCTCTTTATTCTGAAGCATAGTGCTTATCTTCTGCTAGTGCTTATCTTATCTACTCTGCCACTCTTCTGCCAAGAGTTATCAGAACGTACGTACCGTTGCACTTCCTTGGCAACCGTGGTTATTCTCACAAGCAATTTTCACGGTGTGACCTCTGCAAGTAATGGTGGTAGTGCAGCAAGAAAGGCAGCATTGTGTGAGTCTTTAGCAGGCGACTCAATAGAATGAGAAATGACACCCACCAACTCCCCTGGCAGTGAGCAACTTTCAATTTTATTTCTTCAACCGTAAAAGTAAAGCCAAAATGCTAATCTGAGAGATTAGAAATATCTGCAAAACATGTGTAAAACAAAGGAGACAGCTGGCAGAGAAGGAAGGAGGGGTCAGAAGAAGTGAAAAACGGGTTAAAGTACCTTGTGAGAATACAAGAAATAACCAGAGCATTCTCAAATACCTTATTGGCAGGGTTTTCCTTTAATTGTGCTATTTGGAACTGAAACTAAAAAAGATATATTAGTAGAGTTACAAGTGGGATGAAATTGAGTGAAATTAAGTGGCCTGTGATGACAGATTGACCACTTTCGGTTTTGGGAGTGATGTGCACCTCCTAGCTGTTCCAAAACCATGGAACAATCTGTGGATGGGCTTGAGTAGAAGGGAATGTGTTCAAACTCGTGCTCTATGAAAGAATGAGCGTTATTAATATTGTGTGTTTTCCTGTGTGACTAGGACATAAATCAGGAAGTGTACAACTTTCTATCAACGGCTGGTGCCAAGTATGGAGTGGGATTCTGGAAACCTGGATCAGGAATCATTCACCAGGTAATGTATGTATTTGCAGTTTTTGAACACCCAGTGACTCTTTTACCTCGTGGTGAAGGGAGAGCACAAACCCTTAGAAATTTCACCAGTTCAGAAGAGCAACTCTCTTTGGGACAAGAGAGTTTTCTTGCTTTCTCTCTTTCAGTTGTCTGGACGACAGTGTTTTTACTTAGAGGTTATTTTTGTCAAACTGTAACCTGATGCGTGATTAGTGAGTGCCAGCAGCAGGCCATGTGAATCAGAGAACCTTTACTGTTTTGGTGCTGGCTCATTTTGATATGGTTGGACAGCAAATTGGTGCCATGAAGTGGCTATGTAGGGCTAATATACATTCCTTTTAGTGTTAAGAAGAGAGGCTTTAGGAACGCACCTTTTGGGGAGCTATTTTATATACATTTTGTTCCATAGTAAACCAAGAAAGTGTATGAGGACACCAACTAGAGCAGCTAACTTTTAGTACTCAGCAGCACCACGTAACTAATTGCTGTCTGAACTGGATAAAATACAGAACAGTTTTCAGTAGTTTTCAGGTCTGAGATTATCTCGTTATAGCACTTGCACCTCAAAAGAAGATGACCATCCTAAGATAGCTTATCACTTTAATGAGGTTTTTTGACTTTTAAAATCAATACCTCTAGCCAGATTTCCCTGACTTGGTTTTGGTTGATTCCCTGTGTATGTCTACTAGACATTTTACATTGCTCCTGAGCTGCAGGTAGGAAGAATTGAAGTGCAGCACAGGCAAAAGGAATGGAGAGGGGTATGGATGACTACTGTTAAACATCCCTTCAGCAGGGAGCTTGTGACCAAGCGCAGTCAAGAGCTCTCTGCTCTTAGCTATGGAATGACTTACTTTAACTTAGTGTGACACAGCAGAGGAAGGGAATAGAACAGGTGAACTCTCCAAAAGTTGTGGGAACACTTCGGGTCACTTCTGCTCTGAAACCACTCATAATGTTTGTCGTGTGGCAACATAGCTACCTACTGTTGTTGCCAGCTTTCTTGTGATTCACTTTCTCTGATTGGAGAAAACCGGACATGCTTTATAGCTTCAGAATCCAGCTCTGGCAAAGTGAGGCCTTGGAAGTGACTTTCTTGTACATTTATGTAAGTCTAGAAGCATTAGAGGCAAAGTTTTAGCTTTCTCAATAAAGGGCTAATTGAGTTCTGCCAAAGCTGTTCTGGGGTCAGCAGTGAGGGAAAGGCAGCCTCCTGGTGTATTTGTCAGTTATTCCTCCATGTGATTAGGCTTTGGCTTGCAGCATGGGTTGGAGGGGTCTGTTGGTATTCTACTGCTGTGGGACTGTAAAGTCTGCAAAAGATCTCGCTGGCACTGGACAGGTGAATTGGCTTGTTCAGCAGTTAAGTCAAGGGGTTGGAGGCTGAGGAACAGATCCCTAAGCTCCAGCAAGGGTTACTGAAAAGAAGTCATCTTCCAGTGGAAAAAGGAACATCACAGTTTAAGTTTTTGTACTGTCCTGGGATGAGCAAGGACCCTTGGGCCAAGACCTGGTACCTTGTTCTGTCATTCCTCTGAAAGGAATTTGAAATACAGCTGAACTTACAATCCAAAGCAAATTAAATTACTTTCTTGCTACTGAAATCTGCAAATAAAAACTAATCTAGATTCTTGTTCTTGTTGTTTTCCTTGGTGTCTCCCCCTCCTTTCCCAACAAACAAGCAGGCAAACGATCCATTTTTATTTTCAGATCATTCTGGAGAACTACTCCTACCCTGGGGTTATGTTGATTGGCACAGACTCACACACCCCCAATGGCGGTGGCTTGGGGGGAATCTGCATCGGAGTGGGTGGAGCTGATGCTGTAGATGTCATGGCAGGAATCCCTTGGGAGCTCAAATGCCCAAAGGTAGGAGCAAAAGGAATACTAATCCTCTATGTGGCAGGTGAGATTTAAGATACATAAGAAACATATGTTAGGCACTATGTACAATTAATTGTTTAATTTGTAATCATACATTGGTTCAAATAGCTGGTCTGTGATTCATTGACAGCTCTGAGTTTCCATTTCCAGCCTTTTTATTCAGAGATTGAGAGAAGTAGGCTAGTAGTGATCTCCCTTCAGTTGGCCCTGTCATTGGGTTCAGCCCTTGTGCATGTGTTGTGGTATTTTAGGATTTTTCCCCCTTGTGGTGTTGTGACTACCCACATTCTGAGAAGTATGAGGAATTATTTTGGCTGCTGAAGGGAAATGATGACAGTATTTTTTATATATATATATATATATATTTAATATTACTCAGGTTATTGGTGTAAAATTAACTGGCAAGCTTTCTGGCTGGAGTTCTCCTAAAGATGTGATCCTGAAAGTGGCTGGCATCCTCACTGTTAAGGGTGGAACAGGTGCCATCATCGAATACCATGGGCCTGGTGTGGATTCCATCTCTTGCACTGGTAAGACAGCAGGAATCTTTTATCTGGAGCTGAGTGTTGTTGGTGGTGGATGTTATTGTCTACAGAGGTTGGGAAGGGAATCATACAGAAAGTGTTACATACTCCCTCTTAGCCAGGCTGAGTGATTAGAACACTGCAAACAGTCTGGTTCTCTGCAAACTGACAGGGGTGCGGGTGATGTAACAAGGTAGCACCCCTCTGTGAAAAAATGGCCTTCTCCATTGAATCTTTTTGTGAAACACTGAACAGTTAATTCTGAAGAATCCTGTAAGACGGTGTTGTCAGGATGCGAGTTAAGTATGGAGGTATTCTGCTGTATGCTTGGAGGATAAAGATGTCTGGGTAAAGATAACATTTTCAGTTCAGCCTAAAATAAGCTGTGGACAGAGAGGGAACGTTTGTGGCATCTGCTAAAGAAAAACTTCTCCAAAAAGCAGAGCGGAGGGAAAACCAGAAAGCAGTAGTTTAACTTGGAGTCTAGTTGACTGTGGGTCTTGGGTGCTGAATTGGAACAAGCAAATATTACAGTTGTCTGTTATGATACTCGTCGGGACAAAAGTATGGGAGGTGTCACTTCCTTTGGCTTGAAATGCAGCCTTCAAGCTGGGCTTCTCCTCTCTGTTCATATGGCTTGGCTACAATTTGGATAGATTGTTTTTTACAAACTGAAAGCAATTTAAGAATTTTCTTCTCTTGAATCAGGTGGAGCTGAACTGTGGTATCTGCTTCTAGCCTCCTAAATATAAAACAGCATCTCCTACTGCTTCATGCTGTGTCCTTGAAAGGCACTGGATGGTCCCAGTGCCATGAGTAAATGGTTTTTTATTGTACTCAATCACCAGAAGCTTTTACTCGACTCATCAGATTTATCATATAGATAAATGCATTCTGGCTCTTTCAGTAAAGATAAATAAAATGTTAGGGAGAGACCGGACACTCACTGTGGGTAGCAGAGACACTGCTTATTGTTGTAAGTGTATCCCCATCAGTGCAGATGGGGAGGAGTCCCTATTAGGCCTTCCAGAATCAAGAATCGCTTTCAACTCCTTCCTTGTACCTAAGTCTGGTTGCAGACATAGTATTGATCAGAAACATTAGGGACTGAACCAGCTATTATGTAGTCAGTGCATCCTGTCTGCGGTGGAGTTAGGTTTTTATACGTACTGAACCTGATCTCTCTTGGCTTTGCTGTCTTTTCTGTGGTTTGACCTTTGAAGAATTGGATGGTCTTGGACTTGGATCGGTGACCTCATGATCTATTCTCCCATTCTTCTTCTAGGAATGGCAACAATCTGTAACATGGGGGCTGAAATCGGAGCTACCACCTCAGTCTTCCCTTACAACGCACGGATGAAGAAATACCTGGGCAAGACTGGGCGAGCTGGTAAGAGAGCTTGAGGGTTGAAGTGGGTAGACGTGTGGATTTGAGTGAAGGTGCATTCTGGGAGCAGCATCTTCCTGCAGTTTTGTCTGCTGTTACTTCTGACCTTGCATGTACATGAATGGGGTCTGTAGATTAAGTGCCTGGGGAGATATCTTGCAGACTCTGTGTTCAGTTGTTCTATTCTTCTTCTTTTCCCTTGTATTTGTTGCAGTTTTTCAGATCTCCCTTCTTTCTTATTCCAGACATAGCTGCACTGGCAGATGAGTTCCAGCAATACTTGGTGCCAGATGCTGGTTGTCAGTATGACCAGGTGATAGAAATCAACCTCAGTGAGGTAAGGCTTTCTTCCTGCTTGCCATCATGGATGTTGTGATGTGACTGTATGTGTGAATGAAAACTGTACTGGGAGTTGGATGCGACACCCCTGGCTATCCTAGAACAACACTCAGGTCTGCTCCACTGACAGCTTCTGCTCAGGTGTTTGTGTAGGTGAATCCCAAACAGCTTCTGCATGGAGCTATGAAAGGAATTTATTTGCTGCTGACTGAGGTTTTTTCTTGGCTACTGTAATTTCTGACTTTGTCGCTGTTTCTTAAAGCTGAAGCCACATATCAATGGACCTTTCACACCAGACCTGGCGCACCCTGTGTCAGATGTTGGTGCTGTGGCAGAAAAGGAGGGCTGGCCTGTTGATATCAGAGTTGGTGGGTAGTATTCGTTCTTTTGTCTACCTACATCTTTGTGGCATGAATGTTGCTGTTTTGGGATAAGTGGTTCATCGTGTAGCTTGAGGTCCAGTCCCTTAATTACTGCTCAGTAATCACTGCTCCTTTGATTTTGGGTCAGTGTCATTTCTTCATAGTTATATGAACTTTCTGGGAAGTGTAGTCTCTTCTCACCCTATGCATGTGGCCTAGATCTGGGATGGCTGGAGAGATTTTAATCTCAAGAAGCAGGCAAATTCTTCCCCTTGTTGGCAACTTTGAAAAACTTGTGTAGACAGTAGTGTTACTTGTTGAATAACACTTTTGGTCAAATCCATGCAACAGGCTTTGAACAAAGATCTGTCAGGAGCAGGATTGTGAGTTCTCCCTGCAGATGGCTGTTGAGCTCTCAGGACCTAGGAAAGTTAATACTTGTCCTAAAGAGCAGGCTTGGATACCTGCACATTTGTAGGACAGTAGCCTGTTGGCTGGCTTCTCTTAGGTTGTTCCAGGTGGAAATGAAAAGAATGTAAATACATTGTAAAGGCCACACTGCAGGTGGGAAACTTGTTATTCATTGCTGTTACAAATAACTTGAAGTAACTTGAAGTGAAGAGCTACTCTTTACTGGTTAGCACTAGAGTACTGTTAGTGCAGCACAGTGTGTCCTCATGTGGTGTTTGTACCGTAACAAAGGATGCTTTATCCAAGGACTACAGAATGTCTGTACCAAAACTGAATGGCACCTTGGGGTCTAGCCAAAAAAACTGAGGTGAGCTAGTTGCGTGTGTAAATTTCTCAGAAGGAAAAAAAAGTCAGTGGGTTCTTTGGCTAGCAAAAAAAAAAAGTGTATGCTGAGAGGACTGGAAAACTTGAAATTCAATTTGAGTAGTGAGGTACCCACCTCTTTTAATCATTTCTTCAGTTTCTTTTCAGCTTGATTTGTAGCTCTTTCTGTATTCATCTTTGGATGAATACCTCTCTGTAGTAATCTGCCTAACCAAAGTGCAAGTAGGTGCCACTCTGACCTTGTAAAACAATAACTAGACTAGTAGCCAGGTAATGTGTTCTGACTCAGCAGCTCCACAACCTGATAAAGGATTGCTTGTGACCACAGAATCTTGCTGGGAGATTTGGCAGTGTTAGCACTGTGTCAGATTCCTTGTTGGTGGAATAGATTGTCCCTTGTGTTTTCTGCTGAGAGGTGGTCAGGGAGGAGCATCCTGGAAACATGGCTGCAGTAACCACCTTCCTGTCTCTCTCTGTCAAACCCTGTAGGCCTGATTGGCAGCTGCACCAACTCCAGCTATGAGGATATGGGACGTTCTGCAGCAGTGGCAAAGCAGGCACTGGCGCACGGGTTGAAGTGCAAATCAAAGTTCACAATCACACCAGGCTCAGAGCAGATCCGTGCCACCATTGAAAGGGACGGTTATGTGAGTATGACCACTCTTTACACTTCCAAACAATACATGTTCAACTTTTCCAGACAATGCTCAGGAGTCTGGAGTGGCCAATGGAAGCCTCTTAAACTTTGTCTTTGCTTATCACTAGAGGTACAATTGCTAATCTAGTAACCAGCCTTGTGCTGCTATGCCCCCAGGTCCTGACATTACCTAGACAGTGTTTTGACTGGATATGTTGATCTTTTTTCTCATTTAAGAACAGTTTGGCATGTGGAGAAAAATATAACAATTTGTTAATTGTTTCTTAGAATTAGTAAATGTTGGATGCTGTCACAGGTTGGGGACCAACTACGTGAGTCCTTACATGGACTTCTTCAAAAGCTGCCCTCTTGATTGAATCCTGTTTTGAATGGACTGAGTAGGCGCATTGTTGCCTGCACTTTTACCAAATCAGTCCTTGTGCTGACAGGAATTGTGCAGAAAATTAATCAGACCAGCTGCTGCTCTCAGTCAAATATCTGAGTAGCTGGATTGTTCCATTTAAAATAGGTAGAGATTGGAAACTTGGTGGTAAACTCTTCCTTTGCTTTTCGAGTTTACGGGGATCAAACCCCATGCATTCATAAAAGAGACTCAAAACTTGGGAGTGAAACAAGGAGAGGAATGTTCGTGGGTTGGTGCTTTGTGAGTGTCCTCTTTCTCTGAAAGAGCAACACCAGAAATGTATTCTGGACTTCTTACTAGTAATGAAATTGTTGTCTGTCCCCAGGCACAAATCCTGCGAGACGTTGGAGGACTGATTCTTGCCAATGCTTGTGGGCCATGCATTGGCCAGTGGGACAGGTAAAGATGGACCTCTCTCTAGTTTTGTATTTTTTAGCTCTTAGAGCACTCTGTGAAGCCAAATTTGATTGTAAATTCCACACACTAAGAATTAAGCGCACCCTAGCCATTACAGTGCATGATGTGCACTGGAGGAGGAGAAATGAAAGACTGCAGATTTAAGCTGAGCCTTTAGACGAATGAAGCTGCAAAAAGACCACACATGTGACCACATCTGTAGGTTTTTGATAGCAGACAAAAATGGAGAGAGAGATTAGTCATCTTCGAGAAGATGGGCTGGAGTTTGTTTGGTTCTTTTAAAATCGGGTAAGCTATTGATCTGGCTTCAATCACTGGAATAGCAGGGAGGAAAATTCCTGATAAGAGGGATCGGAGACACACGCTTTGTCCTTTCTAATGTTGAGGTGTCCAAAGGTACATTCTCTAGTAGCTAATTGTTCAGACAGTTCAACAGTGCACAACATGGTCTATGAAAACTACTCTGGGAATCGATGTCTGACTTGGCTTTTCACTGTCCTTGGTTTTGAGACTATACTTAAGGGAGGAAAACATGTTTGGGCACTAATTAACATTTCCCAAAGACGGTGACTGATACCAAAGTCAAGACTGGGGATTTTAACAGCAAGACATCTAGAAGTAATATTTCTTTTGGATCTGAGGAATGTGTTTCCTTCTTTTACAGGAAGGACATAAAGAAAGGAGAGAAAAACACAATAGTTACATCTTACAACCGGAATTTCACAGGTCGCAATGATGCCAACCCAGAAACTCATGCGTTTGTGACCTCCCCAGAGGTAAGAGACAGTCACAGGGAGCCCGTGGGATAGTTCAGTGTCTTGGGAGCTCATTCTGCCCCCTTAAGAAGGAGACACAGTGTAGTTTGGTGTGTAGTTAAGAGAGCTTTCTGACTGCTATCTTTTAGGCATAGGATTTTCAAGTGAAGAGATGAGAGGAAGACTATGCATTTAAATTTTCATTTTTTCTTTCAGATTGTCACAGCCCTGTCCATTGCTGGCACTCTAAAATTTAACCCTGAGACAGATTTCCTGACAGGAGCAGATGGGAAGAAGTTTAAACTAGAAGCACCTGATGCAGATGAGCTGCCTAGGCTGGTAACTGCTTGGTCTGGGGAGGGAAGGCCTGTCGCTGTTTGTTCTTTATGTGTAGTAGAGGAGCTTCCGTGCACTGACCTCTTCCTTAATGTTAGGGCTGTAATTGGTGCAGGTGCCATTATTGTCTTGTTTTCCTCAAGTGATGTTAAGTTGGCTGAAACTGATGTTTTTCCTTTTGTTTTTGGAAGGATTTTGACCCGGGCCAGGACACATATCAGTACCCTCCCAAGGACGGCAGTGGGCAGCATGTGGATGTGAGCCCCACCAGCCAGCGCCTCCAGCTTCTTGAGCCCTTTGATAAGTGGGATGGCAAGGATCTAGAAGACATGCTGATCCTCATCAAGGTCAGGAGCAAAGAGAGGAACACCAGCTGTGGCAGGGCTGCTGAACAGGGATTTGCACATCAGTTACTAGAAGCTTTTGGTGTGCCTTGAGCTGTCTGAGATTCTTTCCCTACAGCTGCACTATTATGGGAAGTGAAATAAGGGTCTTCCTTCCCTTGTGTTGATGTTTCCTTCCAGTGCTACATTTAATGTAACTAAGAGACTTTTCTGCTTGGGGCTAGTTGTTAGCTAATATTGTGCAAGACAAAGTTTGTTACACTGGAATGTGATCCCACCCATGCCATGCAGTCTGGAGAATTTTTCCCAGTTATAATCATTCATAAGCATCTCTAATACATGACAGTTCTAAGAGGTATTTTGTCTGAAATTAGGTTGTTAGAATCTTCTCATCCATCAGTAGTTGTGTTGTTTTACAGGAAGAGCAGCTCTTATTTCATAATAATTAAACATTACATTTCTGTCTCTTAAGGAAGATATGAGTTTCTTCTCCCTCTCTGTGGTGAGTTCACAAAGTGAAAGTTGTAGTTAACACAGCGATAGGTGCAGAAATACAGCCCCTTAGGAATTGGCCTTCAGGAGCATTGTTGGTTCTCAGTGGTAGAGCTTCATGTATTCCCAAGAGCCATGCTTTCATGTTGAGCTGTGCTTGTTTGACACGCACAATTCCTTTGGAAACACTGTGGGACTACCAGTAGGAAAGTTCTCTCTGTTCGGAGAAGGAGGCTGAGAAGGCCTGTATACAGACTGGAAACTTAGAGGGGAACACTTGGTATCTTGCTGAACTTTTCCAGCAGAGAGTCTGAGCTATAACAGGAAGAACTTAATTGTTTTTGCTATTTGAACATGCTGCTGAGGGAAGTGAGGACATGGCACAAGATGTCGTGGCTAACCTAATTTTTGTACATTTTCCCCTTTGGAATGGGGATCTTGTTTCTAATCAAAGCATGCAAAATGACTACTGGATTCTGCCTTAGTGCACCTTGATTGTATAACAGATACAGTTGTCTTGGGTTTGTGCTTTTAAAAAGAGATGCGAAGATTTTTCAGAATAAAAAGTGTGAGGAAGCATCAGTAATCCTAATACATTCATCTCTTCTACTACCCCTTAGGTAAAAGGGAAGTGCACCACTGATCATATTTCTGCTGCTGGACCGTGGCTCAAATTCCGTGGCCATTTGGACAACATCTCCAACAACCTGCTCATCGGTGCTATCAACATTGAAAATGGCAAAGCCAACTCTGTGAGGAATGCACTAACCCAGGAGTTTGGGCCTGTCCCAGACACAGCCCGTTACTATAAGGTGGGACTTTCTCCTGATGCATCTGTTTTAATAGGATGTTTGCACTGTGTGTTCTGTGCCAAGACCAAGGACATCGCCCTACTGCTCAAGTAACAGCAGTTGTGAATTCACTCAGCGTTCAGGATTTTTCTTGGGACTTACTCTGATTGTTCTTGTACGAGATTCTTTCCCTTCATGCTGTGAGGCTGAGGGAGGAGGATCTTGTGACCCAGAGGGGACCAGAAACCCTAGATGAAAGGGGAGATGAAAGGGAAAGAACATTTCCAGGCACTCACAATTTACATGTGTTTGTGTCATCTGACTGCAACTAAATCCTATTTTCTTATCTAAGCAGATGGACCTCAGTTACTATGTGAACCTAAAGAATTAACCCCTAACTAGTCTAACATTGAAATAAATATCTTGACCCCTTTGTTCTTTAAAACTTGGATTGGAACTTCAAGAAATGGCCCTTCGCTCTCTGAACAGCTTGGCAGTGATCTCAAGTGGGATCCTCTGGTAGACTGAAGTTCAAGCTGGAAGTATGACTTCCAGAAAGTAGAGCAGATATCACAGCCAGTGTGAGTGCTGCCCCAGAACAAGAAACGTGGCGACAATGATTTGCTCCGGATCCCAAAAGCAATCCTCTTCAGTCCATGTTAGCCAAGGACAACAATGCCTAACTGCTCTGAAGCTCTTAATTTCTCTATTTCTGTCCTTCCTTAGAACCAAAGAGAGCCTTCTGGTAGAAGATATTATAGCACAGCAGTGTCAGTAGTGTTGCACTGAAATTAGATGTATTGGTGATGTACTTATTGTAAATTCCTCATTTGAGTGGCTGCAGAATTCTAAATCTTTTTCTTTTATCACAGAAAATGGGTGTCAAATGGGCGGTTATTGGGGATGAAAACTATGGTGAGGGATCAAGCCGAGAGCACGCAGCCTTGGAGCCACGTCACTTAGGGGGCAGGGTCATCATCACCAAGAGCTTTGCCAGGATCCACGGTAAGCTGCACTTCTCCTGTAGTGTATATAAACAGGATGTTTGGTTTGGGTAGAAGAGATGTTTACCTTGCCTCAGGGCTCAATGCCTATGGAAAGGAATTCTATCTGCTGACAAATTGCACGGTCTCATGTCAGGAATGCTGTTACGTATCTAGTTAGATATGGCACAAACAGTGGATACGCTCAGTTTGTTCCTGGGTTAGTAATTACTGTTGAACTCCTACTCAGAGAAGCACTGAGCAGCCACAAAGTAATCCTGATCCCCTGCAGTGAGTTGATTCAGTGGTTTGTTCTCTGCAGAAACCAACCTGAAGAAGCAAGGTCTGCTGCCTCTTACTTTTGCGGATCCAGCAGACTACAACAAGATTCATCCTGTGGACAAGCTGAGCATCGTGGGGCTGGCAGACTTTGCTCCTGGAAAGGTACCTGCTTGCCTTGTCATTGCACTCGGGGTCAGGGATGAGCCACTAGTGGAGAACAGTGTTGATCTGCACGCGAGGCCCTGAGGCAGCACAGGCAGTGATGGCCCCGCAACCTTCCAGTCAGTGGGGATGCTGCACACCAACAATGGGGCCTAGAGAGCTGGGGGGAATCAGATCACGTTATCCTGACCTGTTATGAGAAACCCCTCTAGGATATTTTCAGTTCAGACTTGTTGCCTTAGGCAGGAGTGCTCCCTAGAAGGAACTCTAGCCACACTTCTATGTTAAGACCCTGTTTTCAGCACCTTAGAAGCATGCAGGGATTTTCCTGTGAGAAGCTTGAGCTAACTTGTTCCTTCGAAAAAGAAGGGGGAAAATAAGAACTGTCTTTTTCCTTTAGCCTCTGAAATGCATCATCAAGCATCCCAATGGGAGCCAAGAAACAATCATGTTGAACCACACCTTCAACGAGTCGCAGATTGAGTGGTTCCAGGCTGGCAGTGCCCTGAACAGAATGAAGGAGCTGCAGCAGAAATCAAGCTAAGTGCGCACAATGCCCCCAGTGCACTGGACTCGATTCAGCTCTGGCATTTTCATGAAAGTGCAATTCCATGCCTACTGTTGGAATAAACGTCTGATCAAATGTAACCATAGCTTCCTTTTTGTTATGGCACTTCCTCTTCACTGACACTATGAAAAGGGAGTGCAGCTAGGCTTACTTTTGTCTTTTAAATTCCCCAGCTCCCTTTTTCTATTTTGGCTCAATTTCAGTTGTCCCACAGTTATTTATATTTGGAAATAACCAGCTAAAGTGGGTTTGTCTGCTCAGTTGGTTGTTTTTTTGCCCATTCACTTTACTGATGGCTAAAGACTTAAAGTGGAAATAAAGACTGTGACCATCTCTTCTGCTTTGTGTTGTTGTATTCATAATCCTGCTCTTCAGCCCCTTTCCCCTCACTGTTTCTGGGAGGGTGGGAAAGAACTTGGAGAAACACGCTACCTGCCTGGTTGCTGTTGTTACGCAAAGACCACGTTTTGGTTTGGTTTTTACACTATGATAAGAACCAACTTGTAAGAACTAAGTCATTTATGCACTTTACTGGCATCTTGCAGTAAATTAATTTCCTCTCACACGGCTCACGCTCTCCACAGCAAGAGTGATGCTGAGGATGATTTCATGAGAACGCTCTATGAAGCAATGAAGCTACTCTGGTGCACTGCTGGGAGCTCTGAGCTGTGAAACGTGAGCTGAGCACAGCAGCTACCTGGGATGCTTTCTCTGGAGCAACCAGTGCGGAAGACTCTTTGGCTGTTGACATTTGGACCTGCATCATCCAAATTCTGACCTCTTAAAAACTGACAGGGATTTTCCCTCATGTCTAGCAGACTGCATGTCTGAGCACCACTGCTGCCCAGCCAGCATTCAGTAAGCTGACTGACTGAGCAGATGGACCTCAGTTACTATGTGAACCTACACAATTGTAGGCTCCCTTTTAATTAGAGCAATGCACCAGGAATAACAGTTCAGAATTAAGGGGCTATAACTACACTGCAGGGAGGGTGCTGGTGACTCAGGCTTTGTTTTCACAGTTGGAGGTTAGCAGCTCCACTATCCCAGGGAATTACAGCCCCTTCCTGCCAAACGTGGCTGCCTTTGTAATTATGTGCAACATCACCCTCTTGGCATTGGGCCCTGCATAGATTTTACTTGCTGTTTTGTTCCCCTCTTTCCTTTCATTGCTGTCAGTGAGAGTGATGGCAATTGTTTGCTATTGGCTGTTAGAGCAGAGCAAAGCGTTAGTCTCGACACTCAACACTGTCTGCCTTGAAATACAAGTAGCTAGACTGCAGGAGGCAGGTTTTTTTCTTCCTGTGAGGCAGGAAGTTCATCGTTTCTCTAGAAATTGTACAGGAAGGCAGGCTGTGTGGCTTCTACTGTTTATTCCAATTCTAGCATTAACACGCTCCCACAAACATAATTAACTTGCTCAAACACAGGTCCACTTCAGTTCTTAATTATGTATTTTCAGTCAAGCTCCAGCAAAATTTAGTTCATTCTCAATAAATACAGCCCACCTAGTGCAGTATTTTTGTTCAGCACAGTAAGCAGTCCTTCCTTTTCCACGGCCGTCATCTTCACAGAGCCCATTACTTGTGAGTAAACAACTTTCGTTCCAGTTCTCTTTGGCTGTTTTCATCCACTCATTAAGTTCCCCTTCCCAGCAGAACGCTACCACTGCTTCCCTTACCCTCCCAACAGAAGGATTTTCCAGATCTGAGTACCACACCTCTCAGCTCCAGTCTTTTGCTGTTTCTTCTCCAGTTCCCATCAGAACGGCAGGTTTCTGCCCCTCTAAAATCAAGCTGTCAGGCCAAGGAAACAATACATCTAGACAGGCATTCTCTCCCACTTTCACTCATTTGAAGTCAACTCCCTTCTTAATTCAGGCAAGTGAAGACCTCCCCAGTTTTCCCTCCAGGGCAGGAGACAAAAGCTCCAGCTGGGTTTGTTGCTGCTGGGCTCAAGGCTTTTTGTCCCTGTAAATTCACTTCTACAGATCAGTGAAGACATTTCTTGAAAGCAACTGTCTTGATCTGGCAGGTTGGAAGCTGAAGGGGAAACAGAGAATGGCAGGTCTAATTTCTCATTCAGCTTCAAAGAAGCAGTGAGCACCAGCAGGATCCCGTAATCCCCCAAACATCCACTGGAAAGACTTTCTGCGGAGCTGGCACTGATTGCAGCTAGCTGTTTGTCCACCATGACAAGAGTCCCAGGCCTGGTTCACTGATTGATCCCTGCTCACACAGAAAAGAGAGCATGCAATTGTAAACTGCATAGAGAACACAGGAGTAAACGCAAAAAATATATATAAAATCTCTCCCTCTTGTGTTACAGATGAGGCATTCCCTTTTTTCCTACCAGATCCCAGCCTAAACTTCTTCAAATCCTGTCAGCACTACACCAAACCCTCAATACTTGAAAAAAATCAGCCCACCCCATCCCCTGACTGTGCTGACTGCTCCAACCTTCTCCTGCTGTGAGAAAACTGCTCGTGTTGGTTTGGATTCATCTTTCTATGGCACTGTACTCAGGGAGGTCTTGTGCCAAAACACAGCATGGGAAAGATCGCTGTGCTGCTGCATAAATCTTGGTGTGGTCTTCCCAGCTCTGTATTTCTTGTATGCTCATTCCTATCTGCAGGTCTTGCATCTCCAGTCTGCTCTCATTCAGCCTGCCAGATGGGAACTCCACCAGCCACAATGTGTTCTAGCAAAAATACAGCCAACACAGAGCAACCACAAGAACTATCTCATTCTTCCCCTTTTGTTCTCCTTTGATTTTGTGACTTTGTTTCATGGTCAGCTTAAAGCAACCAATTCCTTGGGAAAGGGATGCTACTTTAAGAACAAAATTAACCACAGGCTTTGCAAGACTATAGGAATTATGCAGATGGTTACCACAAGAGTGTAGGGTGCTTCTTTCTTCTGGATTTCTTCTGTGGCATTTGAAGTGGAGGCCTCTGCAGTGCTTGGACCTGTTGGTGATGTGTCAACAAAAGTTTCGTCCACAACTCGGAAGCGGATCTCCTCTCCGATGTCCATAGA
>JAOWBP010000001.1:43620572-43631388 GCA_028571105.1 Tragopan temminckii | reverse complement strand
CGAGGACGTGGTGACCAGCGAATCGAGATCCCTGAGGTAGTTCTCGTACGCGCGTTCCTTGCGAGCGTCGAGGCATCCGCGGACGGCGAGCAGCAGGAGGAGGAGGGGCCGGAGGCTATCGGTAAGATACCTTCCCTTCGGCCGAGGGCAGCTCGGGGCTGCGGTCCCTCAGCGGGCGCCCCGACCGTTGATGCGGCTGCTTTTCCCTCTCAACGTAGCGGACCACAGGTTCTCGGGGCGGGACAGCTTGATTTTCTTGGTCGACGCCTCTAAGGCCATGTTCCAGCCCTACGAGGATGAGGAGGCGGCCACTCCCTTTGACATGAGCATGCAGGTGAGGAACGCAGGGCGGTTATGGCCCTCCGAGGGCCGTCAGGCTGCTGCGGTCTGCCCCTAGGAACCGCTGATTGCCAAAGGCAGCATTTTGTACTGTTACTGCCACTCATTTTCTTCACGTTTTGATCTCTGCGCTTTCTTTTCAGTGCATCCGGAATGTGTACACCAGCAAAATTATTAGTAGTGACAAGGATCTGTTGAGTGTTGTGTTCTATGGCACGGAGAACAACAAGAACTCTGCAGACTTCAAGCATGTCTATGTCCTTCAGGAGCTGGACAATCCAGGTAGAGGAGTAAAGGGGTATGAAGATTTGCGTGAGGAAATCTGTGTAGTGTTGCTAGTAACTGGCCTCTCTGAAAACAGAGAGAAAATGGAAAAGTTCTTGTTTCTGAGTTGTGTTTTGGGAGAATGGGAAGCTGCATTGAGGAGAGTGGCCTGGGGATGTTAGCTGACAGCCACCCAAATGTGAACCAGCAGTGTGCCCAGGTGGCCAAGAAGGCCAACGGCATCCTGGCTTGTATCAGCAATAGTGCAGCCAGCAGGAGCAGGGAGGTGACCGTCCCTCTGTACTCAACACTGTTGAGGTTGCAACACAAGTGCTGTGTTCAGTTCTGGGTCCCTCACTACCAGAAAGACATGGATGCCCTGGAGCGTATCCAGAGAAGGGCAGTGGAGCTGTGAGGGGTCTGGAGCACAAGTCTGATGGGGAATGACTGAGGAAGCTGAGGTTGTTCAGTCTGGAGGAGGCTTCTTGCTCTCCATAACAACCTGAAAGGAGGTTGTAGCGAGGTAAGGCTGGCCTCTTCTCCCAGGTAACAGTGATAGGGTGAGAGGGAATGGTTGTTCAAGTTGTCTATGAGGAAAAATCTGCTCTGAAAGAGCAGTGTTGCAGTGGCACAGGCTCCCAGGGAGGTGATGGAGTCACCATCCCTGGAGGTGTTCCAGAACTGTGTGGATGTGGCACTGAGGACATGGTCAGTGGGCATGGTGGGGGTGGGCTGATGGCTGGACTAGCTAATCTTATTGGTGTTTTAAAACCTTAATGATTCAATGATTGAGTAATGTAGAGGAATTTTAAAAACATTGTGGGAGCTTAGCCTTTTCTGTTATACCTGGTTCTGATTCCCTTTCTATGTCTGTTTTGTTTTTTTTTAATCTATTCTACTGTGGTCATCCTCTTGCTGTCTCTTAAAGAGGATCTCAGCAGAACTCTTGAAGACCCATCATGTGCTGGCCACACTTCAGAATAAGGCTCAGACTTGATAAGGCACCACAAATTACAACTAATGAAGAATATCACAGAATCACAGAATGGCTGAGGTTAGAAGAGAGGTTATCCAACCCCCACTCTCAATCAGGGTCAGTTAGAACAGCTTGTACAATTCATTAACTGGGTGTTCTTTCTCTTATTTTCTTAACAAATTCTTGATATTTGCTCTTCCATTTTGTTAGGATTACAGAGAACATGCTTGTTAACAGGAGTGCCAGTTGATAAATTGGAGAAGATACCGGGGGGAGTGCAACAACGACATGCTAGGGGCTACAAATTCTGACAGCTGAGAGTCTTGTAGGGGAACTCTATCAACTGGCTTTTAATAGCTGTCTATATCTCTGGGGAGTTTTCATTTCATTTTCTTAATTAGGAGTTGCAAGCTAATGTTCTTGCTCTCGTGCTTTAGCAAGCCTGGGTTCCCCTGCAAGAACTTGTCCTAGTTTCAGAACTAATTACAAGTGGGACCTGACAAGACTGCCATAGGTTCTTCCCTCTTTGGCAGTGCCTTAGGCTTCTCACTCATCCTTTTTCCTTCTCCTTTCCTGTTTGCCCTTTTTCTCTGCATTAGAGTTAGTAGCTTTGTCCTGCTTATAAAGATAGCTAATTTGAAAGGTAGATGTTGTGGAAAAGGAAGTGTATTTACTGTCACTGGAGAGATGTGTGCTCTGGGGAAGGGAGACATTATAGTTAGTTATTATGTAGTTATTATGAAAGTTAATGCTATTAATTAGAGGAAAGTTGAGCATGAAAATAAAATAGCGAATGCGCAAAAAAGACATTTTTGGGTGTGATTTCAAGAGTGCTACTGAATTTGAGTGAAGGATGAGAGAAGAAGCTCTGCAGTATGCTGCAGCTGAAAAATGAAAGCTTATCCTCTTTTGTAGAGTTGTAGAAGAAGACAGGAGAATTACTTTCAGATAGGTGGGAGGAGTCATACTTGGGCTGGAGTGATCCATAGGAGTTTCAGAAGGCCATTAGCACCTGCTCTGAACGTTGCTGAAATCCTTGTGATTATCTATGGGCTGAATCCAACGTCTGGAGTGATACTGTCAGGCATGCAGCACAAGGGAGCAGGAGGAATTCTCTCCCTTCCCAATGTGCCATGGAGATGCAGGATGTATTTCAGCCTAGTCGCTTTTTGCTGGTGGCACAGTGGCCTGCCATTCCTCTGTAGTGGGTGCAGTTGCTGTGTTTCCTGATGAGAAGTTATTCTTTCAATGCAGAGGGTGCAGGATACTTTGATCCCTGCCTGTTTCCTGCAACAGAAGGCACCCCACATTTATGCTAGGGTACTTTGCATTCTCCTGGCCTTTGCAGGTGCTTTCAACTGATAATCAGTTACAATGTTGAAAATATGAGGGTATCTCAGTTTTCTCAGACAGGCGGTAGAAAGGCACCGCTATAGAGCTGCTAAAGGATGTTAATCAGATAACAGCTGCAGGAAACTCTCAGCGCTTCTTTAGAAGAGTTTGCAATACTTCTTTTAGAATTTCTGATGTTTGCAAATGCTATTATTTCCCATAGGTGCAAAGCGTATTCTAGAGCTGGACCAGTACAGGGGAGATGAAGGACGAGTACTTTTCCGTGAGACCTTTGGCCACAATGCTGACTATTCACTGGGTGAAGCACTCTGGGCCTGCTCTAATCTCTTCAGCGACGTCCGAGTCAGACTGAGCCACAAAAGGATCATGCTTTTCACCAACGAGGATAACCCTCATGCCAATGATAGTGCTAAGGCCAAGCTGGCCAGGACCAGAGCTGGTGATCTGAGAGACACAGGTCAGTATTCTCCCCTTTAACTTAAGCCTCTAATTTCAGGCAGAATAAAAGTGATGTGACTTTGCAGCAGGTATTAACTGCATTGCAAGATTGTGCTGGAAAAAAAATGTATAACTAGTACTAAGGAAACTTTCTGATGCTTTCTATGAGGGCTGACTTAAAAAATAATGCTTTCTGTTATGTTGGCCCACAGTGTCAGAGGTGGATGTTGGTGCTGTAGTCTTAGAGGTTGAAGCTTCCCACAGATATTCTGTGGCATCTTGTTGCTGTGTGACACATGGCAGCAGAAGGGCAGTCTGACAAAATGGTGTCTGACACGGAAATGCATGTGAAGAAAAGGTGTGTCATTGAATTTCACCATTCAAAAAGGCACCCAGTGACATTCATCAGCACTTGCAGGATGTTTATGGGGACCAAACAGTGGATGTGAGCACAGTGAGGCAGTGGGTGGTGTGTTTTAGCAGTTGTGACAGTGACATGAAGGACAAGGCACATTCCAGACAACCATGCACAGCTGTCACACCACAAAACGAAGAGTGTCTCAATCATCTCACCCTTGTGAATCATCAGATTACATCCAGGGAAGTGTGTACAGATCTGAATATCAGCTTCAGTGCATTGGAAACGATGGTGACAATGCTGGCAAAGTTTGTGCCAGCTGGGTCCCATGAATGCTCACACAGGAACAGAAGGAACATCATATGCAAGTATAATCAAGACCTGTTGAACCAATAGAGGCTGAAGGTAACAGTTTTCTGTATTGGATCATTACTGGTGATGAGACATGGTGTAACTACCACAAACTGGAGTCAAAAAAAGCAGTCCAAGGAGCGACAACATGTGAATTCACCATGGAAGAAAAGGTTTAAGATATAGTCTTTAGCAGGTAAACTGTTGTGCGGTCTTTTGGTATAGAAAACTGGTGGTCCTTATATATTTCTGGGAACTTGGACAATCAGCTCTGACTGGTGCATCGTGGTGCTGACTAAGCTGAAAACTCAAACTTCCAGAGTCAGACCAGAGAAGAAGACAGCCTTCCTCTTGCGACATAGTAATGCCAGGCTCTGTGCCAGTTTGAGGACTGTGAAGCACATTTCAGTCTTGGCTTAAGCACGAGTCAGTCTTGGCTGGAGTGTGCTACTACACCCACTGATTAGTCCAGATTTGGCACCTTCTCACTTTCATCTGTTCAGGCTAATGAAAGGTGGACTGTGTGGGCAACATTTTACTAGCAACAACCATCATAGCAGCTGTGAAACAGTGGATTGTGCTGGTGCAGATTTTTACATGTGTGGCATGCAGGCTCGTGTTCATCACTGGCAAAAATGCATAGCTTATGGTGGTGACTGTTAAAAATAGTGTTTTGTAGCTGAGAATTTGTCAAATAGTGTAACTGTACTCTTTGTATCTGTTGTAACTTCCATGGAAATAAATATGAGGCATTACTTTTGGAGCAACCTTTGGAAACCAGTAATCCAACCTGGTTTCCAACTATGAACACTTATTTTCTAGGGCTGCTCTATTTGCATATCATAAATCAGAATTGGAGAAGTCCATGAAAAACAAACTGTACTTTATTTCATTGTTCCACCATTTTCCAGGAAGGGAATAATAACAGTAGAAAGGGAAATAACAGTACCAAGTCAATGCAAAAGGAAGATTGCTTTAATGATTGCACTTTGAATTAGCTGAAGAGCAGCAACCTGAGCTCAGAGACTGGAGAGCAAATGTTTCATTAGTTCAGCTATGCAGCTGAGATCGCCATTGTTTTTGGAATTCAGCATATGTTCTAGATGCAGAAGCTATAAGCATCCTTGATTCATTAGACCGTAACACTGGGAAAAGGGAATTGCTGAAGTTATTTCTTCTCTCTCTGCCTGAAGTAAGAGTATGTTTTATAGGAGCTTGTCAGAGCTGTATCATGCATGATGTTGCCCGGATTCTTAATTAGGGAGGGAACATTTTCCATGCTACGTTGCTTTGACTGAAGCTGAAGAAAGTCTTTTGGTTCTTTCCCATGAAACTTTCCCATCTGGTGCAGATGGGGCAATTTGGAGCTTGCTTTTGGTCAGGCAAAGAAAACTGAGGAACATGCCAATGTAAAAAAAAAAGTAGCTTATGTGATCCTCCTCCTGTCTTTTGCTTTGTTTCTAGGTATTATTCTGGACTTGATGCACTTGAAGAAGCTCGGAGGGTTCGATATCTCTTTGTTCTACAGGGACATCATCAACATAGCAGAGGATGAGGACCTTGGGATCCAGCCTGATGAGTCAGGGAAACTGGAGCATCTCATGAAGAAAGTACGAGCAAAGGAGACAAGGAAACGAGCTTTAGTCAGGTGTGTGCCCAGCTATTGTATGTCATTCAACGGAGGCAACTGGATGTTATTTTTAGACTGCATCTCACCTTCTTTTTCTGGAATGATTGGCATCAGTGCTTAAATTTTTCAGTATTAATTCCTCAGTTTGAGTTGGTGTTTCTTCTTAGCTTCCAAGGATATTTGGCCTTGGTGGATGACAAATTGAGAGTGAAGGTAGGCCTCTTTTTTTGCGCTGTGTGAATCTCCTGTATTAACCTTGGTCAGAAATTATCATCATGAAAAATGACACCATTGCCCAAGTAAAACACCTGAAAAAAAGCCTGCACTGTACAGTGTAAAATGTTCAGTTCATAGTGCAACCTGATTGAAATAAGGCTCTGCTTACTAGTGTTAACTTAGAAAAAGTTGATCTCAGGTAAGTATTTTGTCCCATTATTTAATAGATACGTGTGGCCAGTATGTATATGCACTTGGTATGGATTCACACAGCCTTGATATTTCTGATCTCCTACTGAAAGATTAGAAATGCTTACAGAGAGATTAAAGGGATCTTGACAAAGCGGATAGAAAGTATTTTTGGAACCACCTACTTCATAACAGTTGTTTTTTACCAATTGAATTCTTAACAGATTGATGTGGGTGCACAGTAAATGAATGACCTTTGCAGCCTAATGTTTTTTAGTATATATGAAAAAAAAAAATCCAACTTGAGCTGTTGTCATTGGTATTGTTCTGTTTGCAACTTTATTTTCCTCTTCTGAGAATGTTCCTCAAGTTTTCTAATACTTGAGGAGGAAGATTCCTGTACCAGTGATATCCTTGAGATGAGAGCAAATAACATTCACTGTAATCCACTATTCTGCACTCAGAACTTGAAGACTGCCTCCAATTTTAAACTTTCTCTTATGAATTTTTCTCAAAGTTTGGATTTTTTTATCATGGTATTGTTTGTCTTGATGGTGTTCTTTTGGGGAATTTTACTCTCTGCTGGAGCAGTTGTGTGAATTCAGAGGTCGCATTGTGTTAAGCAAAAGTGAGATGCCCAACCATAAACTTGTGCTGTGCACTGCCTGGGTGTAGCTGCCCTTCCAAGTGAAAAATATAGAAGAAATACGTTAAATTAACTGTGCTTAAATATTCTTTATGACCAGAAGTGATGTAATTCCAAGAATGTTTATATGTGAGTGAAATTATGAAGCAAGTAATAACATGTTTCAGTTGCACCTGTGATTTTTGGGAGGGAAAGAGAAAGGAGATTGGAGAAAATAAGTTATATGGGAAGATGACTTTTTTTTTTTTTTGCAGAAGTGATCCTTCAGAAGTCTCAAGTCTGCATTCTGCTTCTTTTTACACAGGTTAAATCTGTATTTGAACAAAGATCTGTCTTTCTCTGTTGGTGTTTACAACCTTATTCAAAAAGCTTACAAACCATATCCAGTGAAACTTTATCGGGAAACTAATGAACCTGTTAAAACAAAAACAAGAGTGTTTAATGGAAAAACAGGCAGTTTGCTTCTGCCTAGTGATACAAAAAGGGCTCAGGTAATGTACTGATTGTGTGCCTTCTTGTTCTGTGATGCTGGTGGGGAGATGTTCAGCCTTTTACTGCTTTTGTTTGTATTTCACTTTCAGGATGAGACAGGGGAGTATTTACATCTGTATGCTCTTTGGGTTAGTGCAGTCATTTTGTAAGCTGTGCAGAGAGTGGTTTGTTTCTCTGGCGTGAAACTCAAGGGAAAGCAGAGCTGCTGGTGGTAGTGTGTTCAGGAACACAGGTCATTTCTGTTAGGCAGAACTGGATTGTCAGAGCCTCACCTTGTATGCCCTTGTACTGCACAGCTGGTATCTTGAGTCGTTAGGAACAAATTTTGACCACTTTATTAAACATGCAAATGTAAATCACAGAGGGGTTGCTCTTTTCCAAAGAAAAAAAAGGAGCACAGTAGCTTTATTTTTTATGTTATTTTGTTCTTTCTGCTTTGTCTTTCTGCTTGATAGTTTGTCTAATGTAGGTTGAATGCTTTTTCCTCTCTGCTCAGGCACAGCCTTACTTCAAAATAGAATAGGCAGTTGCTAAGTGTATTGGCACAAGTGCACTTTGTTTCCTTCCATGCCAAAGGCTCATGAATTTGTACTCTAAGAGTAATCATTATTTTTATTTATTCTGAACAGTAATTTTTTTAAATAAAATACAGAAGATGAGCAGAGAGCTGAGCAGTAAGACCTTACACGTCTAACTTCTGGAGGTTGACTATAATATGTTTTCATTTTTATGATATATGAATGATGCTTCAAAAGCATTGCTTTTTGGTCTCTGTTTCTGCCAGGAATGAGTAGCTGATGTGCATCTGCTAAAGCAAGTTTAGAGTATCTGCTCCAACACAGTGCAGAGCAAGACTCACAAAACTGCATCAGGTCATTCAGGGCTTGTTTGGGCCAGCTCTGAGTAACTGCAAGGATGAGATGTGACAGTCTCTCTGTGCCAGGGCTTAACCACTGGCTTAGGAAATTGCATTTTTCTAATGTTCAGTCCGAATTTCCCCCGGGACAGTGGTTGCAGACTATGACCAACAATTTTAAGTGTGCCCTGATGAGGAGAATTCGCCCTGTCTTGTCTATAACCCCCTTTCCAGTAGTGGGAGGCAGCAGTTGCCTCCCCTTCTTTACCTGTCTCATCCAGCTTTTCTTCTGCTAGCATCAGTACTATCTGTTCTTCTCTGTCTCCTAATTTAGATGTATGGAAACCGCCAAATTGTGATGGAGAAAGAGGAAACCGAAGAAGTGAAACGGTTTGATTCTCCAGGCTTGTTTCTGATTGGCTTCAAACCACTTTCAATGTTAAAACAGCACCACCATATCAGGCCCTCCCAGTTCATGTATCCTGAAGAGTCCCTAGTAACTGGTAAGCAAAGGTAGCAAGAGAAGATTCACACCTTGCATTAGGGTAATCAGCTGATCCATAAAGTATTGGGGTGGTGACCGTTGAGTGTAAAATCTTTGTCTAACTTAAGAACGTGCTAATATTAAAATGTATAGAAATAAGTATTACTGCCCCTTTCAGTTACAGTTAATTTTTGTTTTCTGCAGCAGAGGACAGCTGATTGGGCAGGGAAGAATATTGCAGTCTGAATTATTAATTTGTTGCTTTTGGAAAAGGTCCTACAGTGTGCTGCTATTCCTGTGTCCCACCATAGCAGAGAGATGCTTTGGAGATACCTGTTTCCAGTTTTCAACCTTACTTCATTTCTCAAGTGTTAGTGATTTTAGTTCTTTACCCAGAACTCACACAGTTCTGCTCAGGAGAGATATTGGCATTGTAGAGATTTCCACTTTCCAACAGTTGTTTTTTTAACATCTGAAATAGTCCGAGTATTGCAAAGAAGTCACAGCATCAAATCTATAATGTCTGGGGTTACATTCTGGAACAAAGGAGCAAATCCGTCAATTTGACCAGTGCAGTCTTTACTTTGCAGGCAGTACAACTCTGTTTAATGCCTTATTGATGAAGTGCTTGGAGAAAGAGGTGATGGCACTGTGCAGATACATCGCCCGCCGGAACACTCCCCCTCGCTTTGTGGCCCTGGTTCCTCAGGAGGAAGAGGTGGATGAACAGAAAGTGCAGATAGCTCCTCCAGGTATGGGAAGAGATGTTGTCTTTCCCTGTTGGGTGCAATCAGCATCACATTTGCTGTGTTCAAATACTGTCACCTTGTAGGCACTGGGAGGTATTACTGATTGCTGCTGCTTAGGGCAAAATAGCAAGCTGATCTGGGGAGTCATCAGACCTATCTGATAATCTTGCCTTTTCCCCTAAATTCTGATTTTGAGGCCATGGTTCTGCGTAACTATTCTCTTGCTCTCTCTGTCCTGTGTAGGTTTCCACATCATTTTCCTACCATATGCAGACGATAAACGCAACATTGATTTTACAGAAAAGGTACCAGCCAATCGAGAACAGGTGGACAAAATGAAGGAGATCATTCAAAAACTCCGTTTCAAATACAGGTACATGGAGATAAACAGTATGTGGGGTGCATGTGGGGAAGAATGCTCAACACTATTGCTTTCTCTACTGCACACATTTTTCAGCCGTATTGTCCACAAGGTGAGATTTTGATGCATGTATTGACTAAATAGCTTTAATTGGGGTCTTGCTTCATAGCTACTAACTTAATAGGCTCTGGCATTCTTTAGCAGGTCTACAGTAAATGTTCTAGGAAGCCATAGTTATAAATGCATTGATTGTAAAACGATCAACTGCTTGATGGCCCATACATGGCGACTAAGCTGAGCACCTTAAAGGTTGTGGTAGATGTAAGACTTTGAAGTGGTCTTTAGCTTTGATCTGGATTCTGTTCCATTATATGGTCAAGCATCATTGTGTGAATATTTTTGTTCTTTTTAATTATCAGGGATGTGTCAATTATAAGTTTAGATAACTCAGCAAGCCTTGCTCCTCCATTTCATAATGCAGTATCCTGCATATAGAAGCTACACATACATTTTTACTCAAGGGCTTTAAGTATACCTCAGGTGTGGGAGAACACCTTGTCTCCCAAACACAGATGTGTCCCTTGCCTCACAGTGTAATTGCTGCAGGCACACACATAAAATGCATTCAGTGAGGAAACTTTCAAGAGACAATGATTTGCACAAGCAAATTGCTTCCCTTTGCATTAGCCTTGTGCAAACTTATTTCTCAATCATTCTGAAATGACCAGGCATCAAATGACCAGTGCTTTATGTAGCATGTTCTGGAATTCTTCATAGTATTGCTCCTGTTCTCTGTGTTGTTGTAATCTGTTGCAGATATCACACTTTATTGTGCCAGTCTATTGCAGATCAGGCCTGGATCTTTCAAATGAACGTGTGCTAGAGAGAATAGTTGGGCCTTTTTTGTCATAACCAGGATAAATTTCAGGAGGGGGACTTTTATGGGACTTTAAAATAAGTGGGACATAAAAAATTGTATATAGACAGTAGCACAGTAGTGCAGAATGCCAGTCTCTCTATTTATCTCACATAGCTTTCTAAGTCTCCCACAGCTACCTAACACATTTGGTACATGGTAGGATGGTAACTCAGCAGGTAAAGTGAAAAGAGGATA
>JAOWBP010000001.1:43575865-43613005 GCA_028571105.1 Tragopan temminckii | reverse complement strand
GGCTGCGAGAGGCTGCGCGACCGGCACGGCGCGCGGTGGACCCTGCCTTTCCGGCCGCCGCTGTGCCTCGCCTGCGCTGTGGAGACCTTGGGCGATGGCGGAGCGTCGGTGGGGCTTCCCCTTCCCTCTAAGCCGTGGTACCCCAAGCAGCCTGCTCCCGCGCTGAGGCAGGGGCTCGGGGCACGCGGGGTGACGCTTTAGCTGCCGCGATGAGCGTCGGGGCAGGCCTGGTGCCGACGGTTGTCTTCCACCCGCAGCTGGTGCGGAAGAAGCACGCGCTGTCCCGTCTGCGCGATGCCCTGGCGTGGCAGGCGCTGCCGGTCGTCCAGCTGCTGGCTCCAGACGAGAGGGGCTGCCTCTGTCTGATAGGAACGCTCTTCGGTAAGAGCTCCCACACGGCCTAACGCGGCACCAAGGAGCGCCCTTTTCGTAGGCTTGGGTTGGAAGGGACCTCAGAGCCCACCCCGTGCCGTGGGCAAGGCTGCTACCCACAGCTCAGGCTGCCCAGAGCCCCATCCAGCCTGGCCTCGAACCTCCTCCAGGGGTGGGGCACCACAGCTCTCTGGGCAGCTGTGCCAGCTCCTCACTGCCTTCTGAGTGACAGTTTTACCTGACGTTTAGTCTAAATGTCCCCTCTTTTAGTTGAAAATTCTTCCACCTTTTTCTTATAGCTATCTGCCCGTGTGAAAAATCAGTCCCCCGTCTGCTTGTAAGCTTCTTTGAAGTACTGGAAGGCCACAATGAGGTCTCCCTGCAGCCTTCTCTTCTGCAGGCTGAAAAAGCCCATCTCCCTCAGCCTGTCTTCGTAGGAAAGGTGCTCTAGCCCTCTGAGCATCTTTGTGACCTCCTCTGGACCCACTCCAACAGCCCCACATCTTTCTTGTGCTGAGGCCCCAGGCCTGGATGCTGTACTCCAACTGGGGCCTTACAAAGGCAGAGCAGAGGGACAATCACCTCACTCATCCTGCTGGCCACCCTTCTTTTGGTGCAGCCCAGGATACTGTTGGCCTTCCAGGCTGCAGGAGCACACTGCTGGTTCATGTTCAGCTATTCATCCATCAGGATTCCCAAGTCCTCCGCAGAGCTGCTCTCAATGAGTTATTCTCCCATTCTGTACACATATCTGGGATTTCTCTGACCCAGGCTTCTCCACATTCAACTCCCCCCAAAAAACGGCAATAGACCACTGAAATACCCAATTCTATACTTCTGCCAATGTTCTCCATTACATGTTGCTATTCCCCACAGAAAAGGGTCTGTCATTCCAAATAGAATAGGGTAATTAATTTCCCTCTTCCCTAAGGAGCAGAACTGGCATGTTAATAAAGCTCCCACAGCTTTCCTAAGCATCTTGACAGATCTTTAAAGTCTTTACGGGGAACTGAGTGCTCTGGCTTATGGCTCTTCCCAGATCACCCTCTGTTCTGGTCTCATGCCTCAATGCTTTCTCATCTTGTGGCACTATATGAAGATCCACACAGAAATGGAAGCGTGAACTTAAAAAGGGTGTTACAGGATTTACTATCAAATGGTACAGTATTTCTTTCCCCCACTGTCATTTTATATTTGCTGAATATGTATGTAATGTAGTCCTTCTAGCCGTAGGACTACAACACCTGTTTCTTCCTGGTGGGTCAGCCTCCCAGCAGAACGCAGCGTTCAGAGAGATGTCAGAAAGTGCCTTCTGTCCCTTAGATCTCGAACATCTCTCACTGTTTCTGTTTGCACAGCAGTGCTGTGGGCAAGATCTTTGAAATATCTAAAATCCTGTCAGAGGAGAAATAATGGTGTAAATGAGGGAACGGTCAGGCAGGAAGAGAAAGGTGGAGGGTATGAATGCAAATGCTTTCAAAGAGCAATTATACTGGGTTCCTTGAAGTCCACAGTCTCATTTGCACATCACAGATACGTGCTTTGTGCGAGGTGACTTACAAGCCCCTTCCCTTGCCACAACACTGAATAATTCAAGCTGCGTTTCCTTGCTGGCTTCCCAGCACAAACTGTGCTTTGCACATTGGAAACAGCTTTATTAGAATGTTGTGCAGGTTTCATTCCCTTGGTCACACAGATTTTTATTGAGCACTGTTTGCACACAATCCTATACAGATGTGGAGGGAGTAGTGCTTACAGCCAGTTCACTCCTACACTGTAGGATCCTAAACCAAATACCCCAGAAGACAGAGCTGTGCTTGCATTTCAGTGCTCTGTTTTTAAATAATCAGTCTGTGTGCTTCCCTGAAAAGGTGCACTGTTAAATTTTTAGGGGACAGCTTTGCTGTAATTGATTGGCATTTTCAGTACTGTAGAGGGAGAAGACTTGGTGATGAGTAAGAACAAGGGTAAGATAGGAAGGACATCTCACAACAGGGCTTTGACTCCTGTCATTCTGTAGTGTTGTAATTCAGATGTACGATGCTGGACCATGCAATGGTGTTCGCAGTTTCATGTTTACCTACATAGGTGGAGCCACTGACTTCAACTACAAAGCACATAAAAAATTCTGAGGGAACAGAACACCTCATGGCCCTTTTTCCTGGTTATGAGGGCACTTTTTGCAGAATCCACCCTCTTCTGACAGAGTCAGATTGGCCTCTTGTGAAGCAGAGGGAAACAAACTGGTACTGAAATAATGTGCAGCTATTTTTACAAGAAGGCTTTATAGCACCAATGATCACAAGCAAAAATGAGTTCTGCAATTGATTGTGCTTTATCTTTTAGGGATGTGTCATGCTGTGGAAGACAGCGATACCCAGGACCAGTTTGGAGAAGGTGAGGTGCAGATGCAGTCAGTGCAGTGCCAGTCAGTGGCAGTCTGTGAAAGGCATCCATCTCGTCTGATAGCTCAGCTTCTGCACAACTTGAATTGAGGAGAGCTTCTATTTTCTATCAGTTACAGAAGTGATAAACAGACCATTCCAATATTTTGGGGTGCATACATGTGAAGTGTGTGTGCATTTAAATGTTAGCATTTCTCCCTCGAGTTCTGTGTGTGACATCAGATGGGTAGCACTTGTAAATAAAGCCCCATCTTTGCACCTGACCAAATGGAAGTCTTCATATTGGCTTCACTGAGCTTTGGAATCTAGTGCTTTCTCCTCAGGACAAACAGTATTTGGGACGTAGCTGTACAGCTTCTGGATTCCTCTCTCTTAGCAGTCCTTCATTTGTAATCTGGAGGAAACGCCTGCAGGGCTGAGAAGGGATGTCTGCAGTCCTATTAACCTTGGGCGTCTCTGCTGAGTCTTGTGATATTCACAGAGCAGCAATTTCCTCCTGTCCAGCCATGAGAGATGAAAGGAGATGTGACCAGCTCCTTTCAGAGAGGTATCAGTTTTCAGACACGTGCTTGAAAAGTGTTGCAAAGGTGAGAGATCTTTCTGTCAGGATGCGGTTCTGCTGAGAGATGGATAATTTCAAACAGAGGAATTTTAACTTAATGATACCTAATTATTGAATGTTCTTAGAAATAGAATGTTCTTAGAAATAGAATGTTCTTAGAAATAGAATGTTCTTAGAAATTCTGAGAGTTCCAGGCAGGAAAAGGCCATTAGAGCACCTATATATCATCTGCCTCAAGATACGCCTCTGCTCAGAAAGTTGGCCCTTCATCTAAAGTAGGTCTCCTAGATAAACTCACAGTATTGCCCTGGATATACCAAGAGATGATACACCTAGAAGTCTCTGTTTTTTTTTTTTTTTTTAAATGCTTTCTTAGAATAAGAGTAAAAAGAATGTGTTAGAGTACAGTGTGCCCTGTTTGAAATGAGTCATGCCATGACAAGAAGATATATCCAAACTAGCTTTATCAAATCGTATGGAGTGATATTCTGTACTGTGTCTCAGTTAAGAGTCACAAAGATAAGTAGGGCCTCAATTTATGGAAAGGTGTAGGGGATATCTGTGTATGTATGTCTGGTAGACTGTAATGTTACCCTCTCTGCAAGGCTGTTTTTAAAGGCCAGTTTTCATACTGTAGGATGCCTGCACTATTCAATTATCAGATTTTTTCATGGTTTCAAACTTGGGCTTTGTTTCCTTCCCTTCCTTATATTTACTTGATGTCCTGATAGACCCTTTGTCATTTCCATGCATGGGTTGTGATGCTGCTAGAACAGGATTGCTGCTGTAATGTTGCTGCAGAGAGCCTCAGCTGGGCTATCAGAACTAATAGCATTGGGACTTTGCTGTTACCCCAACAGCCCCATGTTCATTTAATGGCTAAGCTCTTTGCTCACTGGCCTGCTAAAGCCCTGTGGAGGATGGATTGTGAGTGCTCTTCAATGTGAATTACTGATCCCATTTCTTCTGCCTAGTTCTTGTGCAGCTTATAGTGGAGCTGAAGTCAGAGCAGTACTTGCGCTGCATTCTGGATGAAAGCCAAAAAGAGGTCAGTGAAGATGAATTCTCTGCCCTTCCCTTCAGTTCTTCAGAGATTGAAGAGATGAGAATGAGAGGTCCTGCGAGACTGCAGCTACTGCTTTGGGATGCAGCTTCTACTGTAGTGGGATGTCCTAATGCCATTTCCCCTGCTGTGATTTTGGCATTGGTGTCTTCTCTGGAGTTTTCCTATTGCTCTCATGGCACGCTGTAGCTGTATGGCTTCATAATGTTTTAATGAAACTGTGTGCCTTCCTCAGATTCTTCTTTTCCTCCTTTCCTGCGTCAGTGAAATGAGGGGCTTTCACAGCCTTCTGCTGTCTTCATTCCTAAGTTTGTGGTGGTCCTGTGGGGTACAAAAAAAATTGAGAAATAAAAAAGAGCCAGTTCGTCTGCTCTTATAGGAGCTGGAGGGGAAAGGGGCAACAAGAAAGAGATTTCTTGGATAAATTAAAGAAACACTGCTGCATTTTGGGGATTTTAGGTGTGTTCAGAGTTTTCCCCTGATTTATCCTAAATGGTGAAAAGGATCTGGTTTAGGTGAAGATCCTGTTTTGGAGAGAGCATATTGGTTTTCGTGTCTTTCTAACTGTGTATTGTGTTCTCAGCTGTGAAACATTTCCTTCCTCTGTCTCCTCTACAGCTGCGCAAAGCAACTACCAGGAGAGGCAGCCTGCCCACATTCACTCTCCTGGGCAAGCTAGCAGATGCTGTTCCAGTCTTTGCTGACATACTGGTGGTCGAGCATAGTGAGTAGCCTGTCACGCTCCACTGAAGGGTTGTAGTCACAGCACTAACACACATAAGCATGCACGCACTGTCTTTCCCCTGCTGTGTGCATTTACAGAGGTTGCACAAGGATCCTGTCCCTGAAGATGAAGTGGCACGCAGACCTCCTGGGTTGCTGGTCAGTACCTCAGTAGTAGGCTTGGTATTGTGCTCTTAGCCGTCCTGACAAAAACAGCCTCTGAGAACTGTGTTTGTAGGTATGCCTTGTGGGCAATATATGTTTTGTTTTCCTCTCCTTGGTTCAGCCTCTGGGGTCCGGTGAGCGTACTTAGCTCTTTGTAGAGGTGGTGGTGGTGGAAATCCATATGGTGAACAGTTTTCTCCTTGGGCCGTTTTTTACTGTACCTCTGCTCAGAGACTCTTAGAAACATTCCCAATGTCCATGAATGTTTGACTGGATCAGAGGGAGAAACAGCGGTGAGGTAGCACAACATCCATTGGTATTTGTTAATCTATGTACACCAGTCTGTGCAGTGGGTTTGTGCAAGTTGTACTGGTTTTGACTGGGAGATGATATAGTGAGTGGCTGTGTGGTGCTTGGCTGCCTACTGGATTTAAATCACAGCACAGGTTTTTGAGGGAAATAGGCTGATGCTTTAAAAAAGTCAGTTTACAAGTCAGCTCACTGGTATGAATGTTTGCTGTTTCTGTTCCTCACACTAGGTAATTTAGTGGATCATCTGCTGGTGGGCTTGATGTACCCAAATGAAGGTGTAAAGGCTGCTGTCTGTTACTTGTATGGCAAGCTGTACTCCTCTCCTGTTGGCACAGAAAAGCTCTCAGCACACTTTGAAGAAAGGCTGTGTGGCCTCTTCTTGAATACTTTTGGCCATGCACAGACAAAGGAGCTGCAGGTTAATTGCTTGGGTAAGGCACTGCTGAGAGAAACTGCAAGATGCAAGGGAAGGTTTAGAGCAAAGCAGAAATCCTTGGATGGTTTAGATACCCTGATGTGGGTCGGGCTTTAGAGGAGATGTTTTTCTGCTCATTTGAAGCAATTGACCCTTTCTGTTACTAGACAGCAGCAAAGAAACCCAGACCTGCTGTTGTGCTCCTCCAGCCTCTGTTGTCCCTAAAGCCCCATGGTTGCCTAGCACTGATTAATCTTTAGTGTTTCCTCAGGGTTTGCCCTGTGATTTGACTTGTCTGAATATGATGCTACCAGACTCAAACTGCCTGAATGCAAACACACTTTACAGACAGGTGGGTTTTGTATAGCACAGAGCAGAATAACATATGGAAGGGTCAGTTTTGTGCCTTTATTCTTCATACTGCACTTACCAGCTGTTGGTAGAGAGCACAATTTCAGCCTTCTTGGCACTGCGTGGTTGCAAACCATCCAAGGATTTCCTTTTCCTTGTAGGATGCAAGCAGGAATTGAATTGTTCCTCAGATCTACTCAGCTGCTAGGAAAGGATGATGATTTCTTTGAAAGTTGATCTCATGCCTTATCCCTTGTGAATTTGTGCCGATGTGTACAGATGATTTGCATCAATACCTGTAGCAGTGCTCTGTACTTTTATACTGAAGGGGTTTTTTTTGTTTGTTTTTTTCATGTGTGGATGTCCTTTAACGAAATGCAGCCATTTCAGCAAGAGCCTATGAAAGCAGGAAGGGAAGATAAATGCCATGGCTCTAGGAAATATTCCAGGGAAAACATCTAGTTAACTGTTTGGTCCTTGGCTGTAGCATGGTGAAAAATGCAAATCAAGAGCTCTCTAAAGAAACAATGTAAGGGGGAAGTACTGGAGCACAGAAGACAAGTAGAAGGCTCAAAGAGTCATTTACTACTGCACATACAGATCTCTCAGGAATGGGGAGCAATCAAACCTGGCAAAAAGAACCAGTAACAAGGGGTTACAAGATGCATAGCTCATGGCACTTTCTGTATATGTAAGTCAGAAGAAGCTTGCTCAACTTGAAGTTAGGGTCTTTGCTCAGAGTGCTGGAAAGAGAAGGAAACTGACAAGTCTTTGGCTGTAAGTACTTCTGAATTAATTCCATGTCCATTATGATGCTCACTTTTGTTCCCCTTTTTGCAGGTTTGCTGAAGGAGCTGCTGAAATCTGACCGTTTTGTATCCATTCTTATGAATAATTCAAAACCAGAAGAAGAATCTGAAAACTCTGATTTGTTAGAAGGGGAAAATCCACTTCCACTCATTCTCAAAAAGGTGATTGATGAAGTAGTCTTACAGCATGCAACCTATGACTTTTTAACACATTATCCCTTGTTCTGAGGTGAATTGTTAGTGGATGTAAGAGTTTGATAGCCTGTATTGAATTTTTATTTGAGGCATTTGGGTGCTGTTGCCAACACTGACTGGCAATAGAGACTGCAGTGGAAAATTTGGACACCACCATAGGTCTCCTTATTGTTCATTCCTGCATCCTGGAGTTTTCCTTGTGTCCTCAGCTGGATTTACTCACTGACGCTTAAGTTCTGATACAGCTCTGGTAGTGCCAACATGACTAATTATTGAGGTGGAGCTATTCCTATTCATAATATTATTTATTGTGGTTCTCACACTGTATTTTTGAGTGCATTTAATCCAGTATTTTATCTTGCTTTGCCAAGCTTAACCGATGAAATGCGTGTTAAAAGAGAGACCTTCATTTATGTTTAAATTTTTTAAATTTAGAGGAAACTGTTACTACTCATACTTGCACAGTTGACTTCCTCTCTCCTTTTTGCTTTTGTTTCATGACAGCTTTTGTTGACCAGAGATGAGATGTTACAGGCAGCAAGCTCTCACTGTATGGCTGCAGTGCTGGTTCACTCTCCCAGCAGATATGCTCCTGCCTTTATCCGTGCTGATGTCCCAGGTGAAGCAGTGCAATAACATTGTATTGTCCATCTCCCTGGCTTTTTGTTCTAGGAATCAGTCTGGCTCCATGAAATCCACGGATGACATAATCTATGCAATGACTTTTTAGTATCAGTAGAAATGTCTAATGTGATTTTAGAAACAGTAGTGAAGAATGAGTTTTCAGTTGAAAGTACAGAAATAGTTGTCAACTGGCAAAATGGGATTTCCTCAGCAAGAATTTGGTCAAGGAACTTCCTGAAGCATAGGTGCAAAGTCTAAACTGGCTGGGTTTCCACCTTATCTTACTAAATATTGCGAATTTTCATAGAATTTGATCTAGTAAATCTGGCTTTGGAATATAGCTTTAGGAGATGGTTTGTTGTTCACTCTATTCCCAGAAGACAGAAGTGCTTTGATTTTGCAAATTCTTTGTGAGATGTGAAAGTTCTTAGGAAAAAAAAGATCACCGCATCTGTGTTAAAGCTTGCTTTGTGACTTCATTTACGCCAGAGGCTAGAGCCACAATTCAGCTCCTGCCTGTTAGGTTTGTGCTGGGAAGAAGCCTGCCTGGGGGACTCTGCTCTCCAGTCACCGTGTTTTGAAGGCTAGCATGCCTTTGAGTATCCACTCCATCCTCCATTCCTTCCATTTCATAATACATCCATTCTCCCTCTGGCTGTCACTATGATTCCTGCTTTCTTCCTCCTTCCTCTGCTCTCTTCTAGGAGCAGCTTTGCCATGCTGTGAGCCTCTTACCAGGGTGACCTTATTTGTATGTGTGTTTTCACAGAATTCCTTTTTGAGTGCCTCATGAGCAACAGTGAAATTCTCATCTGGTCAGTGTATTGCTCGCTGCTTCTCCTCACTGAAGAGCGCCTTTTCTTCTCCAAGTGTCACACAGTATATGGTGAGTCATCAGCCTTTCTGACAGTGACCGCGAGTAATATTGCTGGCATTTGTTGTGCCTCTAGCTGAATTTCAGCACTTTACACACAATCACAGTTTCTAGTCAGGATGGATGAAGGATTGAAAATGAGTACCTATCAGATGAATTTGTGATGTCTACTGCAGCTTGAATTTACAGTGTCGCTGTCCTAATGAGTTTCTGATGAGCATGCATCCACTGTAATAACCAGTTGTCATGACTGTTACTATAACCTGACTGCTAGTAATAGCCAGTTATCAGGAGTTACTACTAGGTATCTCTGTGGAGATGTCAAAGGTGGATTTAGGAAGAAAGGCCAAATTACTTCCGTTCTTCTGGACTTCTCTTCAGCAGTGGGAGCTAATGCCTGTTATCAGGGAGCTGAGCGAAAATGATGGCTTGGGCAGTTGTTTCTGCCAGTGGCTCAGAAGAATGATTGTTCAAATCTTCCTTCCTTTCAAATATTTGTTTTTCTCCCATCCTGGAATATGGGGGAGAGGGGTGTTAAAATCCTCCTCTGTAACTTCTCTTGAACATTGCAGGCATAGAATCTCTGGTGAGGAGTCTCCAAGATGTCCTGCAGTTGAACAATGTGGAGTTACACAAGCAAGGGCTCCTGCTCTTCACTGAAATAGTGAAACGGTAAGGGGTTGCCCCTGTCAGGCTCACAGACACAGAGTTTGGTGCCCTAAAATGGAAACTGCTGTGCTTTTGAGTTCTTTTTCCAAGGCCAAATATCTGTACTTCTTGAGCCTTTGTGTTTAGCCCTGTGAAGAAGGGATTGATAGCTTTTTCCAAATCTCCCAGCTTGCCTTCTTTGTGCACACTTCCACCAGTACATCTGCCACTCCCTGCTTCCTTGACAGTCTGGGGAGTGAATTCTCCTTTCATCTGTAGTCATAAAAGGAGGCAAAGCCTAGGAAAGTCCAGGTGTATGTGAGCCAGCTGGCTCCTGCTAAGTGACAAAACAGAGCATGTAAATTCCATGGCTTCTAGTCCTCTGTCTTCATCTGAGCTAAATTCAAACAGCAAAAACAAATTCCAGGCCGAACTATTAATGCATTCTGTCAGTTTCTCCCCTTGTTTTCTGCTAAGGAATAACATACTCTGGCTTGTTTTTCTTCTGTGCTTCCTGTTCTTGCCTGTATGATCTTGTTCATGTCGTGTTGTGCTAGTGACAGAATCTTGTTTTTGCCACTTAGGTCCCCCAAGAGAGCCCTAGAGCTGAATTTTGGAAATGTCAGTCAATTTATGTAGCAAGTGGTAGGGTAAAAAGGAGAAAGAACAGTGTGATGAGGCCAGTGTAGGATCTGTTAGAAAGAGAAACCAAAATGTGGGAAACACTAATTACAGCATTTAAGCTTGTAAAACAAAGAGAATGCTCTATGCAATTACTCTCATTCTAGCACACACGTCCTGTTTCTCAGAGGCTTACATTTAAAATGCCATTTTATTTTAAACTGTATCATATGGAGAAAATAGTCTTGTGCTGGAACATCTCTTGGTTTTCCTTGCAGCTGGGTTCTCTTACTCTGTAATTGACCCCCACACTCTGATGTTATCCAGACAAGATGTACTGCCTCTGTTGGCACTGTCAGAAGTGTCAGGAATGGTGGGTAGCTCTCTGTGGAGTGCTTTTCTCTCCCAGCACAACCAGAGTGGCGCACAGAGTTTGGGATCCAAGGACATGGGGCTGCAGGAAGGTGCAGGAGTTCTGCATTTAATGCATTTGTTTCCCTGGCCCTGCAGACATCATAGTACACCATATTGCAAGTGGGTTTGTGCCTCTTGGGTGAGTCAGCAGTACTCCTCCATCCCTTCTTTCCTGCATGAGTCAGTGAAGACTTTTTTTCCTGATATGTTTTACTTCAGAGGGTCAGTGATTAAAGGAAGGAAATAGAAGGGATTAATAAAAATAGAGTGTAAGTAGAAACAACTTGAAGTTCAGCACATATGGCTTGGGCCAGAGGCTGGTCCTGGTGCCTGTGTTCCCTGGCCTTATCCCTGCTTTGCCCACCTCTCTGCCCTTTCTCGCAGCAGAATGTGAAGTGACTGCCAAGCTGGATTTGCTCCCACTGAGTGGCTAAAGAGTGACTCTGCCTCTGTTCACTTTTTGCCCTGCAGCTGAGCTACTAATTTAATTTCTACTGCAGTTGATTCTTCTCTCTGCGCATGGGAGCACGTGCTCCTGGCTTGCCTTAGTCTTTTCATGTCTATGAAAATGGAGTAACAGGGAATACTCTGGTTCTAAGTCTGGCTGCTATCATGCTCTGCTTTTTTTCTTGCTTTGCTTTTGGAGATACTTTCTGGCAGACCATTAATGCCTCTTTTCCACGTGTAGCTGCTTACCTTCTCCTCTGTTTCACGAATGTACCTGACTTTCCGGGAGTCAGATGAGCACAGTCTGCCATTTGTATCTCTGCCCAATAATGGGGCTAATGGCTTGTCATCCCTCCATGCTCTCATGCTGAATGCTCAAAGGCATTGGGTCATAGAGTGATCAGATGACCAAAATGGTCACTATCAAGAAAAAATGTCAAAACAATTGAATTATGGTTGTTTTTGTTTTTTCCTGTTTACTTTTCAAGTTCTTGAAAGTCCCTGTCCTGGCAGCATCTGGCAGTAGAATCACTGCAGGATTGTTAGAGAAGCTATTCTCTTGGCATTATCCTTATTCTAGGATGGTAGCGTTTGCTTGTTTACTCAGAAATATGAATTGCTAGATGAACCTACAAATGCCAGAGCAGATGGCCTTAGCATAAAGTCCTATACAGGGACTGTGTTTTGCAGAGCCTCTTTTTTCATGTGTTTTTCATGTCAGTATGTGCAGGCACAGTACAAAGTCATCCAGACTGTAGGTTCTTTTCATCATAGTAGGACTCCAGACCTGCTGAAGTTCACTCTTTGTAGCAAACCCTCCACCAACTCAAGTTTGAGACTGCATCCCTGTGAGCAGCTGGCTCTGAATACTAAAAATCATGGCTGGAACCACATGGCTCTGCACTCTGTTTGGTCAAATAAGGAGAGGGCAATACAGTTACTTAACCTGACAATATTCTCCTTGCTTACTCTGTTTCCTCTTTGCAGGCAACCAGTGGAAATTAAATTATTCACGAACCGAGGTATATGTATAGATGCCATTGATGTTTTGATGAAGACAGTGGACTGCCCAGTGCTGGAGGTGGTAGTGGAGGCTGTGAAAGCTGTGGCAGCTTTTCTGAGGTAGGCAGGAAAGTATTTACAGCCTTTTCTTCAGATAGATCTGAAGAAATGTTGGTCTCTGCAGCTCCCCTGTGTCTGTGTGGGAGAGTGTGCACTGCAGTGGGAATTCTGGCTGAGATAGGCATGGGTACAGCAGAGCTAGCTTCCCACCCACCTGCCAGGGCTGCCAGGGTGATGAAGCTGTGGTAGGCAGCAAGCTGCTGCAGCAAGGACCTAGCATCTCCGTCAGGCTTGTTCTGCAGCTGCTGTGACTTTGGCACACTGTGGCCCATCCAGACAGATAAGAGCAAGACTGTGCACAGTTATATGGTTCTTGATTGTAGTGAGAATCTGTGATGCTGAATGCAGAGAGGGTGTGTTTGGGTTCACATCTGGAGAAGGCACTATTCAGACATCCTGACTTTTGTGTGCTGTACTGGAGAGAGATGGCAGTGGCATATTGCTTTCCAAAGAGAAGTTAATTCTGCTGGTGTTGCCTTCCCATGTGGAATGTTCCCTGCTGAGAACATGTTCGCTGTCTTTCTTTCTGCTTGTTCAGGAAGGATCATCTGAGCTCCCCTCCAGTCCCATATGAAAAGCTGCAGAAACTGCTGGAGGCAGTGCTGAAGCGATGTGTCGACCTTTCCCCACCACACAGTAGCAACAAGAATGAAGTAAGTCAAGAGATACTGTGCACTTTGGTAGTACCAAGCAAGGACAGGGATGATCCTCCTAGCATAGCATGTGGAAGTTGCATGTTTTTTCCATCTCCTTACCTGTGACCGTTGTAGTCTCTAGTGTTTTTTTTGATCGTCACGGCTTGAGATGGTAACAATCTTTATCTATGAAGGTGGATGCTGGTGAGTGCTTTTTCTAAATCGGTGAAAATATGTGGGGCACCATTTTAGTATGCTGCTCTCTTTATATGTTCAGTGCTGCAAAGTAATTTGAACCTCCCCTTCTTTAGGCCCCCGCCTTGTAGGCTGTGTTAGTCAATCTATTTTTTGGCAATGAACATCTCTTACTGTGCCTTCAGACCAAGACAGTCACGTTGTATGCACAGTGATTCCTCAGCAAGGGAATTGGTAGCTGCTACTTGAACTGCAAATTCTTTACTGTTCCTGGAATATGCAGTTAATGTGATGTGCTGCTGGGACCTGTGCACCTGTCAGGAGAGCTCTCATAACTGATGGCCAGTGACATGACAAGGGCTGAATCTTCTTGCTCTGTGCTTAGGGCCACTTAAGTTTAGATTGCATGTTTGAAGTGGCAAGAACAGCTTGTGTGGGTACCAGAACTCCAAATGCTTGTTGAACTGTCCTTAGGTCCACATTGTTTCTTATCTAATGCCTGTCTTCTCTGCCTGGAGAAAACAGGAGAGATTTCTGCCTCATTGGTAGATGTTGGTCAGTCTGTTTGTGCGCATAGAGCTTTGTGTCCCATTCAGGATAAAAAGCTTTACAGAAGGAAAGTTAGGCAAGACAGTAATGACATCCAGTCTGTGTTTAGCGAGTGTAAAGGGGAAATGATTGCAGCTGTGATTAGGTGTCACAGTATCAAATGGGGAAATATAAGGAGTTCTGAATTGTCAGGCACCAATGCATTGCTGTGTCCTCCTCTGGTAGTATTCAGAGAAGACCACCACAGCTTGTTAAGGTTTAATGGCAGATTTTGAGTTCTGAGTGGTTTGTTCACAGTTTGGGCAGATGACAAATTCTGACCTGGAAGTTGGCTTCTGGCTGAACTCAGTAGGATGCTGTGTTAGAACGAAGGCCAGTATGTGGATAATTTCTTACAAATCTGAGCCTAAGTAGTGATTTCTGAGCAGGGAGAGGAACTGTTCAGTGTCGTGTGAAGAGTAAATGGAAGGAACAAAATTTAAAAAAAAAAAAACCAAATTTTCCCAGACGGGTTTGAAGCTGAGCTGCTTAAAACTCAGATTAGACCGAACCATGGCAATACAGGCTATACTGCCCAAGGGACAGAGCAGTGCAGAACAGGTGGATTTATAATTCTGTTTTCCATAGAAAGAGCAGTGTAAATCTTTTAACTCTGCCTTCCCTAGGGAGAGCACAATAATAAAAAACATCTGTGTAAAAGAAGTGATTGAAGTATGTTATTCCTGCTACTGCTGGTATCAAAGAGGAAATCAGTTTTTCTTTTTTCGGACAGTGAATACAACATTTTGAAGACTTCTGTCCTTTAACAGGGTGATCTCCTGTTATCGATGTCGCAGAGTAGAGTTTCTTGGAAACATGGACAACTATTTCTCAACACTCTGGAAAGTTTCAGAAATGCTTGCAGGTGAGGACAAGGAAGGAATATGGATGTGTATTATGTGCGTGCCTATCCATCTGTCCTTATGACTGAGTTCCTTTGTCAAACCCCACTACTGAAATTCACAGGTGGGTTCAATGCATGGCACTTGTCAGTTAAACAATAGGAGAAATATTCAATGACAGTGAAAATTTTGTCACACCTGTTTTTATCCCCTAAGAAATGTGATTCAGACCTATCAGATTCTCTCATGTCTTTGGTCACTGAAGAACTGCTTGAAAATAAGACAGAACTGTTGGTGATGTATGAGCGTTTCTCTTTCCTCTGGTACCTGCTATGTGTTTGTAGGTTAGCAGTGGAATTACAGAGTGATCCCATGGCCCAGGAGAATGCTTTCACTGCTCCCTGCTCAGAGAGCAAGGAGACGCTGAACAACTTTTCTGAGTTCCTGTTGAGGATCTGTGACAGTCTCTGCATCCCCATGGTCATGGTAGGATTTCTTTTGGACTTGTTCTGTTCTTTGGGTACCTGGAAAGGTGCTCTCAAGCACCAACAGTAGGTGGCACAAGTCTTTTTGGGAAGAGAGCTTGTAGAGTAAACCAAGAATAGCAGAAGCATTTGCCACCTCTCCAGAGCTGACTTTGGTATTTATTATATAGATCATGCAAATGGGAGCATATAGTCTCAGAGGGTGGAGAAATTCATAGCGCTGTTTCTTGCTCATTGAATTTGGGTAAAAATTAATGGACTGTGGTAAAATTGCCCAGTGACCTTCAGCAAGGGTAAGCTGAGTCGTTCTGCTCTAAACATTTTAGTGCTGGACTTAAATGCTTGTGTTTGCCACTGCCCAATAAAACTTTGAAGCACAGGTATTAAGTGCTACTGAAGTCAGCTGCACTTCAGCGTATGTCTTGTGTTGCTATGCCAGAGTTATCCCTTGAATCTGCAAGAGCAGTTATGTCCAGGGTTATAGGGGCAGTAATGTTAGTTGCTGCCAGGCATTTTGGTGGAAGAATTGTTCCTCCATTTGTTTGGACTTAGGAATCTGACTTTCTGGGAGGGCAGAAGGCAAGAGGCAAGCTGCAGCTTTCAGTGTATATTGTGTATCTCTCATCTCTTCCTTTCTTCCTTCTGCAGAACTACCTGGAAAGAGCTGTCAGCTCCTCAGTGATGGAGGTTTTCATCTCAGCACTTAATACCCTCTTTACAGTGGTGCCCAACATGCGAGATAAGTTCTCCAAAAAGCTGGGTATGGGGATGGTGTGGAATCATGCTCTCTGTGCTGTTAACTGATGGAACTTCCTGCAGCTGCATATTGCAGAGGCAGGGAGCTTAACCAGAGTGTTTGTGGAGGATTATGTGACATGTTTGTATGAGTAAGAATGGAGTGCACAGTCATGATCAGTAGGATGAGAAGGTTATTTGGTCTAGCAATAGTGATTGGATAGATTGTATTTTTGATAATTAAATTATATCAGCTTAATCTTTTCCCCTGGAACATTCAGAACTGGTTATTCCTGTGGATAGAGATTATGCTGAAATTGTTGGTGGGCATTCATCATGTAGAATTCTTATTCACTCTGTGTATTTCTTGCTGTTTGTGCATCAGAGAGATGATGCAGAATTCCTGTCTTCTGAACAAGTAGGTCTTCCTTTCTCTTTCTGAGAAGACAAACAAAACTCAGAGTTCCCTCCAAACCAAACTTGAAATAGTTTACTGTGGGAGAGGAAGCCTAAAATGTATTCTTACTGAGATGGCCTGCCCTATTCGCTAGGTTTGTGTGGGGAAGATTAGGGGGCCAGTCTTCTGTTTTGCCTTGTGATACATATTCTGTGCTCCTTTGACGTTTGTGTCTTGCTTTCTCTATAGCATCCTCCTGCTTCATCCGACTGACACTGGAGCTGAAAGCCAGGTTTTGCTCTGTACAAAGGTATTGTTATATGTGTATGGCGTGCAAGTCAAAAATTTCCAGACAGAAAAGCAGATCATGCTTTATTTAATGCACCTGAATTAAACAAGGGAGGCTAAAGGACTCAAGAGCAAAATGTAAACACTGTGGAAAAGCTGGATGTGTGAGAAGGGAGAAGCAGTCAGGAAAGGCAAGGGTAAATTTTCACAGCTCTGTGAGAATCCTGAGCTCCACTGTGAGCTGTGCATACAGAGATAAAGCAGCCTGACTTTTAAATAGTGAAGTTGGTGGGTGTTTTGTAATGAAGTAACAGTAGTATGAGTTCCATCTGAACCCTGGCTTCCAAGACATGTATTACCACTACTTTTGTTCCCTGTGCCATCATATTATGTAGGAAAGGGAAGGGAGGAGGAAGATTTCAGCAGAAGGCATTGTAAAGAATGTTCTGTAGCAGAGGTTATGATTTCTAGGTTGAGGAGGACTGAGGGAGACTTCCTTTTGGTCTACAGAGATGTTTTACTTCCTCTTTCCTGTGACTGCATCTAATTAAAAGAGTAAACAAAATATACCTCATCATAGCACCCTCATCCAGGTTACCAGTTTCGGGATACTTGTGTGTGTGTGGGGTGATCTAGGTTTCTAAATGCAATAGTGTACAATGCAGGGATGCTATGATTACGTGCAGTTGGAATAACTGGACAAAGAGAAATACCTAGAAATAGAGCTGTTCTCACCCCTTTAGTCTTGGTATTATTCCTTGTTCATCCCTGTAAACACCACTTTGTCAAAAAGGTTTGCAGTGGTAAACTCCTCAGTGATGTTTGCCAGTGGAATCAATTATTGGGAGCCACTCTCATACAGCCTTCTTTGCACAGTTCAGGGCCCTGCACTTTCAAGACTTCGTGTGAATATAGAATTTGAGGTTTGTGAGAGTATCCCACTGTATTCATGTCATTCCAAGGCATCTAAATCTACTGTTGTCATCACTACTTGCATCTGCCACGTCTGAGAGCTGACTGTTCTCTGGGAACTCTTGATTTTCCTGGAAGCCCAAGGTTGGCTCCTGGAGTCCAGTTGTGACAGGGCAGGTGCTTGAATATGATCAGTGAGTAAACCAAAGTCTTGGCAGACAGTTTGTGACACTGGAATTGTAAAGAGGGTGTTTCTAGCCTTCTTACTATATTTTCTGTTCTTCTTTACAGTAATCCTGCCTTGAATCAGGCCTGCTCCAGCTTCCTCTGTAACTTGTGCCTGAGCCTTTACTCTGCCACAGAGAAGGAGAGAACTTCTTCTCAAGAAGGCAAGGTTGGGGTTTAATGACCAGCCTCTATTTGGGCAAATTAAAAAAAAAAAGAAAAAAGAAAGAGAAGATGAGGAAAGGGATGGGACACAGGGACACGTATGAGTTCTGTTTAGAGATTTCTTTCTAGCTTTTTAAAAATGGATCAATTGAGATAAAAGTCAGAGAATGGCTTTAGAAAAGTTTTGACTTTACTTGAATGAATGTGTGCCTATGGTTTTGTTTACATGGTGACATTTATTAGCACAACTGTGCATGGATTAATTACAATAATATTAGTTGCTGCAGAGTCACCCTTATCTGGGAATTCAAGTCCTTTTTTCCCTCTGACATACTCTATTTTTTCTGTCTATACTGCGGCTTTGCATTATAGGTAAGTACCAGATAAGTAAGATGAAACAGTACTTTTGTACTGGCAGTGACTGGTCACTGTACTGTCAGCATCAGCAAAGAGCTGAGAACCTTAAACAGAAGTTTCTTTTCATCCCCAGGGCTAGCTCTATTATATTAGATCTTATGCCTGTATTCACACCAAGTCATGGAGATGCACTTGCTGTTTCATGTACTGTTTGCAGACTGTGAGGTACTAAGTTGGCTTTGGTATTTCTTATATCAGGAGCTTCACTAATTTAACATGCTTGAGTTATAGGCAGACAGGTGCTTCAGTCCCCCCTGTTCATCTTCCCCTGCTTGCTCATATTAGTTTTATTTCTAGAGCAAGAGATGTCTGAGCTCCTGCAGAAGAGTCTGCCTCAACTAAACTACACAGTTGCAGAAAGCCTTCTCCTCCTGGCTGAAAACCCTGAACCTCTCTCCTTGGATCAGTCTCTTTGCAACCACCAACACTGCTTCATACTCCTCTTATATTTTGCCTACACCCTTGGGGACAGGTGAGCCAAGAGCACACAAGGCAAGTGGTTATGTGGCCGTTACACACATGTATCAATGGATAAGGCATGTCTGATTTGTTTCTGCTCCAATCTCCTTGAACGCAGGTTTGTCCCAGAAGCTGAATTGTTTTTAGCCATAAGAAATTTTCTCCTGGTAGCACAGGACCATCGAGACTGCCCCCCTCCATACATACTCAGAGCTGTGCTTTACCTTCTTGCTGTCTGTCAGGACAAGGGCAAAGCCCTGGACTCGGTAAAATATTTCTTTCTTAACACTTGAACCATTTTTGTTAAAGTTTTTCTCAGCTCTCGTCAACCCTCTTGTAGAAAGTAATTTGATACATGCAGTCAGTGATGAATGAGTGAGGAGTGTGTGATGCATATACACTCTGGAAAGTTAGCTGTGAAAAGCCACTAGGGGATATAGATTTGATTGAATAAACTTGTGTCTGCGTGGGAAGCGTAAATGTGTTGGATAGGCTGTGAATTCACATACAGAATATTATGAATTTCATAGCTTCAGTCTCCTGAACACATCCACAGCCTCTGCAGCAGGCTTTCTAGTGTTCCCATATGGGCCTTTGCTGCTGCACAGCTTTGAGCACTGCATAAAGCCTACAAGTTTCTTAGCCTTTGTGATGCAAATGGGCTTCACAAAATGATGTTTAACTGATATATTTGATTGTCTAGTTAAAAGGCAATGTGATTGTTTTTCACAGTAAAATCTCTCTGCTTTGGCTTTTAGATATTCACTATCTGGCAGTTATTTTGTTGTCTCCCCACCTCCCCCTTTCCCTCCCACACAGAGGTCATTGTGTACCATAAAGAGGATCCTGGATAATCTCCCAGATCTGAGCTTGGTCTACATTCATTGTCCTCTGCTGCTGAAATTCTTCCTGAACTACCCTGAACTTATGGGCAGATTTGGACACCAGATCCTGCAGCTCTGGTTTTCTTGGGAAAACTGCAATCATGTGGAGACTGGAGAAGCTGCTTTTGGGATGTCTGATCAGCTGAACAGTGTTAACCCTTTACTTCCCATTCTGAAGAGCAATTCCAGCATTTTACTTATTTTACTGGTATGTGACTCACAGGGACAGACTGTTATCCTGACTGTAACTTAGGGGGACCACTTAGGGCTTTTTGGTTATTAAAGCAGTGCTGCTGTTCGAGGCCAAAGATTCTGGTAGAAGGGCCTGTGAGTTTATACACAGGCTTTCACCTTGCATCAAGCCTGATAACAGCACATGGGATTGTGAGTATGTCCTACCTCTTTCTCTGTCATCCATTCACTGTGATAGAAAGGGAATTTTGAGAATTGGCTAGGAAGGGAACTGAAGGTGCTGCTGATGTCTACCATGCAAAGAAATCATGGGCTTTTCCCTTCCTCTATCCAGACACTCAGTTGGATAGTCTAGATTCTTTTGGGGCAGCCTTTTAAGAAGTTGCTTTGCTAATTTAGAAGCAACGGTATTCTACTAATAGATGAGAAGGATGTGAGGAACAAAGAACTTTCAAAAGCAGCATGCAGTGAGCAGGTCTTGAGGGCATGGATTTCTGTTTGCTCGGGTTTTTTCTTTTGTTTGTTTTTAACTGGAGAGCCTTGTCAGAGATTTTTGCACTGCTCGGAGATTTCAGGACTGCAAGTAGCAGACTGCATTGCTCTTAGAAGTTAAAATACAAAACTCAGAGGTCTTCGCTCACTTCCACCTCTCCCACCTGCCCTGTCATCCCTGCATTGGTGGCCACTTGTCCCGTGACTGCCTAGCCAGTTACATAAGTAAATCCTTGTTGATATTTCCACACAAGAACGCAAGATTTACATTTATGCCAAAAGCTAACAGCTGTGATGTTTCTTCTCCAGCCTGTTACAGTAGGAATTTTTTAGATTCTACATATGTTTGATGTATCATCGAGAATAGAAACCAATGTCAGCAAACAGGCGTTTGCTGACAATCCATGTTTGACGCCAGGTTTGATTCTGAGTGGGCACCCTTGTGGTGTTACAAGCTGGCATGTGTTTGTTCTAACCTTAGATACTATAAAGTAAATTTTAATATCCCAGATTATGGAAATGATTGACAGAAGGGCTTTTCCATCAGGCAGTTCTTTAACAGTTAGGGAGATATTACAGAGTAGGTAACAGAATCCAAGCTTTTATAGTATTGCCAGAGCCATAGTAAAAGTGATCAATGAGTTGACAAATCAGTGCAAATTAACAAAAAGTGTCCCAAGAGATTTGTCTACCCTATTACCTTTGGCAGTGGTTCTGGAACTTATCACTCCACAAACTAAAAATATACATCACAGGTCTGTCACTACACAAAAGGGAAATGATGGCTGCTTCTCTGAATTGTGCAGCATTCCTACTTTCCCCTTTCCTGTCCTGCCATGTACTTGTGCAGAAATACATTAATTTAGCTCTGTCCCAGTCTTTAAAGTGAGTTGTAATAAATCACAGGCTTTGACAGTCTACCTCTAAGCTAGGGAAGAGCATAATCAATCTGAATTTAGATGGCCTAATAAAACAGTGCAATGTCCTGAAATAAATATACTGTCAGAAATAAACAAAACTTATGAGGTGAATAACCTCAGCTTGAGAATCCACTAGTGAAATGGAAAGGCCTTTGCATGGTGGGGTGAAACAAAAATGAATGCCCTTCCAAGGATGATTTATTTGCTTTCTACTTTTAATAAAAGTCTGGATTATATAGAACAGATGGTTGGTGGCTTCATCTGAGACCTTGAGATCCTGAGTAGGGAGGAAAATGTTAACACAGTGATGCATTTACCAGTGCCAGGAAGGCTGTGGCCCTCGGTTAGCACTATTTTGTGCTGTGTGTGTTCACCTGGGGATTAATGTGTTGGTGATCACACACTGGCCCGCTTGTCTTCTCCATGCTCCAGATCTGAGATGATCTCTCGGAGAGTGGTTACAGGATACTGATATTAGTACTGAACTTAGTACTGATATTAGTACTGATATTAGTATTGAACGTTATTTGGAGGTTGTGCAGACAATTCTCAGGCCTTTATTCCTGAATGTCTCAGATGTGGGCAGGAATTAGGCAAGCTAAAGGCTTCTTTTTTCTGGCAGAAGCAGCCTGTTCTTACCTTAACTGCTTTTCTTGAATACGGGTTCCCAAAGATAGCAGGAAAAGGCTTAGGGCAGGCTCTAGGATTGGTAACATTGCTCAGACCAGTTTTTGTTCCTGCTTACCTCATTCTGCTGTACCATTTGCAATGCAGTAGCCAGGACTACTGGGAGAGGAATGGCAGTGCTGATGTAATTTATGTTGACTATCTCGTTATGTCAGTACTATGGGGCATTTTCTGCCTTGTCTTTATGGAACTGCATCTATGCATGCTGTGCAGGTAAATTTAATATTAAACACCTTAGCAACAAACAAATGCCCAAATTAAGGCTACTGGCTGTGGGATTTAGCTCAGAGACTCCAGACAGAGCTCTTTATTCAGGAAGGCTTGTGGGCTGAATGCTGTATACATGACTCTTCCATTTTCAGTGACTGAGTGATTGCTTGTCTGGTTTATGTACATTTCATGCAGTTTAGCTGTTGTGTTGCTGTTGTAGATAGTAGGCTGCCAACCTCAGTCTTCTGAAAATGACTAATTACGAACTGACTCACAAGCTTGATTTTAGGCAAGCAACTTAATATGCAGCCTGATTTTTCAAAACAAGGAGAGCAGAAGTGCCAGAGGCTCTGCGTTCTTGGAAACAGGGCCCTGGCTTTTTGAAATCATTTTTCTAAAGCCTTGACCTTAAAAAATGTTTCCTCTACCCTTTTGTGCTGAATGGGGGGGTTCCATAGCCAAGTACATTCTTTAAACAGGATATTAGTCAGCGATACCTATCAGAAGAGAGTCCTCCTATTTTATCCAGTACTCCATTTAATCAGGACATAGTCAATCTGAACAGTGCTTTATTAGAATGTTTCCCAAGACACCAGATTAGCATAATGGTTTTAAATAGAGGTGATTTTTCCCTAATCAGGGCAGAAAGATAATGTGTGTGTTTCTTTCCTCCCAGGACCTGGTCTGCTCAAGTTCTGTGGAGGTGGCTCAGAAGGTGTTGATGGCTCTAAGGACCTTTCTGGAAAAAAATGAGGATGTATTTGTCTGTGACCTCCTCCGGAATCAGTTCCTGCAGATTCTGCAGCAGCTACTGGTAGAGAGTAGCTCACCCTCCTTACAAGGTAACTCTCCTCTTCGACTTGGGTCTTGTTGCGTCATCAGCTAACCAGGGAGGTGGCTGGAATCATACAGTCTGGGATAAAGTGTTTTTGAGCTGCTGACGTAGCTTTGGTACTTATCTACATGAGGAAACATACAAACAGAACTGTACTGATTTAATTTTTTTATCCAGAGATTCTCGTTTTGAAGTGTCTTTTTCAGATTTGAGTTTGTTCTTTTATTGAGGTATGATAAACTGAGGCAAGTTTATACTGCCCCAGGTATTCACATGGAGAGCTGTGCTGGTAAGTTTTCCTGAAAGACAGAATCCTTTCTGCCTCCTCTCTGTGCAAGACAGGTGGGTGTGCCTGAATTCAGATGGTTTCCAGGGCACAGAGGCTGGGCACAGACATCATTTGAATCATTCATGATATTGATCCCCAAACAGGATCTATGATATTATCAGACTTTACAATTCTGTTAATTCTTTCAAACTTTTAGCAGGGTTATGATTGGAGGAAATATCTGTTTTCCTTACCAGCCCTGGCAGTGGAGTAGGGACTGTTACCACTATCACTAAAGGTGCTGTGCAGAGCTGCCTGTGAGCCTGAACTGAAAGAGGGAGAAGAGCTAGAATGTCTTTGGCTCTTCTAGCATAGGAGTCCAGAGCAGTTTTTGGCTGTCCTTGAGGGGGGCACTAACACTACTAACTGCTCTGTTTGGGGGTTTCCATTGCCCAAAGTCTGTATGGAAGCTTGAAAGGGGCAGTTGTTTTGCCCTAGCTTGAGGAAAGTCTGGTAGACTGGAGTAGAGGGGATGTTAAAAGTAGGAGCATGATAGAATATAATGCTGTGAGACATGCATAAAGAAGGCAGTGTTGGCATCTGCTAGATCTATCTTTTTTGGAATTGTACACATCATGAATTAATTAGCAAGGTTACTGGCAGCCTCATCCAGAAAGGCAAATTCCATCAAGAACATAGTAATGTTTAAGATACCTGTAAATATTCTGTCATCAAAACTGAAAACTCCTGAGCCTTTGTGGAGCCATTTTCTGGAAATGAGTGTTGCTTGCAGTAGGTATGGCTCTGTTCAGTACAAAATCCTTACCTTTTTGCAGTGCTGTTGAGTATAATAAGCTAGAATCACCAGCTTATCACCACTATAGTTACTAGGGAGGGATGTGTTTGCTCTGGGAAGCTGGTGGTCTGAACAGCCCTATTCTTGCATACAGACCTGCCACGTAGGTCTCTAACCTCTCGTGTCTCTGTTCTGTTCTGTGGGATAGATGTTCTGTGTTCTACCCAGTGGGACAGGATGGCAATTTTCCAGCCTCACAAGATGCAGAACAAATATTGCACAGCCAAGTATTCTGAACTTCTGGGCTGCTGTTGAGGCATTGGCTGCCAGTGATGGTCAAGTATGTGGGAAGAGTGTTGTCTGGAACGGGCTGGTGATTCTAGCTTATTAAATATGTGAATTTGAATGTGTAGTGACCATGCCTCTTACATGGTTCATTAAGGGTGTAAACAATGACCCTAGCCTCCTTCTTTCCACCTCTTTTCCAGTTATTCCTAGAGTGGTACTGGCACGATCCAGCATGTAATTCAGACCAACCCACAGTTCTAGAAAGGGGGCCTGGTCCAAAGGGACTGTGGAGATGAAAATGAAGTTGGGAGGATATAGGTGTGTGTCGGTGTGAAGCGGGGGAATATTTGCTCCTTAACTCACTCTCCTTCCTGAGCCACAAAGTTAACAATTCTTGGCACGCTTAGAGGTGGAGTTCACTGACAAGCTGAACTGTCAGTATCCTTCACAGCTAACAGGAACCTGCCCATTTTGCTGAGCCTCCTATTCCTGGTGCAGCTGCGGAGCAAGGGCGTGAGGGAGCTGGACAGCACAGACTTCAAGCTGCTTCACCAGGGTGAGTTTGTGTGCATCCGTCTTCTCCCAGGAGGCTTTGGTCTGTTTCAGTAGTTAGTACATAAGATGATTAGGGGCTGGCTCTTCATCTTTTGAGAGGTGTGCCTTGCATTACACTTACTGTTGTTTTAAGATACTTTCATAGCCGAAGTGTTGCAAAGAGCTCTTGTTACCAGTTCAGGCAACAAAATACGTTTCTTCTGCCTCTTGGCTTTTGCAATACATTTTTTGTTTGAAAACCTCAGAAGGTGGCTGAAATATTCTTATGGCCTTGACTTGATTTCAGAGCCTGTGACTGTTGTTGATGTGATACATGATGTGCTGATGTGCTCTTTGTATCATCCTTCCCCATACATGCTTGGTGTTGCAGTTTAGTCCAGCTGGCATCTAAAGACCACCCAGCTCACACCCCCCCTCCAAGTGGGATGAGGGAGATACTGGAAGCAAAAATGGGTTGAGATAAAAACTATTTACTGAGACAGAAGAGGAAAGTGGAAACAAATATGCAATGATAACAATATAAATATACCCTGAATGCAATTACTTACCACCTGCCTACTGACACCCTGCTACCAGCACAAAGTCTCACCACCCATCCAACTGGTATACAACAATCCCTGAGCAGCAGCTGCCCCCAACCAACTCCCCACAGCTTTACAGCTTTCCACATGATGTTACTTGGTATGGAACAACCCTTTGCCTAATTCAGGCAAGGTGTCTCAGCTCCGCTGTTTTGGCTGAAACCAGGACACTTGCTAGCACAGCACTGAGATCCTGGCCCCAGGGGTGTCCAGTGAACCAGCCAGCAGGGACCAGCAGCCTAGTGTACCCAGACTTCCCCTGGAAAGTGAATCCAAATTATATTGGTCCCAGCCATTGGCAGGACTTACCTGCTCCACCCCAGAGATGTAGAAGAAAGCAGTGTGTTTGTTTATTCCACATATCCTAACCTGCTCTTGTCTGCTGATTGGCAATTGGAGATTTGTACAGGCCATCAATGAAGGATACTAGAAGAGTATTCAGCTGATCTATTCTCTCACCTCTTTCTGCTCTGTCAAATTGATTTCTACAGAAGACTTTGAAGGGCTATCACTTTGAATTAGAAATGTTCCATGTCTCAAGGCTGCCTGTGTTGTCCTTGTAAGGAAGCGGTGTTTCTCAGACATTCATTAGCTAAGGGAACTGGGACTGTGAAAGAATCATGTCTTTTTTATGCCGACTCTTCTTAGCCTCTGTAATTTCAGAGCAATACTTAGCTGCTCTCAGAAGTCACAAGCTCCTTCTGCTTTTTCTTTCTGTTCTGTTTGTTTTGTTTTCCTCCACAACTCTCTCTCTGCCCCAGCCACCCCTTCATTCCCTGTTTTACTGCTCATCCTATGTTCTTGAAGGAAGAGTGCTATTCTCTGATGAGGCCTATACAAAACCAGCCTGTAGATGGAATGGGTGTAGAGAGGCATGTCGATCTGTTTTTTGTTTGTTTGTTTGTCTGTTTGTTTTGTTTTTGTTTTTGTTTTGAGAACTGCTTACTTAAAATTTAAGCTTTCCAAAAGATCTCCTATGATAGTGCTGCTGAGCCCTGCAGTCCTGCATTTCCCTCACAAATTCTTGCTAAACACTGTTCCTAAATATCTGGTGCTTCCAGCAAGCATGGTGCGTTTATTACTTCTGTGAGTGGTTTGTGAGGGTGGAGAAGCAGAGCACTTCCTACCATCCTCTTGTCTGGTTATTGGTCACCATGTGAAATGGGTGTGTGGCTTTTTGTGGTCTACCCAGTATTAGGATCAAATTTGCTGAATGGAAATGGTTAACTTATCTAATAGTCTGTAGTTCTTGGATTCATTACTGCCCATCGTGATGTATGCCCTTTAATATTTCCTTCTCTGTTGTTTTTGTTGTTTGTTTGTTTGTTTTGTTTTTGTTCCCCCTCCCCACGCACACACCTATTATCATCCTCCAGTACACTGTCTGGTCTAAAGCAGACTCTCTAGGGCCTGTTGCTTTGTCTGTACCGTGCTCTGTTTAATTTTGCTTCAGGTTGTATTGCTCTTGTCTGAATTCACTCCCCACTGACTGACTTCTTTCTTGTGCTGAGGTGCTGCATTATGTTGGTGTCTGTGTTACGCATGTTCTTTTGTTTCCAGTCAGTAACCTCTGTGGGAAATGCAGGCCAAAAGACACAGACCTCCTGCAGCCATCCTTGAATTTTCTGTACTGTAGCCTTCATCAGACAACACCTTGTAGTCAACAGAGAGGTGAGGCAAGATTGTATTGATTGGTGAGCTAATCTCTGCAGGGTTGTGGCTTGGCCATCAGAGATTGTATTCTAACTGTCTCAGCAGGAAAGGTGGATTTTTCCCCTTTCTGATGCAGCATTATGGTTAACAAACAACACTTTGTGTTTGGGATGATTTTTTCTTTTTAGATTGAGGATTTGGTTATTTGCTGTCTTCTGATGATTCAGGAGTTGGCTGCTGAGAGGCAGAATTGCTGTGTTTTTTTTCTTCACAAAACACAGCGGTGGGGCTTTGGTGCCTTGTTGAATTGTCCTGGTAATTGCCATGGTTCAAAAAATTAAACAATAATAGAGGCAGCAATAACGAACCTCCTAGCTGTGTTGGCTGAAGGCTGGTCATTTTATTAGCAGCCTGAGAGGTCGCTCATGCTGTGGGAGATGAATACTGGTATAGCTGGACAGCCTTAGCTTGACCAGCCGTGGCAGTTAGGGCTGTCTCACAGCAGCAGGGGTGTGCTCTGCAACTCTCTTCTGCTTGTCAAGCTGATTTAATCTGTGACATCCCATCAGCCTCTTTGATTCATAGTGCAGCAGCCCAGATGGGTCTGCCTCTGTGTTGCCAGTTTCTCTGCTTCCACTGCTGTAACCACTCCCACTGGGCACATGCCACCATCCAGGAGTCAGTGTAGAAGTAGAGCACTGGCCACTTCTCTTGTTCAGTAATATCTTAAACCAGCTGGATGGCCTTCACTTCCACAAATTGGCTCAATTTCCTGTCCAGGAGGGAAGATTTAGATTAGATATCGGGGGAAGTTTTTCAAGGAGAGTGTGGTGAGGTGCTTGAACAGGTATCCCACAGAGGTTGTGGATGCCCTGTCCCTGTAGGTGTCCAAAGCCAGCTTGGATGGGGCCCTGGGCAGCCTGATTTAGTATGTGATCTAGTGGCTGACAGCCCTGCCTGTGGCAGAGAGGTTGGAATTGAATGATCCTTGAAGTCCCTTTACAACCTAAGCCATTCTATGATTCAATGATTATGATTCTGTTTCTCCTGTACAGCAGTGGCAGTGCTGCTCTCCAATGTGTCCTTGCTCGAGCTCCTCCAGAAGGTTTTGGAGCGCACCTGGATGTGGTCTTTTCCCTCTGAACCTACTTACCTGTCGTCTGAGGATGCCTTGCTAAGCTCAGGATGGCTGCTGGCTGCTTCCCTCTTAATTTATCAGCATCGTTACAGCACTGAGGTTAGAGCCATTCTAGTGTTCAGATCCATGGACTTGTGAAAATTTAAAAAAAAATTCTTCCTTAGCAGGGGAAAGTGGTTGGGCCTGGAATCTGCTTGTCCTTGTTGCTTTTTTATTCTTGCCTACAAGTTATTCTTTACTGCATTTCTCCAGCTGGACTGGAAGCTAGCATGTTACTGAAGGGTGAGACACAAATCATTGCAATTAGAGATGGGCAGAAATGCTGGGGTTTTGGGGTGGGGAGGGAAACACCATACCCAGCCCTCCTGGTCCAAAACACTTTCTTTTTCAGGATAGAGCAAAAAATCTTTGTCAAGGGAAAACTAGGGGTGGGAGGAACAGCTCCCATGGTTTTTTTGGTTTGTTTTTTTTTTTTTTTTTTTTTTTTTTTTTTGGTAGTAAAATGATCAATAATCTCAGTCCAAACCTCTTAGTCAAATAAGTACTTAATGTTAGCAAACTCATATGAATTTAGCCAGCCGTCATTGTATTTGATGCTTTGCAGTCCAACAAGAGAGCTAGGCTGGAGCTGTCAGCTGCTATTGGAACTATGGGTTAGAGGGAATGGAGAGCTTTTTAATGTGCACACAAGGCAATAACACTTCCTTCTGAAGTATCTACCCAGGCCTGTCTTCCCTCTCTTGAGATGAAGTTAAATAGCATGTCATGAGTTTTGAACACTTCTGTGGTTATGCCTAGTAGGGTATGTTCTTTGGTGCATCTGCTCATGGATGATAAAGTCACAGTAAGGGCATGTGTAATTAAGCACAGGTAGGCAAAGATCATTTTTTTAATGTTGAGGGAAGACTTTTGAAAAGACCAAACTAGGCCGAGACTGTACCTGTTAATTGATGGCTGTGCTGCTTCTGGTTAAGTGTCACACTGGGCTTGTAGGGACCATCAGCTGTGTGAGTGTATGGGAAGATCTTCCTGTCTCCGTTTTATTAACTGCTGAGCACAATTTACATTCTCAGTTTTCAGGTCAGGGTTGTGTCTGAATGGTCAGTTGTGCCAGCCCCAAAGTGACTTTGTTCAGGTGACTGGTATTGAGTTTCATCTTCTGGGATTGACTCTCAGCTCATATTGATCCTTGAAGTGCAATCATTTAGTGGCTTATAAACTTGTTTGATTTCATCAGTACCTTACTGGCTCGATATGCTATGATCTGCAATCCAGAATCCTCCTTGAACCAGAGACGTGCAAAGAAATTACAGATACAGATGGCAAACTGAAGTGGCTCAAGGATGTTTGAGTGTTTCTAATTTTCAGAACTTCTGAGCTTCAGTGTTTCTAATCTGCTGAGAGGAAGAAAAGAGGATAGGAGGAGTCACTTTGCTGCTTTCTGCTGCTCAGCATTGCTAAAGCTACAACAGAGCTACTTGGGTGCCTCTGTAGAGAGACATTGTGATTGCGAACGTGACCAGGCTGTATTTCTGAGCCTGAAATTCATGGCTTCAAAAATGTGAGTTGCCCACATTCACCTCAGGTGTGCATTAATAATGAGGACTTGCCTGGCCATAACAAGTTTGTGTCTTAGCTGTGTTACTGCTCGTGACTTTAGCAGAAGCCTGTGGGTAAACATGGGTCATAGGTGGTAGGGTACTAAAGGCTTTGGCTTGCCAGTGCTTGGACAAGTAGCAAGAGTCACTCTCCTACAGCAGACACTCCTAGCTCTTGTATTGAACATTCCTCTTTCACAAAGGCAGCTGGAAAGAATCAGCTCTGTGGTCCTGATGCCCATGCTCCCATACCACCTCTCTGCTTGCTGAAGGGAGCAAGTTTGAACCCCTCTGGGGCTCTGTGATCCTTCATGCCATCACTGCTTGGATGGCTGCACTGTGGGGGTAACAGGGTATTGCTGACTTCCCTCTCAAGCCCACCTTTCCTGTATCCCCTTGTTCCCAAGTTCCTACCTCCTCTGCCTCCTTTATGTACGCTTTCATGTGCTCATCTATAAGGAGGTTCTTAGCCTTAGGCACTCTGCAGGCTTCCCATACTGAGCAGGCAGCACCAGAGCCTTGTTGTCACCGCTGGCTTTTGGCTGCCTGGCTCGGTGGCTGAAGTACAGCCAAGTTTAGTTATGGCTGTACTTCATTTCTTCATTTCATTCTCTTGCAGGTTCACCAGACGCTCTCTCTAGACCTAAGACAAGTCCTGAATGCAATCATCTTCAGGAATAAGAAGCCAGTCCTGCTGTTAGGTATTTTGTCTCTGTTGTGGGGGCTTAACTGGGAGCAGATGCTTATATGATGTTACAGGCAAGAAGGGAGATCTGGTGACTGTGGGATGGGAAGGTACAGGTGTTGGTAATCTGGAAGTTTTGAGACTAGATGACAGATTATGAGAAGAGGCAAAGGGAGTCTGGAGTTCTGCTGTCCGTTTGGACAGCTCTGTCCTGGCGACAGTGACATCTGGAACTGAGCGTGAACTGGGACAGTGTCATGTGTGGTGAAGGTGAACAAGGGAACTTGCTGCCATTCCTTCCTGCTTTGAGCAGGTGCTGGGCAATTCCACTGGGCCCGTAAGTCCAAATTTTCTCTCCTCACCTCTCCCATGCTATTGCACAGGCACCAACATACAGGGGAGGGGAGAGGAAAGCACTGACACATCATTGTGGCTCCCTGTCTAGTGAGCATCGTGCAGTTCCTGAGAGCCATCCTGCGACAGAACTTCTCCTCCCTGCTGGTGACTGTTGTCCAAAACACAGCCCAAGGTGCTACACAATCACAGCCATCGTCGCTGGAAGATGCTGCCTTGCACCCCCTCACCATGCAGCAGGTCTTCTCCCTTGTTGTCAGTCTGCAGAACCTTTTGGTGCATGTCCACTTGCAGGTATATAAAACACCAATTTTGGAACAGCACATATAAACTAACCCGAGGAGAAATCACCCTACTGCAGAATGAAAGGGGTCTGCCTTTGCTTTCCTTATGCCTGCGTTTTCCACCCCTTACAGACAGTGATGAAGAGGAGGGAAAATGCTCTTGCTGCAGTATGCAAGGCATGGTGTAGTGTGAAAGAACGTAAATCAAGCTATGTAGAACTCCCTGCTGCTGAACTGGAGAGCTTAAATTTTGTGTGCTGATGACAATCTCTGTTACCCATCTCCTGCTCTGTGGGGGCTCCACACCCATAGGGACAGAGGTGGGAAAAATATATCAAATCTCAGCCCCTCCTCTACAGCCCTGGCAAGGTACTTTGGGGGAAAAGTACATCAGCTTACATTTAGTCACTCAAGTGATGTTGGACTCCAGGGGATGGTACATCGGTTTACATTTAACTCTCTTAAGCAACATTGGACTCCTATCTTTATTCTTTGGAGACAGTTACTTAATTTTTTCATCTCAGAATAAGTACTCGTGCCTTTGTCTGGCTCCTTGACATGACAGATAATTTGCAGTACGTTACATCCTGTGAAGGAGGTGAAGGCTGTTATTTTCCTGTGCTGCATGCTCTTCAGAGCCTGCCACTTTATGAATTTTCCTCTTGCAGTAGCTGTTGACTGCTTGTTTTTTCTTCTTTTTTCTCCCCTCATGGGACTCCAGAAAGACTTGCTGCTTTCTCAAGCTGTGGTTGCCTGCCTGGAAACATTACTAGAATACCTGTATGTGAGGAACCAGGATGTTGGTAAAGTCTTCCCTTCTTCCTTCTATTGAGTTTCTCTCTTACAGTGATTTTGGGCTCTTTGATCTCCATCCTGTAATGCCTTGGAACATATGCCTAATGCATTTATGCCCAACAAGAAAAAATTATTTGTGCGATCAAAGTTAATCATATGCTTTGTGGGATGAAATCACAGTGCCTGGTTCCCCTCTAGGAGTCAGCCCTCACTTGGACTGTGAATACCAAGATGTTCTACAGAAGAAAATAGTCGCTACCACCCCACGCCCTAATATGATAAGAGTGAAAGATTCAGGAAATTAAGCGATGTAAGAGTAGCTAGTCTTTCACTTCCAAGCCAATTTAGCAAACATTTAGACCATAAATATAGAGGAGGGAGGATCTGAATATGATGCGTCTTCCACACAGAGATGTTGGCTGCAGTTTGTCCCTAAGGGATGTGAAGGGAGAGGAGAGTAGTAAACAGCCCCAGAGAATGGAAGCTGGAAATTCTATATTTCCAGGGGCAAATACAGACCTTGGTTTCAGGAGTCCACGTCAGACCGAATGTATGCCATATCAGCAGTATAAGATATGACAGCGTTGTACAGTTGGGGGAAGAGAAGGCCCTTCTGCTCATTGTCAGCCTCCTGTCACAAAGTAGAGATGCTGGCTGTGTTCATTAAACAGAAAGTTAGTTCTGTGTATTCTGATCTGTTCAAATCAGTCATGTAAACACAGAGAAAGAGGGGAATGGAGTGAATGAGCACGAGACAAAAAGACATTGTTGGGAGAGAGGAAGCTGTTGAATGAAAATATAATAGTGCAGATGAATGACAGCCAGTAGCTGAAGGGGGTCTATTAAGAGGCTTGTTATGAGGGCATTACGCTGATTTGGGATTAAGATAATAAAATGTTTCTGCTGAACCCTTCACTTTGGCTGCCTAAATTCTTACTGTGGTGCAGTTCACAACACTGACAACAAGAATCTTCTTATTCTCCCCCAACACTTTGATTTTTTTTTTGGTGTTGCTTTACCATGGACAAGATTGTTGTAGTGGCAACAGGGAGGTTATGTGACTGCCAGTGGAAAAGGAATCTTTCTAAAGCAAAGGGCTCAAACCAATTGGTGAACTGTCAAGGTATAGCAAGTTATATCAGCTGAGCTGTTGTAATTGTTCATCACATGCTTTCAACCAGCAATAAGTACAAGGTAATACAGCTTAACTTTAGAGTTCAGTGAGAGATTTTGTACTGTCACAGATGGTGACCTTGAGTCTAACCTCTGTTTATCATATACACTTCTAATTAGAAACATTTTCTCTACTGATTGTTCACATTGCTGCCATCAGCCTGGCTGGTCCCTGCAGTATGCTCTCTGATGCAGATCCAGGCTCAGTTTTTGCAGCTTATGTTATAGGTCTTCCTTCATTACCCAAGGAGTATTCTGCAGCTAAATAAAACCCGTGGTCAGGAACCTTGTCCTCATATTGAAACCAGAGGGTATTATTTTTAAAACCTTGGGCTAAAGATATCCCCTTACAATTTTATGACATGAACCCCAGGAGAAGGTTTCTCTTCCTGTACAAGCACAAAGGTGGACAAAATGTATTTTGTGTTTTAAAAAGCTGTTAAGCTTTTGTCCTCATGACTAAACTCTTGCCCAAAGAGTGACAGATTTTAAAGCAAGTAAGTACAGAGCAAAAAACCCCTTAGTGTTCCACAGCTTGGGGTCTAGAAGCGAAAATACAAAGTCAGAGTTGAAGACTCCTTTTCCAGGTCCAGCCTGTCACTTCACAGATTTTAAAGCTGTCTTTCAGTGGCTTCTCCTTCTCTCCCAGCACTACATGTTGCTTCACAGCCCTGGCACCGATTCCTGCTCTTGACACTGCTCAATGGGAGCCAGAAGTCCATTCTGCAGCCAGAAATTCTGAGGCTCATGACTTTGGTGAGTGAGGGCAGGGTAGGCTGTTCTGTTTTTTCTTCTATGTTGGTATAGTGGATCTGAGTTGGTTACTGGAACTTAGTTCCAGTTAGAACACAATCTTGGATACTGCTGTGGTTTTGTCCGTCGCTGCATTTGTGTCCTATAATAATTGTACTTTGAAGTGAATTTCCTTTCCGCACTGTGCAGAAACGGACTGCTCTTAGTGAGCACATCCTGTTCTTTTGGTGTTTGTAGCATTGATTTAGCAACACCTAGGACCCCTGGGGAGGAGAGGGAAAGACTGCAGAGAATGTGCAGCTGCAGTTATCAGCATGGGAGTGTGCTGTGGCTCTTTGGAGAGCAGGGCTTTGCATGGCATCACAGCTTCTCTCCCTGTCTTTGGCCTTACAGACCTGACTTTTAAGGTCAGCGAACTACTGCAGTGTATGACCCCTGTGTATCTGGGGCCTATGAGCAGGAGAGGAAGTGTGCTCCTACCCAGCAGGAACACCGATGATAAAGCCCTCATAGCAGTACATGAGAGGAAGGGGTTATTTATGTGAACCTTCTTTCTCCAAATAGATGATGTGTCTGTCGATCTTTGTTATTCTTGACGCACTTTAAAGGGATACTTGGTTCATTTTGATTCTTGCCTGGCCTAAACCAAAACAAGTTACAAGTCAGAGCACCACCAACTTGCACTTGCACTGGTTCTGCTAGAAATGGTATAAAATCAGGCCTGTGATTAGCATGCTGCAGCATCCTTTAACATAGAAGAGGTCTTTTCAGGTGATGAATCACTATTGGAGTCTGTGGGTCACTCACTAAAATTAATGCCTCTTGTTTCCTTTGTTCAAGTTTCTGAAATATCAGAGCAGCAATATCATTTCTCAAAAAGAAATTGGCCAGATTCTCCAGGAAGTGGCAGAAGCCAACTTACTAGAGCTCCCAGAGGCCACATCTCGGGCTCTTCACCTCTTCCTCTGCCAGGTAAGAAAGCAGTGACTGCCTAGGAAAATGAGAAGGGAGTACCCTAAGGGGTTGCTTCAGCCTTTGATGGGGAGCCATAAGCTTCCTCTGAGGCTATAGTGAGATGATGAGGAATCCTGCAGCTGCTAGCTTGGCCTTGAGTGGTGAAATGAGAACATGACTGATGCCAGCAGCTGCCTAAACCATGTTGTCAGTATTGTCATGGGCCCCTTGATCAAAGTTTGGAGGTCTCAGTGCTCTGGCTGGAGATGCAGGAGAAATGTGTGAAAGAAGTTTGCTGTTCATCTGGAAAACATTCCTTCTCCTGACTGCTCAGATTCAGAGCAGCCATTGTCAGGTGGAGCCAGTGCAGGCACAGACCATTCAGACTTTGCTGGAGCATCTTCCAGAACAGACGAGCACCTGTGCAAACCATCAGGACATTGTGTATCCTTTTGCTGGGCAAGTGCCTTTGATAAGAAAAGTGAGGGCGGGAGCTGTAACAGAAGTAGAAGGGATACTTAATCTGCTGCTCCTGACCATTTTCAGCCAAAGGCAAACAGTGCAAAAAGTTGGCTAACTTTGAGATGCAATACCTCAACATTCTCAAATTTGAGAAGACATCTGGGAAATGAAGAGACATTTGGGATGAAAGATGGCTGTCTGTGCTGGGATTGCATTAATCTGTAAGGCAGAGATGGTGTGATGAAAGGGGGGCAGGCTGGGGCACCCGCTGACTTCAAAGCAGAAGCGATTCCCATACTGATTTCCCTGGGGGCTGAGTAGCTGCTTAACCTCTGTCTGTGAGCTAACTAGCACTGCTAAGCATGTGAAGTCTTGGCAATCCAAAGGTAACTCAAACACTTTTAAAGTACAGCAAGTGTTCAGAAACCGCTGAGTGGAGTTACTGAATTTATTTTTGCTTCACGTGAGCAGTGGAGTTCCCTGCTGAGAACCAAATCCTTCTTCATGGATGGGAGGGAGAGGCAACTCATAGATTTCTTTGGGGGAAAGATTCAGTATTGTTTATTCTGAAACTGCCTTCCTGTTATCATCATGCCGTGTTGCATCAAATAGGTAGCAGATATGGAACAGGCCCCAGCAATGATTTCCTGTTGGGTGGGGGACTTCCTCCCTCGTATCTGCAGGGTGACACTGTCTTCAGCCATGGGCAGCATCCGTGGCAGGTGAGGTGTGTATTGTGTGTGAGCAGTGGCTTGTCCTCATGCCTAGTCCTTGTGTGACACTGCCTCTCTGCAGTTGGAAGCTGGGGGTGGAAGTTCTCACAGTCAAGACCATGTAAGCCACATCAAGTTCCTCTTTGCCAATCTGTGTAGGGGTGAGGGAGGATGGATGGGAGTCTTGTTACATTGCTAGAGTAATTTGGATACCTCTGTTTTATTGAGAAAAAGCTTTGTTCAGGTTCACCCACATGAACATTCCCCATGGGTTGGTGAGATTCCATGGTTTGGGAGAAGGGTAGTTTAGTATGATGATACTTACGGGTCCCTTCCAACTCGGGATATTCTATGATTCTACCTCCTGCCAGCACTGTGTCAAATGTCCAGTGTCACGCTGGAGTTTCAGCTGTGCCTTCCCTTTGGTTTCCACTCATGCCATCAATGACAGATGTGTGGGCAGTGTGGCGATAGCCCTGTCACAGTGAAGACTGAAATGAGAAGATGGGGTACACGCAACAGAGCGAAAGAACAGAATGGAAGACAGCATCCTGCCACTTGTTCCCTGTAAGTTGTAGAGAGGAAGTGGACAAAGGAAGTTAGTTTGTTGTTAAATTTTTGTTGAATATCATTCATAAAGCACAGTTTCTTAAACAGTTCCTCTTTTTGTGTTCTGTGTGGGACGCTGTTTAGCTGACGCTCTGCAGATAGTAAACTGCAGCACTGCTGGATGGCACGTGGTGGGTGAGGTGCTCTGTCTGCCTTGCTGGGGAGTGGGGCCATCCTTGTTCTGCCCTTCCCAGGGGCCAGCAGGGGGCTGAGGAACGAGCTGTGTCTCACTGGGGAGAATCAGAGAATTGTTTGAGTTGGAAAGGACTTTCAAAGGCCATCTGGTCCAACTCCCCTGCAATGAACAGGACACCCACAGCTCGATCAGGGTGCTCAGAGCCCCTCCAGCCTGACCTTGGATGTCTCCAGGGATGGGGCATCCACCGCCTCTCTGGGCAACCCGTGCCAGTGCCTCGCCAGCTTGATTGTAAACAACTTCTTCCTCACATCCCCTCTACACCTCCCCTCCTATCGTTTGAAACCATTTCCCCTTGTCTTATCCTAGCAGACTCTGCTGAAGAGTCTGTCCCCTTCTCTCCTATAGCTCCCTTTAGATACTGAAAGGCCGCTCTCAGGTCTCCCCGGAGCCCCAGCTCTCAGTCTGTGTTCACAGGGAGGCGTTCCACCCCTCGGATCATTTCTGCGGCCCTGCTCTGGACACGCTCCAGCAGGTCCGCGTCTCTCCCGCGCTGAGGACTCCCGATCTGGCCGCAGCGCTCCAGGTGAGGTCCCACAGTGCAGAACGAAGGGGCAGGATCACCTCCCTCTCCCCGCCGGTCGCCCCGCTCCGGACGCG
>JAOWBP010000001.1:43520750-43540795 GCA_028571105.1 Tragopan temminckii | reverse complement strand
CAATCATCCCCACCTGTCAGTGGGGACACTCAGGGTTTACTCTTCCCCATGTATTTATTTTGGGAAATGCAGTGGGGGGATGCAGCCCCGGCCCTGCCCTCCCCGCACTCAGCAGCGACTCATGAACACTACGGCTGTAGTTGGATCTGATTATGTACATCTTAAGTGACTCATTGGGGAATTTTTATTATTTTATTTTTAATAACTGGCGGTGTCACTACGGGGCATGAAGTTTGCTTGGCTGAGTTTGTTTCAGCAGAGATAAATAATTGAGGAGCTGGAGAGCAAACAAGGAGCACTCCTGGGGAGATGCCGTGGGTCACACCTCTCCCTGCCCACCCCACATGCCACTCCTGCCCTTCCGTGCCCACATCGCCTGCGGCCGGGATATGCCATTGCTGTGGCTGTCAGCATCACATCTGTCGGCACTGATGGTGGCAGTGACTGCACTGAAACCCTTTGGGGAGTGGGAAGGGATGGGGGAAACTCCTGAAAAAATCCCATGCACTCATCCCTGACCGCAGGCAGCCCCTGCTTGTAAATACGGCTGAGAGCATCGGGCTCAGCCACAGACCCAGGGTTTTTCCCCGGGGTCCCCCAGCCCCGCTCTCCCCCTCCCAGTGCCGCCGCTGCCATCGATCTGGGCCCAGAATAGCTGCTGCCAGCAGCCGGCCGACGCCGCAGCGCTGCTGGAAGGACACGGCTGGTGCCCCCCTCCTCGTCCTGCAGCCCCTGTGGAGATGGAGGAGAAAGGGGAAATGGAGTAAGAAGAGTGGGAGAGGGAGGAGCAGCCTCAGGACAGGAGGGGCTGCGTGATGTGCTGCTGGCACGGAGCACGCTGCCTTGGATCTGGTGCCTTCGTTGGGGGCTGCTGGTATCAGTTCCACTTCCACTCCACACCACTTCCACTCCACTTTCATTTCAACTTCCATTTCCTTTCCACATCCTTTCCACTTCCCTTTTGACTCCATTTCCATTTCTTCTCCATTTTCACTCAATTTTCCATTCCTATTTTCTTTCAATTTCCCATTCCCATCCCATTCCCATTTCCTGTTCGTTCCTATATCCATCCCCATACTTATTTCTATTTCCATTTCCATCCCCATCCATTTCCATCCCCATCCCATTCCCATTTCCTCTCTATTTCCCATTCCTGTTTCCACTGCATTCCTATTTCATCTAAGTTCCCATTCCCGTTCCCATCCCATCCCCATCTCTGTCCCCATCCCCATCCTCATCCCATCCCAACCCGTTTCCCCATTCACTCCCACAGACCCACTGGGGCTGCAGCATCCCTTTTCCAACCCCCACTTCCCACCTCTGTGCCATGGGGCCCCATGGCAGTGCCTCCTCCTGCCCCAAGGAGCCCAGCTCTGTGCACATCGCTTTCACCCAACTCAAGGTGGCATTTTTCAGGACCAGAGGGGGGATTTCCCCCTGGGGGTGCTGCTTCAGGTGAGATGCCTGCAGCCCATCCATGTCCCCCCAGGTGTCACTGGGGCAGGTGGCACCCTGAGGGGATCTCCCGAAACCAGCACGGGTACCGCTTTCAGCATCTCACAGCACGCCCTTTCAGAAGATGTGTGGGACCAGAACGATACTGACACTAAGAGAAGGAAATGGAGGCTGATTGGAGTGGAGTGGCTTTTGGTGTGTGTTTTTGTGTTGGTATTTTTTTTCAGTCTTTCCTTAAGTGCGAACACCATCTGGCTCCCAAACTCCGTCAGCGCTTCCATTCCTGAGGCAGCTTCGCTCTCCCTAATGACTGTCATTACGCAGTAGTAGTGACTATGGACTACAGATGCTGATGAGCAGCACTGGGAAGGCCATGTCCCAAGATAGATAGTGCATGGAGCTGAGCAACATTCCCTCTTAGCCACTCTGGGAACAGCTGAATAAGATGGGGGCCTTTTCCAGCTCAGCAGATGGAGGGGGCAATCTTTCTCCAACAGAGGTGCAGAGTTCTTGGGTTGGGTGGGAACAGTGTGGTGTCCCACATGGATCTGTGGAGAAATGTGTTGCAGGGTTGCAGCGCCCTTTGCTGGCAAGTAGCCCGAGGTGGCTTCACAAGTGTCCTCTGGGGATCCTGACTCACGAGAGTGAGGGGAGAGTGAGGGGAGGGTGGGGGAGAGCGATGTGAGAGTGGGCCTGGGTTGGTGCAGCTGCACCCATGGGTGAACGAGCAGCAGACAAGTCCCCCTCACAACCTGCCTGGGGTTTCCCCACTTTTTGCCCCTGTTTGTCAAAGAATCAAGACTGGAAAAGACCTCTAAGATCACCTAGTCTTATTGTCAGCCCATCTCCACCATGCCCACTAACCATGTCCCTCAGCGCCACAGCCACACAGTTCTGGAACACCTTCAGGTATGGTGACCCCACCACCTCCCTGGGCAGCCCATTCCAATACTCCACCATGGCATCCTGCAAAGGAGAAACACCTGAAGAAATAAGAGCCAGAACCCTCACCTGAGCAGAAAGAGGTGTTTTTTTTGACAAGATTATAGGAGGTTGTTTTCTGGCGTGGGGTCCGAACCACACCTATATGTCACAGTTATAGAAAATGGAAGGGGAGATGCAGCAGCACTGCTCCCTTTGCCTCCTAGCCCCGTTGTCCTTGAAGCAGGTTGTCCTGCCTCCCACTGGTCCTTCTATTACAACCAGGGAGATGGTGGAGTCATCTTCCCTAGAGGTGTTCAGTGTCTTCAGGGCTGGACTTGATGGACTTCCACCTAATAAGATGTGCAGAGACTGCATCCCCAGCAACGGGGGCACATCACATCTTGAGATGCGTTGGCTATTATCTGGAGCAAGGCTCATCCCAGGAAGTGGGTTTAGGTCTGAAAGAGGAGGTGTGGTGAAGAATGTAGGTTCATATGTCCAAATGGTTCCCCATTGGGATGAAGGCAGCAAAGCCAGCTCGGCATCTATGGCAAGGAGAGGAGGGAGGCATCACTCTCTAACAAGACTGCATGGTCCTGCAGAGGCAATGCCATCAGATACAATGTCACTGGTCAATCCTTGGACCTCCATGGCCATTGGGTGAGCATGGCAGCGTACTCCATCTTCTGAAGGCTGTGATAGGGAGGAGAATGCTCTAGCTGGGGTGTGGCACTGACACTGGTGGTGGTGACATAGGAAGCCAGAATAAGTGGTGGATGAGGAGCAAAGCTGGGATCTCAGGAGAGAGCGCAATCTGCACTATTGTCTTCTTGAACAGGTGAGCCATTAGCTTATGTGTGAGCATGGACATCGAGCTGCCTTGGACTGGCGCTGCTGGTCAATTCTCACACACAGCAACCCCCTGAAGACACGCACATAAATTAAGTCATCCCTCCCACGCTCGCATCACTCCCTGCCTGGTTGTGTGCAGCACGGGTACATCCATCACTGTGAGTCCTGTCACCACAAGTGACATGCAGTATTTTTGCAGCCACTGTGAGCTGAAGCGATGGTTGTCTGGGGCCATCATGACAAGCTCCTGCAACCAGTGCTCCTCCCGACCAGCAGTCTCCATTGCCTGCCTCTGGTTCTCGCTGACTTCAGTTACCATTGCTCAGAGCAAAGACAGATTTCCATGATTCTTTCCCTTGCTCCCTGCTCAAAAAGACGAATTGTTTCCCATTCCCTGGGCATTCAAGATGCAGAGGGAGTTCCCACGACTGTCCACGGGTGCCTGCAACCAAATAACAATGCCTAAAGGGAGCAGGGATGTGGATGTCACAGCATGAAGGGGACAGGAGAAGCAAAACTGTGCATAGAGCAGATGTTGGATGAGCTTTTCTCCATGAGGCCCCAAGCCATTGGTCAGTAGCAATAATTGAGCTAATGTTGATGGGGTTTGGTCCTAAAGGAACTCCCTGCTTCACCTCTTGCTGGTTTGCCAGCCTCGTGTTCCTAGAAGTGCCCCATTCAGCAGCAGACCCATCTGGACTCCCCACTTCCATAGCTCAGCAGCTATTGGTAACACAGCATGAATCCCTGGACTTCCTCTAGTGACTGCAGGCATGGCTGGGACTCCATACAAATGGGGAAATGTAAAATGTGAAACCTGGTTCGGGTGCAGCTTATCTTCATGCAAGACTTTGTCCCCTAGAGAAGGGCTCTGGCTGTCACAGTCTCTCCTCACCCATGCATTCCTGGGTGGTTTTGGTGGTGACCAAGGCAGTGGCTCCCAGCTCGGTGGCTGGCAGTGGGAAGCTGTGGCCGTGCTCCTTATGGTGGGGCCAGGTAGTGGCCAGCAGCACCACGTCACCCTTGGCATCATCCTGGCAGCATGGCCGCCGCTTCGCTCCGTCCCTCCTGGGCATCCTCAGACCTCCATTGCGGTGTGGGCAGGGGCCTTGTGCTGGGTCGGCATTCCCCTCTGGAGTACTGACATCCAAGCAGCCGGAGCTGGGCAGGGGGCCAGCATCACCCAGGCTTTCTGAGAGAGGGTGAGAAGTGGGGTCAGGCGCTGTGAGGGAAATCCTGGGACAGGGATCTCCCCACCACACTGCTTTGTAGAACATTTTTTCCCCAAAAAACATGATCGGGGTAGTGCAGCTGTGCAGTTGTGCCTCGAACCTCCTGTGAGCCCGTGCTAGCAGCAAGCACCCGGCATGATTGCTTCCCACTTAAAAATAGACTTGTTTACAAGTAGCAATGGCCACGTGCCTCCCCACACTTGCTGTCGTGGGATTTCTCCCTCTTTTGTTTTCAGTACTGTTCGTGGGGATCCCTGGTGGGGCACAGTGACTTCACCTCCTGGAAGCACTCTGTGGGGAGAGGCACAGCTCTATCCCTTGCCCCAACAATGGTGTCTTCAGGGATGACCCCATAAGATGCTCAGTGTTCTGTGTTCTGCTGATAAGGGCTGGCTCTGACACTGTCAACTCTTTTGGGTGGCAGTGGCACGCAAGTGTCAGAGGGTGCTGGGAACACCTTATGGGGTGCTCAGCATGGTACCCCAATTCACATGTCTCCCACTGTGTATGTTTTCATGTTGCCCTGTGCTCAATGGGGAGAGGGGTGATCTCTGGGGCACCCCAAGGAAGATGTAGGAAATCTGAGCAACCCCAATGAGCCAATAGAGTGAGCACAAAGTCTCCTACCTTCAACCTCCTGCTCCGTCTTCCTCCTCTTCCTCCTCCGTTTCCCCAGCTTGAAGGCAAGGAAGCCCCAGAGGGCAGCCAGGGCCAGGAGGAGCCCCACCAGCGCAGGCACCCCAAAGATCAGAAGGCTTCTGGGCAGGTCCATGGAGGGGACAGTGGGCAGTGTGTCTGAGCTGGGCATTCCAGGGGCGGGCTCTGCTGTGGTGCGAAATGTCGGCAGGGTCAGAAGGGGCAAAATGGCATTACCAAGGTCTCCCAACACTGGAGCTGCAGTCATGGAGCTCCATCCCACCTCCATCGCCACTTCCACCGTGACCCACAGAAGGTCCCCTCCAAGCCCACCCCACAGCGTCCTCCAGCCCCCTTCACCACCCAACCCTGGCCACACTTACTTGTGTTGTCCCCGAACAGCTCGGAACACATCACGCAGGACCTGGTTAGGGGGTCAAAGCACTGGGAGGAGAGGCAGGAGGCACCGCCGTCTACTTTTCCTGGGGAGGCCATGGCCGAGTGCTCCTGCATGGCTCGGTGTAGAGCGGCTGCCCGAGTGTGAAATCGCAGAGCCCCAGGGCGGGTGGCAGAGGGAGATGCAGTCTGTCGAGCTGCCTCAGCTCCCCTGGGGCTCCGGGTGCTGCACTTCCCTTGGGGCGGATCTTCGCCCAGGAGGAGGAGGCCAACAACGCACCCACTGACAGCCCCTCTGCTCCAAAATGTGATGCTAAAATCTGTCCTGCCCTGGCCCACTGGTGTCACCTCCCCAGCTGATGTCACCCCCAGCCCCTGAGTGTCCAAGATCTACCCCAGCCTCCAGTGTCAGGATATTTGCTGGCGTCCCCTCGCAGAAGCCCCCTGATGGGCTTCAGTCCCACATGGGCTGTGGGACTGAAATCCCAGGGCCAGGTGCTCTGCCTCACTCCAAGACCGACACAAAAGGGCTGAACGTGCCCACTACACCCTTCATATCATCAGCTTAGGCCCTTGGCAAGGAGCGTCAAAGCCCCTTGGTGCCATGTCTCCAATTCTTCAGGGATTTGGAGCTATCTCTTCTCACAGTAACTGGGAACAAGTCTGGTCCCAAAACCCTCAGAGAGGACTAAATACACCATGAAAGCCTCAGGTCTCCCTCATCATGAGCAAGAGATTCCCTGCCACTGACACCCATATGTCAAATCCTGGTGGTTGGGACCTGAAGTACGTAAGGGTGGATTTCTGCTTTGCAGGCGGCTCCTCCATCACAGAATATTTTAGGTCAGAAGGGACCTCAAAGCCCACCCAGTCTCACCCCATGCCATGTGCAGGTCTGCCTCCCACCAGCTCAGGCTGCCCAGGCCCCCATCCAACCTGGCCTTGAACCTCCAGGGATGGGACACCCACAGCTCTCTGGCAGCATGTGCCACTCTCTCACTGCCCTCTCAGTGAAAATTTTCCCCTCAGTGTCTAAACTGAACAAGCATTATGCCCCTTCCTCCTTCATCCCACAGGGAGGGAAGGACCTAACCACGCTGCTGGCTCACCCTGCAGAAGGAGGCCTGCCTGCTGCCCGCTGCAGCCCACGGGCTCCTCCCAGCACAGCCTCTTCCTCCTCTGGGCACGTCAACTGGGTGAGTGAAAGTTGTGACCAAAACTGACTGCTGCCCACCAGCTCCACACCCAAGGTGATTTCACTTCCCCTTCCACCTCAGAGCCCAGCGGCCACTTGTTGTCCATGCCTGGTGCCCGCATGGCTCCGTTCTCCCCCAGAGCAGCGCAGCCCTGGCCCGGTGACTCAGTTCTTCCACTTCTGCCTGACTCAAAAGCAAACTCCCTGAGTACACCCTGCACTTCTCTCTTGCTTCAGGGCCCAGTGGCGAACTCAGTGCCCTCTGCATTGCCTCAGGTACCCATAGGTGCTGCTTCTCCACTGAGCCAACAGCTTTGTGCCTGCTGCCAGCTGTTTTTTCACAGAATCGTTTGAGTTGGAAGGGACTCTTAAAGGCCATCCGATCCAACTCCCTTGCAATGAACAGAGATGCCTACAGCTCGATCAGGGTGCTCAGAGCCCCCTCAGAGCCTGACCTTGGATGTCTCCAGGGATGGGGATCCACCACCTCTCTGGGCAACCCGTGCCAGTGTCTCACTCTCCTTACACAGTAAAAAACATTTTCATTATATCCCCAATCTAAATCTCCCTATCCCTCATCTTCTGCTCCTCTCCCGTCACCCACTGCTCGTTCCCATTCCATTCCATGCATGTCTGCTCGTGCCCAGGCCAGGAAAATGATGTTTCAACTCGCACATTGCAGGGTTTACTCATGGAGAAAATCACCGCTGACTTCCCCGGCAGCGCTCACGTGTGAGCTGCGTGCCCAGGGCTCCAGCCTCCGCCTCTCCGGCCCTCGTGGCAGCTTTGGGAGTGGGGACAGTGAGGACCTGGTGGCTGGTTAGTGGTGATGGGCTGCTCGCATCTAGGGGTGCTTGATAATAGCATAAATGCATAATTAAAGAGCAGAAAAAATGACTCACTGGATAAGGAAATGTGCCTTTCTTATCTTTGCAGAGAAATGAGTGCCCCGGGAGCTGGGAAGCCTAGCTAACCAAGCAGTTTTATTAAACAAATAAACCAGCAAAAATATCAAAAGAGCTATTTAAAAGTTACGGCTCAATCCTGGAGCTGGAGAGGGCTGTATTTCCGCACTGCGCGCCCCAGCCCAGGAGCAGGGCCGGCCCTCATCCCCATCCCTGCGTGAGCAGTTCCTGCAGCCCCACGGCGGGTACAGTGACTCACACATGCTCTCGGGGCTGTCTGTGTCAGAAAATATCCACCAAAAGTACACCTTGTGCTCGCGTGCACCGGAAACCCAACGACGTGTTGGTTACAGAGGTGTTTATCTGGCAGACCCACTGACCTCAGGACAAACCTCTAACACGTGCAGCTCACATTTGTCCCATTGGCCACAGCCACCTGCATATGGGGTAGGTGAGAGGATGACCTCCCACCCCTTGCCAGTATTTTGATTTTTGGCTTTTGGTCGCACCCAGGACTGCTTGAGCCAATGCTGTGCGGCGGGTTTGGTTGCAGGGACGGTTGGATGCCAACCTCAAGCTGGTTGCAGCCCTGCAGCACCGATGTAGGCTGCAGCAAGAGGAGCGAGCTGCACGTGGCTGGGCATGAGCGTGGCCCCAAGCTGGGATGGGGTGGGGGAGCGAGTGGCTGCTGAGCCCGAAAGGCCCTGCAGCAGTGAGCTTGGCACCACCATGCAGCCGGCCCCAGGCTCTGCTGGCAGCATTCCCTCCAAGTACCCACAGAACACAGAGGGATGGACCGCCACAGGTTGCAGCACTGAGGAGCTGTGCATCCATGCAGCGTCCCCCATCACCCCACTGAAAAATGCAGAGGATGAGGGCAGTGCAGTTTCTAAGTCCCTTAACCATCTTGTCTCTGAGCTAGCTAACTAGGACTGCAAATCCCTGGTGATAATCACAGACACCATGCCTGCAAGCTTTCCCTCGGACCATTCATTTCGCTTGATGATGCTTTAAAGAGACATCTAATGAGGATAATCTGATTCAAATCCCCTCTGCTTTTGGGTAGGCAGACCAATTTAGTCCCCCTCACACTCCTTCTTCCCCCATGGCTCTTTTTATTTCCCCTTCTCATATGAATCACTCTGGGGTTTCCTTTGCTCTTTGCACTGCTATTTCGATTTTTTGATATGACCACTGCAATCAATATTCACTCAGTTTAGAGCCTCATTAGCATGAAATCAGATTCACTTTTTACTCACATCCTCTTGGCGATACGTTGCTGGATGGCGCTTCAGCTCTTGCATCAGGTGCAGGAACATCACAACCTGGTTACAAACTTCCCTCCTTACCTGATTAAATCAGAACCGCTTACAGGAGATCCGCACACCCAGCCCATAATCAAGTCGAGCTTTGGGAAGAGAGAAGGTCTCAATCATAATTGGCTTTCAATGCAGAGCAGATGGTGAACGTACCGCCTATATAATTTATAGGACACCATCACTACGTGTTAGTCCCATGCAGTGGCTGAGCAAAACCACACCAAAGCTCAGCATGCTGGCAGCAGCTTTGTGCAGGTGAGAGTCCACACACATCATGCGTGTGTGGGCTGGGGGATGTCACCCATCTGCTTACATCCATGGCACAGGGCAGGGGACATAATGTCACAGCCCCCACCCCGGAGGGGGTTACCAGGACTGGGGCAAACGCCACCCAGCCCACCAACTTGTACACAAAGTAGGTCAGCATTATGCAACATCTGCACACAAGCAGCTCCTCGGCGTTTCCCCAGGAGCAGCTCGCACGCAGCAGAAGGATAGATGCTGGGGTGCTGTGAGGCCAGGCACCAGGCTTTGCTGTGCTACGCTCCTTTCAGCATCTAAAAGGGGGCTATGAGAAAGAAGGGGACAGACTATTTAACAGGATCTGTCAGGATACGACAGGAGGAGATGGTTTCAAGCTAAAAGAGGGGAGATTTAGACTGGACGTAAGGAAAAAAGGGTGGTACTGGGGCAGGTTGCCCAGAAAGGCAGTGGATCCCCGTCCCTGGAGAAATTCAAGGTCAGGCTGGAGGGGCTTTGAGCACCCTGATCAAGTTGTCAGGTGTCCCTGTTCGTTGCAGGGGAGGTGGATCGGATGGCCTTTAAAGGTCTCTTCCAACTCAAATGATTCTGTGATTTTAGGATTCTCTGCTTGCACGGCTGCTCATAGTTTGCTGGGGCTTCTGAAGGCTGGGAGGGGAGAGGGACAGGCAGAGCTGCGGCACCTCTGTGTCCTCATTGCCCAAGACTCTCTGCCCTTCTCCTCAGCACCTCATGGCTTCCCCAGCTTCAGCACCTTTGATCAGCACAGAGCCCCTGAGTCACGGGGAGAATGAAGTTTAATCAAGCAGTGCTGGCCCATGGCTGTGCAGAGAGCCACAGGTAGCCACAGACAGCACCCAGCTGAACACAGCTCAGGCTCCACATCTGTCAGCTCCGCTGAGCTAAAGAGGGAGCAGAGTAGGGGAAAAAAGCCATGTGTATTCATGCTGGGGTGATGCCAACACTGCTGTCAAATGGAGGCAAGCAGCCAGCACAGAGGCGAGGAGAGCTCTGAGCTGACCACTGCCAATAACAACAGCATCTCACGGACCCCTCAGCCTACATAAGAGCTTGTGGGTCACACCATGAGCCCCAGAGCACGGAAGCCAACATGGCACGTTTATCTGGGCTGTTTTAGGTATTGCCTGTGCTCACAGCAATGTTCCTGCATGGTTCCTGCACACAGAACACCCGCCCTTGAGAGCGATGCCTCAGCTGCTCAGGGCACAGCTCACTGCAGCACAGGATGCAGGGGGACAGAGGACACAGCAGCCCACGCACAGGGACCAGCTTTCCCAGGGGGAGGTGACTTCTCTCTTTGTTTTCATCTTCACCCCACCTCAGCGCTCCTTCCTGTGACGTGCAGAGCCCCCGGGGCTCTTGCACCCAGCCCGCAGCTGCACCTGGCCCAGCGGGGACGCGTATGTAAAGCACAGGCTCTTTCACACACTGCTGACTTCCTCTTGCCAAGGACACAGTGAGGAAGATGGCCACGGCTTCTGCGGCCGCCTGCAGAGTCAGACGTGCCATACGGCCCCTCGTGACGTGGTTAGCCTAAAGGGGACCTCAGCACCACGGCACGTGGCAGCCCCTCCTGGAGCCCGTGGGCCAGGAGCTGCTTGTTTGAGGGGGCTTCACACTGCTCCTGTGCTCCAGCTTGTCACATCCAAACCAGCCCGAGGGGAACCATCCTGCCTTGCATCTCCGTGCCGTATTAATATTTAACGGTGAGGGAGAGAGAGCCAGAGACTTTGATTTCTCCCACCAGCCAGCTCAAGGACAACTCCACAGCACAGGGAATTTCAGTGCTTCAGAAGGTGGGTTCGGGCCGGTTCACAACAGAACTCAACATTGCATTGCCCCAGGAGAAGGGTGAACTCAATACTCCACGAGAAGGGCAGGAGCTTGGTTTTAGCCCCCTTACCACAGGGACGAACACTGAGCAGCACAGACACACTCCTTTACCTTACCCCAGAACGATGGCAAACATCAAGCTCTGCTCATCAGGACAATGCCAGCCCAGATTTGCAGCCCCAAGGACACCAAAACACAGTGCCAATGTCAACTCACTTCCACTGCAGAGGAGGCAGCTCCTGTTTCATGTGCAGTGCCAGCAAGGCGCAGCGAATTTTAACACACGTGCCCGGAGTCATGCAAGAGATCAGCTACAGAGACCAAGCGAGCCCAGGGATTCTGGCTCCAGCTCTGGGCTGCGCCAGCTCTTGTTCTCTCTTGCATATAAATCCTTTTTCCCCACCAGTGAAGGACAGCTGGTCAGCAAGCAGAAAGTGGCAGTTATTCAACAGCCGGCAGCAACGTGGCACATCAGCGCAGGGTGGGAAGCAGAGAGGGCTCGGTGAGCAGGGGGAGCTGCCAGGTGACTTGGGCCAGCAGAAGGAGGCAGAACAGCTGGGGTCTGACCTGAGCAGAGCCCTACAGAGCTTCTATAGAGTCAAGAAAGGTCAGAAACCCCACAGAAAGAAACACCTCCTCCGCTTTCATGCTCTTCCCAAGGCATGCAGCAGACCAGATACCTCTGCCATGGCTCTGCAACTCAGGACAGCACAGCAGAGTCTTTCCTTGCCCCCCTATCCCAGCCAAGCCCCTGCCAACTGCAGATCTCATCAAGTAGGGACATTTGGGTTTAACCAAAGATCTCCAAAGCTAATACTAGAGTTGGCCTTGAATCTAAATCTCTACCATCAGTTTCAAGGTTTGGAAGGCAGGCAAATTGCCCGTGCTGGGCTTATCTCTGATTGCTGTTGCAGGACAGAGATCATTTACTCCAGGCCCCATAACATTACACAGCCTCTCTCCCCTGGTAGCACAGACTGAACATACCATGTGTCTTATTATGCCTAAAAATTGGTCTGATTTAACTAATGCGGTTGCAAACCCAGCAGAAAAAAAAGCTTCTCTTGGAAAACCTGGGCCAACAGAGAGCTATAATCCAAGCAGCTAATGCTAACTGTGCCCATTTGTGCTAAAATCTCTTACAGAGCACCTCCATGAGCAGCTCAGCCAGCCGGGTGAGGACACAAAATCTTCCTCCCGTGGGTCACACTGCAGCAGCAGGCAAGTCCTCATTACAGCCTCACTCAGTGCTGCATGACCAAAGCTCACTTTAGTGCAACCGGTGTAAGCTCTTCTATGCTAATCAAACTGCTTTTACACTAATTTCACTGGCACGCAACTGACAAAAATATGTCCACAAAGTAAAGTAGCCAAAGTGGCAAAGCTCACAGGTACCTTTGCTAGAGAGAGGGAGATTTTTCATTGTAGACCTTCAAAGAAATAGGGAATTGAGGCACAGAAAGATAAAAAAAAAAAAATAATCCATAATATTTCTATTAGTTTAGGTTTCAGCTAGGCTGACAGGCTCTTTTGTGATGTTTGAAGACAGCAGAACCTGAGTGAGCAGCCTTAACTCAACTCCAGGCCCTCCAAATCTGTTCTGAATCCAAGTGCTACTTTCACAAGGCCTTTATCAGATATTAGCACTGGCTACTCCATCTAGATGGGGGGTATCCTCAGCTGCCTCATCTGCTCAGCATTGTTATGTCCTGCCTGAACTAATAGCTGACAGTTCCTAGAGGTATTTACACAGTTGTAGCTGTAGCTTTAGATGTGTCCCAATGACTTTCAGTTGTAAAACATGATGGACCTGAGACACAGTGTCATATTCTTAGATACGCTCCACTTCCCCTGCCAGTTCTATTAAAGACTTTTTCCTAAGAGTAAGAAAAATATTTGCCCCTAGGTGAAGTGAGATGTTGCTCTTAAGGAACTAGATTTTATTTTGTACCAGCTAGGACTCAGCCACCTGTAGGCAGTACCAACAGTACCTCTCTCCTTAGGAAGAAATAGAAGGAAATACCGTATCTGATCCACTATGTTTGAAGGTGTCAGACAGCAATACATGGGGGTTGCTACAGGGGTGAACCAAAGAAATTTTCATTTTCACCAGTAAAAATACGGATTTTACCCAAGCCCGGGAATTTTCAGGGCGAACCGGAGAGCAGCCAAGGAGATGAAAGTCTCCTGACCTTACAGCAGTTGCAAAGAACACACAAGAATCACTCTTTTCTCATTTGGTGTCACAGGCTTTCCTCCCCTCCCCTGACTGCACCTGTACACTGCGAGCGAATTGAAACCAGTCTATTCTGAAACACGGTCTCATTTATTCAGAGGAACCCAAAGTCAGAGTGAAGCTCAGCCAGCATAACCAACAGAGAAACTGGTGTTTCAGTCTCTGGTGGTGAAGTCCTTGCAGGCACTGGCAGGATCGCAAAGCAAGCTGAAAGTAGGGCAAGCCTATTAAGCTCCCCATCCTTCTTACATGGCCATGAGACTTCGCACATCTTTCTCCTCTGGGTTTTAGCCATAGTCCAGCCCTTTTGGACACCATAACACAGCTGAGCGGTTTAGCTCCTTTGTTCCAGCTGACAAACAACCTATCTCTCCCCTGCCAGCAACAATACAACTGGAGCTGGGATTTGTGTGTCCTCTGAGCAAGGATACAGGCTTTGCGTCTTGCTGAGCTGTCTTTGCAAGGACTGCCAACACTCACAGTTGATTAAGCCTGCAATGCTGCTTTCTCCTGCTCATAGACAGATGTCAGAAACAAGCTAAGCAAAACAGCACATGCAGCTACAGCTCCGCACCTAGGAACATTAAAGCAGACTATTAAGGATTAAGTTAAACCGGACGAGAGCTTAACAGATTCTGTCAGAACTTAATTTTTACCTGGCATGCAATTCTGAATAAGAAACAGCCCAGTATTTCAAGAAACAACCTATTCTGTAAGGTGGCTCAATTCAGCCTACGGAAGCATTGTATTTTGAAAGGTTTTGCCACCACCATGTGGCGGAAGCAGTGACTGCAGCCTACCAAGTCAACTCATAGGATATTTGAAATGCCAGCAAGGACCAGTTCCACTGCCTGGTCTAATTGGGAAAAGCATTCATGGGTTTTAGAGCCCATCTCACAGACCTAAACAAAGAAATCATACACATTAATATTATATATTTTATTAATTTAAAACCCCAAAACACACTATTGACTGGCAGTAAGAATAAGGTATGAATTACTGCTAATAAGAAGCTATTAGTTAACTAATTGCACACATCATATGCCCAACTTGCAAGAGTCACCGTGTGTTTTCAGTATGCTGCTACAGTCCAGTTGGCTTTCATCTCTGGTCAGCTGCAGAGCCTCATCCCTACAGATGCTGGAGGGAAGAGTGCAGTCCTGCAGTTCTCTGAAGCTGAACTGCCCAATTTGCAGAGGCTTGCTGGAAGCCAGCAACTTCCATTATTCTCAGATTTGATTCCTTGGGAGCATGAGAGAGAAAAAAAGAAAAACCAAAACAATTCTGTGGTTTTAATTTGGGAACAGGGGCTGATTTTCAGTAGCAACTGCATGTTTCTCCTACTGCGGCCTGCCTGTAAGGGCTGTAACCCAAGTACTGCCACATCTATTACAGTCCTCCTCATTTCTTCACTCGCAGAAAGTTTGACATCTTCAGAAAAATCTCTCCTTGGTTTGCAGGAGCTGACTCACAGCAGCACAGTTCACAGCTGTTCAAATCAAATTATTTTGGGCTTAAGAGATAGAGCCTTTTTCTCTAAAGATTTAAAAGAAAGCTAAAGTGCTAGATTATCTTCTTCAGTCCCTTCCTCCCTAGTTATGTGCCAGGCATGGAAATGCTGAGCCCTTCAGTGGGCAGATGCTCACACAGCTGGACCATTAACTGCCAATTGCAGCATATCTTGAAGCTGAAGGACTGCCTTTCTCCCTTGTTACTCTCTTGGTGGGGAAACAAAATCTGCAGCGAGGTTCTGCATTGGTCCAAGGTGCTATATTTCTGTTGAGAGGAAGCAGAAGCCTGCTGCCTACAGAAATTAAGACACTCAACCACGATAAGCAGCATCTGGGATTAGCTGCGTGTTTTACTGAGAGAATATCAGGAGAATATGTCAGTCCTGGCCACTAGCAAAGTGGCCGAAATCCAAAATCCATCACACAATGGCATTCAAATGTAACAACAGGTAGGGATCCCTAATTCAAACTATCCTCTCCTCACCTATACTTTATTCACCCAGTAGGAACCAAGATTTTTTTTTTTTTTTTAAATAGACTAGCAGCTACAAACAGCTCTGGATGAGTGGTTGTAACAAATCCGGCAAGAAAGCTTCCCAATGCAATTCCAACTGCAGCAGCTCAAAAGCCTGGAAGTAAAGAAAAATGATGAATCTGGATAAATTCCCACATCAAGAGGCTAATCACCAGCAGAGTTCCTCATCAGCAAGCTGAAGTACAAGGCAGAAACTCCTGGTACACGACCAGCACAGATCTGTAGCATCCGGAGAAGTCGCTGAGCGGTGGCAACTCGTATCCCTTCCAGCTGGAAACAGAACAGAGAAGTTACTTAATCAATAGGAAAAAAAAAAAAAAGAAAAGCAGTGATTAACTGTGATAAAAGAAAGAACTGGAACCAGCTCTAAGTATGATTCAGAGCTGCTAGTTACAGAAAACACCCATGAGATTCATTTATTCCCCGAATGCTAGAGGAGGGGCAGAGTTATGCCAGCTGAAAACCCTAAGAAAGTTTCAAGTGCTCAAACTCACTGATTCTGATTTGCTGAGAGAGGCAGTGGCAAACAGGACAGCCAAAGGCACAAATATTATCTGCTGATAAGGAAGCAATCCCTGATGATGGAATGATTATTAAATGGAAAAGGGTGTAACTGCTGCATGCCAACTCCTGTCAGCTTTTCAGACCAAGTGGATAACTGGAAAGAGTGGCAACTCATACTACAAAACAGCATGTGAAGCAACAAAGCCTGGCTAACAGGAGCATTGTGTGGGCAAGGACACACAGCAAACAGCTCTGGGGCTCCCAGAAAGAGAAAACACTTTGAGGAACAAATGTACCAAGGCTTTGCACATCAGAGAAGCTTTTCATAACTTAGGCCTGGTTTTCTGAGACTTTGAAGTAGCACCAGAAGGTGCAAGAAATCTGTAAGAATATTTCAAGGACAGTCGGACTCCTGTACCTATTCTTGCAGAAAGTCTGGTCTCTGACACCACTTACATGTGGCAACAGCATATTTATTGCTAATGTAATGATGTTACTGAAGATCAGAGAGCAATGGAATTCCCAAGTCCCTTCAGACACCAAATAGGCAGCTCACCTCCAGCTCACAGAATATCACAGGACTGCAGTAGTCTTCTCCCAGTTTCCAGATGGCATTCATCTCTACGCTGCAGTTGTTCACTCTGCCAACTACAGAAGTTTTCTGCATTACAAGCCCCATTATCAACATCCAGTGAAGAAAAGTACCAAGAAATTCTGCACGTACAAAATGATCCACAGCTAATTTTGACAGCATCATAGAAGGTAAAGCAACAGCGAGCAGTACAAACAGAATGGTACAAGATGCACAGTGGAATTAGCACAGAAGTCTTCCATAATACTGACAGCAGGAATAGTATCGTCACATTACTGAGTACTGCAATGTTAACATTTGGGATAAGGGATCAGACAGTACTCTATCAGCAGGACAGAATCTTCCACTCGTTAATCAGAAGGCCTGACAGAGTATTCATGTCTCCAAGGGCCTCAGTCCATCAGGAGAACCACAGCACAAGACCACACTAAGGCTCTTTCTCACCCCTATATTAGGCCTTCTGAATCCCAAATTCCAGGGACACAGCACTTCTTTTACAACACCCAGCAAGATGTGCTGGCCCTCTCAGTTCCTCAGATCTAAAGTAGAGAAGTGATGCAGGAAAGTACCCTCTTCACTCAGGAGAGAGAGACAGAGAGAGAGAGAGAGAGAGAGAGAGAGAGAGAGAGAATTATATGAGACACAATGGGGCCAGACAGCACACAACAGGGATCACAGTCTTGTACTAAAACCCATGCTTAATAGTTTAGTAGCTCATCCACTTAAATTCATTTTATTACCACAGTATCATATGCTCCTCAATGCTAATTGAGACTATCGTTAAGAGTGATCTGCCGGAACAGATACAACAGCATTCTGGAATGGCACAGAAAAATAATTATAAATTAATATCACAATTTGTATTCAGGAATGAGGGAAAGGAGATCTGAATGGCAAAAGCAAAAAGGAAAGGGCAAATGAGAGAAGAGAACCATGTTTTACCCAAGGAAAAAAATAAGCAAATGAGCTCAGACACATTCAAACAAAGATTTGATAAATCTACTGGCCGCTTCTGTTCAGTTTCAAATTAAGCCACTCCTTTGCTTTAAGGAACGCAATAGTGAGCTGTTCTGCTCAGAGGGGAGGGAGGGGGCAGATGTCATACGTACCCCCTGTGACAAGGAAGCACACTTTTCCCAGGAAGAATCTGACATCCACATAAGCTAGTGAAGCTTGAACATTCTTCAAGCTGTCAGAAAAGCACAGACAATCCAGTTGGACAGGGAGGTAAAACCAGTACAGCATGAGGACAAAGGGAATAACTCTCAGAAGCACAGTTGGAAAACCCGTGATGTTAACATCTGCTGATTTGTGAGCCAGCAGAATTACGCTAAGAGCATGGCATCAGGGACCTCTGGACTACCCACAGCTGTTTAATAATCCATAAAATATCCTTTCTACTCAAGACTCAACAGTTAGGCTTAGTTTGAACGGCGTCCTAAAAGGTTTGCGAATGCTAAGCGTCCAAATTCATTAACATCCAATGAGACTTCAGCACTCCTTAGGCTCTTTCAGAAAAGCAAACCCACACATTTCTGCAGCACCATCTGTGCTGTAAGCATGCAGCTGGGCCTGTCATTTTGGTAAATGAGAGCCCAGGATCATCAGCCAAAAGTTAAGTAAAAAGATGCTGACTTTGGTGATCTAGCAAATCTTTGCTTATGGCCTGGAGACACAAATACGATTTCTACAAAGATGAGACAAAAGACATCAGCCCCTGCAGATCTTTCCTTTCTGACAGGAGACTTGCACAAAGCTGATGCCACATGGCCAGCAGTGCCAGTGAAATGGAACACAGGCACAGCAGCTGGCTGATTATTAGGTAGAGACATTCTACCACAGCAAGTCTAGGGTTTAAAAATCCAATGATTCCAACACAATAAAAATGTAGATTTAGCCATGAATTCAAGAAAGAATATCAGTTTGCACCCTTGTATTTATGCCCTTCTTTTACCTGTATTTGCTTTTGATGTCAATAACAAATGCAATCAGATCTATCCTGGGCCGAAGGTGATCCCTCTCTGGAGGTAAGGGGAGGGATGATGCAAGGTGGCTGAAAGAAAATAAATTTGCCAGTTTAACAAATAGCTTGGCAAGGCAGCATCCACTTAATCACAACCACACAGCCATTGCAGCTCAGCACATAGCACATAACCAGGAAGCCAGCTAACTGTGAAATAATTAGGCACCAAGGAGATATGGAGATTTTTTTGGATTCTCATCTCTCTCTTAAGCCTATTCTGAGCTGCTGGCAGCCACATACTTACTAATCCCAGATGTTTAACAATGGGAGGCTTAACATAAAAAGACTCCTAGAAGAAAAATTGTCCTTATAGATGCGTATGGCAGTCATAGCAGTTAACTCTTAATAGACCTTTCCAATAAAGCGAGCTCTGATGCTCCATGAGTATGTTTTGCTACTCACTGCTTTCTCAAGTGAGAAATCAGACACGTATCGCTTGTATAGCTTTACAGGGGAAGTGCAACTGGGGGAGAGCTTAGTGCTCCTGTGATACCACTACTCTTCCTTTCACTGCCTCAGAAGTTATAAGGATAGTTCAGGTGTCCTCTCACGCCGCAGTGCCACTGCTGATACAGCTGTGGGAGGAAGCAAAGGCTTGTATCCCTTCCAAAGGCATCAGTAGTGTACAGAGTATCACAGAATGGATAAGGCTGGAAGAGATTGGGGAAGAATACTAACAGCACCACATTTTTTTGGAAGATCATAAAAAAGATAGATTAGAAGAACAAAACTCCCAAAATTTCCATCTCTTTCTCAACACACTTCATCTCTAGAAGCCAAAAAAGAAACACTGCTTTTGGCCTGCTTGGGGAGAGCCACTTGTAGCAATTAGTCTTAGAGACGGCACAATTTGTCCCAGTTTTCTTTTATCCACGCACAGTTTGTAGCTTTGTCTGCCAGTCTCTGAACGAAGGTGTTTTGTTGCCTATAAACAAGGAAGACAACATTGAACAGAAGCATTCCAAAACAGCACGAGATACGAGCCAAGCGCGACTAAAAGGCGTGCTGTAATACAAACATCACCATGCACTGATGGCGATATCTGGGGAGAAAGAACAGTCAGGAGCCTCCAGACACGTGCTATGAGGTGTCGGTGCGAGGGGACACAAAACCCTGCAGTGCCTGTAGGAAATGGGATGCGTAAGTGCCAATTACTTCCACCCCCGCTTCCAGTGACAACCAAACCTCTTTCCCAGAAAGCTGGCCGTGCATTAGAGGGGCAGAACCACAAGAAGCGGACCAGCACCACTCCCTCCCCCCCCCCTCCTCACTCACATGTTGATGTTGAAGTCCTTCTTCTCGCGCAGCATGGCCTCGGCGAGCTGCTGCTGCGGGCCGCCCTCCGCGCCCACCAGCTGCGGGGCGACAGGCAGAGGTCACACGGGGTTAACCTCATTTGCATACGGCAGCCCGGCGGCCTATCCCGACGGAGCGGGCGGGGTCATATCTGCATACAACGGCCGAGGGGGAGGAGGAGGGGCGAGGCCACCGCCGCCGCCGTTGCGGCCGAGGATGTGCCCGCCGTGGGGCCGAGCGCTGAGCCAGCGGGGCCGGGCCGAGCCGAGCCGAGCCGAGCCGACCCGAGCCGAAAAAGAGCTAGAGGACCGGGGAGTCC
>JAOWBP010000001.1:43429555-43459085 GCA_028571105.1 Tragopan temminckii | reverse complement strand
TCCCATCCTCAGGGAAGGAATGGCAGCTGTTGCCCTAGTTTGTCTCAGGCCCCATGTCATGGCTCTGTCCCAGCTGCTGGTTTGGGTTTCTTCTCTTTAAGATCCCCAAGAGCAGTGAATATATTGCACTTCTTTTCATTTTTGAATTACTGCTTGTACCGTGTGGTTTTTCTCAGCTATACAGGACCATCCAGGGGAATTTTGGACAGAGTTACTGGCTAAAATCCTGTTATTAATTTTCTTGTAAGCAAACCATTTATATCCATATGGGGAAACTCATCCTGCTTTCCTAAAGCGTGAGATCAGCGGGACACCTTTGAAAATAATGAGGTGATTAAATATGGGTTTGGCAGTTGAAGAGATGGAAGAACCGTGATTTAGTTCCAGCATTGATTTGAGCTGTGACTTGGAGGCAAGCAATCAGCAGGCTGGCATCTCAGTTTCTTACAGCTCCTGTAAAATGTATGCAATGGGACCATTGGCCCTGCAGTGATATAGCACCTGCAAATCTAGGTGCAAAGTACAATCACGAGGACTGATACCATCATGATTGCACAGGAAAGATTAAGGTTGGCAAACAGGTATTGGGAATGCTAGCTTGCTCACAATTAGGTCCCCAGTTTGGGAGTTTATGAGTCCAAACAAATTCTGAATGTGCTTTGCCTCCCAGGAAGGCTTTCAGAGCTGCACCAGAAAGATGAGCTGCCAGAAGCATTACTTCCTGACCGCTTATTGCTATAGATCTCTGAGCCTTAGGAAAGGTACAACTGATGATCCATTCATGTTGCCTTCCTGCGGGCTTCAAGGATACAATTACTCCACCTCTGAAGATATTCTTGGAAACATCGCACTGCCTACTGTGTCACTCTGATTAGATTCATGGGTGAGAATGAATAACTGGATGCAAAAAAACAGCAACTGATGGAGAAACACAATAGAAGAAGGATGTAATGGAGAAGACTGCATGCTCAGACTGTTGTCTGCAAAGGTGCAGGTGTCTGCAGAGCAGGCTGAGTGGACAAGGAAGCTGTGCCCAGTGCTTGTAGGCTGCACACCGGGGGCTGCTTTGACATCAGTTCACGAGCTCTTCGGCTCTGCCCTTCATTAGTGGCCTATTAAATAAGCAGAAGATGGTCTGAAGAACCATCTTGATTCTGCAAGTACAGCAAAAATAACATAGCACTTCAACAGTGAAGGTGAAGCGTGCGTTTTTCCCTGCTCTTTTTGCCAAAATGATTATGAACACACTGCAAATTAAAATACACAAACACACAATTTTGGTGGTCTATAACCCATGGTAATCATTTCCAAAGGCACCGAGTGCTCAGCATTAGAGTACAGAGTTTGTTATTCTGTTATTTTCATGAATAACACAGTGTCAAGCTCGTTAGTGATTTTTTTCATGTTTTTATCTGCGTTTTTTATGTCAGCAAAACGATGGCTTCAACACAAGCATTTAGGAGTATTTATCAGTGCATTGGAAACACAGAAGATTATTGTGCTTTACGACCACAGCAGAACAGGTTGTTTGTGTTTGATGCCTCCAGTGATGATGTTTATGCTTCACAGATCCAAATGTGCACTGGAAATCAGAATGTATATTTATCAACAGGAAAACCATGAATAACTGTTCGTGTTTGAAACATTGGGTCAGCAATGCTCACAGTTGGATTAATAGCTGTGGGAGCATGTGGAGTGAAAGGGAAATTAGAAATGATGAAAATGCACAGAACTTCTTCATAGGAATTGTTCACCAAATTGCATGCTGGAATTCCATTCTGGATAAGCTGGTTACTTACACCCCAGCAGCTCTGGCAGCAGCATCTGTGCATCTCCAGCCCCAGATCAGAGCGCCTGGTCAGGTAAAACAAATGTTTGGGCAGTAACAGCACTGTAGGAGATGCTGGCTTGCTTGAAACACTAAAATTTGGAGATTTTGAAAGCCATGCTCCATCCAGAGATGACAAATATTAGTCCTTGCACCTATTAAGTACCATCCCAGCTGTGTGTTTGCTAACTCCTTCCAGCAGCTTTCTTCTGCATTGCTCAGAAATAAGGCACACTGGGTCATATCTAGAAAAATGGATATCCTCAGGCATGTGCTTAATTGCTTTGTACTCCTTATTGCTTATACCAGAGTCCAAAGTACCAAATATCGGGTTTGCTGGAAAGCAGGAAAAAGTGGGGAGCTTCAGTTAGGAACAGCATCTTCATGAGGAATTGGGACTTTGGATAGTTTCCTTCCTGGGAGTTGCTCAGAAACTGTCTAGACATGGCAGTGGGCACCCTGCTCTAGATGGCCCTGTGGGACAGGGGTTGGAGCAGATGGACCCAGAGGTCCCAACCCACCTCAGACACCCTGTGGTTCTGTGCAGTCCACTTTGATAACTTCTGAAGGCTTCATGCAGACCATGGTCTGTGCTGACTCCTGTCTGCAGAAGGAGGGAATAAGGCGTAGTTTGGGGTTCAGAGTAACTTCCCACTGCTGCTTGAACAGCCCTGCCTGCACTGGATGGTGGCACTCAGGCTCTCAAGATGTATCGCAGTTCAGGATTAAAACCAGTGCTGAATATTTTCAAGAATCTGTGCTGTCTGACTGCCCTAACATGCCATGTGTAGAGCAAACGAAGGCAATGATAGAGCCTTTATTTGAGAAATAGGTGCTATAGGAAAAAATATCCAAGAGGAATTAACTCACCTCTCCTGGTAACAGTTTGGAGAAAAGGATGAGCTGAGGAATGTGACCCTCCGCCGTTCATACTGTCGTGCTGCAACAGAGAAGGGTGAGGGGGGAAGGGAGACCCATTCAGACTCAGATGGCACAGGAAGTATTGCGGAGACAGAAGGGGTGGCTGTAACACCCTCCCCCTCCCCATCTGCTCCAGGCACTCACATACTTACTTAGCTCACCCGTTGGTTCAGTCTGTGACCTTAGAATTCCACTACACCATGCCATGGTGAACAGATGCCTTTATAAGGAAACTGGGGCTGGTCTCTCCAAATCAAATGGCAACAGGATGAGTGAGAGACAACAGTCACAAGCTGCATGGACCTCTTGATCTTGTTAAGCAATGGAGATAATGGAGATTTTCCTCAGTATGGGGGAAAAAAAAAAAAAAAAAGAACAATTCCAGAACTCCAGACTGAGTACTACTGAGTACTGAGAACAGCTGAACAGCTGATAGGCCAAAAACCCAATCACTGAAGTTGCTGAAGCATTACCACACTTGCGTAGCCAACAGTCACCAGTGCTGGTGAGCCTGGAGGTGCAGGGAATTTAAGGGTGGGAGGGAGAGCTGGGAAATGTGAGCTCCTGTATCCCAAATCCTTTGGGCTACAGCTTCAGAATACATCATTTGAGTGCCTCAGAAATGAATTCTGAATAGGATAAGACAGCTGCAAGCAACACAGGTGTGCAATGAACAGATTACCTGAAAGGAATGGAAGATTGGGAAATGCAGCAATGGAGTCCCCGCAGGACTGCATACAGTCCTCTGGGGACTCCATTATCAGTGGAAAGAATAATAATGACTTGGTCTGCTTACCTTTTGGGAACTGTTCTAAGCTTTTTGAGTCAGTCTCCTGGGATTTTCCAAATTCCCAGGAATACCTGTGTTCTCTGACAATTACAGCAGCATGAGCCATGAAGGCAGAGGTACGACTCAAATCCCAACAGTTACTGTCAGTGCAGCAAGGAAAACAAAAGGAAATATGAGAGCTGGTTGCTTCTCTCCTCTTTAAGTTGCCTTGTGCTGTGCAGCTACTCAAAGTTTATTTCAAGGCCTGGTGCTCAGGATGTTGTGGATTGAAAATAGAGACTTCTGACTGCAAGGAAGAGCTTTTTCTTGCATGATCGCTGGCTGTTTCTTTGTGCAGAGACATAGTGCCTTGTGGGAAACCTTGAATGGTAGCATTCAAGTGGTCCACGTGTCTCCTGTGCTCACTGTGGTCTGAGTTGCATTTTAACCCATATGAATAGACTCTTACCATCCACACAGGCTGGTCAGTGAGCACAAACATTACTCATTTTTCCCCAGCTATTGAACACCTATGCTGATATACTTACAGATAGAGATATAAGCTTACACATTAGGAGTTCATGTATTCTTAAAAAGTGAAGCTGTATTTCCTTGATGCACTTAGTGAAGAAAGAGGAAGGTTAGAGAGCTGTTGCAAATTGCTAGATGTTCAAACCAGCCCAACTGCTCCTTTGCTTTGCATCTTGAAGGACTATAAGAGAGAACTCTCCCAGGCACTTTATTAAGCACTTGACTACAGCTTAGGAATAGTTTTTGTTTGTTCTTGGCTTTGATCAGCTACTCTCACATCCCAAGCAACTCCAATAAATGCTGAAAAGAATTAAGGGGCAAATCTCTCTTTCTCCAGAATTGGTATTTAGAGATTGCACAGACCTTGGATGTCCCCCCAGCACAGTCAGCCCTTTTAATAAGCTTACGTGAAGCTCTAGAAACCTAACACGTTTCACTGGAACAGCACATGGATTCAGTGGCCCCAAAGAGGCACACATTCCTTTGGTTTTCCCGTGCCTACCTCAGTGCCCCATTGCACAGCTCAGCACAGACTTTGACCTCAGCAGATGTGGAAGCAGCTTTCCTTTTCTGCACTGATTGTGGGTTGCTATCAACTGGTTTCATAAGAGCAAGATAACATATCTGTGCTCTGAGATGGACAAACAAACTGGGATAACCCAGACAGCAGTGCCTTTTTAAGAAAAGCAAAATCTATGCTCTGTTTGGAACTACCATTTGGATGGGAAATGACTGACTCGCATTAAAGAATTGATTTGAGGCCTGTTTTGTAGTAAAACAAACAGCACAGAATGAAGTTGGCACAGTGCCTATGTGAGCACTTCTCCCAAAATTAACAGATGGACCTTCAAACCCTAGAGGCAGCCAGCAGGAGCCCAGGCCTCCACACGGCCCTCCAGTGCTCTCAGGCCTCCTCAGCCCCACACGAAAACCGCCCAGGATTTCTTCTACTGACCTGTTATTTCTCCATGGTTCTTCCTCACCATCAGGCCCTGTGGAAACATGGGCCTCACCTCCCTGTCATTGGGAGTGGGATTGTGGCCCTCAGGCAGGTGGCATCCATCCCGCAGTGTTAGGCCCCACCTGAGACAAACAGGCTGTGCTGCAGATGGACGCTTGCGAAGCAGGAGCCTTTCTATTAACCAACAGGCTATAGTCACTGCGGCAGATCACTCAGCATTGGGATTATTTTTAGCCATTTCCCTTTATAATTTGTTCATCTAGATTGCAGCAGCTCTGCACGAAAGATGCATCTTCCTCTGAAGCATCAAACCACAAACTTGATGTTTCTAAACCAGTCTTTCTTACTTGTCACAAGGAATGCTTATCTATCTGCTGTAGTGGCACCTTTTTCAAGTCTTTTTGGCTCCTATGGCAACACACTGCTCTTGCTTTCAGTAAAAGTGAGTTCCGTAGCAGCAGCAGTAGGCTGTGGTGACAGCAGCCATCAGTGTCCTTTTCAAGACTGCAGCTGCAGTCTCACAACTGTGGGAGCTGGTTCCTCTCCCAGAGTGTCTTCTTATCCAATGAAGCCAGGAACGTTGCACAATTGGAGGAGAACCATACACAGCCCTGGCAAACAGGTTAGAGTATGCAAAATGGGTTCATTCAGTTTGCCCTCTGCTCCTGGTTACTGGACATGCCTCCATCAGCCGTACTTACTTTGCTGCAGAGTGCAGCTCTCTGGATTCTTTTCCAAATGGTTGGTTATGGTTTTGCCATTTATCACCTGTACACTTGGCAGTTTCTCCTCAGAAGTTTTAGCAAAACAAGACACCCGCTGAGCAGCCAGACTCCAACACCCGTTTCATACAGCCACCTCCTTACCTCAGCTCCATACAGCCAAGACATTACACAAAGAAGAGTTACGTTAAATTGTAGTTTCTTTTCTGCTTGTACAGTCTTGACTCATTTTTAGACCCACTTCCTCTTGCCATTCTTAGTTTCCTCATACAACACTTGAAAAACAGATTTAGTCTGCGTTCCTGTGTTTCTTCTTGCTGACTACAAATGGAAGGACAGTCCCAGAGTCAGCTTAATATAATAACTATTCATGGTAATGCCAGTGGGTCCCCCAAAACGTCCTGAAAATAACCTACTGTCTGTAAGAATCCAGTGATGTCACCGCTCTAGAGACAGAAATATATTCCCGGTGCAGGAGTTTAGATGGAAGTCCATTTCTGTTTCCCTACGATGAACGCTATAAAGTATACATAAGGGCTTATTCTTTTTTAATAAAACCACTCAATGTGGTGACACTAGGGGAATCTAGTTGCTGTGTAGTGCAGACATATCTGTATAACACTGTACTTCTCTCTAGCATAATGTCTCCCAGCTCCCTCTCAGATGTCTTGGACATTTTTGCTGCTCCCCACTGAAAGATGTGAGACTGAAGTCATTTCAATAAAATTCAGGGAACCATTGTCATGATATGTCTCGCAGCCAGGAAGCACAGATCCCCACGCCCTGCGATCTCGAGGTTTGGTTAATAGCAGATATAGTTACAAGCCAAAAGTCAGTGATGGACTGCATGCAGCACTGGCAGATAAACTGGATATATTCATGTACAGTACAGGAGTAAGTGTACATGGGTTTTGTCAAGCAGATGAGTATGTCACCAGTTTGAGTCCTGATCCCCCAGCTAAAGTGGAAGATTTCCATCACAGGAGGTTTGCTATGGGCTGAAGAGTACTTTTTTCTTCTTAACAATTTTCTCTATGGCTGTGGAGCAGCATTAGCATTTCTGAAGGCCAAAATCTTGAAACCACAGCAGTGAAACTGAGTTAAGCAATGAACTACAAGAAACCTCTCCAGATCAAGGAAGAAAGGGAAGCAATCTCAGCTCTGAACATGGCCTCATGAAAGAAGTGAGCAGACCAGCAATGCTTCCCTTCAATTCAGGCCCCTTCAATGGAAGTATAAACTGGCATATTGGTCCCACTTAAGAAATGAAATCCCACAAAAAGACTAAGTAACCTGGTAACTTTTCAGTAGGACAGCAAAGTGAAACTTTTGCATCTGACCAAATCTACAGGCAGAGAAATAAATGAACATTTGTGTACAACTGCATTGTCTACAACTGTTTCATTGATCTTTAGATTGTAAGCAGAACCTTATCACTATGGAAACAATTCTTCAGTGATGTGTATCAGTCAAACTGGCAGAAAGTGCCTATGAGCTGCTGGTCTCCTGCAACATTCCAGAAGTTACTTCTGCCTTCTGCTTAACTGGCTGAATTACCTTGTTCACAATACGCTGTAGTAGCTCTCAAAACCAAACCAAGATGTTCATTACTGCAGCCCAGTAAGAATTTCACCTTGTTTCACAATGTAGAGAATTCTAACCCAACCCTCAGGTTGTAACACTTTCAGCTTCTCACAGGAAGATCAGCAGAACCTCAAAGAATTAACCACACCCTGGTATTTTCTAGACCTGTAACTAAACCTGGGTTACCTGTACACCTGCTTTTTTCACAAAACTTTTAATTGTTAAAAAAATAAAATTCAGACCAATTATAATTGATCCATTTATCCTCAACCACCCAGCCAACCTGTTTCAATTCTGAAGGCCTGGTATCTACATTCAGCTTTCTATACTTTTAGATGGAGGCTTGCTTTTCTGTCCAGTCTGGTAAGCTGGCATGAAGGTCAAAACAAACCACCTCTGTGCCCCAGTAAGCAAGTACTTCCACTGTGCCCAAGACAACCACTGCACTCAGGGTACCGTATGCAATTACTGGTAAGTTATTAACCAGACTGTCCCAGAATGTTTTCCCCCTGCTGTCTCTACTGTTATGCACATTAGTTATGTACATTTAATTATGTACATCTAGTGGGGCATGGTAGCAATGGATTGATAGCTGGACTAAACGGTCTTTGTGGTCTTTTCCTGACTTAATGATTCTATGATTACAGATTGTACAGTGCATTAAACAGTCATAATACCAGGGCTGTCATTTAGTTGCCCATTACCTTCACAGCTCTCTTCCCCACCATCCCTCATGTCCTACTGAAAGTGCTGTTCTTGAGCTTGGTGTTAGCTAGACATCATGAACTACATGTATTCTTTGGCCCTTGAGTTTTTTTTTTTTATCTCAATATCATTACACATCACCAGTGTGTTCCTATTCCAAAGGTTCAAGAGCATCACAAACCCAGATAAAATCCCCAGTCATTGTACTATGTCATTGTACTCCACTGAGCAGCGATGACCATCACCTTCTGCAGTCTTCCTCCTGTGGTGCACAATCTCATTATAAACTCCACATTAGTCTGTGCCTTGGATTCCCAAGTGTAGATGTCATTTGCTATAAAAGTCCACGATGAACAAATCAGCAGCTCCTGGTTTCACAATATGCATGCTGTATGTATCCCAGATTGACCATCAATACCTGCAGAAATTTTATCCTCCTGGCCTCCTGCTGAACCCTCATCAGCTCATATTTATAGACATCCTTTGCATACTTCATCTGTTGCACATCCTTTTAGGAAAAAAAAACAACAAACCAACACCAAAAATCCCACATCCTTTTCTTTGACCATGTTCAGCAGTGTTGGTTTACTCCGGTTAGCCGTCAAAATGTTCATTTTTGAACAGCAACTACTCACTTTGAAAATGCTGTTGAACCATCACCTGTATTTCCTGGTAAGCTGGTGTTAGTTTCTCTCATTTTAGATATCACTTGGAGAAACATTTGGAAAATGAGCTGCTTTATCCAAACTCCTGCTAGTTCATTTCCTCATCCAAGCAGGTAATTCCCAAGCTGTTTGCAGGTTGCTGATTTTCTTCTTGATACAATCTCCACATTTTACAGTTCTGCTGCAGGTCATTCCTGCTTCACAAATTCTAAATTAGCCAAGATTTCCAAACCTTTCTCCCTTTCTTTCAACTCTGACGTATCCATGGTATCAGGCTCTCATTGCTTTTGCAGGGTAGAGCTCGTAAACATTTTGTACATGGCTTTCAGAATCCACTTAGGCACTTTATAGCTTTCTGATCCAAGAGATTTTTATTTCCAAGTGGATTTTATGGCTGCTCTGGATCATATCCAAGTCCTCCCAAGAAGGCATTAAACATTATTTTAGATTCCTTCCAGCTTGGCTGTAGAGAATCGTTGCAGCTCTGCTTCCTGTAAAGGCTCCAACTGCCGTGCAGATGGTCGACTTGTAGGGCCTCTGTTGGGGGAAACACGGCCCTTACTTCTGACAGCAGTACTGACAAAGGGCCATGTGGAAGCTAATGAGATGGGTTCAAAATACTTCCCAATTGGAGTCCAGCGTGGTACCATTTGTTCTTTTGCTGTATATGACTTCTGCTGCTCTTCATCCATGGTGCACAAGGAGCTACTGCCAAGAGGAGCAATAAGAAAACCCTTCAAGATGCCTGGCTCCCACCGACCCCAAAACCTTCCTCTGCTGTAACACCACCCCAAAGTGCCAAAAGCATAAATTCCCAGTTTTACCACAGTCTCCTGCTGCTGCTGTAGTGCCACAAAGCTGATTCCTCACCAACATAGATCAATGAAATAACTCTGTTTATGGTTTTTTTTGTTTGTTTTGTTTTTCAAAACAGGTAGAATAGAACAGACACTAGGAAAAAAAATTTTTTTTATTCAGTTGAAAAGAAGTCATTTACTCAATCACATTAACTATGCTAAAAATGATTTTTCTGACTACACCAGCAGTTAAATATTTTCAGCACCAGTTCAGGACACATTAGTGACATTTATCACAACAGGTCTATTTCTTAATGTAGGACATACTAACGTCAGTAGCTGCTACTGGGAAAGGAGTAAGCAGAAGACTGCCCTTGCTTTCCAAATTCCTATAAGCGAAAGTAGCAACTTCTAGAAATAAATAACTGCCAAATGATCTCCCAAATCTTTAAATCGATCTTTTAAAAATAGAGTTAAAATAGATATCTTAATATGAGCTATCATAGATATTATTTTTTATGTGCTGAATACTCCAAAACGCGAGTAGCTGAGCAAGCATCCAGTACATAACTTTTTAAAATAATTCTTCCCTCCCCACAATATCAACCCCCATTTTTTTATCCAAATCATGCTGGTTAGATCCCTATCTATAGTGACTTCCCAGTAAACACCACGCTGTTATCACTAGGATATGCCACCATCCTATGAGTGAAAGAAGTCAGTGAACCGGTGAAATACCATCTCACGCAAACACAAAATTTATCCAGTCATTGGCTTGTTATCTTGGAGCATCAAACAAATTCTAAGCTTTTATTTTAAAAAGCTTTTGCGGTCTTCCTCTTGCTGGGCCAGTTCAGAAGGTCATCGCTGAAGGCAGAAGTGATGAAGGCAAAGAAACCAAAAAGCAGCAGATAGTAGTGTCTCTGTCCTTTTAAACAAATCAAGTTCGCACAAAACAAAAGGAGATAAGGTTAAAATGAAGTTTATTAGTTTTTTTTGTGTTTTTTTTTAAGCTTTTTTATATAAAACTGTTTGTGAAACAGCTATTTTATTCCCATGGCAGAGTGACCCCTGAAAGATGCACTAACCCCTTTCTTAAGGCCTTAATAAGAAAAAAACTGTGTTTTTTTTTTTTTTTTTTTTTACGTTTCTTAAACCCAAATGTTTACAGTTACATAATTTACAAAGAAACCCACAACAAATAACCATATAGTGTAGCCTGTTACATTGACATTCCTTCTTCCTTCTTCTGGAAAAGCAAAACATAAAACAAAAAAGGGCTAAGTGGATTTTCTGTCCACTCTGAAAACACATTGGTTCCACCAGCGTTCAGACTTCCTTCACAGCTCCCCAGTCTGGCAGGTAAAGCACACCTCCCCACTGCCTCCAGCGCCAAAGGCAGCTCCTGGCTACGACCTGGGTTGCGTGCTGCAAAGGGCAGCTGCTCCTTTCTCCAACAGGTAGTTCCCACATGCAGGAGGTGTACACTTGTGTGCATGATCTAAGCAAACAGCAGTTTCCTCTTACTTCGTGAGCCACATGACCCAAGGGTCTTCAGATGTTTATCAAGCTCCCACTATCAACACAGTGTTTCTTAAAACTATGACCTCCCTATCCCACACACACAAAGTTAAAACGTCCCACCACCTGCATCCATTCAAACATTCCTCCCAAACCCTACAAACAATTTATCCTGTGATTTTGTTTTCTTTTTAAAATTGGACTTCCTTGGATGTTGTGTGAAAGAAAGAAGGCAAGAGGAAGGGAGACAAACCCAGTCCAGACTGCTCCCAGTACCACTGTTCTTTCCTGCCAAATGTTAGGCTCCATGAGCCTTGCTTGATTTTGGATTTAGTATTTACTTCAGCTACAAATTTGTTTTTTAAATTTATCTGGGTTTTTGTTAATTTTCATCAAAAGCATCAAAAGGGATAGCGCACCTTTCATTTAAAACAAAGTCTTTCAAGACTAAAAAATAGATCTTTATATATATATATATTTATCCCTCCCTCTTTAGCTCCCCCCACCTGTTTCCTTTTTCCCCCTCCCCTTCCCACTGTCACTATGGAGATTGTGTCCATGGAAACAGCTGGTTCAGACTCCTTGGTCAGATTCTGTGATGTCATCGGTCTTGAGTGTGATGTAAGAATTGATGAAGGAAGTGCTGGCATTGGCAGGCACGTCGAGAGGGGGCATGGCTGCACAGTGGGAGAGATTCCATTCAGTCACGAATGTCCACCGCTTTTTATCTCAACAGCCTAACCTGAAAAACAAAGTGAAACCAGTAATATACAGGAAGGCTCCATTGCCTTGGTCTGCCAATGCTCCCCTCACATTCTGGGGAACATATTCAGCAGCCTACCACAGTAACAGCACCCAGAGCTCCAGGTTTGTAGACTAAAATCGGACGCAAGTGCAATGGTAAGTAGTTCATAAAAGCAAATCCAAGTAACAACAAGCATCAGTTAAACAACCAGCACAAAATGACAGAGCCCAGCTAGAGAGGAGTCCACAAGGGCAGAGCTACCCACACCCAATTCAGCACTCTCAAACTTCCAGCAGTGGGAAAGGAGCTTGCTCACCTCATGTTCAGTCCTCATCCTGACTCTGAAAACTACAAAGTGTCCAAGCATGATCAAATACAGTGACAGCTTTGGGACACCACACCGTCCCTTAGGATTTGGACCCAAATATTTTCATACAGGTCACCACACTGCCATCAGACAGTTTTCAGTGAACATGACTCAGAAAATGAAATTGGTATCGACACTACATGATCCAGTCACAGGGATCAAGTACTTGACACAGCTGGATTTCATCAGCAAAAGGCAGAGCTACAGTTAAGCTAAATGCAGATAAAGTCATATTTATTTATTTATTTATTTATTTAGTAGTTGTTCTAATGGCAAGGTTGTAGTGGCAAAAGTTCATGGACAAATGATGCTCATGTTGTCTTTCAAGACATGCATAGGAATGTCCAAGCGCTTGGCATACTCACTCTCCCTGTCCTGAAATTCCGAGCTTAGAGAATGAACTCCAGGAGTTCAGTAAGTTGGTAGAGGTGTAGTTCAAAAGTGGAACTACAGATAAAATTAAAATTTAATTTCACTAAGCCACAGTTCTCATTCTTAACATGCACTGTCGAGAAAGCAAAGCTTGAAATAATAAATTCCTTTCTTCCCTTCTCCCACAGCACAAGTGAGGCCCAGAGGCAGCTGATTTATTTAGAAAGGTTAACACTTTGATGTAGCTTGTGTAAATCCCTCCTTACCAGTCACTGAGCTCTGGGTAAAAAAAAAAGCTGACAACGTAAGTGACGCACACAAAAAGCAGCTAATAGCATTAGAGGTGTGCTCGTGAGTAAAGTAACATCCATGTTTATGTATAGCTGACAATTACCCCACGAGTTCAAATGTGATGGAAATCAATGCCCTTCTGATTATCACTACACCAATTAGATTACAACCCAGCAAGCCTACCTCTTGGCTGATAACACCCCCTCATAAAGTGGAGAAGGGTCAAGCAAGTGCATATGAAAACCAGACAGGCAAGCCATGGAGTTGAAACTCAGGAGGAAAGGAGGGAGGTTCAGGCAGCTGACCTTTGCGGAGTTCGTTACTGTGCAACTGTGAGTCTGCACTGAAGGAGTGTCAAGGCCGCAGTGCTGTCTCTGGCTGCCATACAAGTGCTGCTTGCCCATGCCTGGAATCAATCCAGAGCATCAGGCACTGGCTCAGGGAGAAATCAGGCTCACCACACAGAGCCCTTCTCCACTCCTGGACAGGTTCCAGAGCACTAGACCCTCTCCAACAGTCACTCTCCAGATCTGGATGTGATCCAAATGTTCTAGAGGCAACTGGCTCAGGGAGAAAGAAGCAACAATCAGAGACAGAGTACACTGACTTGCCTGGATTTTATCCAATACGCACAATTTTTCCTAACTTGCTGGGCCTAGGAATGAACCAAGACAAAGTAGCCCAATAATCTAAGAGCTGACTACCACTTTTATCTCTACACCAAGGTCAGTGGAATGGCAGCTGCTTTTCTACCAGAAGTGCTCCTCTAAACTTTGCTAATTGCCATCATAATACAGCAAACCTTTTCTTAAGAACTGTATCTTTTGGATTTGCATGGTTTTTGCTTTGGGATACAAGGTCAGGCTGGATAAATGAATCTCTAAGACATTCTCAGCCCCCAAAGGAGGAGGCTAAACAGGACCTTCAGATAAGAACTACTTGAGGCCAAAGTGGAATTGGGAAGAAATGATGCCTTAGAGAGATTCCTAAAGCACACAGTGAACATGGTGCTGAGATTCCACAGCTTGCAAGGTCTTAAGCCAATACATTCCTATGATCTAAAAAAAAAAAGAATGAAGGGAAATGATGCGGTAAACAAAGCTGCACAAAGGTCTCTGCAACACATTAATATTCATTAGCTCCTTAAAAAACTAACTTCAAAAATCATCACTGAGAAGGCAATTTCTGTCTTCTGCTACTACACTGAAGAACCAGAATTCTCTAGTTAATCCCTCGTCCTTCACAGAAAACCACATTAAAAGCTCCTTCTAGTTATTTAATTGGAGAAACAAATAAGATTATGAAGTGACAAAGGTGCTTGGGAAGCAGTAAAATGGTGGTGAGGAAAAGGGATTGTTAAAGTCAGGTCAGACAGCAGACATGAAACAGCAACTACACCTGCAGTGCTGCAACAAAAAGACAGAGAAAAGGCCAGCTAAGCAAGAAATGCACCTGAGCACTGAAATGGAGTCAGAAGACTTTTTGGGACTAGAGTTTATGGGCAAATGTGCCAAGAGGAACTAATCTGAAATCACTTATTCCATTTAGACCTCCCTGTTGCCACCACACGGCAACGTACTTGATGGAAATGAAATAAGAAATCCCATTCTCATCATACCCACTCTAATTCCCACCTCTTCTCACTCCAGACATACAGCAAATCAGATTAAGAAAATGATCCAAATGATACACTAATATGGCAAAACACAATTTTCAGACATCAAATATCTGACGAAGTTCACACATGGCCTCCTGAAGACTTGGGTGAGAGCAAGCATGTCCAACCAACTCATGGCCCACAGGCTGCACGTGGCCACCTCCTGCCCCGTGCTATAAAGGCGGCATCTCTTCCCGGTAGAGTGGCCCCAGGCACATACCCATTGCTCTGCAGCAAACTGTCAGTGTGTTATTAAGGCTGTGTCAACCGAAAGCAGGGCACGGGGAGGGTAGTGCTGTACAGTGTTGGCTCAACTGATGGCAAATACCAGTATGTATTTTGATACACTGGCTAAACACAGGGCTCCAAACAGCAAAGAATACACAGCTGAGCTTTTCATTTTGATATAGGAATTTGAAAACAGGTTTCAAGATTGCAAAAAAAAAAAAAAAAAATCCATTTATGTTTGCAACATTGTTTTGAGTTGATCTAAATACATTACCTGCAAATTTTCAAATAGAATGTATACAGTTGCAATCACATATTCAACTCCAAAATCTGATTGTGTGTTTTTACCAGACTTTCATAATCCCTCTCTTTCCAGAGAGAAATATCCTTCACTATACAATCACACCGTATTCATGTCATCACTTCTTGGCGGTATACACATTTTGAACAACTACTGTCAAGGATGAACTAGAGGAAGTGTAAAATTTCATCAAAAAATCTCTGATGAATACCTTGAGACCTCGCTATGAATTGCAACCACTGCCATCGAACCAGGGTGATGCATTCATTTCACAAAGTCACATATCCCATTAGTTTTATGTTTTTGCTCCTCTCTTTTTTAAATTGTTTTAAGAAAAATATTAAAAATTGTTTTTCTACTTCTACTCATATTTTCTGAGGGCTGCTCTGAAAGTAATGCCTTCTGTTTTATTATATTGGCCCACAATGTCAGAAGCGAATGTTAATGGTATGGCAGTAGAAAGTGAACCTTCCCACCAATATTCCCGTAAGTTTTGTTGCTGTGTGACAGAGGGCAGCAGAGGGGCAATCTGACAAATTGGTGTCTGACGTGGAAGTGTGTATGAAGCAAAGGTGAATCACTGAGTTCCTCCATGAGGAAAAAGTTACACTGACGTTCACTGATGTTTGCTGAATGTTTATGGGGCAGTGGGTGGTGTGTTTCAGCAGTGGTCACCTCTGCTGGAGCAGGTTTTGATGAGCACGGCATGTAGGTTCTTGTTCATCGCTGGCAAAAATGCACAGCTAATGGTGATGACTATGTTGAAAAATAGTATTTTGTAGCTGAGAATCTGCTCTATCAAACAGCTGCTGTGCTCTTTGTACCTCTTGTATTTTCCATGGAAATAAACAGGAAATATTACTTTCAGAGCAACTTACGTATATGTGGCCCAAGACAACTCCTATTCACTCAGTGCTGTCCAAACAAGCCAAAACGTTGGACACCCATGAGCTAGATAAAGAGGGAGGCAGGAGGGAAGAGCAGCTAGGGAGCTGGGGCGTAAGAGCAGAGCCGCTGCCTCCCATAGCCCTTCTGGCTTTCGCTGACCAAACACCGCTACAGCTACCTTGGATACAGAGGGTAGAGCTGTAAGGAACTGGAAGAAACATCAGGAAGTTGAATTTGTGGTCGCCTGGGGATACAACTCCACCTTCTCTCACCCACAACTACTTGCAAAATAAAGAAAAATGCTATCCTGAAAATAGAATGCACTCCTGATAAGATCAATGAACTTATTCCTATATTTACATTTCTGGAAAACAGGTAAATCAAGATAGATTGTAGTAATCTTGAACTCATCGGTATCATTAATTCTTTCTCACAAAATTTAAGACACCGATGAACTTGGAAAAAAGCAAAAACAAAAAAACCCTAGAAACTTATTAACTACCAGTCACTTAAGGAAAAAGCCTTCAGATTGTTAAGGACGTGATATTAAAGGAGATTTTTGCCACTGGCTTAGCTGGGAGAGCAATAGGGCAGCTGCAACAAGCTTTGTCTCTCACCACTACTCAGAAGGAACTGCTGTGTACAAAAAACCTCATGAAGTGACTAGCCTGAACAGACTGTAGCAGGAAAAAAAGAAAACCAAAGTTAGTAATTACAGATTTGCTGCACGTACATGAGATCACCATGTTATCTCTCAGAAGTGGGGAAGAGCACTGCAGGTAAAGGAGCCACAGGAGAAAGCAGGTGGAAACTGGAAGCTCTCCCCAACTCACCTGTGCTTGCTTTTATTTCCATTCCCAGGAGTACACTTCCCCCCTCACCCCCGCTCCGACTGCTCTGTGCTGAGGCTGCCTTTCACCATCTTGTTCTGCAAGGAGGGAAGAGAGCAAGGAAGGAGGGGCTGACAAACCAGCAAGCCAAAAGGAGGAGGAAAAAGAAAACAAGGGAGAAAAGGAAGACAGGGGTAGGGAAAGTGAACATACAGAAAGTGAGAGAGAGAAAGAGAAGTCAGTATTGAAACCAGACACAGATTTTCAGACAGAGTTTTCCCTAAAGCAGGTAAATTTGCAAAAGTAAAGAGTTTGGGACATGGAAGCCTGGTTAAGAAACACAGAATTTAACACAGAAAGGTAGAATGAACTTAGCAGCACCACTTAAAACTGCCCCATGGATAGCTTAAGACGATCTAAGACTACAGTGCCACCAAAAGGTGAGGCATCTCATCCCCTGCGCTTCCCTTTCTCTGCCTCTGCATCCTCACCAGGTCTGCTGCAACAGCACTGTGATGCAGCACACAGTGAGCTGGCTCTGTGAGTGGAAGCAGAACCCTTCAGAAGATGATTAGCTTTCAGACAGTGTTTTTCCTGTGATAAAAGCTGCTATTTTGCAAAAGTAGCACATTCAGGACATGGATGGTTGAAGCATCAATGCTGACAGAAGGAAATGGGAAAGCCCACTTGGGAACACAGGGAAAGGCAGGACAGGTCCCTCTGGACACAGCTTGCTTATGCCTGAAGAGTTAAGCGCAGTTAATGAGGCAAGAAGCACCTTTGCTCTCTGGGAGCCACTTATTATGATGAGGTGTATTTACTGATGTGAGGCCTGGACTGAAAAAAGGGTAAGAAGCACTATACTGGGGACTCATTGAGTGTCAGTGGATTTATGAAGTTAGCTCTTCCACCCATTAACTAAAGAACAGAGGAGTGAGATATTAGACAGCTACTAATTAGCTACTAATGTTCAACTGCTGCTACCTAATAGCCTGGTTTTAAATGGCCTAATCTAAAGTGTCTTTTCCTTTCAGTTGCTCATGTTCATAGTTTGCAGAAAAACTGATGTAATTTGTTTTCCAGTCACTCTAAAGCAGTAGTTTTCAGCCTTTCTGGCCCCACCTTACAACTGGCTGGAACTCCCCCTCCCAACTACTACAATAAAAGGAGCAGGGCAATACTGTATGCTGCCAGAAGTGATCAGTGAGTCACAGAGCAAGGGCTGAGTCACATACAGGCAAAAAAAAAATTAAAAAAAAAAAAAAAATCCCTGCTTGACTGCAAATGATTCATGTATTTACTAAGCAAATAACAACAAAGTGCAGCGTCAAAGGTTGCTGATGCTGAATTTCTGTATTGAAAACAACACAGCAGGTGTGCAAGTGGGACAGTTTTGAATAAAATCCACAACTTTTATTGCTTCATGAAGTACCTTAGTCAACATATTTAGCAGTCTACCCCCTCCTGCTCCCCAAGATTACTTTAGAAATCAATGTGCCTTTTCACTATAATCTCCAGAAGTTGGATTCCCCCAAGTAGTTTTTTCCTTTCATGGTCTGGGCATCACCAATGCAAGTGCTAATACTGGTGACCCAAGCCAGATATGAAAAACTTCAGAACTATCTTTCCCTTCAGGCAGTAGGCACCGAAAATAAAAGTTTTCAAAGACGTCATCTTCCTGTTCTCTTCAGGCAGGTATCCAAAGCTGGGCAGCAGAGGGCACTTCTGCTGTTGCATTCCACAGTAAGGAGAGCTCACCCTTTCAATTTTTGTTTGGGGAGATCTCCAATGCTGCAGGCTCATGCAGCATTAATACATCAATTTAAACGTGCTGTAAATTTTCAACATTATCTCCACAATTGCACAGAGTACGTTATTTTCTTTAATATGATGAGAAGTAGGCCAGTTCTGGATCACAGACTCACTGCTCCCAGAATCTTTCAGCGCATTTTAAATACATCTATCTAAATACATCATATTGTGGTAAAACATCTAGAAAGTACTATGAGACTAATTCTTTTATGTTTACAAAAGACAGATTAAAGATAATCTGTGAAGACAAAAGACCACCAGATGTCAGTCTAATTCTAGGCAGAAAAGAGATCTGCAGACAAGAACTAAATGGAGACACTAAATGAGAGTAACAGAATTGTTCCCTATTATCATTTATTTTCCAGCACGGGCCATCCATGCTTTCACACAATTTATATGGCATCCAACTGGCCACAAGCGTAGCCATTTTTCTGGAGACTCCTGAGCATTTAAAACCAGTGGACAGGTACCCACAGGGTCCCAGAGTTGCAATTTCACTTATGGATAGGGGAAGTTGGGGGACAAGAGAGAGGATGGATATTCCCAGCCCTTTATCACATTGTTCATATGTACAAGAGAATATGCGCTATGTCTCCTCTTTCCACACAGAGCAATAGAAGTCCAGCACCACTGGTCTGCATTCAGCGAAGTATATCCAAATTCTGGGCATAAGCATCATGCTGAATCCGTCACCAAAAACAGGAAACAATGAGTCTTTAGAAGAGTCAAGATCCAAAGAACAGCCAAACATATATCGAAGGATTCTAGTAACTACCACTTAACTAGATGTCTTGGTTTCAGCTGGGACAGAATTCTTTTCTTCCGAGTGTCTGGTACGATGCTGTGTTTTGGTTCGAGGACAAAAACAATGTTGGTAACACACGGATGCTTATAGTTACCTGCTAAGCCAAGGCTATTCTCAGTGAAGGGCCTACAGAGCTGTCAGGAAACTGAATTAGGACAGCTGACTAAAACTGGTCAAAGGGATATTCCATACCAGATGACATCAAGCAGGAGTTCTGAAGGAGGAAGTTCAGCTCACTGGGGCTAGCTGGGCATTGGTCAAGGGATGGTAAGCAATTGCTTGCACACCACTTGCTATATATATATATATATTTGTAACAATTTTCCTTTTGCTTTTCTCTACCTTAGGAAATAATATATCTCAGTTATTAAATTCTACTTTGTTGTTTTTTTTGTTTTGTTTTTTGTTTTTATTCTCTCCCCATCCCACTAGGAAAGGGGAGAGTGAGCAAACGACTGTGTGATGCTGAGCCACCTGCTGGGTTAAACCACAACACTAGGACAAGGTATTTCACATAGACAACAATGGTTCATGATATAGTCTAAATGTTTCCCAAAGCTGTTGAAACCTTTCCTTGAGCTATTATTTCTCCCTTCTTGCATCCTCAGTAAATCCAAGGAAAATAAACCACAGTTTCAACGAAGCACTTGAACAGATGCAGTGAGCAGTGTTTTTCTTCTATCACAGAAGACAGGAAAAAAAGCTGGTTCTAAAGTGTCATCAAGGATCTAAAGAATGACTGAGCAGACATGGCAAAATCTTCATTTATCTTCTTAAACTCCCTGTATTCTTCTTAAGTTGATGTTTGCCCCCAGAATATACCACAAGCACACATCACAGAAGAAAAAAGCACCTCTGATTACAGATGTTATCCAGGTATAAAACTACTAAAGCAGATTTAAATACCAGAAGAGGACAGCAAAAAAACAGGTCTAATACAGGTGAGGATTCTTACCTTGTGCTTGGGGCACCTCACTGAGAAATTCTCTTCATTTAGTAAACAATCTAGAGGAGGAGAAGACAGCAACTTATTACATTTTTATGAAAAACAATTTGAATAATACACCACATGTGTTAATTGTGCTTCTCAGGCAATGTATTTTTCATTCAAATATTTTTTTTTTTGTTAGGAATACTATCTTATCAGCAGATTTGTTCCTTCCACTCCCGAAGTAGCAATTAAAATTACTACACACCCCAGTGTCACCTGGGTAACCAAACCCAAGCTTTCCCAGCCTCCTCTGTATCCAAAAGAATCGCAACAGTAAAACTACAAATCCTGCAACCTAACCCCCTTCATCTACTCTGGCCTTCCTTGCACAAGGAATTCAAGCACATCCATCCCATCCAAACAGACAATCCCTGCTTTGCAGGTCATAGGAAAATTGTTGTCTTTCATCCTACCCCAACGCTCTGACAACAGGGGGAGTAGGGGTGACTGTCCCTAAGTATGGTTGCATATGACAGTTTATTTACAATCCCAAATCCTGAAGATCAGTTTACACTTTGACACTACGTCTGGTAGCTGGGTCACTCATGCTGCTCTTAGATCTGCTTCCATGATTTGTGCATGCAAAGCTTCTGTGATCTAAGAAACAGTTTAATTAATGATTTAAACCTATTAAAAAAAACTGGGGCACCTAAGTAGAGCTTGTTTAGGATTCTACAAAGCAGCTCAGAGAGCATTCCATCGCTGGCAGTGCCAGTGCAGGTGTTGCTACCTCCCATCACCTCCTGCACCATGGGCACTGGCTGACACTAGGAGAATTCAGCAAGTTGCCTATGACCTTCCATCTTCTCAACCTATCCAAACAGCCAGCAAGGAAAGCGGTGCAATGGTAAATAAAATGTGCTAATTTAAAACGCTCTTAAGTATGTAGCATAACCAGCGCTACCTGCTGTTTCAATCTGCTGGAAGAGTTTAGCAGACAGCAGGAGACTGCAACTAAAGCTTGAGGGAAAGGCTTCCTAGACACCCAAGCCTTGGCAGAGCATCCCTCTGCTATGCAACGTTTATGTTCCAACACAAATGCCTCTGGCCTGAATCAAAGGGAAACAGCGTGCAGTGGGCAAAGTTAATCGAGAGATTTTAGCAAAGAAGAGTAAAACCTTTAATCCTGCCAGGGATAACGATTTCATATGCAGCACTAACAAATAACAGAAAAGAAATAAAATAAATTGTCGTCTTGTTGTAATGGCAGGAATTGTACATTTTGACTATATACTGAATTATCACTGTATAATACAGTAATCATTAAAAATACATAGAGCAGTGATCAAAAAATATACACAGCATGTTAGAAAAGGATTTTTTTTTCTTGGAAATTCGACATCAGTAATGAATGCACTTCTCTATCTGAAAGGAAGATGGCACAAGTATTAGGAAGGAAAGTCAGACACCTTGCACTTCAGGCTTGATAAGAGAATGGAGCTCTGTTTCTTAATAAGTTTGGCATTTTTTCTTGTAAATACTAATAACAATCCCAATTAATGACAATTTTTTGTTTTTCCTAAGGGACAACTGTAGAAAACCAACTGCTCCCTACAAAAATCAACAGAACAGCAGTAAACCAGAAAAAATTGTTCAGCATTACCAAGCTGGCCTGGGTTTCAACTGGCAGTTCCAAAGATTTTATATCACAGATTACAATTCACCACAAAGTCAGTAGACACGCAGCTATCATCAGCTTATCATGACAGAAAGGGAAAAAGAGCAGAGACTCGTCCTTGTTTGTACAGATTTTTCTCCATAAAGCAGTCAGGAAAAAGCCTAAAGCATTTCTAATGGAAGCAATTTTTCTTCTACAGGCTTCACGCTTTGTCTCACTCTCTGCATTCTTCTTGGTCCTTATCTTCAACGATACTTGTGAAGACATGGAATTTCTCTTCTCTGAAAATCCTTTTTATTTTGCTGCTATTCTTTTTTTCCTAATTTACAATCACCAAATGTCAGTACGAGCTACTCCCTGCACTGCATGCTGACGGTACAAGAGCGCTGCACCATCTGACTGTAGGTGGCGAGGAACAAGCCCAGGAAGCAGATAGCAAATTTCACAAAACAAAGATTCTGTTTCCATGGAGATATCTTCAGGACTAAGTTATCTTGAGACATCACAGGCTCTTTGTAAATTTGGACAGACAAAAGCTAAACACAGACAATGTTAACCACAGTCATTTCCATGTAAAAATTATTTAAGTGGCACTACTAATCTTGATTTTTATGCAAATGGCCAGCAGGAGTTCAGCTGTCTTTTGCACAGTTCTCTCGCACAGAAACACACCCTACATTGCCAGAGATTATTTTGTATGAGAGGAGATTAAAAGGAAGACTGAATTGGGATATACGAAAGCATCCAAACTGGAAGCTTAGGAAGACATGTGCCCCACACAGCAGCCACTTAGTGTCAGCTGCCCAAAATGTGGCTCCCCAGCAGGGCTGGCACAAAGCACAGCAAGTAGCTCAAGTGACTCTCAGGTATTGCACCCTCCAGTCCTTCACTGCAAATGTGCTGCCCTTCGCATGATAAGGCACAGGAGCTGATAGGGCCCTCGCTTCTAATCTAAGCAACTCAGAGGCAGAGAGACACTTCAGCTCAGTGCAGCCGCCCAGGCATAGGACACACACACTGAGTTTCAGCTACGGCATGCTCACACTTCCAGGGATGCCAGAGTCACTCTGTCAAGCACTTAGTGTTTATGACTTGACATACCCTAAAAAGCATTTCAGTAAGTGCTTTTGGATTATTTTTTTTTTTTCTAAGATACAGAAGCAGTCATATGTATTCTGAAGGCCTGAGCATGTTGTAAATGTCTGCACAAACTTCTGAGGACTCAGCAGCAGCTCCTCCTTAAAGGTGGCTGCATCTTTCATAGTGGGGCGGCTGACTTCAAAGTGAACTACCACAGGGCTGAGGGAAGTTGAGAAATACCTACACCTGATTCACTGCAGCAGCACTGCATCACTAATAAAAAGGTTTATAGGCAGACAGCAAGCTGATGAGAGAGAAGAGAATGCTGATTCGCTCCTCCAGAAAGCCCACATTTTTTGTTTGACCATAAATGAAAATGAAGTCCTATTCCTTACAGCTTGTTTCTTTTATACTGACTTACTGGAAGAGCATCTATAGATTAAGACAGCTTGATTATTCCCACAGATAAAAAGAACTGCAAGGAAGGTCTTACTGTCGTGTCATCAGGCTGAAATTTTCAATGCCAAGAATGTACTTCAAGCTGGGCTCTTCTGTTTGTTTTGGTTTAACACCTCAGCTAAAGCAGTCTAACCATTTCCTTAAAACTCTTTCTCGGAAAAATTACTCTGCCAGTGCTCAACGTCCCAGCAAACTTTCTCTGACAGACTCTAACAATATTCTGGTTTGCTATGGGACAAGAATTTTAGCCAAGGCATTCTCTTGCAACTTACCACAAAATCAGCAAATGTCACCCTGTGCAAGGAGGTAAGGGGATTTTAATCTGCACATTCTCAGAGAGATTTCTTCTATTTTAGTAGCTAAATCCTTTGCAATTTCACCAAATGTGCTTCTTCTTGGGCCTTAGATTTAGGCATCAGAGCTAAAAGCAGCAAAGTTGTCAGGGATCCCTTTGAAGGCCTAGGAAGTCTCAAGAAAAGACATGGCCATTTCTCCACTGCAAAATGGGAAGCCCTGGTCCAGAAAGCAGCAGAAACAAAAAGGCTAACGGGATGAGAATGTGGGGCTGGAGATAGAGTGCAAGCTGGCAGGTTGAGGAGAGTAGGGCTAGAAGTCAAGAGCAGGGAATTAAGGGTGAGTGGAATCAGAAGCATGTGATCCCACAGAGTAAGATGTGAGACTTATGCAAAGACTGAGGGAAGTAAATGGGACCGGCTGGGTTGGGAGAGAGTCAGCAGAAGGAAGAGAAGACTACATCAGGAGTGTGCTTCTGCCAGAAGACTGAAGACTAAGAATTAGTGGGATGAGAGGAAACAGAGGAAAAGCAGAATGAAGAGAGGGGAAGGATGAGGAGAGAGGAGAGAGAGAGGAAGAGGGAGAAAAGAGGCCTGAGTCCTTGTTCTCAGTAAATCATACTGTTCCTGGACTGAACACAGAGATTCACAAGTTTCATCATTCCTCTACTACTGTTTAAGTATGCTCATGAAACTCACAGCCAAAGTACCCCATCTCCATGCAGCTCTAATTCACCCAGTGGCTTGCAATTTATTCTTGCCGTATTACTCTAAGTGGGTAAACCAGCTTGGAATGGTGCCCTCTGACAGATGGCCACATGACAAAGCTATGTCTCATGACAGAATTTAGAGCAGAAGAAAATGAAGCAAGCACAGCCTTGGAACTCCAACACAGAAAGCTACTCTAAAAAAGCCTCAAAGGTTACAATGTCAAAATGAATGTTAGGCAATACCAAATGTAAGGTAGCCAACTTCAACGAATTATACGGTAAACATATTACATTACATTTAGCATGGATTTAATAGTATGGATTTAAGAGTAGGACTATACACTGTTTTTCCATAGAATACTGCCTCTTCCATGCATGGCACAAAACTGCTCTTGAGAATCAGTCAGGATTGTTCAGTAAATGTGTCATCTGGAGAATCCTACTGCATTTTCTGAAGTAGAGTTAATGAGGAAGATATATCTGAAGAAAAAGGACAATATCTTAATTTTGTTATCTGCATTTGGAACACAGAAAACGCTACATCCTGTACACAAAAATTCTTATTAAGCACATTGACTATAATTTTACCTTGTGTTTTCATGGCACAGAAAAGGTGAAGTCACAAACCAGAAACAAATCACTAAATACGTGTACAAGTTTGTTAATGTTCACAAAACTCTTCAGAGATGAAGATTAGAGAATTTCACAACTCTACTTTCTGAACAGAGATGGGGAAATTTCACTCACTAAAACACAGAATCACACAGTGTGGATAATGTAATGTTCATTAATGGAGTATCCCTTCATTCTGTGAGTTGAGGTGGAGCCCTATCTATCGAAAAATAAGTCTTTAATTAGGTGCTTACTATCTCCTAAGATACATTCCTAAGAGACCAACATTAAATTTACAAGGACAGCCTTATTTCTGCCCTTTTTAGAGTATGCAATTTCTGCAACCTGAATAATGTATCTTTAACGCTGTATTTCATGTACAATCAAGGCTTCTCCATCTATACTGCGGTATTAGTTGTATTCCACTGCAATACTGTTTGTATTAAATAAATTTCTATTAGAATAAAATGTGATGCGCCAATAGGGTAGGATTTCACAGCAAGAAGTGCAATGCAGTCATTCAGAAATGAGAAAACCTACTTCAAGCGCTGTAGTATTTGAAAAATAGCACAAAACAGGTGGAGAAGGAAGTGGTCTGCTGTGGAAATGTGATAACAAATTGGAAGCTTGCATTTGCATGCCAGTCAAGAGATGCAAACTTGAATCCTTACCTCCTTGTAATTGGACTAAGTTTTGTACAATGTGAGAAGTGAGTTACAGAATACTGGAAGAGCTGGGCATTATTTATTCTAAACTGTTTTGTTGTTGGTTTTTTTTTTGTTTTTTTTTTTTTTATAATCCAAGAATAAAGTTTATCTCCTGGGAAAACTTACTCTTGTACACAAAATACCAACTCAATCCCAAGCTCATAGCTTAAGATAGTTTAAAACTCACAGAACCTCTTATAAATTGTTGTGACATACCTTACATGCATTCCTCTTACCTTTCCTTGTGTCAGAGGAGACTGCACAATCCAAATCTCTTATTCTGTTTTAATTTCCAGACTTATATTAACAACATTCTAGTGAAGCTTTTTTCCTGCAACCAACTGTTCTGTTTTCTATACAACCTCTGTTCACACCAGGTAAACAATACATTCCATAAAGGCACATGTACTCACAGAACTCCAAACTCCTCCTCTAATCACTGAATAAAAGGTGTAAATTCTGCAAACCATTATCTTGTCCAATGATAAAAACTGGACCTAGTCAACAGATCAGCTTCTAAGGAGGGAGAAGGAAGGTTGTACTGCTAGTGGTACTGAAGATACTACAGACACTCTGCACTTGAAATCACTATTATCTTTATGAGTGATACTCTGAAAGAGGGAACGTCTTTCTGGTTGCTTGCATCCTTTTCTTTTTTTGCCATTCTCTCATGGCAGCTGGATTTCAGTTGCTGCTGCTGTGTTCTGTAAAAACAGTCTTTTTCTGCTCTTTCAGGTAGATACGTATTACTGCAAGTTCCATTTTGTCCCAGTGCATTACTGTACAATGTTTCTCTGATGTGATCCATCATCATTTCTGTTACTACATTAGTAGTTAGACATACAGTTAGCGCATCATTTCTTCTTACCTGCATCGATGGCACATGGGTAATGGTATCGGAAGGAGCAGCCTTTGTTGTAGCAGCCTAAGGTGGCTCCTGGTTCCTGGCAATGGGAACATTTCTGAAAGGGAAACCAAGAAATGGCAATGAAGACTGTAACAATAATTCCAAATATGTGCATTTTGCTGGGAATCAACCATGTTCCAGCACACATTTCTTGAGTATCACAATGTTACGCCTTTATACAACATAGAAAGAAAGGCCTTTTGAATAAAGGCAACATAAGCTGTTTCAAACGCAAAACTTTTCAGCTGTGCTTAACCAGGCAAGATAGACCAAATGCTCACACCAGTCATTCAGACAGAACACTTCTCTCAAATCCATCTCACTGACCCATGTTTCAGCACCTGACAATGACATCAGTGTTAAAATTGGAAAAGAGCTTTTTCGAATCTACAGCAGCTTAAAAATGAAAATTAGCATGACAAAGATGATTTAGAGGACACCATTAGTGTAAAAGTAATTTGCTGACATCGGTTTCATCACCACTAGCTGTTCCGGAAGATCAAGGCCAAGTTGAACATTTTTTCACAGGTGATGAAGAAAGGTTTACCCGAAGCAGGGGAAGATGCCATCAAGGAGAAATTCCTCATTGTCACAGAAATGGCACTTCTCCTGAAGAAGTGCTCACAGTGCTAGAAAGGTGCTACATATTTATTTTCAAAGCAAAAAGATTCATCTGATGAACACGTTCAAGTTCCATTACCTAAATCCTATCGCCTCAGTTGGTCAATGATGTATTTGATTGTATTACCAGACAGATATGAACGCAACAGGCTGAAACCCACTCACCCATTTACTTCCTCTTGAGTGACTTTACAGAAGTAGGCCTACAGCGCACCTCATTCAGACAACAACTTCTCTTACTGAGTGGATACAGTGAGTGATTTTCATTAACTAATCTCAGATCCTGATGAAAGCTGGCAAATTAACATTTTGCAAAGAAAAAACACCTAAGTCACATCTAGCAGAAGGCTGAGAGGCCACTCGTATTTGAAAAGTAAAATGCAAGAAGACTACCGGCAAAAAAACATTAACTACAACTTCTCAGATGTATCTAAGAAACATAGAAACTCTGGGTTTGCTGATAAACATGACCAACACAACATGGCTTCGTATACCTGGTACAATTCACCTTGAATTCAGGCTATGAAAAGTTGCTTTGGTCAATGATTGCACATGGATGAGATGACCTAAAATCGCTCCTCCTTTTGGAGAAACTGTTGTCAAATTACTTTCACTCCATCAACTCTACCAGCATGCAACAGCCGTACAGCACATGGAACAGATGTGCTTGAACCAGCAGCATACCTGGCACTGCACAAAAGCACCATTTTTCTGCCAAATGAGGAGGCTCATGTGCCAGGATGGCTGCATCAGCAAGACAGTACTTCTTACATCCCTGACTTACACACATGTGGCAGCGCAGGCCTGCAGGACAGACGTTGCCAATGATTACAGCCACAGAGAAATCCCTCACTCCAAACAAACAGGGTTTTGATTGCAGCACTTCACAAAAAAACTAGGAATAGCTGACAGTTGTTGCTCTTCCTGCTATTCTGTGTGATGCAGACAGCAATGACTAGGTTGCATTTAAACGACTGAATGAGGATGAAAGCAAAATTAGCTCCAGCCATAAACCAGGTGGCCCTCTTCAAATCAAAGCAGATGCAACTAGCAGCAAAGCTTGTGAGGTATCACTTCTCCTGACATGTACAACTCTAGTCTCAAATGCTGCCTTCTCTTTTCAGTTATGCCAAAGCTTTTCGAGCCTGATCTTCAACATTCCCTTTTTCAACATTCTGATTTAATACTGTTTCTATCTTCTAAGCAGTGAACGTGTGTCATGACAAACTTCTATTTATAATGTCAGGAAAGTGCCCCTGGGGCCCGAAAGAGACACCCAGGAAGCTTATTTTTGCCTGTAAGAACATGAATGCTGGTTTCCAAACATTTAAAAAAAAAAAAAAAAAAGTAAAACCTAACACAATATTTAAATGCACACTGAAACACATGGACCTCTGGCCAAACTGCAATGTAATTTGCTCTCTCATGGGAGTAAAACCAAGTTTCATGTATAAAAAATGGCTCTTCCTGGCTATGAAATCAACCCTATAAGATTATTGTGTACTGGCAGCAGTCCCGGATTCACCTATGCCAAGTATTCACAAAGTGCAGCTCGAGGAGCTCTGGATCAGAGTGCTTTACCTGCAAGCTTTATACTCCCTCTCAGATGTGACAGACTAAGATTAATTATTCTAACAGGACAGAACCCAAATCAACTATTCTTTTTGAACAAGGATATGAATTTCTAGCGTTGTCCCTCAGAGGCATTCTGTCCTCCCCACTTTATCTCATCTTTGAAGTACCACTGTGCCGTTGCAGCAGCAGAGGTCATTCTTCCCTGGAACACTGTGTCCTGCACAGAGCAGTCAATAGAAGCCTATGAACTGCAACAGCAGAGATTAAACTGCAGCTGTGTCAAAGATTTCTTAAAACTAAAAAGGCACATCGTAAGAGCACAGTGCGATACAGCTGAAAACAAAAAGAACCCTAGCAACATTTTTGATACTTTTCCAAATGTTAATTTAGTCTTTGAACTAATTCTTCATTGCATCCAGTGTGGTTCATCCTGCTATTCTGAAACTCGCAGTCGGAATACGACCGGCATTCTGACGGATTTTCCATGTGCCCGTAGTGCTCAGCTGAGGATGGGCACAGACATTTTCATATGGGTTGTAGTTGGGACCGATTGGGCAGGAAAAGTGGGTGGTTAAGTCCGCTGAGGATGAGCACTGAGCAATTTCTTCCCTTGTTTTCAGTCTGCTGGACCAACTAGATTATTGCCAAGGTTACCTG
>JAOWBP010000001.1:43416967-43429455 GCA_028571105.1 Tragopan temminckii | reverse complement strand
CACGGGCCGGTAACGGCGTCCGGGCCCCTCCCGTCCTGTGCCCCGCTGTCCGCGCGAATCTGCGGCTCCGCCCGGCACAGCCGCGCTCAGCCCTGCGCCCCGATACGATGCCCGCACTCCGGTGTCATTGGCAAAGCCACCCCCGAGAGGAGGGCCTGTCCCATCGGTGTTGGCGTGAACAGGGCCTCCGGGTGGCGCTGCTCTGGTTTTCCCTAGCTAACAGACGAAGGGAGTGCAGGGTGTAAAAGTAAGCCTAATGTACGCATTAAAAAAAACCAAAAAAACGACAAACTGAGCTGCCACTGACTGGAATGGAACACCCTGGCTTGCTGAGATCCGCAGCGTGCTGCTGCTGCTCTGCTTGGCTTGCTGCTGCCAGCAGCTGCGGGAAGAGGGAGCTCATCAGCCGAGCTTGTGCCTCAGGCAACCACTGCCAAACTTGTCCCCATCTTCACAGCAACAAAACTGGTCCCCAGCATGCTGTGTACTCTGCGAGCTTCCCTTCATACAACCAGCATTTGCAGCCCTGAAGGGAGCTGACACCTCCTCAGAACCTGGTGGATCCCTGCTAAGATAGGAAGCTGTACCAGCTCACAGAGCTCATGTTGGCACCTTGTATGTGCCCGTGAGCAGCCAGTGCCACAGAGGTGCTGCTGCTGCTGGCTCCCCTGCTGCTGAACAAGTCTCCATTCTGCCAGATGCTTCTGCTTTTCACAAGCCACTGACAGTCTAATGGCCCCGTTTCTCCTACCTCCTGGGACCCCCGACCATCTGCTTCTTCCAGGGGAAGCAGGGGGAACCACAACACAGTAACTACTCTTTTCTTTTGAGTCCTTCCTTCTTGACGCACCACACAGTGACTGAACAAAGCAGAAATCCTACAAAGTTATATGGTCTAAAATAACTTAGGAGTCTACCACTGAATCGTTGAAAGAAATGATAACAATGCCATGTAGTTTCCAAATGTCTCCAAGTTTTCCTAAAACAGACAGAATATAGCAAATGTAAAAACTTCTGGACGGTTTCAGTCCTCATTTGCAAGACACTACAGTTGTGCCTTGAAAGATAAAAAGATACACAGCTCCTGTCAGCACCTTTTGAGGCTCTGGTGAGAACCATACCCTTACACATTTATGTTCCAGAAACAGACAGATAATGGGGTACACTGCAATTAGAAAACTTTCTAAAACCCAAACAAAACCAGGGAATTTCATACATGAAATAAATGAACTGGGCTCAATGATCTCTTATCATTCTATTTCATCCATGAGCAAATCTTCACCCAAAGTCCACCGCTATCCTGCAGCCACACACCAGCAGAGGATAGCAGCCTGCTTGTCACCTCCACTGGAATTAGAGCATTCCCTGCCAGGGAAGCAGCACTCGGCCTCTCATGGGAAGAGAAATTCCTTTTGCTCAGTGAGCAGCCTGCTTAACCTGCCCTGCCTGACAGAGCAGAAAGCTGGTGCTTGGAACATGCTTCCAATGGGAGGTGCCAATGGGCAGCAATCATTGCCAGGCAGCTAACCAACTCCTGGCTTAAATTAAAGAAAAAAAGAAGAAAAAGAAGATTGTGAAGATTGATTCAGAGGTCCTATCTCCACAATTCATCTCTGGCCACAACGCGCATACATCTCACTTACAATAGGCTGGAGAGACTGAAAAGTGCCATTTAGAAGAGACACTCCATCCCTTGAACTAAATTATCAATAGTATTAAAGCCAGATACAGCCTCTCTACTCCTCCATGCTATTAGCAGCCCATTTCTTCCTCGTTACAGCTCATCATTCTCTGTCTCCCAAAATGAAGTAACACCAACATGAAGCGTGAGAAGTATTAGGACAACCACCACAGCTCAGAGGAGAGGTTCTGATTCACTCACAACACTATGACATCCTCCAGCTGCATTCCTTTTGCTTTAACATTTTTGGGTTGGCTCGGGTTTGCCATGCACACTCAATCATTTTTGACTGGAGACTTTATTAGGAGTCCTTTCTTGCCCATTGGTTGCTTACTTCAGGTTCCCACCAGTGCCCCACACTCAGGCTTCATTCTAAATTCCTTTCCCCAAAGTACAGCACTGTGTTTTCCCCCGCCCTCTGTTTTCTTCCCTTTTCCTTCACTTTGCTCCCCATCCCCTTATTTTAACCTTTCCTGAATACCAGCATCAAGAACACATACATGGAACAAAAAGCAAAGCAACCAGCTTAAAAAAAAAAAGAAAAAGAGAAAGAAACATGGCATTAATTACAAAGGCAAAGTCTTCACTTTCTACACTGTACAAATTTTCTGTACTTTTTCAATTTTACACCCCGTTGTGCTTCCTGGCAAGTGGGACACGGGGAGATGACCGCATCCAGGCTGCTGCGAAGAGAGCTGCAAGATGTTTGCTGCCACACACAGCGGTGAAAAGTGCTGTATGCTGTAAGGGAAAGGAAGAAGTGATTTGGGGAGACTGCTGTTAAAAGGGACTGAGATGGAAACAGATGATTGTGGGCTGACATTGTTAGGAAGAAGAAGAGAAAGCTTCTTCACTGATGCAGAGATACTGATTAATGAAAAATTGCTTTTGTGATTGGAGCTTGAGATAACAAGCAGCAGAAAAGGATATGGAATGGTTTGCTCCATTTCCTGTAAAACAACTGAAGTTCTCTAAAAAACAGGCACAGGACATCAGAAAAATGAACCCCACAATTAAGAAGAAGAAAAAAAAACCTCCAAACTTGCACTGTGAAGAGGTACCACCTCTCAATGGGGATCTACTTCTGCAGCAAGCAAGTCAAGTACCAATAAAGAAAAATAATCACGGCAGCAGAATTGGGCAGCTATCGTGAATTCAACAAAGTAAGGACTACTTTAGATTTCGAGATTTCAGCAAACAGATAAATCAACAATCTGGAAGATGCCACCGCTGTGCTGTAAAGCTGCATGAGGAAACACAGTGAAGAGTCAGAACTGCAGTGCTGCATGGGCTGCTGAAGCACAAAGGGAAGCTGCAGCTCAAAATGGATGGCACGGAAAAGAATGAAATATCAGAGCTAAAAAACATCTTAAAAAGGGAAATCCTATTTGATACACACAAAACCGATTAAACTGATTGCAGTACAGCAGAAGCACTTCAAATGAACAATGATCACATCTATTTCCCCCAACTCAAAGAAAAAACAGAAAGTAACAAGAATAGAAATAAATTGTTTGTTATGACAAGGAATGGTTTGCAGCAAAGATTTCTGAGGCCTAATGCAGACACCTGGGCTGTTTGTACTAAATCTCAAAACGAGGCTGAACAATAATGTGGAAAAACTTGCAAACTGTGCAAAATTATCCAAGGAAGCCAAATCTCAATGGTAAGGAGCTGCAAAAAAAGATCTTACTATGCTGGGTAACTGCATATAGAATGGGGATGAAACTTAATGTTGGTAAGTCCAAAGTGATACACATGGAGAAAAATATTTTAACCTATACATACACATGATTACAGACTCTAAATTCGCTGTTACTGCTCATGAGAAGATAAAAGGAGTCATCCTAGACACACCATACAGTACTTGCAACTGCAAAAAAGACAGAATGCAGTTATTAGGAACAGAAACTGATAATGAAAGCGAAGTCTTCATTATGTCCATATATTAGTCTTATAGTATCCTGACATCCTGAATAGTGTGTGTGGTTCTGGCCACCCTGTCAATAAAGGAATACAACATATCAGGAAAAATAACATAAAGACCAGAGAGGTAAGCAGGAATATGAAGAGCTTCCATTTGGGAACAGAGTTAAGTATTTTGAAAGAGAGGTAACTGAAAGGCGATTGAGATTTACAAATCAAGTATTGTGTGCATGTGGGAATGATTCCTAGCCACTTCCAAGGAGAAGCAGCAAATAATGCAATCATCAGACTGCAGGTTAGAGATCTAAAATAAATCCACTTCTCTACACAACAAATAATTAGACAATAAAACTCAATGCCAAGGGCGGCCGTGCTGGCCAAAAGACAAGTCATTTCAACATCAGATTAGGCAAATTCATCAGGGACAGATGTGTCACTGGCTGTGAACAGCGATCTGAAAAAGACAACTCTAGAGCTATTACTGGTAAAGCAGACAGAAAACATCTAGCCATCTCTCCACACACACCTGGTTTGCTACCTACCTCCAAAGACAACTGCTCCCAGCCATTGCTGGAGATGGCACACTGCAACAAAATGCTTTTGTACCTGCCCGGAATGGCAGCTCCTCTGCAGACCAAGAGATTTGACTGTAAAATTCCCCAAGAAAAACAACAAAAGTCCCATGATTATTAAAAGGAATGCAGGCACCCAGAAGTACACTATGAGGTTACAAGCTTTTAAGACTTCTCATTTTGCCTCTAGAACAGGAAGGCTGAGCTCAACTGTAACGCTATATAAAAGGGCTGAAATCTGATCTAAGCAATGAAATCACAGTCACTGCTCCATACAAGCCGAAATGCTTCATTCACTTGGTAGAGCGATCAAAGGCTTAAATGTGCATGAACCTGTGCTAGGAGATGAGACTGGAAAAAGGCTGAGAAATCAAGGGAGATATGAACGCTCCCTGCCTCTCAGGCAATGGAAAGAGAAAAAACAAATGAAATAAGGACTGAGTGCAACTGAACTTGAACAGACTTCAGATACTTCAGGAACACACTAGAACAGATTCAGCAGAACTAATGAAAACTGCTAACTTAGAATGGCAATGGAAAAGCGCATGTAATTTTAAATTAAGCAGGCTAAGTGTACTCCTCTGCAGGCAGTAAGTTTAGTGTTTTAAAAGGAATATTAATAGCCAGACCAGCATGCCCAAGCGGACCAGAAATGCCTCAGTCTTGTTTCTTTTGACAACAAAGTGCCACCCTGAACAAGAAAAACATTTCAGACAACCACTTATGAGTACAGGGATTTGAATTTGCTAAAGCATGCAAGTCTGTCTAAAAAAATTACACAGTTTATGTTATCTTGGCTATTCATTTGGGGATTCAAATGTGCAACAATAAGTGCAATTTAGCTAAGAAAAGGTCTGAAAGATAGAAGAAGAGACTTAAAAGAGAGAAAAGAAATTCAAATTTCCAAGCAGTGATTATGCGATAAGGAGATACACGGCTGCAGGAACAGCATGCTCAGCAAGAGAGAGCATTTACCCCAGTTGGATTTTCTGCCAGTCCTAGAGTTCCTTCCCAGCCATTCTGGGTATTGATTATGGGAAACATCCAAGAATGAGGCCAATCTCTACTCAGCACAAGGTCCGATGAATACTGTGTAACACAGCACCACGCAGTTGCCTTCAAACAAAGCAGTGTCATCACCGTGAAGGAAGAGGTTTTGGATAAATTAATTACCAAAAACTCTCCCTCGTGCAGCAATGCATTTTAATAAAATGGCTGGAATGACATAAAAAATGACATAAAGAAAAAAACTCAATTCTATGTTTGCGCTGAGGAATTTGTTTTCAAGAGGCGATATGAATGATGAGAACAGTCTTTCTCCAATCAAAAAACAAAAAATAAAAAAGATGTTCAGTATTTTTGAAAAATAAATGGGCCTGCAAAGACCACGACCCGATCACTTCAAGGCTAACCAGAAGTTAAAGTGTATTATTAAGGGCATTTATCCAAATGCTTCTTGAACACTGACAGACACAGTGGAGCAACCACTATGCTAGGAAGCCTGGTTCAGTGTCTGACCATCCTTACAGTAAAGAAAAGACTCAAGGAAATAACTCACTGAAGCAGACCTTATTAGTGGCACATCAGAAACAACCGTACAGGCTTAAAAAGTAAGACACTGCTTTTGAGCAAACTGTAAATGGAAAAGATTTTGACAAGAGATTAAATACCAGTGCAACCCAGCAGGAAAACAAGGTGCAGAAGGATTCCACTCCTGCTAACAATTCAGTCTGTAACACTGCACAGAAATAAGGCAAATGTCATTATCTATAATAATCTCTGCACGCTGTCGTCATAAACAGCCCCACTGTGCAAAGACGCTTCTGTAATGCTGAGCAAAACGCTGGTGGAGGCAAAGGGGTGAAGTGGGAATGACGGGACTGGGAGCGGAGTCTGTCAGCAGCAGGCAGCACATCCTTTCGTGGCAGAAATCCCAGCAAGGAGGGCTTTGAAGAAACGCACAAAGGAAAATAAAGACAAACACACAGGTTCTTGAAAGTGACACACTTCATTTAGGGAAATACAGGATGCACTGGCGGAATGCGGATCAGAAATTCTTGAAGGCAGATAAAGGAGAAGTATGCAGGCAACTGCTGGAATGAGGAGAAATCTGAGGTGTAAGGAAGGGGAAAGCACGCAGATGAGTGTGAAAGAAGCAGGTATGCAAAAAGGATGGGCTTAGAATTTTTTTTTTTTAAACAGTATTCCCAATGGATATATATTCAATATAACAATTCTTAGATTCAGATCTTAAGAGCTGTTCCTCAGAGCAGAATACGTACCACTGCTGGGTGAAAGGTACACTGTGCACCTTGCACGTGAACTATCTCTCTCTAGGAGAAGGAGAAGACTGCAGAACACACAAACACTGCTCTGTGGCTAAAGACAAGAGTGATGGGGAGACGGCAACTCCTGGCAGCATGGCCCTGAAGAGCAGAGCCCAGTGTGCAGAAACACTCCCCAGGGCCACTGGTGGCTGCTGCCCATGGGAAGTGAATGCCCGGGAGTACACCTCCCTGTTGTGATGCACTGTCACAGAACACAGATGTTAAGAAAGGAAAAAAGCTGGAATGCAAGGTCATGAGCTCAAGCAATAGATAACCAGTCACAGCCCAGGCAAATGAAACAACTCAGTAGTAGGCATTGATGAAAAGACCTCAGATATAGAGGTTTTTTTATGTTAAAAAGAAACAATCCTGCTGGCCAAAAACATAAATGGGCTTAAAGAAGTATGTGTTAGTTCACTATTCAATAATCACAAAAAAAACCCCCAAAACTACAAACAATGATGATATGTGTGCAGCTTAAACAGCTCATTACCATAACAACTGCTTTTTTAAAGTGAATTTATTTAAAAACATTGCAGAATAGAGCTGGCCAAAGACACACATCACAGAGAAGCCTCCAGTGAATGAGGAGCAGTTCAGAAGTGGCAGCAAATATGAAGAGCAGCAGAAAGTCAAGGCCAGACAGCACTCCAGTTGGACTGCACAAAGCACTAGGGTGATGGTAGGAGCTCCTCTGAAGGATAGGCTGGATGTTCCACTGGAGAAAGAGCTTCGTTTGCTTAAGGAGTGGTGTAGCTCTCCAAAATGTGAGTGGAAAGAAAAAAAAATAACGAACCACAGAATCATATTAATGAATCACAGAATGGCTTGGGTTGGAAGGGGCCTTAACAATCATCTGGTTCTGCCCTCCCTGCCACAGGCAAGGTTGCCACCACTAGATCAGGCTGCCCAGATAACAAAGATCTTTTGGCCTCAGGTCAGGACATTGCTGAACCACGATAAAAGCAATAATATCATGTAACTACTTGCAAGCTACATCTTAAGTGTTTACATATCTATATAAGATCACAGAATCATTAAGTTTGGAGAAGACTGCTAAGATCAAGTCCAACCATCACAGTTGATCCCCACCATGCCCACTGACCATGTCCCTCAGTGCCACATCCACACAACTCTGGAACACCTCCAGGGATGGTGACTCCACCACCTCCCTGGGCAGCCTGTTTCAACAGGTACAAACCTATACTAAGATAAAAAGGACTCATATGAGCCACAGAGTACCAGAAATAAATCACTGTGCAAGACCAAGAAGGAATTTCATTTTCACGTGAAGCAGAAATAGAACGATAAGGGCAAATTTGGTTTTAGTTTATTTTACACAGGCACACCCTCTTCTCACTCCTTATTCCTCCATCTTCTGAAGGCTCTCACTCAAAAGCAGAAATGCAAGTCAGCAGTAAAGCATTCTTTGTTAGGCAGTGTCAAAGACTCAGAATGGAAAATTCTTCTTTTGGCATTGCCCTTGAAGCTATTAGTCCAGAAAGCAGAATACGTTGGTAACTTCGTCAAAACTCCTATTCCCCAGGATCTGTCTCTGCTCATTTCTAATTAGCAGCATCACTAAAGAGCCTGTATTCTTGCCAATCACAGTATGTGACACTTCAAAGGAAGTATAATTAAATTAGAGTACAGGAGTAAAGAGTGCATTAAAAAATTCCTAAAATATTTTTATATACCTACAGCGGAGCTAATGGAATCATTCTAATATAAACAATTTCCTAAAATTAACATCTAAAAATTGTTTGTAAAGCAATTGTAAAACACTGGTTATGCGTTGTGCCAGTCTTGAAATTTCAGTGGTAAATTCAACTTGGGGACTCTCCTCCATAAAACAAGTTTTAATAAATATGGGGAGTATCAGTACATTCAAGCTAGCATCTTTAGCATTTTAACTTTCTACAAGAAAAGAGAAAACTAATATCAGATGAACACATAACATCCTCATCATCGTCTGTGGAGCTGAATCTCAATGACACAACAAAAACTTCTGAAAACAGAGAAAGTTAAGTCACTCATGTACGCAACTAAAACACACAAGCTCATACCAGCTCCCCAGTGTGCAATTTAATTATGAATATTTCAAACATACTACAGTTTCAATTTTCAAAGAACTCTACAAGTCTGTCTTGATAGTCACAAAATGACTGTTCTTAAAGCACATTTCATTGAGTAATTAACAGACTTGTCAAAAATTGCACGGAGAACTGTGATAGTATATGCACGGGCTCTGAAACAACCAGAGCTCTCAAAACTGAACTGAAATACCTGAAGTTGCCTTACCCTCTTTTTTTTTTTCTTTTTTTTTTTAAGAGTCTCATACAGATCAGCAGTATCTTCTAGAGGAAGTCTCTATTTCAGAAATTCATGCCAGGGCATACCTTTTCTCTCCCTTCATAATAAAGCTTTTATGAGCTCCACACTCTTCTGTAATCATCAGTGATTTTCTTAAACTTAGAAAGTAGGAATAATGCAAGGAAGGAGTCAAAGGAGCAAGAGAAGTTGAAGTTAAAACAGCTCAGCGCAAAGTACCAGCAGAATTGTATGAAGGCTACTTCTGAAAGTAATGCTTATTTTATTACGTTGGCCCATGATGTCAGCGGCAGATTGCAGTGATACAGCAGAACAGGCTGAACCTTCCCACCAATAATCCATTTTGTTGCTGTGTGACACAGGGCAGCAGAGGGGCATTCTGACCAAATGGTATCTGCCATGGAAGTGCGTATGAACCAAAGGTGTGTCACTGAATTCCTCCACGTGGAAAAAATTGCACTCACTGACATTCATCGATGCTTTCTGAACAGTTATGGAAACCAAACAGTAGATGTGAGTACAGCAAGGTGGTGGGCAGCGTGTTTCGGCTGTTGCTGTTGCCACTGCTATGTTCTGGAGGGCCATGCAGATTTTTCTGAGCACAGCACACAAGTTCTTGTTCACTGCTGGCAAAAAATGCATTGCTAATGGTAGTGACTACATTAAAAAAAAGCTGAGATTTTGCTCTACCCAAGAGTGTTATCCCACTCTTTGTATCTGCTGTAGCTTCCATGGAAATAAATAGGAGGCATTACTTTCAGAGTGAGCCAGGTATTTTGCTAAGGCAGAAAACACTAGAAATGACAAATGTGTTGAGTTACACTTAAGGGATTTAACTGTAAATCAGAAAAAAAAATAGAAAGAAGCAAGAAATAGAAAAAATATGTCACTACTATGAAGGCCACATAACATAGTTTTTACCTCCAGCCTTTTTTTTTTTTTTGCTTAAATACAAAGAAAGCTTAGGACAATTAGTTGACTGAGGTAAGACTCAAGTATTTAAGCTACGAGAAGTTGTGCAAGCAGCCCTCAGAAGAGGTATGCAATCTATTCATAACACTGCTAGCCTAGGTAGGGGAAAAAAAAACAGCACAGCTGGTACACGTGGAGCTCCAGGGATGCTTTGCTACTCCAATACTAGTCTTGGGTAGTTACTAGTGTACGCTAAGTCCTACGCTGTAACGTGCTCTTACCAATGATTCAGGAAGTCTGAAGTAGATCTACATGATACAGTCACAGTCTCAACACTACTGAACTTTTCAAAGAAACTGGAGCTATTTTAGTCCTTTTAACTGCAGAGAAATGCCTGCTTGAGGTTACTCTGGCTGGCACATCGTGCTTTTCCCAGTATCAATGCTGACACTAAGAGTCAAGAAAGCCGGTCTAGCCAGTAACAGATAGATTGATAAAAACGTGGCGGAGGCAGTTTACTGCCAGGCGAGCTCCCAGCATTAGCTCAGACTCAGAGCAGTGGTGCTGGGAGAAGGAAAGGCACTGGGGAAAAGAACAGCTCCAAGAGCCTGTAACAGAGTCTAGGCTGAAGTTACCGCTGTAGTTCCTAACTGCTCCATTGACAAGACCCATGCCCTCCACTCATCCTTCCCCTAACTTATCACACTACAGCAAAAAGTATCAAGAACAGCTCCACTAGAAATGGCTATTTCAACAATTTAACAAGGGATTTTGAATAAGCCTTCAGTTGGAGTGAAGAATGGACTAAGGCAACCTATGAGGCTGTAGGAAGAGAAGCTAGTGTTACTGAGAGGACAACTGGAAACTTCAGCAGGCTTGTTGAGGAAGACTGTTGTTTTACAAGCTCTCCCAGTGAGGGGGCATCCACAGCCAGACACTGTGTCTTAGGTCCAGGCTGTACCGCTTTGATCGTTTGCTCCAAATTCTGTTCCTATCTCCCTTTCTGGCTCTACACAGCAGTTGGTTTCCCTCAACAGCTCGTTCCTACATCAAGATTCACATCCCCATATTCCCCAAGCAACCCTGCGCCCCCAACTCCAGCTACATGCCTTCTCAACATGGCTCAATCCACTTACGCTCACCCATAGCTTCAGCAATACAAGACTGCTGTTAAATGCTAATTACTTACTAATGAAAACTAATCATCATGCAATTAAACTTTAATCACTAAGCAGCTGGCTGAGATCCAACCCTTAACAATGAAGGTTCATTAATAACTTTTCTCAAAGTGCTTTATCCACGAAGACTATCCTGTACTTCACACAGAGTCAGTGAGTGTGCATGAAATTCCAATGCAAAAATACTTCTTCTGTTAAGAAAGAAAAAACTCACAACAAAATAAACCAGTCAGAACACAGTTTAAAGAACAGTACTGCTTAGGTGAAAAGTATGGTTTAGGGTGCAAGCAGCCCAGACGTCACTCCTGGCTTCCCCCACATCCTCAGGCAACGTGTGCAGTACAGACAGGGAGCAGCTCTTCTCTCTGATTCTCTTATCTTCAGAGTAACGTTCAAGGCAAAAATTGTCTTCTGAGTTTTAATTTTTGCTACAGTTTCTAAATTATTGCAAGAATCCTCATCATAGTTTTATTTTTACCCAGCTCTTTCAGAGAAATTAATCTAAACCCTTCCAGAATACATTTCTCTAATTAATGAGTACGTTGGGGTTATATAACTGGGTTTATAACGGACGGATGAAAATTACTCTTTTCAAAGATAAAAGTTTTTAAATTGCTATATTATAATAAATAAAATTACACCATCTTCAGAAAGTTTCTCAGTTATGACCCTACACCATTCCCATCCCAGTCCCAAAGCATTATGCTTCTATAGCTAAGTATTGGGTTTGCTGTGTAGTGTTCGAAGAGCTTTCCTTTCCTCTGAATAGTAGAACAGTAGTAGAGCTGAAGCATTATTTGGCTTACTCAGTGATTAAAGGGTTCAGGATATGGTTTATATTTAAAAATAAAATATTTTAAATAAAAAGTCTTACAAAAGATATAACAAATTTAATAATCCATACAATATTTTCTAACAAAAAGTTATGAATTTTTACACTCATAAATTAAACTTCCGAACTGACCAAATAAAGAAACAAAATGTTTTGATTTGGAAAAAAAAAAACCTTAAATCTGCAGTTTTGCCTAGTTCTAATCAGTTATAAGGTATAAACACAGAGGTGTGGCTCAGAATAAGCTTCTGAAGTTCTTGCATGTTCTCCAACAGCTATTTGTTAGGTAGCATTCTCCTAACAACGGCAGAGGGATACAGCTCAACCAACTACTGCCTGCAATCAGTCTTAAGTTCATGAAGTTAAAACAAACATCAGCAGCACTGCAAGTCTCCTCCCCAGCTTTTGGGAAGCATGCAATCTTTTTTGCTAGCACAGCTTAAAAAGATTCAAGCTAAAAAGACACAAATCGATTGCATTCTCTCGCTACTGAGAATTTAGCATGAGCTTGGCATCTGTACAGTAACACAAGTGACTTAAATCACACAAAAAGGACTGTGCGAGTTTGTGGATAGCCAGACAAAAGCTCTGAAGTTTTGCTAAGAAAACTCCAGCACAGAAATTTACATACACATTTGGAAGCGCTTCTAAAAAATACACTTAAGTAACGCATATTTCTAAGTGAAAATTACACAGATTTTGAGAATCCCTGATGCACAACAGAAAGGC
>JAOWBP010000001.1:43398258-43416867 GCA_028571105.1 Tragopan temminckii | reverse complement strand
GAATCCCTGATGCACAACAGAAAGGCCACAACCATGGAATGAGCAAGTTGCATTCTACATTCAAAAGTTTCCAGTGCTCCTGGCTACAGCTAACGTAAGTGCCTAAACATCCTATTCTCCCCAGTGCTCCACTGTCAGTAAATCTATTTCCTGCTCTGACTACTCAACACGCTGGACAAGATACGAAACTACATGTAAGCACACACACAACGTCCATACTCCAGGATAAACTAATGGCAAAAGAGTCTGCCAAACACGCACAAAAACTAGTTTCCTATACTCAAACCTTTATCTTCTCTCTGTCATATAAAAGACCGATAATGGAGAGGTCTTTCCCCTCTTCCCAATATGATCTTTATGTTCGAGAGCTCAACTAAACTGCATTTCCTGGCACCTACGATCCACAATCACCTATTTGCTGCAACCATTTTACCAAATTACTACTCATGATAAAGGAAAGCAAGTTTTATCCCCCCAAATGTGATTAATGGCTTTCAATCACTCCAAATATTGAAACATATGCATCAGCAGCGCAGATGTAGGTTCTGTCTGCTCATGTCTTCAGCAGCTAAGGACTGTGATACCAACACAGAGCTGCTGTGAGCTCCTCAGCACTATTCATTCACACCCGCAGGTCGCTACCAGAGGTAGGCAGTGAACTGAGATACAACAGGGGCTCTACCAGGCTCTCATCTCTGTGGATGCACACTCACGCACAACAGGAGTCATGACAGCACAGTCAGTTTCAGTAGCACAGCAGATGGCAATGCTTTTCTGAGAAAACTGAAACAGAAATTTGCTATTCAGCCTGTCTTTCAGAATTTCTTCTCCACCAGAAATTTCATGCTTCCTTGTTTTTATAACACTGCAAAAGAATACCAAGGATGCAGCCATATACTGAGAAATTAAATATCAGATTAATCATACTAAGGGCTGTCTTCAATAAAGAGCAAACCTGTTTTCAGTTCAGGTAGGGCTGCCACCCACCAGCTCAGGCTGCCCAGGGCCCCATCCAATCTGGCCCCAGCACTTCCAGGGATGGTGCAACCAACACTTCTCTGGGAAGTCTGTCAATGAGAACCAAGAACTCTAAGGGTAATGGGAGATTGGGCCTTGAGATTCCATGGCAATCGTCTCGTGTGGTCACAACACACTAAAAGCTGCTGACAGTAACAGGCAACGTTCTCCATCCTCCCCTTTTTCAACCGCTGCTTACAGGTAGTTTTTAAATTTGTTACTGGTTTCCCTTCTTTTCACCTCCACATTAGAAAATTCACCAGCTCCAGTGTCACTTCATCCTACTCTAGAAGTTTTTTCCTTATTATTACAAGTCTGGATATAAGAAACACAGGTTTTTCTTCCCACGTTTGTCAGGCACGCAGCCTTTGAATCAGATTATTACTTCAGCTGAACCCTGACCTAATGTAGAACTTCACTCGCTGGGTTTTTTGATAGAATTTCAGCAAAGAAAAATTACGGAAAAGAAAAATGTGCAGAACCTGACTTCTTTGTTATCTAGAAAGGATAATGAATAAGAGGACAACATTCATCTCCCAACAACCCAAAAAAGTAAAACCAAAGGACTAAAACACTTCTAAGTAGTGGAGTCCATTTTGTGTTCATGCAATGCAAAGGTTATAACTACCAGTAGAAAGGCCCTGACCAGGTAGACGGAGCCCACAGTTCAGTGAATAAGTTCATGGAAATGGCTGATCTGGCAGAACGGATTCCCCTGTCTTGTCTGGTCTTTTGATCAATTAGCAGGCTAAAGATCAACCCACTGCACCAACGTGTAAACTGATCAATCTACTACTACAAGGGAGACAACAGGAACAAACAGCTTTCAAAGACGAAGAAGCAGGATCCTCCTCCTGGCAGCAGCTCCCTCCTAGCCTGGCTTACAGACAACAAAGCACACCTGCGCCCAGTGAGACATCCAAAATAAAACTGACACCTTCAGACCATTGGCACTATGCTATTTAGGTTTCTGGGACTAGAAACTGTTTTGCCAGAGGTAGCTAACCTTGCACAGTTTTCTCGGTTTGTACTCAATTGCTAGCTGAAGCATCTCAGTCACCATGAGTTAAGAACCTTTCAAATGCAATTACTTGGGGCACGCAGCAACATTTTTGTCAGGGTTTGGTTTCTCAAATCTGAGTGTATAGATAGCTTACAATGATCCCTCTAAGGACTTTTCTTTACCCAACTTACAGCTAGGATCCCAGAAGGCAGAGGCACACAAATGAAAATAGTTCTGTGAATGCAACAGAGTAAACATTATATGTATGCAACCCTTATTTCCTTTATGGCACAGGTTTCCCCAGACAGGTACTTTGGAAGATCAGCTAGCAGGAGTTAGAAGTGATCCAGAACAACTTTTCTGTGCAAATCCAACATTCTCCAGGAAATCTAGGAAGCACACGTTAAACCCATCTCTAGTCCAACAAACCATCAAAGGTACACTGAACACAAGCGAGAAGTTTCCAAGGATTTCTACCTTGGAAAGGAGGATTAAGAGTCTTCAAGACAAAAATGAAGTAGAAATCAGTGAAAAAGGAATTACATTCTTCAGACATCTTTTAAGAGATCTTTAAAAGGGGGATAAACAAATTTTCCTTTCAAGGAGCACTGTCATCAGAACCAAAGAGCTAAGATTTACATTCATCAAGGTCAATTCCGACAACGATAGGAGGGAAAAAGAACAAGCAGAAAAATTCCTGTGCAAGGCCACAGCCTCTGCCTTGGAAGAAAGCATTTTACAGAAAGCATTCAAGCACCAGCATGCCACTTCCTACTGAACAGCCTTTTAGAAAAAGAATCAAAACCAAACAACAGTAGAACTACCCACCTCCCTGGAGTCTACAACTGTGACATAAAGGTTCTTTGGATTGTTCCTCTCCCTACCTGCAGCTTCTTAAATTTAATTCTGAGAATGAAGACCATCCATTCTTACAAACATCAAGTCTGCTGAGGGCCAACGTAGCTTCCTAATCTTGCCAGCTTCAAAGTAACCAAGACTCCAGTTTCCCATGAGCAGGAAAACAAAGGGAAGATGAACAAGGAAATAAAGTGTTTTCTTAAAGATATTTACAGCAAAGTATGCTACCGTTAGATTTCCAAATCTATAAATGCAAAGAAGTAGCCTGACATAACTGTAAGAAGAGACGTAAAACCAAACTAAAACATAGGAAGAATACAGATATACTGTATCTTACCAAGTAAGGCTAGGAATCCTTAAATATTCTCTGCTGCAGAAAGACTAGCCTCAAGGTTCTCCATACCGTAAGGCAGAAATACTATCCTCTAATGATTGGCTTCAACCATGGTGTCCGATCACCTTCAGTATTTGAAAGCCAATACTCTATAGGTGACAGGTCCATCTAGTCCCACAGAGACAGCAATTTCTCAGTTCAAGATTTCTTTAGCTCTCAAACTAAACATATCTAATATAAGAACATCAGTTAGCACCCTTACTATGGTCTAACAATGAGTATTAGGAAGGAACAAGATTGCTTGGCAGGTGGGTCCATCTGCAGAGACATCTAATTTAAAACTCAAAATAAGGAAGATTAAGACATTCTGCATCCAAAGCACTCCCATTCATCTAATGAGCTTTGTGATCTCAGAAACAATAACCCCACTGGAGTACACAGAAGTGCTTTTTTTTTTTTTTTTGGTCTTTGAGGAATACTGCTTAGTAAACCATCTAGATAATACTTTCAACATCATTTTTAGTCTAGGGTGAAATCAAGCTTTAAGGAAAGCTCAAAGATCAAGAAAGTCATTTCAGTTTGATGAAAGCTTTTTTTAAAAAAAAAAAAAAAAAAAGAAAATACTTTCTCATTTTAAATTCTCCCAGAGCATCTGGTACAACTAGATCTTTGAGAAACCTCACATACATTTAAACTTTCTTTGAGATTGACTACGGGGCTGCTCTCCAAAGCAGCCATCAGCCACAGATATTTATTCATAAAAGGAACAGAAGAAAATTTAACACAGCAAGAGAAACACTTCAAATTCTTTGCTGATTCTGGATGGCAAAGAAGAATCAGAGGTGTCTGAAAAAATCTGTAATAAGCTTCCACGGAAGCAAGGTGAGTTGGTGTGAGAAGACCAAACACAGGATGAGTTACTTAGACCACTATCACGGTTTATGGCCTTGGACAAGAATGCACTACATATACATGAGGTGCTCATTCCAGGCTCTCATAATCCCTTCATACGTCGTAAGAAAATGTCTTTCCTCTTCCTAGACCAAATTACCAAATGCTTGTGTCCCCATTTACCTCCTCTTTCCTGCTGGTGAATACCTATGTGGCTTGCATATATGCTTTTTCAGGACACACACACCGATGAACTGCAAGTCAGCTGAAAGAAAAGGAAAATGCACTTGCAAAGCAAAGATGATGTATGGAAAGAGCATATGCAACAAGCATAGGAAATCAGTTGTCAGAGCCAGAAGGCAGTCCTCAGGGAGCAGGGCAGCAGAGAGTTTAGTTCAACACAGCCTTTCTACTGCCTGAGGAAGGCTTGTGGCAGGTACAGCTCTGATATCCTGACTGCCAACTCTGTACTGTGTGTAACCCTCTCCGAAATGAGAGGGAGAAGGACACAGCTTCCAGAGAATGCAGTGCTACAATTTGCTCCAGCAGAATAAACAGGTTAAAGAAAAAATGCGGACAGGAACTTAAATAACAACAACAAAACAAACAAACAAACAAAAAAAAACACACAAACCCATTCCATTGTTTGTAATAGAAGGAGAAAGATGGATTACTTTTACCAATGAAATGAAGAACTGCCAAGCATTCAGTTATGACATTTGTTACTGTGTTTGCATAAGACAGAACATAATATGCCACACACAAATGGCCTGTATCTCTAAAGGTCCACGGCCCCTGACAGAACAGTGGTGAACATTGAAAAGCTACATACTGCATCTCATACGCAAAGAGTAAGCATTATTTGCCACAGCCTTAGATAGGAAGAACTAGAATTTTGAGAAGGTTCTTGCTGCTCAGATTCACCAAGCCAGAACAAGATGGCAGACGATGGATTAAGGATGATGTAGATTCAAAAGCAGTATCTGAAGCTACAGTCTCAGACCTCACCATGAATTCAAAAGCCATCTTCAAGCTTCTGACAGAAAAAGACAGATCTGGAGCAAAAAGGAGGTTTTGCAAGACTGGAATATAACAAATGGATTACCAGAAGTTACCCAAAGATATGGCACTCTGGGACTAGGGGGGGAAAGCACAGGCAGAACCTTAGCAAACCACACAAAAAGTTGCAAGTAATGAACAACCACCTCTGCAAAGCCAGTGGAGAGAAAAGAGGTAATCAAAAGAGGACACAGACAGGAAACAAGGTGGAACAACTATTAAAGAGCAGCACAGCTGATAGTGACAAATACAGCTGACAGAGAAAGGAAAATGAAGAACTGGATTTGAACTTTAGCTAGGAAGTGATCACAGTAAACACTGATTACAACTGTAGCAGAGCACAATGGAAGCCAAAGTGGAGGAGAGCAAGCACACCAGACAATGCACCCAAAGAATTTTGAGATGAAGGAAGGGAAAGGAAATGAAGAGGTAGTTGCAAAAGCAAGAGAGGCCACAGGCATTCTGTACACATGTCTGAAAAATGTGAAACACTTGTGTCTACAGGTCACTATAAGGGAAAAAACCCTCAGAGCTGAGTGAGTGATTAAAGGAAAAAGGTAAAAGAGAAAGGCCAGCAAGTTCAAGGGAGATAAGGGGGTATTACTGTATAATGCCATAAGATCAAGTGAAAGGGTTAAGAAGAGGAGTGCAAAATTCTACCTGTGACAAGGAGATGATCCTAACAGCTGAAGAAAGTGATAAAGAGTAGGCCAACATGTACTCACTCAGAAAATCATCATTATCCCATACAGAGAAGGAACAACATGTCAAACAACATGCAACAATCACGTAAAAACATCGCTGACAATGGGATCCTATTTGCCAAGTCTGATTAGATCTACTGGTACAGCCATGATGCTTTGTCGGCCACAAACCCTTTGGAATTACAGAAACACAAAAAGAATCACTGAAGAACAACTCCTCAAGCAGTTCAAGAATTTGAGAAGGCGTCTGCCATTGGGAAAACAAGAATCATAAATGGGAGGACACACCCTGAGAACAGGAAAAAGGGAAAAATATGCTAGAGAGATCCAAACTGAAAATACTGATGAACTGCAAGGCACACGAAAGAACAGTTACATTACAAGCAGAATCCAAATGACGCTGGAGATCCCGAAAGAAACCTTGCAATTATCAGAGATAAGAAATTCAGCACACAAACACTACTTGGTGAAAAGCAAATGAAATTAACTGACTTTATTTAATGAGAAGCTAGAAACAGGAATGCAGGCCAAATCAAGTTAGGGCGAAGAAGCATGTAATTACTGTCAAAGAACAGAGAGCGAAAAGGCAGAACAAGCCAGGAATCAAACTGGTAGAGGAGAGCTCAGGAGGTGGCAATGAGCTGCACGTAAGAACACAGAGAAAAAATAAAAGAAAAAAAAAAAAAAAAAAAAAAACTAGAGCCCAACACTGTTTAGGAAAAAAAAAAAAAAAAAATCTGAGAGCAGCAGGAAAAAGCAGTCCAGCATCTTGTGCACGGCCTGCCCCAAGACAGAAAGCATAAAGCAAGAGGGTAAGCATAAATAAAGGAATGTGGCACACTGATAATGGCAAGGGAAGTCAAATTAGATATGGTTCTAAAGTGTCAGCTTCAGTCTCAGATAATCAATTATGGGTGCCTCCATCCACAACCAGGTGACAGTGAATAAAGCTCTCTTTTTCCCTGCTTTGATTTTACATTTCTCCTTATTCATTGTGTACTCGCACTTTAGAGAACGCCAGTTATCAGTATGATTGTGCTATAATTCGTACAGAACTCATCAACAGTCAAGCCACCCAAGCTCCACTCAATTTACAGACTTCTATGTCATTCCACTTTATCGACCTTAATTTGCAGGGACCAAGTAATATGTATTACAGTCAAAGAATAAATCATTTGGGTTTGAAGGGACCTCTGCAGATGCGTGGTCTAAACTCTTGCCTAAAGCAGGGCCAATTCTGAAGCTACCTTCAGTTTCGCAGGTAGAGTGAGTTGCTTTAGGATCTTGGGGTTGCATAAATGTGACTGGACAGCTAATCCACAACTTCTGTTGTTCCCCCCACTCCCAATCCCGTATTTGACCACTCCCACTGTGAATTTTTTTTTTTGCTCGACATTGAATTGGAATTTCCCTTGCTGCAACTTGTGTCAGCTTTGATTTGTCCTTCCACTGCACAACTCCAAGAGCAGCCCTGGAGAGCATTAATATCTAATAGGACAGATAAAGAAAAAAAAGATCACTGTAGTCATGAGAAAACTTTTGGACAACTGGAATTTCTAGTAGGCAACATGAGTCTAGGCTCGAAAATTCTGTCTGATCAGGTAGGTGTGGCAGAAGTCTAAAGAAGGCCAGCTGAAGGGCATCACTAGAGATTTACTTACAGATGAAAGATGATCATTTAAGATATGAGAGAAGAAAAAGGAAAACAACATTACAAATGGTATGCTTAATGCAAACAAGCAAAAAAAAAAAAAAGCCATAGTAAATTTCAGTACTCACCATCTCTCTTGCAATCTCCACAGCTTCCTGCAGCCCATAGAGCCTGCCACAGACCAGGTAGATCCCATTGGCCCAGAGAATACAACCCTCATGGACCCAAAATTCATTGCTGTCAAGAGGTAGTTCAGGAATTTGTAACTCCAGCTCAGTGCCACCTTCTGAAGTGGGCATAGAGGGCTTTGAGTCCAAAGGAGTCTTTTCACCACCACTGCCACCTTCAGTGGTTGCTTTTTTACAAGAAGCTCCCCTTGAAAGTGACCGAGAGGCTCCACTACAGTCCTCAGAGCGGTGCCGCCTCTTAAAGCGGGGATGAGCAGCTAGGCTTCTTTGTTCCTTCTGTTGTTGCTGTTCCTCCTCCTCCTCTGTATCTGTCTTGGAACCATTAGAAGCACTTTTGTGCCGTACCTTGACCTTGCTTTGCATTTCTGTGGCCCTCTTTGGAGGTGGGTTCTTGGGCAAGGTGGCTGCGTAATCCTGGGGGTAGAAAGGACCAAAGAGGTCACCCATGTTACGATAGCTGGCCCATTTGCCACACAGGCAGCAAACCAGATGCCCCAAGACAGAAGACTCTGTTACTACAGGGCCCTGCAGCATGAAAGTTGAGGTGGGCAGCACTTTGCTCTCCACATTGCTAGGAGGGGGTGTTGAAGACCTCTGTCCTTTCCGACCCCTCACCAATTTGTTCTGCTCCTCTTCCTCCGCATTAATGATTGTGCACACGGCTCCTAGTTCACACTTGTTTACCACATGAATGTAAGGGAAGAAGGATTTATTCTTGGAGTCAGTTTTATCCACAGCCTGGGTAGCATATTTAAGCTTGATCTCTGGCTCTTGAGGCTCCACAATCGGAGCGGCCCGTCTAGGCTTCCGCTTCCGTGGCTGTGCTGCAGGTTTTCGCCTCTCCCTCCTTTGCCTCTTAGGTTTTGGCTCACCCCCAGCCACCCCTTCTGAAGACTGAGAAGGTACAGGTGGAGGTGGTAGGGGCGGTGGCAGTTGCTGCTGCTGCTGCTGTTGCTTCTTTTGCTTGTTCACACTCCCAATTGGTCTCCCCTTTTTCTTTCCAGAAGGAAAATATCCCTTTGGAGGGAAGCCATCTGGCTTGGGTGAAATGTTTGTCACATCTCCATCTTTTTCCTCAGGCTTTGGGTTTGGTTCAGAAGTAAACACACTGGAAGGGGAAATTGTTTTTGAGTCTGGAAAGGCCAGAGTTCCAGTTCCGCTTATGGATCCATCAGACCTCCCCTGACCACCTGACTTCTGAGGAGGTGGTGCTGCACTGGTTCCTGTCCCTTCTTTACTAACACTGGCAGTTTCAGGGGTGTCTTTCTTGGTTTTATCATCCTCGTTGCCTTGCCACTCTTCTGAGGACCGCGCAAGAGTTATTTCACTAGCTGTGTCCTGGCTTGCTGACCCCGCTTGATCTGACAACATCTCTCCTTTTCTCTTCTCAGCCTCCAGCCCATGTGCAGACACACTTCCTCCCTCAGGTCCACTCTTAAGGGACAGGATGTCATCAAGAGTGACAGTATCTGCACCAGTTTCAGCACTGTTGGTGGAAACACTTCTCCGAATATTGGGAGATGTAATCTTTTGAACAATTGCTTCCAGTTTTAATCCTCGCCCCTTTCTTGGGGGCAATATTTTGGTCTTAGCCGGGCTTGTGAGGGAAACAGCAGGACAATTCCTACCATCAGGACTTGGCAGATCCTTGAAGGAATCTCCCTTTGCAACCGGTTTGCCAACATCTTGGCTTTGAGATGAATGGGCGTAGGAGTTGTATGCTTTATCAGCTCCTTCTTTTGCTGACGTCATCATTCGCCCTTTATCTTCACTGCCACTGTTCTTCATATCCTGTGGCTGTCTTTTGGTAGGGATAGGAGAGATGAAAGAACGGACTCTCCTCCTCATAATTAAGGGATTTTGAGGAGACTGGTCTTCGTGGCCAGGGAGCCTGAGCATGGCATTGCTAGGCTTGGGCAAATCCGTAGATTCCTCTCGTCTGTGCCCATCGCTTTCTTGGGAGCAAAATCTTTTTTGGTTGGCTGCTCCAAGAGGGCCACTGCCTTTGGCAGGTGTAGTCTGCCGAGAGAGGTCCCAACCAGATTCATGCGGCTGCAGCTTCTGGTTACCGTGTTTTAGGTCGGTGCACTTACCCTGTGCACTGTCGCTTCCCATAATGCAGCGCCCAGGATCCTGGCTTCCAGTATCGTGGTAAGAGCTACCCTGAAGGTACATCATTCCATCCTTGTCATTTTTCAAGGGACTCCTTACTCTGTCCAAAAACTGCTGTTGTCTTGGGCTCTTCCTGGCTCCTTCCTGTCTGTGCTGAGCTGCAGCAATCACACCCTGAGCAGCGCTGCTTGCCCAATCTTTGTATTCTTCTTGCTGTTGCTGGTATAGCTGTCTCTTGTAATGATACTGGGAATTTAAACTCTGATTGGGGTCACCAAAAGGATGAGGCCTAGCATTTGCATGATATGCTGCAGCCAAAGACGAGCCTTCTGAGTTCTGAGGGTAGCCAGAGTGCAAGGAACCCCTGTTAACTCTTTCAGATAGCGTCATATGTGGGTTCATGTGATGCAGATCTGCTCCTGGGCCTCTGCTTCTGCCCGGTGACATTTTCAGCTTATCAGCAAGATCCTGAAATTGAGAAGGTGATTTACCCCTGCTGCTTCCAGTTCTGCCAGGTGCTCGTCTCAGCTGTGTTGATCTGCTCTCCTGCTGGGGAATGTAGTCTGGAGCAGAATCGGAGACTGCAGCTCCAGGGCTAGCATTGCCTCGGAAAGACTCATGCTTGATGCCAGCAGAATGACAATGGTCTCCTGTCTTTTTATTATTAAGACTAACTGAGCTTTTTGACTGTTCAAACTCTTCTTCTTTTATTTGCCCACTGTGAGCTTTCATCTTTGTTTCCATGGATACTAAACCACCAGGGAGTATTACTGACTGGCTTAAGCCAGGGGCAAGACGTTCACTCCTTCCACTTCTGCCCTCGGGACCCATGTGCCCCATTGGGTGAGGACCAGGATCTCTGACAAGTTGCCTTAATGGAGATATGTCACAGATCACTGATCTCCTCTCCGAGAGTGCTCCCCCTTCATGAGAAGAAGACTGAGACTCCATCTCAAACTTTCTAGCAATAGGGTAATCAGCTAAATTTATCTGCTTCATGTCAGGGGCTGTGCTGCTAGACTTCCTATCCCAGGGACCCCAGTGAGGGCCTTCCAGGAGAGACCCCATACTTTTATTTAAGAGGCCTCTATTCGTCAATTCATTGGCTTGACTAATTAAGATATTGGGCCTCATGGCTCCCTCCAAACTCCCAGCCATCCCAGAATGTTCCTGTGCATTCCTAGAATACCTTCTGTCTGGATGATGGTGGTAACCCTGTAAGACCTCCTGTAGAAGGCTAGGAAACTTCTCATTCCTGCCTTTGCGCTCACTGTGTCCTGGAAAATCCCCTTTTTCTTGACTGGAAGGATACTGTGGAAAACCACTAATATTTCTCTGTATGCCAGCTGCTATATTATCTTTGTAACTGTATCTTAAACTGCCAGGAGATTTGGAAGGTTCTGTTCTCACAGGAAAATTTGACCCAACAACCGCATGGCTGGGCTGGCTGTTCCCCTCTCCATTATGGTTAGTGTTATCTCCACTTTTGTTCCCCTTAGTACCTCCTTGGACTTCTGGCTGTGGTCCTGCATGCCCAGCTTCCTTTGCTCCACTAGCACTAACTGGTATCTGAGTGGCTGTGGAAACATCATCTTGTGCAGGTTTCTCTTGCCCACCTGACTTTTCTACTCTACCTGCCATAGCCTCCCGGGAGACAATCACTCCAACTGCCTTTTCATTCACTTTTGGGGCATTTTCTACTGCCACCACAGCTTCCTTCCCATCAGGGGAGGCCACATCTTCCCTAGCTGCAGGGCTAGTGCTGAGTTTTGAGGGCTCACTCTGAGAGCCTTGTGCTGGTGAGGAGTTGGATCTTTCTAAGTTACCCCCCTTGTAGGTAGTGTCTGAGCTTGTGCTCTGGCCACTCAGCTGTCTCACCCTTTCCCCATGATCCTCTGAGCTACTGGAACAGCCACCATCGAGGGACTCTGCGAGGGGGGACTTGAGCTGCTCCTCTGCCTGGGAAGAGCCTTCTGAGTTTGTGCAGCTGTCAGCCTTCTTTGAAGAGGATGACCTTTTGGAACTTTTTTTCTGAGGTGCCAAGGCATCTGAAAGCAACATGTGCTGGACTGTGTTGGGCAGATTGGCTACTTGAGAACTTAGGGCACTCAGGCTACTCAGCCCTGGATCTGTGAGCCTTTTTTCCTGCAGTCCTTCCAACCCAAACCCCTTGAATCCCCCTGCATGAGCATTGGGACTTGGCATCATAGATGGTGTAGGACTAAGCTGAGGCATCATCTGCAGGATTCGGTTTCTAGAACCCATGGACATGTTGCCTTGCCCACACTGGAGATTTTCTCCACCTGGCATGAGAGGAGAAGGGGTGGAGCTGCAGCTTGGAGACTGAACCACAGATGCAGCAGGAGATGGATTAGAGATTGGACTGAAGTTTTGGTGAAACTGCATCGGTGACCTTACAGGAACTTCAGTCTGGCTGTACTGTCCCACTTGACTTTGAAGAGAGAGCTTGGAGGCAGCATTTGAATACTGCATTACATGCTGAGGTGGGTGCTGCTGCTGCTGCCCCTGCTGCCCACTTTGGGGCAGCTTAGACTGCTCAAAGCTTTTCATCGGTTGAGTCTGAAAGCTGTAGTTGGACTGAGACCCATATGCCTGCGCATTGGAACCCACGGCATGGCCTTCATACTGTGACCCAGAATTCACGCTGTAGCTTCCATCATAATTCTGTCCTGACTGGCCAAAACGCTGAGGGGAGGGGAAAGAGGAGGACGAGGACGACGAAGGTGGCTGATAGTGTTGGCTGTACTGACCCACTCGTAACTGGTACCCAGAAGCAGAGGAAGGCAGGGTGGATGGACGCTGCATTGGCTGCAAGTGCGAGGTGCTAGAAGCAGACTGGCTGGAAGCCTGGGGTAAAGGCTGATGAGACTGATAGATCTGCTGTCTCAGCTGCTGTACCTGCTGCTGCTGGCTAGAAGCCTGCTGCTGATACTGAGCACTCCCTGGAGAGAAAGGACCAGTATAATCCTGCTGATAGTGGGATACGCCCCCAAGGGTCGAATGCTGTGTTTGAAATTGGCCCACGTGTCCCTCACTCCCATACTGACTCCCAAAGCTACTCCCTTGAGGGGGCCCATAGCTCTGTACCGGTCCAGAAGGCCTGCGCTGAGGCGGCTGCTGCCCTCCTGACGCCACTGGATCTTTGTTGGTAGCCATATAGTAAAACTCTCCTGCTTCTTTTCTGAAACCTTGGTAGCTCTGATGGCCAGAGCTCTCACCAGGCATCGCTGTAGAGGCTCCTGCTGCTCCGCGACGTCCACTGCCAGTACCTCCTCCAAAGCTCTGGAACATCTGGGCCTGCTGGCGCGGGCTGAACTCCTCCAGTCGGGACGATCCGTGCACTTCCTGCGGGTAGCTCTGCTGGTTTCCGTGGTAACTACTTTGCTCCCGAAAGGACTGCATGCTGTTCAGCAGCAGAGCAACAGCTCGAAAGCCCTCCTAAAGGGGGGACAAGAAGAAAGAAAGAGGTATAGCATCTGCATGTCCCATTCACATAAAAAGCATTGCTCAATTCCACTGTTTTAACAGCAATTAAAATCGAGTACATCTCCTACGCTAATTTCTATCTCTCTGCTTGCACCTTCCAGTCATTCTAGGTAGCAAAAGGAATCATTGCTTTCCAAGAAAAAACAAGTCCGTAGCCTACTACCAGCTGGAACATATTTTCAGCCTTAGTATTTTCTGCAGTCAGTCACTAACTGGGTCTATTTATGTGGAAAACAAGCTTCCAGCAGCATTTTGTTAAGCAGAGGAGAGCGATCCTATTCCTTCAGCTGTTTTCCTACCACAAGATTTAAAAAAAGATTTAAATGTACGAACCACACAACAGACTCAAACCACCTTTGGATCTACACTGTAGGAACAATGTCCCAAAGACCACCTTTCACTGCGAATACAACTAGAATACAGTCAACATACAACCAAACAAAGCTCCAACAAGATATTCCAGTGAAAAGGCAAATAGGAAACCGTGAAAAATCAGGCACCAGCATGCTTAAAGACATCTGCATCATACTGTGTTCCTAACTGCTCCAATGACACTTGAAAGGCAAAAACCAACACAAGAAGGTAACAAACGATACTTTTCCCCCCCAACACCTGCTTTGTTCTGCAATATGAAAAGTCAGAACCAGTCCACTCTTTTGAACAAAGGGGCCTACACTTCATCCTCCAGACTTTTACATTACCTTGGCTGAAACTTAACTGAAAGCCAGTTAAGTCAAAGAAGCCAGAACATATTTTTTGGAATACTACGTGTGCTACCCACATCTACATAATCAACTCCAAAGCAAATGAACTTCAGGAAGGGTCTCCTACATGCTTCCATTTGCTATCCAGTATGAGGAATCATGATTCATCCTCAAGGACTGGACAGCAGCTGCAATATTGTACAGGGATCCCAAGTAGGACCTCAAAAGCTTGAGGCACCACTAAAGTCATTAAGAAAGTAAAGTAATAACAATGTGTACACACTGTTTGCTGAATGTTGGTTTGGTGTTTTTTTTTGTTGTTGTTGTTGTTTAAATTTGCAAGAAAAAAAAAAGAGTACAATTGAAAACCACAGAAAGATGAAAAAAGCACCTTATTTCTGGAAGACCATACAGCTTTCCCTTCCAGCAAACAAACTGGTTAAAACCACGTGATGAGATTGCGTTCTTCAAATGTTAAGACAAGGTTCACGCTTTTCCAAGAAACAGAACTCTTAACTCCTCAAATGTGAGACTTCCTGGAACATTTGCCTTCGTTATGTCTTGTCATATTGTCAGGTTATGTACTTGTCACAACCAATTGAACCCACTCAGAATACAAGCCTTTAAGTTTCAGTCAAGTACAAGATTACCAAAGAGTCCCAAGAAGAGAGACATTCAAAGAAGACGACGACATAGACTATGCGTGACATCACACTCTTTTCCCACCTGCCTCTCATCCTTCTGAGTCTTCCAGAAAGACAGCCTGGTTTTATTTGGGTTACTACTCTTCTCTACAATCCCTTTCAACTAACTCAGGAAGGCAGAAGACCCGCTAACCCAAAAAAGTGAGAATGTTTCTTTTTCTTAGTTGGTTTTTGTTTTGATCTTGCAGTTTATCTTGACAAATAAAATGTTTTGGTCAGATTAACTTAGCCCACGCCCAAGTAAATGCTCTGTTTTCAGGTCTCCTTCAGCACAACATATCTTTTCAATATCTCACAAGCAGCTTGAATAACACATCCAGCAGGATAACAGCCAAGGGAAAAAAAAGGCATTTCATTAATAACAGGAATATTTTAAAAATAGGCAGCCTCGCTCCATTACGTCATTGATAACTTAATATCTATAGCACACTTCCTGTCATTAATTTACTAAAAATACAGGACTACTACAATTATTATTGTAATAACTTTTCTTTAAGGTAACAGCACTATTAAGTGCACAGATCTAAGTGCTGACTTCTCAGCAGAACCACCAAGGATAATTCCACAGGCAAGCTCTGTTAATAGAACACATCCAGACAGATGAAGAAGCCTTCAAAGCCCATGTGAATCGACAGGAAAAGAAAAAAAAAAGAGATACATATTTATTTTACTAAAATTTTACCAGAAGGACTTAAAGCAAACAGTTCAGAATCATAGAATCATGAAGGTTGGAAAAGACCACTATGATCATCCGGTCCAACCATCAACCCATCCCCACCATGTCCACTGATCACGTCCCTCAGTGCCACATCCACACAGTTCTGGAACACCTCCAGGGATGGTCACTCAACCACCTCCCTGGGCAGACTGTGCCACTGCAGCACTACTCTTGCTAAGAAGTTCTTCCTGAAATCCAACCTGAATGTCCCTTGGCACAACTTAAGGTCATCACCTCTCATGCTTATCGCTGTTACATGGGAGCAGTGGCCAACCCCCATCTCACCACAACCTTCTTTCAGGTCATTGTAGAGAGCAACCAAGTCTCCCCTGACACTCCTCCAGACTGAACAACCCCAGTTCCCTCAGCCACTCCCCACAAGACTTGTGCTACAGACCTTTTGCAGCTCCACCTCCCTTTTCTAGACACGTTCCAGGGCTTCCATGTCCTTCCTTCGTGAGAGAACCAAAACTGAACGCAGTGCTTGAGGTGTGGCCTCCGCCAGTACATTATCTCTGAAATGCAGGAACTCAAAAGAGTGGCACACCAGTTGCTGAGCAGAGACTATAAGAGATATAAAGCAGTCCGAAACTGTGGCAGACTGCTGTAATTCTCTCCTCAGCACAAGGGGCAAAGTCTCACCTACAAAAAAGTGCTCCACTAATGGCCACAAATTATGTACATTTCCAGCATTTACCAACACACAACAAAAACATCCAAGGCCACCTCCTGTCATTCATAGGGAAGGGAAGACCTTGGCACAGCTTTCACGACACCAGTGCCCCATCTATGGTGACCGGGCACCCAGCTCTGCCACTGCAGGTTTGTGATTCCTCTCAAGCATTCATGGCCTGTAGCTTTATATCCATCTGAGTACATCCATTTAGAGACTGCAGATGACATTCACTAGACTGAATTGTTTCACTCTACTTCAATGTTTTTCTTTCTTCCCAAATGCCCCAGTAACCAACATCTGTCTTCAACCTGGGTAGGAACAAGGAAGCGTACTACAAGCTCTCATGGGTGACAAGAAACAGCCTCGGTTTTGAGACCACTGCCCATAATTCAGAGAGAAGCAGCAGGTCTTCTCAGCTGTTTCATGATTATCTGTGCAACATCTAAACTTATCAGGTAGTTTTTCAACCTACATTCTCCATGTGAAATTATTTCTAAATACATCTTAAGTACATCTACAATGCAGATTTTGTTTCTTGTTTAATTATCTGAAACACCTCTGTAGAACAACTTTGTTAACGTGGGAGTTCCCCAAAATACAGAGCTACTGTATTCGGATCCTGCTGTCAGCAGGATTACCAAATGGTAGCCAGCAGCATGTAAATCTCTTTAAACGGTTCCTGCATGTAAATGCAACTGTCCAACCACCGCTGATTAACAGGGTTCATCAGTCCTCCCACACAAAGATTACTGTGTGAAATGATTTTCTGCAACATACTGTGCTAGGTTTTTAAAATCCATATAAATCTCTGAACTTTTTTGTCCCAATTATCAAAGACAAATATAGATTTTCTCATGTAGTGCCAATGCCAGTGTAGTTGCGCAGCACTACAGCCAGCCAGCTCAACACAAGTGAGCTGAATGGCAAAATACTGTGGGGATATGCTTGATCCTTACAATAAGCCAATGAAAGAGCAAACCAAATCAGCACCACTTCATTCCGTAGGAGGTGAAGTCTTTCTGCTTTGTTAAATTTTCTTCAGATTTGAGTTGACTATTGCGACCCATCTGTGCAGAGAAGTCTCAAGGCAGCAGTCAAATGCAATGCATTTTTGGTGATCTGCCCAAGACCTCTCAGTTCCTAGAACACTGATCAGCAAAGAATATGTCATCACAGACAGGTGACAAACATTAAGAAAGCATATTCTGTTGTCCAAACATGTACACAAACAACTGCTGTTTCTTTAATTATTATTTTTTCACATTGGCCATTCAGGCCAACACTTATTTACTAAACACTGTGCAAGAGAGATACATACACATCTCCATAACCATTTTTAGTTCCTGCCTGCACAAAAGCCAACATTTTTCTCCTTCCTCATGCAGTTACAGAGCACACAGAACTCCAAATCTCCATCATTCCAAAGCTTCAGCATAACTCCATTGAATAATTTGTCCCTAAAAAACCCTAAGATCAGAATTAAGTCTAAAATAAAGTTAAAAAATAAAAAAAATTCCATGAAGCGAGTATCAGTTCCACAGTCAAGGCAAAGTTATCAAGCCTCACTTCTGCAGGTGGTCAGCTGCAACTTGCACACCTGAGCAGTGGCAGGGAACAAACTGATCTCATTCCAGTCAGGGGGAGAATATTACCTCATATGCTGTTTTTAAGAAGAAAAAGCAGTTTTAGTTTTTTTTGCCTCAGGTGTAATATGCAAGTAAACCAGACAGCTGGCACTGCAAGAGGTCACCGTCTTGTCCAAGCAGTAATATTCACAGCTCACCAGTACTGGTCAGCCTGAAATACGCAGCTGGTTTACTTTGTACCTTTCTATACAGCTGTTTCAGATCCTGTTCCAGCCAGAAGTTACTTCCATGTACATGGAATAAACTGAATGATCCAAGACACAAGAAACTCAGATATTGTCTCATTCAACTCCATTCTTCCAGAGAAAGCAGCAGTCACACCTGGCTCTCACCAAGACATAATTTATTCTATCAAATAAACTTCATCACATCACTCAAAGTTTAAGCAGCACACAATTAATTTTCATAGAGTGCCACAACATAGAGAAGCAGATACTTCATTTGCTCCAAGTCATCTCAGCAATTCTGTAACAATGGAAGTTTAAACCAGAACATTTAATTAATGAAAACAATTTTACATATCTTAAACACACACATATGTAATTATTATATATGCTTAAGTTCCTACTACTAATGTATATATATAAATAACATCTTGAAAAGCAGTGCTAATAGTGGCATAGACCTAAGAACTGAATTTTGTCCTTCTTGCCCAATGAAAACCTCAAAGGGCTCCTCAACCAAGGTAGGATTTGGATAAACCAATTCCAACTCATCTCCATCAGCTCATAGAGAGACGCTATGCCTTCTTTACAAAAATGTCTGTACAGCTTTTCTTTTTTTCTTTTTCTTTAAAAAAAAAAAAACAGAAAGCCAGTAGATATGATTTAAATCCGA
>JAOWBP010000001.1:43387046-43398158 GCA_028571105.1 Tragopan temminckii | reverse complement strand
CCAGTAGATATGCTTTAAATCCGAGCAACACAGAAAATGTTTCTCACAGGTTGAGTGAAGAACAGCTGAGCATGACAGAAGGAACACAGTGAGCTCTGTCAGTCTTAAGAGTGGAATGCTCTGGGGATTATTGAGCTAGATAAGATATAGATTCAATTCTTATTTCACATTTTTCCCGAGTGGCCACACACAAAAAAAAAGTGCTAAGTCTGAGTCATCGCATCTTCTAGTCTCATAGGGAAGGACAGACACACAAGAACCTGGAGTATTCAACTGCTATAATAAAAGACGCATAAACAAATGAACAACGCAAATTAGCTTTTTGCATGTGGCTATTATTCGACTGTGGACTTTGTTTCAGGATTTTTAAAAATTTGTATTTTGATAGCACCAAGTTTAAAATCCAAACAGATTTGTTTTGCATCTTCAAGTTTTCCTTACTCCCTCATTACGTGACCAGAAGCAAAATGCCATCTCCTGTTTAGCTCTGTACTTTGATGGAAGCGTACTGTTACATTTATATTCCTAAACATGATGAAAGCAGCAGCTTGACAAGAACAAAACTTTGTTGTAAGGTGGTAGTTAAGTTGTGGTGTTGTGAAAACATGTATCTTGAGGAATGTAACTAATGATCAAGGTTTACCAGAATTTCACCTGGTTTTAGGTATCTAAATTTGCTATTATGTTATTGTAGGAATAGAAAGCGTTCTGAGCAAGTTTGCGGGTGATACTGAACTAGGAGGAGCTGTTGACTCCGTTGAGGGTGGAGAGGCCTTGCAGAGAGATCTTAACAAATTAGAGAGCTAAGCAATCACCAAACAGATGAAATATAACAAGAGCAAGTGCCAGATTCTGCATCTGGTTATGCATACAGACTGGGAGATGAGGCTGGATAGCAGCCTCCAAGCCGAAAGCGATCTGTGGGCCTTGGTTAACAGCAAGTCAGATGTGTCAGCAGTGAGCTCGGGCAGCCAGGAGGACCAACTGTATCTCAGTGTGAGCATCAAGCTCAACACTGCTGGTCAAGTGAGGGAACGGTCTGCCCCACTCTACACTGTGCTGCAGTGGCCTCTCCACAAGTACTGCGTGCAGTTTTGGACACCACAGTGCGTAAAGGGCATGCAACTGTTGGGGAGCGCCCAAAGGAGGACTACAAAGATGGGGAACAGTCTGGAGGGCAAGAAAAGTGGTTGAGGTCCCCTGGTTGGCTCAGCGCAGAGCAGAGGAGCTGAGGGGAGGCCTGATGGCGGCTGCAGCTCCTCACAGGGAGCGGAGGGGCAGCGCTGAGCTCTGCTCTGTGTGACAGTGACAGGGCCCGAGGGAACGGCATGGAGCTGTGTTAGGAGAGGGGCAGCCGGGGGTCAGGGACAGGGTCTGCTCCAGAGGGTGGTGGGCATGGAACGGGCTGCCCCAAGCTGCCAGAGCTCAAGGAGTATCTGGACAATGCCCTCAGACATAGGGTTTGATTTTGGGTGGTGCTGTGTGGAGCCAGGAGTTGGACTCAGTGGTCCTTATCCAACTCCGGATGGTTATTGGTTTTCTGTCCCAACTGACAGTACAGATACACTTTAAATAGTTTCTAGAAGTCCACCAAACGACTGCAGAAAGTTATCCAGCTTATCTTTTAACAGCCACCAGTAACAGTAAGAACCTATTCAAGACCGATTGTGTTTTACACCAAACATCACAGCTTCAGCTTGTCATGTACGGTCAGCCCTCTCTGCACCAGATGAGGAGGGTCAGCCTCCCACTTGGCTGTCAGTCAGGACACAAGCCACACCACAGAGCTGTTCTGGGTGAGAAACGCTTCTGCAAGGGGAAAAAGCCCTTTCTGAACTAACAGATCCAATCCACTGAATCGTCACACAAACATCCGTACCAGCAAAACGGACACAGCAGGAACTGCTTAAGTGCCATGGCTACTGAAGAGCACTTGAAATCAGAAGTTCATATTTAAAAGGCTCTTCATTTTTACACAACAGTCAAACAACCTCAGCCACCGTTCAAAATGAAAATAATACTAAAGACTCCACTCATTTCTTTTTGCCAAGCCTCGTACCAGCTGATCACACAATCCTAAATCCAAAGCACTAGCTCTCCCAAATGTTTGGGCAATTCATTATTTGCCTCGTATTGAAAATTCACCTCCATCCATGACTCCAACGTCTCCACAGTCGAACAACATACCAGCTTCTGCAGTACAGCAAAATCAGAGCAACCATTTCAAGGACAGCTCTCGACCTGCTCTTCACTGCTCACAAACGAGAGAGAGGACATCTAGTAAAGGTATGACAACTGCCACCTCACCACCATCTTTCAGTTAAAAATATTGACAGAGAAAAGGAGGAGTCAATTATTAATTGTAAGAGGGAAGCAGAAAAGACTGAATAGGGTTGTCTGGGAGAACTTTTATCCGTCCAAGCTCCCAATTTCATTGCAGAAGTGAAACCACTATCACAAATACTCAAAACAACAGCAGGTTAAAAAGTAAAATAAAATAATAAAAACCAGCAAAAAACCCCACTGGCACATTAACTTCTATAAATTGTTCATACCAAATAGTAGCCTCTGCCTTTAAGGTCTTAAATGCGTTATCTCTCCAAATTACAGCAAGTTGCTAAGATGGATGCTTAGGTCATACATTAAATATTAACACAGCAGATATGTTGTATTTTTTTCTCCCCTCCTATTCAAAGCAGTCTACACAATCAAACCTTTTTATTCTGATTTACAATGCCTGCTGCAATGAGCCTGTAACTAAGACTCCTGGGAACTCCAAGGCAAATGAAGTAAATTAACACAAAATCTCTATCAGTTATGTGCAGGTTTATCACAATGCAGGTTACACACAGTATACAAGAATTAAATCCACAAATGAGGATAAATCCATTGTTGAGGATCACACAATCTAGTTACATTACATACAGAAACATCAACAACAGGTAGAGATAACCTCAGACTACTAAAATCAGTCGCCATCCAACTGCATTAAGGCTGTACTCAAATTATTTCTTCCATGCTTTTTACCAATAATCTTTACTTCTTGAAGATAACACAAGAAATTTAGCTATGCATTGGAACTCTCAAGTTTCACCAGCCTATTAGTCTTCCTCCCAGATTGGTACTTTATCTTTCCCCTGAAACAAAAAGATTTAGGAGTAATTTGGCTGTGCAAGGTTTGCAAATACTGCTGCCATGGAAGGCCTGAGACAAACACATGGGCAAATTCATGTGATTCTTCCTGACAGAACATTAGGGGAAAAAATAAGGCTTTTCATCCAACATAATAAAGAAGTGGCAGAAGTTCCCGCAGAAAAATCAAGCATTTTTAAGACTTTCACACTGAAAAGCAACCAAGTTGTCTTCCCCTGTCTCCTCCAACCTACATCCTTTAAACAACACTTGGCTCATTCCTCCAACCCCTCAGGTTTCACATTATCTCCCTCATGCTGAAGGCAAAAGTTGAAGCAGATCTATTAGTACAGTGTTATCTCCTAAAAGGCAACTAACAGGCAGAAATTTAGATTGCACCCCCTATTACAGGGAGACAGGTGAAATAGTTCATATCAGTACTTCAAATATTCATGCGATTCAACAAAAAGATGACTTCAGTGTCCACACTACTTGCAGGAGCTCCAGCTGTCTCCTGCCTTTCCAGCCTCATAATTCTCACTCCTATCCCCTCACTGAAGGTTTTCTTTGCAAACAGGACCAGTTTTGTGAATCATTTCACCACGCTCCCTCACTGCAGTTCTGCCGGCATACCCACCAGGCAGATGACCAAAAGGAGGCAGAACTCCATAGTGTGTTGGAAGAAACAGAAATTAAAACAAAATACAAACCCAAACCTAAGGAATTCCACCACTAATCCTTTGCCTAAAGCACTTAACTTGGTTTGCTCTCACCAGCTTCCCACAGAGTCAATGAAAGTCTTCCAGAAGACCTCTTTCCATGTCTATTTTACAAGTATAAGGTGATTAAACTAATACCCTTCAGTCAAATGTCTGAAATTATATGGTACGAACTGAGGCCATAGTAATCAAGAAACAAGATACTGCATCCTGCTACTTTAAATTGCAGATGATTAACCCCATATTCCTAAGCTCTGCTGCCCTAGCCAAAGGCACAGTGAATGACAGCAGCAGCCAGACAACTCAACACACACAAAAAATTAATTCTAATGAGCGTAAGCAGTTCACAGAAGCAAAGAAGCTACAAATGCAGATCATCCCACAGAACAGGTCAAAAGCTCTCTCCTCCCCCAGCAGATTTCAGTATCACCACAGTGGAAGTGCGGGGCTGCTTCTAAAACTGCTGACAGAAACACAATGTTGAAAAGCTGATGGAGAGAACTTCCACTGCAAGTATGCTGTCTCATACTCTACAGCACACATCCTGAAGAAATTGAATGAACTATTAAGAAGTTAACGGTTGAAAGTGAAGAAGCAAGATGAATTCAGCACTGGAGAAGAATGAACACTTAAATGCAATAAGAGGAGGATAACAAAGATGGTGCACTCTGAACATAATTTTTTGTAAAAGCTAAATTAAGGTTGCAAGGTAAGAGAGGGAGCTGTAGATGGCCCACCACTCTGAGAATCAGCCCCATCGTTCTGTGAAACTTGAGTTCCTGCAGTCACTCATTCTGTATGTCAGGAAGAACAGTGGGGAAAACACCTGAACAACAACAAAACCCACAGAAAACTCTTTCTCCACCCTGCCTCCCCTCAAGAGGAGGCTTAATATAGAAGGACAATTAACAAATCATACACCATGGATTACATATAATCACTCCAGAATGGTCATGCATTTGCAGAGGTCTCGCTAATTAACAGAAGGATCTAACTCCTTAGCTTCTTTCAGAATGGCAATGTACACAAGGATCTGGTCAGAAAAAGTTTCAAGAGTAACAGCCTAACAAAGTCTTCATCCACAGAATTGCAGTGTTCACAAGCAAGGAAGTTTGTTTTTTAATTCCTCCTCCTGTCTGCCTTCAGGAACTTCCTGACCCCACTGCACACTGAGCTGAGGGATGTGCTTTTGCTGGGAGCTTGATGCAGATTCACTGAAGTCAGTGCTTCTTCTTCTATCAACTCCAACAGGTTTCTGATTAGCCTTCAGGATATGCATGCAGCTAACCCTCTTAACTTCCCCTCACCTCTTTCAGTAGTGGGAATGAGCAACCAACCCTTCAAAAACTCCACTCTGTATACCCACGACGTTGGTTTTCTACAGATTCCACCATTCAAGCATACAGAAAATTTTATTTTTGCACGGCAAAAATTCATGACAAGTCAAATTTGTTTATCTTAATTGCATAATATTAGCACCATTGGGAAGAAAAAAAAAAAACCACCAAAAACCTGTATTCAAATGAGCAATTCTCAAGAAGGAAACAAGTTTTGTCCCTGATGACTGAAACACAGGAAGCAGAGCCAACCTAAGATGCTGAACATGGAAGAGCATGCCACAGCCACAGGGAAAAGATCAGTTCCCTGCACCGCAGCAAACATGATGCTGATTCCAATCAGAATGGCAGATGCTGAAAGTTGCACTGTGGTGGATCTCCCTGGCTCATCCCCAAAGCCAACGCCCTGCCACAGCGTGTGCCCATCAACCTGTCAAGCTCTCTTTATGCACTTCCACAGTAAATGAGACAGAAAAGTAAAGAATGTTCCTCCGTTAAAATGCAATGATTTTGAGGGGAGGGGTAAGGATGGCACAGCTCATTTTTCCACACGGAACAACAGTGTCACTTCAGAGCAAGTCTCAGTGACACTCCCAGAACCCACGTTCTTCAGCAGTACGAAGAGAAGCTGCCGCTTGCTCGCTGTCACCCTGCCATACAAAGGCAATCTGCTCCCACCGTCTGTACCGCTCTGCCCAGCTCACTTACCCTGCTGTCTGCTAAGTGTCTATCAAACTTCAAGATCTAGCTAGAAGATCACTTTTGCCCATCAGTATGCACAACGCATGGGCATTATGAAGAACATCAGAAAAGCTGACAACATTTTGTGCAAGCATGGTGGAGAATGTGGAGAAGGGAAACCTGCCCTCTTCCACACACGTGAAGAGAGAGAAGGAAAGCAGCGATATGCCAAAGTGCACACCACGTGACAGAGCAATTTCATTCAAAGAAAAAGAAACAAAATCAGTCAAAGGGAGAAACAAAGCCAAAAAACATGTTAATATAATGCTGACCACACAGCATTCACTACTTTTCCCAGGCAGCGAGTCAGTTACCATTTGCGTTGATAAAAATCACACATGCTCTTCCCATTATTCCAGAACTTTTATCCACGGGAAATACCATCGGACAAATCTCACAGCAAACCAAGTGTATCCAGTCACCTGACCGAAGGAATGAGTGAACTGCAGGCACTGAGCTGAAAGCTGACTAACAGTATTTCACTGTAGTTCACAATGGTTTATTCCTTTAAGATCTGGAAGGTGTGGCACCACCTATTTTTCTTTCAGCCTGTAAGTTTTAGGTATGCTTTCCAGTCATTAGCAATGTTATATATGGCCAAAAGCCATCCATATAGCCAGCTCTGCTGGTGCCTAGCAGGTACTAGTAACTTGTATTTAGTTCAGTTAAAAGCTATTACAAAGCCAGAGTTTACAGCATGTATCTTTTACAGAAGAAGTGATACAAACAATACTCCCAATAAACTGCATGAAAGCTTCTAACAAAACAGTTCCCTGTGCAATTTCCAGCTAAGCACAGAGCTCTTATCAGAATTCATCTGAGGGTTGTTTACAACTCCACATTTACTAGCAATTAGATGACTGAGTTCAGTCAGACCAGTGAAAACCCTCCAAAATACATCACCATGTTCTAGCATGGAATACAGTTATTCCATGTGCAGTTATTAGTATGAACACATGCATGCTATGTGTTTACAAAGAAGAGGGGAAAGTGATTTTCCTTGCCTTTTTTTTTTTTTTTTTTTGGTACTTGTTGCATCACAACACAGGCAAGAAATACTGGATTTCTCAATTGGACACCACATCAAGATCCCAAGGGGACTTTGGAGCTTTCAGAGAGAAAGCCCATAATGATTTTTCTAACCTTTCAGTACTAACATCACTTATGAACACTGCAGTAGAAGAAACAAAGAATGCTGGGCAAAGCACGTGCATATCCATCATCTGTCAGTGAATCCAGCAAGAGGATGGTTGCACTTTCTTCTGTCGCTTCTCACCTTTCATCTTGAGAAATCAACAGATAACTGATGGAGAAAGAAAAAATTTTACTGCAACATTAATGCTTTGCTGTATCCAGCTCAAAATTGAAGTTTGACTGCTCACATTCACAGGTGCAGCATAAACAAGTTCAAGAGCTGCTATTTCCCCCTCCCCCCCCCTTCAAAGGCGAATATTACAGACTGTAGAACATCCCGAACTGACCTTACTTTCCAACAGGGCTAAACAGAATCAGCTTATGATTGCAGGTCAGCTTCAAATTTTGAGTCTTTGGTTTTGGCTTCTGGTAGATTTATTTATTTTTTTAAACTGAAAGGAAACATGTAAAGGTACAGAGAAGAAAATTGTACGCATTTCCAAACATCCCCAAACAAAACGGCACATAACTCAGTGGTAAGCAAAAGCAGAAAGGCTCAGCAGAAGAAATCAAGAAATGCCACAGCTAGACTCTACGATGTTACACAAATGCATGAGCAGCACTGGGCTCAACTGCAGAACAGAATCTTCTACTTTCCTGGTCAGTCAAGACTGATGTCTAGGCAACAACTGTAAAGGAGTGAAGCTAGGTCAAGGTAACAGCACCAACTTTAAAAAATATCTATCTATATAGATATAGTTAAACAGAACCAGACATTAGGATCCCATTACCAGAACTGAAATACAGCAGTCTTTCCTACACATTTTGAGAACTTACAACTCCACTTATGTTGTATTTGTGTCTTCTGTCAGTACTGCCAAATTTCCACATTATTTTTTTCCTATATAGCCCACCAACATTAGTAGAAGTGATTAAAAATACTTGAGGCTATCTTCAGTTTATGTCTTAGAAGTCCAAAAGCTAAACAAGCAATTTGTTTGCTTATTCATTTTGAGATGGAGAGCTCAGCACAGAGAGTCACAAAAAAAAACAAACCATTTTATGCTCCCTGATTTTAGTTACTCAAACGAGAAGAGTCTGTCAGCCTCAGACCAGTCTCCACCAGCAAATAAATCAGCATGGAAGTCACGGGACTCCACTGACTGCTGTTAGCTGGCTCTTCGCAAACTCACGTTGCTGTAGGTAATCCTTCGTGTCCTGGAGGCCAACTGCACAGTTAAGTAACAAATTCTCACACAGCCAGTTACGGCTCATTCCGAAGCCTGAAGAGTTAGCACTGCCAAAAACATGCCTGGATCTTTGGAAGTTATAAGAACTCAGGTTCCAAAACCAATAGTCTAATACCCTCTGTAAGTATAAAATATAATCGAGCAGGCTATGAAAAAAATAAATGCTTTAATTAAGAAATTATCTGACCCAAATGGGGATCTGGCATACTCTGTGCCAAAAGGTAAGATATGCTCAAGCCAGCTATAAATTCCAAAATATATCCTTATCTCAAATTATAGAGAAGCAGAACAGCATGAAAATTATTCACGTTTATTACATCTGATGCCCTCATTCCACACAGCAACCTGCCAAGCTGTTAAGAGTTGCAACAGGAACTGTGTGGTACAATTCCCACACAGGGACCCTTCTAAGAAGGGTCTTATTGTCATCTGGCTGTGCTTCATGAGTGATTTAGTTAAACACGACCTAAAAAGGAAGGGAGAAGAAGGGCATACAGTGATTTGCTTTTTAATACAGAACTATGAGCCCAAATGGACTTTTTTGTATGCATTCCAACAATAGGAAGTGGGAGATCCCAAAACCTGCACGTTTTACTCTTTTCCTATAGACTTTATGCCTGTAGCAATCATATACAAACCCTTATTAAGAAGGTTTGCACTTGCACTGTCTTATGCTTTTGAGGTTAATCTGCGTACCCTTTAAAACGTAAGAAAGGTTCACGTCTCTCCAGTTCTTCAGCTGAAGGTTATGGAAGTTTCTTCTGACAATGAGGAGCTCCTCTCTACACTTAATGCACAAACAGATTTTCTGTTTAATTTGAATAACCTACAGATCTTATTTAAGCATTACAGGAACAGATTTACTCCTTTCATAAAAATTCACCTCTGGCCCTCTTTATGAAGCATTAATAACTGAGAAGAGGACAAAATAAATTTCTGACCTCCCATTAAAGACACAACCAAACTGCTCCCAGCGCTTTCACACTGGGAAACATCCTTAACCTGCCCCAGGCTGCAAAGGTACATTAAAGTACGCATTTCAGCAAAAAATGCAAGTTTCATAATTCCCAAAGCCTCTGAAATCTGATTTAGAGATCAAAGCCCAAACTGTGTCAAAACACATAATATTCTACTCAAAAGGATGCTAGCAGATTTAAAGCTAAGTAGTCTAGAGAATGCCAAGCTTGCAGAAAGGTCCAAAAACCTCCCCCGAACATTAAAGCACGTTAATAGAAAGCCTCAGAGCCACCTGTTTGTCTGAGGTTATCCCCAAAACTACAACCAATTAAGAACGGACAGCATATTTTTGATGTAAAAAGTGCTCATTATCATGCCTCAGAATCATAACAGTTTACTTGCTAACTAGAAAATAAAATAAAAAAAAAAGCATGCATTGCACATGCCAGCCGTTTAAAGAAATTAACAAATACAAATAAGCAAAGTTTTTTTTAAGAGACAGATGACTGACGAATATCTTTTTTTTTTTTTTTTTCAGTAGCTAGTCTGTCTACATCATTTTAACGCAGCTGCCCGTTTATATGCCAACCGAACCTAATGCAAGGAGAACAGATTAAGAAACAAAGCTTTATACAACCCAAAGGAAACAAATCTCTGTCTTGTAGGGTGGCCTATTAAAGGAAAGGCCTTTCAGCTAAATGAAAACTAAAATACTTTAAAACACTGCTGCATGTAACACATACACTTAACCAAATGGACACCCTTTACTGAACCAAGTTCAACTAATGTGCTATAACTGAAGCCCAAAGGTTGCTGCGTGGCCATCAATCACCCATCCCCTCCTGCAGAGCGGAAAGGTTCTGCACAGACAGCTGAAGGTGAGCAACTGCAACATGCGCAGCTATTGATCAGAAGCACGCGACGCAGCAAGCGCGCCTAAGAATTGCCCATGGAATCAACAGATGGCAACAGCTATTGCAGACATGAATAGCTTTCAAATACTAACCTAAACATAGCAAGCTCAGAAACTGATCCTCGGTTCCCTCACTGGCATCTCTGATTTTTCTCTCTTGTTTTCAGGAGATAAAAGGAATGGTACAGGGAACAATTCTGCAGTTTAACCAAACTGCATGCCTTTCTAATGGAAATCGTGATGATGTGGCTAAGACCCAAAGAAAAGGATGATGGCACTGAACTGACACAGCGATAAACGCTTGTTGATTCGCAAGCAACTGCAGCCCGACATTCAACTTAATAACAGAGTGCTGGTACCATCAGACAGCTCCGGCGCAGGGCTGTAACACCTCGGTTACATAACTTTCTCCCATTCCTTCCTCGAGGCATGGAAAACGGCTGCCAGCAGCGGTCCTCCCCACCATATCCAGACAGGCGGCCCTTACAGCAGCCCAAACGCACGGCGCTCTGCGAGGTTCAACCAACGCGAGGTTCACCCCGCTCAACGGAGGGGAGCGGCACGAGCCTCGAGCGCAGCCATCCGCGTGCACCACCCGTGTGCGTGGGGCAGCCTCTGCCCACGTGCACCGCCGGGCCCCACAGACCGCCCCGCTCTCGCCACAGGCCGCTCCCCGCCACAGCGGAACAGGTGGGCAGCTCTCAGCCGGCACGGCGGCCTTCTGGACGCGTGAACACGCGCCGTATCTCTAAACAACAACAAAAGAGGGTGGGGGCGAACCGGGCCACGTGAGAACTCCCCCAGAGCCCCTTCCAAGCCGTCCCCCATCCGACGCCCGCCCTCCGGCTCTCAGGGAGGCCGCGCACCCCCTCGCCCCCACCCCGGCGGGCCTTGCCACCTGCCCCGACCTCCGAGCGGGGCTGCCCCTT
>JAOWBP010000001.1:43355528-43366646 GCA_028571105.1 Tragopan temminckii | reverse complement strand
GTCACTGCTGGTCTGTGAAGCATGATAGGTGGTCCATGCAGCACACTATCTGCAACCACTGCTCAGCGAGCCACAGCACCTAATAAAATTCCCCATCCATTGCCTGGTGTCATTTTTCTCATTATAAACACTGTATGTTTTTATGTCCATATGCCAGAAAAGCACTTATAGCTAAATGTAAAATATCAGCCAAAGTGCATTTGCTTTGACTGCAGAGAAGTGACACTACGAAGCCCTTCCTGAGCAAGCCAGCCACATCACTGCGACTGAACCATTAGCGCTTCCTACTCATGGTCAGTGCAACGATGCCAGTGTTGGAGATGCACCGGTGGTGAGGCTCTTGGAGAAGACTTTTGCAACAAAGCCACTTCTGTGTGCACATGGGCACTGCTGCAAGCAAACAGCTGCACTGACTGCACGTGCCTGCAGTACTGGCAGTGTCAAGAGCTGACATGCCTCAAATTGTTTTGGTTGCAATCATATCTGAAAGCTGGTATTTAATTTTGGGTTAAACCTGATCAAAAAGCTCATGATAAAACAGAAGGCTGCAGAAGTGAAAGCAAGAAAGGAAAAACACAGGCTTGTTACTGCACAGTACAATAAGGAAAAAAGAAGACAAATCATCTTAACAGGGAGGCATATGGTCTTGTCTTCTCAGGAAAATAATGGAAACGCAATCATTCGGGACAGTCACAACTAAATTGGACGCAAACACCGGAAAACATGCGGAAGGAAGTATCACATACACTGCTTTCTGATCACACGTAGAGCTAGGTAATCAGATCAGTAAGGGGTATTTTTGTTTGGTTGGTTTGTTGCTGGCAAAAAGACATTCAATTCCTCAGCTGAAAGGAGACCTATTCTTTGTGTCTACCTTGCCACTGCCTGCCAAGGTTCCAGTGCAGGACGGTCCCTGTCACACAGGAATGTGACAAATGCGTGTGTACAGGTCCGCACAGAGAGGTGTTGGGCAACAAAGTGCCTCCATTCCTGAGCCCTTGAGGATAGTCAGGAGATTGTGCTGAATCAGAAGGGTTGTTTGTTTTACTTCAACAAGTAATTAATATTTTGAGTAGAGAATGTCTTTGTTAGAGATTCACCACGTTCACCCCTTCAATTAAGGTTTTAAGTGCTCACATTCATAGATCCACTCACACCTCCCACTTGTCCTTCAGCAATGCCAGCAAAGACCGGAGTTTACATTCCTGGCACCTCAAAGATAAAAAAGAAAAACAACAACAAATCCTCCACAAAGCAAAAAAAACACCCCAAAATATATATATATACCAACCAAATTTTAAAAACAAACGAACAAACAAACAGAACAAACCACCCCAAACCTACCAGGTCTTTTATCCATCACCAGCGAGAAGAAATGGTGTCCAAGATGAGCTGTGTGGGCACCTTTCCCCACTCGTGTGACATGAACCAAAGAGCCACTTGGGTGACCTGAGCCCCCCAGGTTGGACCCAAGGCACAGGGCTCAGTCTGGGGCCCACTGGGCAGCCATCTTCCTCAGCACCATGCACAGGGGCCCATGGATCCCTCCATGGACGCAGAGCAAACTCGGTGTACTTCAGCACCAGGCCCCGGTACCCCTGGTCGCTAAGGTATTGGTATGTGTTAATTGCAGTGTCAGGATATCAGCACACACTGATCACAGGAGCAATGTTTGGACCCAGCGCCTTCGTGTATTTAGGGGAGAACGGCTGGATCTGCCTCTACCTGTGCCGTGCTGTCGTCACCGACTGCTATTTCCAGCCTGGTTGCCATGGAAACAACCAGGCCTCAGCACCAGTTAGCAGTTCAATATATAATTTACTTATTCTTTTTCACCTAAGTGATTAGGACTCAAAATACAGAAGCATCTCACATGGATAAAATCTTCTGATCGTTTCACAGGAATTTCTTCAAGACAAAAAAACAGCCTGAAACACCATGCTGAGCTTTCTCTGGGGACAGAAGAGACAAATAAAAGCCTACTGGAAGAAAAATCCAACCCTCTCCCCTCCGTCCCCTGCCTTTCCAAGTTCCAAAGGAGACAGACATTAATATAACACACCTGCCCCATCCCGCACAGCCACAGCCACAAACCCCTGCAGATGGATGGCAGCATGACCCCAAAAACACCCTTTTTGGCTTCTGCAGGTGACCGCCATACGTTAAGCAAAAAGTCTCTCTCTCATCCTCATTAATCTCAGAGGAAGCAGCTATTCACGTTGTACTTCTCACTACTGCCTTTGGAAAGGCAGCCGCTTCACCTCTGCCTGCTGCAACATACCATGCCAGCAGCTGCCTCTATCTTCCATCACTTTTTTAACCAGGTGAGATGATGCCTCTGGTTTTCCACTGCTCGATGGGTCACCGCAGGAGCTGGCACAAGACCAGGAGGCTGTGCTCTGAAGCAATCATCCAGAGACAAGCAACGTGAATACTTCCACAGGGAAAATTTTCAAGTGACTTCTCTGTGGTCAGGTAGCTTTAAAGCAATTTAGGACCTTTAAAGGCCCTAACATTTTGTATTGGTTTTCATTATTTTTAGATTGGGAAGTTTTTAGCATTAATTTTGACAAACAACAGCACCATGACTAAGCCGTGCGGTCTGGCTGAACAATAGCAAGAGAAACCCCTCCAGAGTTCCCAACCAAGGCTGGCCACCCCCCTCTCATTTTCCAAAACAAAACAAGCCATCATAAACCATCCGAGCCCATATGCCTTCTCCTGGCCCTTATTCCTCCCATGCACAACTGGGCATAGGGAAAAAAAAACAACCACCAATGAAACCCAAACAGACAGAAGCAAAGAGGTATCTCAAGCAAGGCTTGAATCTGGGCATGCTGCTTACTGAAGAGTAAAAGAAACAGAAATGCACAAATCTGCTGATTTGCTGGAGAAAGGAGGGTGCTATCAGGCATCTGGGCCAGTATGACCCAAAATTTCCGAGGTCAAACTTCAGGGGTCTCCCTATGCAAAATCATTGGGGGTGGTCAGATGCTTCAAACAAAAATCATCTTGCCCCAAGTTCAGAAACATAGGGTAATGCCTCAAGAGCAAAAACTAAATAGATATAATCTATAAACCTAACTGACTTGAACAAACCTTTGTTCTAATTTTCTCCTTTTTGTTCCATCCAACTCCTTGACTCATACTACCTTTCTCCAAACCACTGGTTTTGTTTTTGCTCCATGCTGTTTTCTTCTTTGCTCTTCAGCATCTCCTCCCTGTTTTCTTCTTTGCTCTTCAGCATCTCCTCCCTCCCTCCCCTTTCATACATTCCCCATCGCTCCCCAGCATCGCTGGCACTACTCAGTCTGAGCTTCCTTGTTGCTCTTTACCATCACTTGTGCCCTTCCATCCCTTCACTCTGATGGTCGGCTCACAGTGCATTTCTCTAATATTAGCATCTGGTGCACGGTCAACCAGTATCAATTGAATTAAACAGCCACAACACCTTTGAGAGTTTATCCGGAGCTCCCCTGATTCAAGGCTAGAGGAAATAGATGATAAATTCAAGTGATTTGGCAAAGACCAGATGGGCAGTCAGGAGCAGTGCCAAAATAGAAGGCCATGTCCAGAATTGCTCAGATCTATCTTTGGGTCGAGAACCAGATCACATAATTGACAAACCAAAACAGATTTATGCCAAGTCCAGACCAGAAACAGCCACTGAAAATATAATGTCTGTTGGCTGCAGATTGAGAAGCGTGATTAAAAACTTGATTAAATGGTTCTATTCTGGGGAAGGAAAAAAAAAAAAAAAGAATCTCTTTAAAACCCCTTTGCTTACAACAGCTCATCTCACACAAGGAATGAGGCTAGAGAAACATGGTAGAGGTACTTCAGCTATGGGAAAATGACGGGCACTTTGGACAGAGCTGACAGCTGACTTGAGAGTCATCACTGGGGGCTAACATCTTCTTTCTCCACACAGCCCACGGTGGTCTGGCACATCTCAAAACTTGGAAGTAAAAAAAGCTGCTGATTTCATAAGGAAGTAGCCTAGGAGGCTGTTTGAAGGATGAAGTCAACTACATATGGTTCTATTTATTTGTTTATTTTGGGGTGGGGAGAAGGAGTCAGTGGCAAATTCTCAGCCCTAACAACCAACTCACAATAAAAGCTTATGAAGTCAAAGGTTCCTTAAGGAGAACAAAAAGAAACACTCTTCTAACTTGTATTTATTAAATACATGCCAACATATTTGCAGGATCCCAAAACTCAGGCATCTAGCTCTAATGATTAAAGAGTGCTCCTCCTGGAGGCCACCACTTGAACCTAGCCCAGATAAGTTGTAATCCAAACCTGCCTTTTGGACAACAGGTTAATATGGTTCACGCAGAAAAAGCCCTTTGTGTTTGGAGGTGATGCAAAACAGGTACAGTAGGCAGGTCATGTCTGAATACACCGCTAGACCTCTACACCACAAACCAAACACAGCTGCATTTGAACACATGACCGAAGTTTTCTGCATTTTCTTTTAGTTAAAAAAAATTAGAATCCCCTCAGGAAACTGTACAAAAATATCCCTTCTCCGTGCTTTACGAATGAGAATTCACATGCAGAAGGGCAGGAAATGAGGTAAGGTTGCTTTTTCCCTCCTTGTCTATATTGTGACCGCAATGCACACATGCATTTCTAAGTTGAAGAATATAACTGCATACACTTATATATCTGCATTTCATCCAAGCGCTGCTCACTTGGGAAAACTTTGAAATTCAAGAATTCTGTGACTCCGATACCACAACCATTACCAGTTGGGAGCTAACATACATTTCTTTTTTTGTTCATCCTGAAGCTTTGAATTCTAATTTGCTCATTAGCCTAATAAATATCTCATCGTTGTGTGGCCCATAACAGCAGAAACAGCAGTTGTTATAGCAGTTCCCCGCTGCACCAGAGGAAGCTCTTCTGACCTCAGCATCCCAGAGCACCTTAAGCAAACACAGATCCAGTAGAGCCACGGTCCTCCTGGAGCTAACCCAGACACACGCTAAGCAAGAGGTGCTGCTTCTCCTTCCTCCAGAGCACACACACACTCTCCTCCAGCCACAGGAGACATATCCCATCCCCAGAGACTTTTTCCATCTGCTCTCTGTAAAGAACACATTAACAATCTATGGCACAGGGGCACCACTTGCCATAGAAAAGGTTCCCTTGTTTGAGAGCTGTGGCTGTGCTGAGCATTTTGGTTCCAATCAACATGATTTCCTGCCATTCCACTTTTCCCAGGTTGCCTCTATATCTGTCCTCAATCTGTGTGAGACTCCCACTTATACTTGAACCAGGGCCTGGCAAGAATTTCCTCTTAGAATGGAAGGGTAAGAAAACCAAGAGATATTTAACAGTTAACAGATATTAAAAAAAAAAAAAAAAAAGCAAAAACCACTACTACTCTTCAGTGCATTTAAAATGACCCCAGAATAGTGGGTCTGGTTTTGTTTGGGTTTTTATTTCTTTAAGTTGAGATTGTGATTCTGATTCTGTTGAGACCTCCCCTGGCCCACTCCCAAAACATATGCGTGATGAGAAGAGCGATGACTCTCCCAAATGTACTAAACAGGGCAAATTTGGGACCTCCTCCAAGATCTCTCTCCATCTGCCCACCTCCTTCCCAGCAATTCGTTCTGTCCCACAAATCTCTGGCTCTGCTGTGTTCTGCAGCCCTGCTATGGGCTCTCACCTTGCCCCATGTCACTGCAGTCACCTCCCATCTCAGATCAGCACCTTTGCTCCTGCTGGAGCGCTGCTTCATTTCTCAGATTTGCGATGGGGAAATTCCCCAGTTTTCTCTTCCCAAAGCACGGTATTCCCCAAGGCTCAAACGGGCAGAGTTCACTGCTCACAGAGCAATCCTACGTTACACATTTCATCTTCTGCTGTACCAGCAGGCATTGTTTCCAAGAGCAGAGGCAGTGAGCTGTGCCACCTTTCCACACCAGCTCAGACTAGCTCTGGTGCCCCTGGTAGCTCACTAATCCCTTTTCTCTTTGGGGTTAATTTTTAAGTAAGGCTGAACCTTCTAGTATCACTATCAGACCTAATTCACTCCTGATGAAACCCTATATAAAAAATGTAAAGGACTAGTACTGATCTCAGCACCTGTACTGCTGACTGTCCCCATATGCACAGCAAATGCAAGGACTGATGTTGTGAGCACCCCCAGGAGGTAATAGCAAGACCCTTCTGCCTGCAGCAGGTGAGACACAGACCTCCACTTTCCCAAGAACCAGGCTTTTTTCCTCAGCATCTTGATTTACAGCACAATCAATAGGTTCCTGCCCACTGCTGCCATCCCCTCTCGTTTCAGAATTGATGGGCGGCAGTGACCCAGAGCTGCTCTGGGCTGGGAGATGCCACCAGGGCAAGCAAAGGGCTGTGCCCAAATTCCATTTCTGACAGCTGCCAGAGCAGCTAAGTCCTGTATCCTCTCTGCCTGCAGCTGTTATGTGTTGTAAGTGCACCACAGCCCCAGCACTGCAGGCACAACCTCACGCCAACCTGCAGCTTAGTGATTACCCAGATCATCCTCCCAACAAAGGTTTGCCACCCAGTCTTGTCCTTTCACCCTCCATTGCCTTCCAAAGTCATTTTCAAGGAAAATCTGAACACTGCACAGGCTTCCGAAGTTAAACAGATGTAAGAATGTCTTCATTATGCTGCAGGAGATCACAGGTATTTTCAAAGCTTCCAGGAAACAAAAGCCCAAACAAAACAACACAAGGCTTTCCTCCCCCCCCTGGGTGAGGAAGAACCCGGAGGCACAGCCAGGTTCACTGGCTGCTGGTGACAAAGCCAGGCACCGTGGCTCTACTTCCCTTTGCACAATCCCCAGCAGGAACTGCTTCATGGAGGGCAACACTGCAAACTCTCAAGCCCACACCTCGGGTTGGGAGCCTGGCTGCAGATCAGAGGGTGCCCTTAGGTCAGCAGGAAGCTGGATGGCAGCATTCCTACCCCCGTGAAATGTCACCAGTGCAGTGCTTCAGACAGGCACTTAGTGCTGTTTAACATTTTCCAGGAAAAAAAAGAAAAAAAATTGATCAATATTCCCAACTGGCTCAAGTGCTCATATCTTCAAGGGAAGGAGGAGAGGAATGCTAAGAGGGAAAAGAGAGGGAAAAGAGTGTTTTCTAGTGAAATGAGAAACTGAGGAAGAATCAGCACAACGGGACGATGGTCAGGACACACAGCAGGGCAAGAGCCTTTTGTAGCTCAGGATGAATGTTGCAACAAGCCAGAGAAGAAGGCTGCTCAAACAGAGTGCAAGCCAGGGGAATAAAGAGAAGGGAAAGCAGAGAGGAGAAGCTCAAACAGCACAAGCAGCTGTGATGCAGTGACCGCAGCCAGCAGCCAGTAAGCCATTAAACACACTGGCTGGATGCAAGGAGAAGCATGAGCAAAGGGGACCGTTGTTTCCATCGGCAGTTCTGGCAGAAGGCTCCCTGGACACTCAGAACAGGGGCCAAGGCCAGTTCATTAACTGCAGGCACCCATGAGACCACCTGAGATGAGGCCTGGCAAAGCCACAGCTTCCGCATCCACAGGGCAGATGCACATGCAGCAATACCATTCCCTTGACACAGTTCCCTCATCCAGAAAAAAAAATGGACAGCATCTCAGTTCCACTGGACAATGAAAACATCGCAGACAAACCAGGCAGGGGAGCAGTTATGAGCTCGCAGGACCCTCACATGTCAGCAGCAGGCCAGCTAACAGACGTGATGCAGAAACTTCTCTCTTGGGATTGTTGCTCTGAACAACCCACTGTGCCGATGTCCTTCATTTCCCAGTGAGCACTCGGTCCCAACTCTGTTATGGCTGCCAGCTCCCATGCCCAAGGTAGCACACCAGGCTGAGCAGATCCCAGCAGCACAGAAGTTCTTCTGCTCCCTTCTGCTACCACGCTTCATCTGATCCACAGTGATACCCACAGAACCCATCACAGGGAATTTCTGGGTGATGAGCTACCCTGTTAAAACAGATGTTTTGCCACTGGCAAGAAACCCCAAATAGCTCCTTTGAACATGAGACTGCATCGCTAACCTGTCTTTTTTTACTCCAGCCACAGAGTATTGGATTAGGCCTGCAGGCAGAAAAGGTAGAGACTCTGCTAATTGCTCATCTGTTTTTGACAGCTAATGTAAGTCATGCATCTCTGCCAGCTCTTTTGTATTGGTCATCTGCCTGCAATTAGTCAACATCAGTGGACCATAGACACAGACTATGAGAGGGTCTTGAGAGGGAACAAGTTAGTGTCACCATGCCCAGGTTCCGAGATGGCAAAACCAACCCGTGTCTCTACAGTCCAGGACACAGTTTGCATTACAGGTTTTGATAAGCCATTCCATGTTTGTCTTCAAGCCTCAGGCGGGCTGGAGAGGACCTGTAGGGTGCAGCATTCAGCTATATGGCATCCAGCTTTGTAAGTCTACCTCAAGCCAAGTCAGAAAGGAGAACCACCAGCACCCCACTGCTGACACAACATCCATGCACAAAGCAGGACCTAGTCCTCCAGCAAGATGCCACAGTAAGAGGCTTGGCAGAACTGCTGACACCGCTGTGACTCATACAGCAAGCATCTCCCTCTGTCTTGCCCACCATTCATGTTTATCCTAAGCAACCAAGATAATCACAGAAAATCCAGTTCTGTGGGATACGACATTGAAGTTGCACCTATGTGCATCCTAGGTCTCGGACCAGAAAAGTCCTATGAGAAACAGGAATAACTTGCAAACACCAGGAGGGCCAATGCCTCTTCCCAACAAGGCTGATAGCTCAGCTCTCAGGCAGAAACGTGGTTACAGCACAAACATGGGGGAGGGGATGACAAAGAAGGATTGAAATGTAAGGCTACGTCTAAAATACTGCTCTCCTACAGAAACAAGGCAGGCAGCAGAAAGAACCATAGAAGCATTAAGGCTGGAAAGCCCACAAAGATCAGTTAGTCCAACCAACAACCCATCACACATTCACACTAAATCATGTTCCCCAGTGCCACAAAGACACCTCTGCTGTCCAACACCCACATGGCCCATCTCCACCTGAAGTGCCCACATGCAGGGTCCAATCAACAAAAGCACATGTGCCACTGGCAAGGGACCAGCTGGATGGGTATAGCTGATGACACAGAGGGCTTCTTTGAGGTCTGTGTGACCTCCCCTCTCCCAAGGCAAGAGGTGAAGTCAGCACTCACAAAAGCTGATGGTAGAAAGGGAAGAGGCTGGGGCAGGAGGAAAAGCAGAATGTATTTAACGGTCTGTAAGCAGAACGAGAATAAAAGGATAGCTTCAGATTAGCAACCCACTCTGCTGAATATGTACAGACATGGAACAGTGCTGCTTTTTCACTAGAAACCAGTAAATGAGGTGGAGGGAGAATGCAGGACGGTGCTGTGTTTCTACATTAGGATTTTTAAGTACACTGCAGGATTTCTGTCTCAGAGTACTCATTGAGTTACATCAGACCGTAATGGCCTGTTGATTTTGAGAGATTATGGCAGCGCTGTTGATGCAGAGAGAGAGGAGATGGAAGGCAGGAAAAGATGTGATGCATCAGCCAGTGTGCGCACACATCTCACATGATTACCCACACTCCTGAGCCAGGGACACACCGCAGCTGCACAGTGGGACCAGGACCGCGTGCAGGGCTCCATTAACATGATGGTTTTGGTCCATCCCCATTTTGTTCCCTTGGGCAGCAGATGCTACGAACAGCGTTCTGCGGGGCAGCCCCCAGCTGGAGTCCCATGGTGAGATGGAGGTGGCGAGTGCCCTATGTCAACAAGAGCCGTGAGCTCTGGAGATGCATTCAGCCTCCCTCTGCCAGGCTGACAACTTTGTCTGCTGCATTTCTCTCTCCCTTGTCTATTTCATAGAGAGATGGTATCCTTTCCTTCTCCTTTCTTTGCTCCCGGGCACAAGCAATCAAGAACAAAGGATGAAAGAAAAATGCAGTGGGGGGGAGTGAGGCGGGGGAGGGACATTTGAGAGTTAGGAAGCAATCTTCAGCAGAGAGAAGAGAATTAAAAAAAATAATAAAAAAAAAAAGAGGAGGAAGAAAGGAGATGCAGAGGCTTGGAAAAAAAAACACAATATGCAAATGAGGTAGAACAAAAATCAGAGCTGAAAAAACCATATATCAAATCCCACCAAAGGAGCCCACCCTTCTACAAGCTCCCTGTCTGGCACAGGCAGGGGGAATAGGAGCGAGGGGCTCCCCCTGGCACCCCATGCACATCAGTGGGCAGCCTGCCCTCTGGGCAGAGGGAAGAGGAAGGGACGTGGCTCTGAAGCCACAGAAATCCCTGTTTTCTCTCTGAGGTAGGTAGCTGTGGGACAAACAGAAGCAGCCAGGTGCTTCTAACATGATGTTTGTCAAACAATCTGATTTCAAGCTTCACTGGAGTAGTCCCTCAGCAGCTGCTTTAATCCAGCACAGCCCTTCTCCCCAGCAGGCTTCCTCCCTCCTCTCAGCCCTCCACACACCCACCAGGACGGTGCCCGCTGGGAGCGGAGCCCAGCTCTCACCAGCAGCCCCCAAGCCCACATCATGAGCTAAGCAGGACCTGCTGGAGCCAGAGGCTTCCAAAAGACACCTGTCTGCCAGTGGTTTGCCTCTGCAGGTGACAGCACTGCCTCTGGTGCAGATCTAGGAGGGGGGTGACAGTGAAGGTGGCCGTTCCCTGCGCACCGAAGAGGGAATCGCTCATCTGTCAGCTTGTTTGGTAGTGACAGCAGAGCTGGTGCTGTGTGGTGACACCATAGCAGTTACCCTCGTACTTATCATCACCTATTTCTTCTCGTTCCAAGGCAATGAGAAAATATTGCTGCGTGCACCTTGGCCAGGAACAGTGTCAGGTGTGAAAGGGACCCATAATGCAAGGGATTCCTAGCTGTCAGACCAGCCCTGGGACAATTCACCTGAAATGCCAATTCTCAGTATCAGCAGTGCCCTCCTTTCCACCAGCTTTTCCTTTGTCCTGCCACACTTCATAGAATCACAGAATCATACAATTATAGAATCATAGAATTGCTGGGTTGGACGAGACCTTAAAACCCACCCAGTCCCACCGCATGCTGAGGGCAGGGCTGCCACCCCCCAGCTCAGGCTGCCCAGGGC
>JAOWBP010000001.1:43341550-43355428 GCA_028571105.1 Tragopan temminckii | reverse complement strand
CGAGACCTTAAAACCCACCCAGTCCCACCGCATGCTGAGGGCAGGGCTGCCACCCCCCAGCTCAGGCTGCCCAGGGCCCCATCCAACCTGGCCTTGAACCTCCAGGGATGGGGCACCCACAGCTCTCTGGGCAGCCTGTGCTAGCACCTCACTGCACTCTGAGTAAGAAATTTCTCCCTAACATCTAACCTAAATCTCCTCTCTTTCAGTTTAAAGCCATTCCCCCTTGTCCTATCGCTCTTAGGTCATGTAAAAGTTGCTTCCCCCCTCCTGCTTACAAGGCCACAATGAGGTCTTCCCAGAGCACTCTCTTCTCCAGGCTGAGCAGGCCTGTCCTCAGCCTGTCCTCACAGGAGAAGAGCTCCAGCCCTCTGAGCATCTTCATGGCCTTCGCTGGACCCATTCCAAAAGCTCTGTGCCTTTCTTGTGTCAGGGGCCCAGACTTGGATGCCATGCTCCAGATGGGGCCTCAGGAGGGCAGAGCAGACACAGGCAATCACAGTTTCCAATCCAAGTGTTATTGCTTGTCCAATTCTGCCTGTAAGCTCCTGGCATTAGAGATCTAATAGCTATGGGTTGCTTTCCACAAAAGAAAATGTTAAAAAAAAATCTTCTATCATGTCAGAAAAAAGGATTATTACTTTCACTGAGCATCACTGCACTGAGTAAATGCTAAATGCCCAGAACCTGGAGTCACAACTGTGCTGCGAGTGCCAGTTAGAAAACAATATCGAGACGCTGCCAAATCGCACAGCGGAGCCGTCTGCACACCACCAGGGCACGGGAAGGCAAAGGCAAAGTCTGGTACTGGGTTTGCACAGGTCAGCAGGGATGGAGGCACACACAACATGGGAGGCTGAGCTTCTAGCAAGGACCAGGTCTGCATCCCCACCAATGAGAGCCACCGCCACAACTGACACTAATTGGCTCTGCGGCTGTCGCACGGCAGAGGTGACAAGGACCGCCTGTGCGCAGACAAGAGGCCTCCCATCCTGGAGCCCTCGGGTCACAGTGAGGTACCCGGTGGGAGCTGTGTGTGTGCGGCCGTATCGCTGCCACAGCGAGGATGCTGGCTCCGTGAATAAAGAGCATCACTATCAGGAGCTGTCGAGCCTGCGTCACTCACTGCAAGAAGCGGGGGGGGGGGGGAGACAACCACCAGCTTAAACCAGATTTTACTGGTAGGAGCACCACCACAATCCGGGCTCTCAGGGACTTGACAAGGGAACCTGAAATGCTGCCGTTCAACTCGGAGAAACAACAATTAGCACATATGTGTGTTGGTGCATGCGTGTGTTTGTACGAGCCTGCAGTACAAACACATACGTTAAACAGAATGAGGAAGAAAGAGATCGCTGTCTGAAGCTCAAAGCAGCAGCTACGTGCAAAAATCCGTGTGCAAGCGATAATAAAGCATGGAGCAGAATTACTTTCTTCTTTCTGTCTGGTGGCAGGGAATTAAGCACACCCACCCTCAAGCAACGCCTGGTAAGAATTATGCTGCTTGTGAGAAATGCACTTTTCTGGTTCTGAGAAAAATCGGACATAATGCAAGTACCTCGAACGCAATTACTGGCACTTGTTTAGCAAGGCAGGGCACTGCGCTGCCACTGGGCTCACTCCTCGCTGCTCCCAATTAGCATGCTGAGTGCTCCAGCCACACACATGGGCTCGCAGGTCAGGGATTGGCGCGGCGGAGCAGCAACCAGCAACCTGCTCGCCAATGGAACGCTCCGGCTTCCTTCATTTTACATCCTCCCATCCCTATCACGCTCTTTTCCTCCACTCCTCTGGGGTCTCTGGAGGCAGTGATAAAAACCACAAACTCCCCCTCTCCCTCTCAGCTGGTCTCATTCACGGCTCATGGCAGACCCGCTTTCCTCCGGGGACTCACTAATGAAGACGGCCAACGTTAATCTCTTTCCCCCTCCCTGACGGGTCGATTTATAGTTCCACGGAGAGTCCTGGATTGCAGCCAGAGGGCTTGACACATTTTTCTTGTTCCAAGATGGAAGGGGGGGAGAGAGTGGCTTGCGCACACACACACACACACACACACACACACACAGAAGACACACGCATCAATGATTTGGATGGAGCTGGAGATGCCGCTGGGATGCCTGTTTACCTGCTCCAAAACGGCATCCAAGGGGAACACGAACCAACTGCGCTCTTGTGTCTGTGTGTACACCACAAACAGCTCTGTGTTTCCACAGACCTCTTGCAGCCCAGGGACCCCAAATCACAGGGATCCCTCCCTCAGCGCTGGGATGAAATAAAGCATCAGTGGTGTGCCAGCAGCATTACCTGGGGGTTGTTAGGGGAGGAAGTGACCGAGAACTTCTCCAGGATAAGCGGCAGGGGGAGGAGAAGGGGGAAATTTTAGATGGGCAAAGTAATGAACTGGAATGGAGCCAGGACACTGAAGGCATTGTCCCCTAATCTCGTGAAAAGCTCAGGGGGACCTTTAACAACTGATGGATCTAGGTCTCGGCTTTACATCCCATCTGTATGCTGTTCCAGCACAGCAATACTGGCACTGGCCCGAGGTCCCCAAGACACACACCCACTCGGTACTCCCTGCCCTCAGCCACACACCAGCCCCAGAGCCTCAATTTCCACAGCTGAGAAGGGAGCTGTAGAGGAGGACTGACTCGGCTCACACCTGGCTCACTGGTGATGACACCATAGCCCCGCTAACAGGGGCAGGCAGTGAGCTGCCACCGCAGAGCCGCCTCCATTCCTGGAAGAGCCGTACATTACCTCCGTGCCCCCACTTGGGAACGGAGCAGTGGATTTAAAAGGGGCACTGTCGAGCCATTTAGGGCCATTATTTCACACTAGAAGAAATGGCCTTTACAAAGCTTGATGGAAGCACGCTCTCATTCTGTCTTTAAGTAACCCTGAAGGTTTCAACTGCTGAGCTGTAAACCGCAATGCAAAAAAGCACAGACAAATAGATCAGATCAGATATGAGACTGCCCAGACACAAGAGTTCCACTTGCCAAGCTGACTGCAGAGCAAAAATAGAAATGAGCGCTGCACATAATTACAGTATTTTACATTTCTACCGCACTTTCCATCCTGCAAGATCCCAGAGTGCACACACATGTGCATGCATGTGCATACAGAGAGGCAGGACACTGGGAAAATTCACTTCCTTGTGAAAGAGACCAAGAAATCACAGTGCAGTAATAACAGCTTGCACTGAACCAAAGCCATCATTAGCGCAGGCACACACACACACACACACACACACACACACACACTCGCTGAAAATCATTATAATGTGAAATCAGACCAAGCCACAGCAATCTGTACATCAGCAGCTACAGCCCTTCTGCTGCTGCTCAGAGTTTTACCCAAAACAGAAGATTAGAAACAGGTTTCATCAACTCTCACCCTCTGCTTGCCCACAAAGCCTCAGCTGCCAGCACCCCTTTGCTCCTGCAGGGCAGGGGCAGCTCTGCAGCCCTCAGTCCCCAGCCTTCCTCTCTACTAGTGCCGAGTGCTTTGCAGCCCAGACACATCCCCCACATACACCCCCCAGCCCCACCATACAGACAGCGGAGCACCGGAATGGGAGCAGCAAAGCCATGGCTGGTGCCCTGACCAGCGTGCTGCTCTTCCCCTGACAAAGAGCTGAATGAAGTCAGGAACAAAGGCCTCTCTCTATGTGTATGCCACCCAAGATGCTCTCAGCATGGATGAAAAGAAAAAGGCCAGGAAAAAGAAAGAGTGCTGGTAGGCAAACAGGAGCAGAGATGTGACACTGGCAGAAACCTCCAACTTCAGCAGAAGCAGGAGAGAAAAGAGCAGGCTCCAGCTCAAGCTTCATCCTGGGGTGCTGGGTCATTCCCTTCTCTCCCACATGTCTGTGACAAGTCAGTTTTGTCCTCTGCACGTTGAATATTTCATATCCATTTTAAAGTCCAACCAGAGCACACAGGCATTTTGATGCTGACTGGTGGCCAAGCATGCAAAGAACAGAGGAAGGAAGTCAAAGGGGAGACAGAGAAGAAGGCTGCTCTGAAGGCAACACAAAAAAGAACCCATGGGGCAGAAAGAGGGAAGGAAAAGTCTGAGGTTATAAAACCTCTCTAGCTGGCTAGAGATGGCCAGGATTATTTGTACTGTAGGTGTAAAACAGGAATGTCACCAGCAATGCAACATCATGAAGTATAATACATAACTACCTGATCAGGGAAGAGCTTGTTTACAAGTGGCTGGGGCTCAGTAAATGACCAGCATAGAGATGGCACCCCTCCCAGCGGAGGTCTGGGGGGAAGAAAGGATGCTGTGGCAATACCCTCCTCCGTACTTAGGGAAACAGCCATGGGATTGCGAATGTCCAGAGAGGACTCCAGGTTTTAATAAGGTCACATCTGAAAGAGCCCCACATAATAAGCTGCATGGAAGTCAATTTATCGATCACAGCACACAGGGCTAAGTCAGGCCTGCTGGGATTCAAAGTTGTGGTTTCAGGGCACATAGGTAATTCATACCTGATGCTCAAGGCCATCCCCTCTGGCTACAAATGGGAGACCAAGGTGATTTCTTAAATTTCATTTAAGTTTTATAGTTCAGTGCATTATTCAGGAATGCAAGGAAGTGCCTGCTTAAAATCTGATCTTTACTTTGACAATGTCACCCTAACAGCAAAGATCTTTATCCAGGTTTGTGTCCTCATTTTCCCATGTAATAAAGCTGAGCAGAGCAGTCAGGAGACTCCTTCCCCTCCCAGTAATAGCGTGCCCACCTTATTACCCTGTGTGAGATACTCCGGGATCTTCTGAGACCCTCACCAATGACTCCTTTCTGTGAAACCACATCAGAGCATTCAGCCCTGATACAGTAGTAATGCACAGCCCAGCACCTACAAAGCTGTGAAAAAATAGGGTTGTGCCAATGTATCTTAGCAGAGGGGATGTTATGGTATCAGAAAATTGCTGGAGATGACCTTAAAATAATCTTTAAAATTAAAAATAGGTAAAGGGTACATGTGACTCAGTTTGGTTTGGTTTGGGGAACATGCGGCTATTTCCTTCACCTCCCCCGCCTTCCCCCTCTGAGGATCCAAGTTTTTCTAGGCTGAAAAACGTTGACAAACAGAGGACCAAGAAAATGATATCCTCCTAAACAGTGAGAAACCGAAAGATGCTAAAAGGAAGTGGGATTTTATTTAGCCCATGTCAAATTCTAGTTGGTCTTCACTCACTTTTACTAGCATCTATACTAAGACTTCTATTTATTCAGTTGTTTCGATCTCGAGATAGCCAGTAGACTCAAAAACCTCTTACCTACAATTAAAGTATTTAAGCTCACAGAAACCTTCGTTACACTTCAGCAGCAGTTCTCTAACTAAGCCAAAAGAAAAAACAAAAAAAAAAAAAAAAAAAAAAACACTGAGCACACATTACTCTCTCTTCAAGACTTAGATTTATCAGGTTTGATGATTTTTTATATCCACCATGGCAGGGTTGGAAGGGGGGAGATAAATCGGTACGAGCCCAGTGTAAAACAAATTCTCTTTGGGTCATCTTTAAAACTAATCTGGATGCAATACTAGAAAGTATGCTTAAGGAGACAAACAAAAGCCTCCCAATTGTTTTATAATCAATACTATCAGTCCAAGAAGCCTAAGTAAAACTAATACGATGTGGCCATATGAGCTGCCTGCTATTGTTGGCTACTTGAGGAAAGCAGGGCTTCAGCAATCCAGATTTACAGGACAGGGAGCCTGGTGGGTCTCTGGTTTGGTTTTGTGCCAATTCACAATCACTCATGCTCTCGGATAAGTCATGATGCCGTCAGCAGCTTCAGCTCAGCTGGAAAACCACGCTATGAAAGCAGCGGACACTCAGCAAAAGCGAGGTCCTGCCTGCAAGGGGCACACAAGAAGGCCACGCTGCAGTACTTTAAGCAGGTGGGGAAGACAGCAGTGAAAGCCAGTGTGGACAGACTGACACAAACACATCCCTGATATGACTACTTCACCACAAAAGTGGTTTTCACCAAAGCAGCTGAAGGTTCGTTTAAATCTAAATAACGGTATGCTCAGATGAGCAAAACAATCCAGTCAGCGTGGCTAACAAGTTGCTGTCCCCCCAAAGCCCGATACTGCCGACTCACCATATGTGTTTCCAGTCCTCTGTAATGCAAAGGAACCGTCGGTATCCTCAGAGAAATCCCCCACAAACTGTTTTTGTGCTGCTTACAATCAGAGGGGACAGTCTGGCTCACAGTCAGCAATCTGGCACATTGGCAGGGGCTGGCTACAAAGGATGTCCCTAGAGCTCCCAGTCTAGCTCCATCCCCTGGCACCAAAACCAAATAGGAAGTCAAACTTTCAATTTAAAAACTAAATAAAGGCAGAAATGTAGCTCTGACCCCGTCAGGATGCTGCATCAGGAATAAGCAGAGAAGCTGCCCCAGGAAGGGGCAATGCTCCTTGACAGTGGGATGACAGTGGGATGGTTTCCATCACACCCCACCGGTCCTTGAAGGAAACAAGAACCCAGGCAAGATTTGGGGAGGAGCTGGGGAGAAGGTACCTGGGATCAACCTTCTCTCTCTCTGCCTCTCCCCCAGCAGATCTCATCTGTGCCATCAGGATTTTGGTGACATTTCCCCTCAGCCCCCCACTGCCACCTCCCCGGGCTGCGCGCAGCCAAGGGTGCAGAGAACACCGCACGCTCTGTTTCCTTTGCGGGCTGGACAAATAAGTCTTCAGCTAGCCGCATGCAAGCCATTAAAAATATATTAACATACCCAGCAGGGGCTGTCACTTTTTCTTTTCTTCCCCCCTCCCCTTTTCTTAAACGCAGAGAAGGGAGAAATCTTGCCACAATAACAAGAGGTTTTCATCAAGTCTCATTACCTCGAGCACAGCCGCGCACCACAGCCCCCACAGAGAACAGCCCTCGGCTCCCGCTGTCATTAAAGGAGCGAAGATCTTAAACAAAAATTAAACCCGGGGCAGCACAGAGCTGGGAGCGTGCGGATGGGTGAGGCAGGCAGGGATGGGATGGGATGAACGCGTCCTACGGAGCTGGGCAGCGACACGTGGGGTTTCATGCTGGCACCTGTGGGTCATCCTGTATTTCCCAGCGGGGTAGCAGCATTCCCTCATGCTAATAAGGCTCAGGGATAAGTGAGGCGATTCCACGCTTGGGAGGCTGCCCAACAGGCATGGCCTCACACACCCTGACACACACGTGCTCCAGCCAGTCCCAGGCCCCCACATGGCTAACTGGAAAGAGGCGACCCAAGGCAAATGGGATGTAAAAATGAAGTCTGTTGGCAGCGTGGCCACATTTTACAAGCCTCTAGGTGAGACTTAAGTACATTTCCTGCTTGGAAATGGGGAAAGTGAAAACGCTCTCCCTTGAGAAGGGAGCAGAAGAGTAAAGAAAGGCCGAGCTGTGCAGAAGTGATGATAAGGCACCGACAGAAGGTGGACAAGGATCTCTGAGGAGTAAGGAGGATGAGGACCAAAGCAGCTGAGGAGTGGGGACTGTCCACAGACACCGCAGAATTAACTCCTGGCAGAGCAGTGAGGAGCAGAAGGCAGCCATGAAGACGATACGGCTCACAAACAGAACATGAACAAGGTGACCAAAAGACAGGATGGTGACACCCAGGGTCCAGCCCGGTGGCAGAGGAGGACACCAGGGAAGTGTAAAAGAAGCAACTCCAGATCTCTGGTGCTCATAACTGTTGCAGCTGTGAACGCTTTAACAGGTCGTCGTCTGCACAGTTCATGCACCCTCCAGCTCCGGAGTAATTACATCCATTCTGTAAAAGACATACACATCATATAATGAGGTCCACTGATATCACAAAGACAGATAGGAGAGTAAGCAAAATGTCTGACAGTACTAGGAACAGAGCAGAAAATAGCCCCGATATCACAGTGATGTGATATAAATCAGATATATTCGCCTCTTCTTTATTCGTCCTATCTTGGCAAGGGCAGATGAGGGACTGAGGGAGTTCAGGAAGTGGCAACAAAGAAAGAGAAAAGGCTTGAAAGGCAGCAAGTGGTCTCTACATGTGGGAAACAACATCTGTGTGCTAACAGCAATGTAATTAGGTCAGGGGATAGCTGTGTTGTAACAGATTCCTTGGACTTGGCTCCATCCAAGGTAGACACGCACATGAATGCTGCATCAGCTTCTACTTGCTGGCTTGCCAGCAGCCTGGATTCTAGACAGCCTGCTCCAAGTGACTAGCATGCCCTGCATCATGACCCAGGCCCTTGATGTGGGCTCCCAGCCCCGTGCCTGCCTCCAGGAGCAGTGTTTGGACTGCGGGGCTGGAGCCAAGGCACCACTGCCTGCTGCCAGAGCAATGAGTGCGGGAGGAGACACTGGGAAGGCTGCAGGCAGTGTGCGTGGGAACAGCGCTCAAAGTGATGCAGGCTAAGGTCATCTCAGGGACCAGGGGGTTGACACCCATGATTAAAGCACAATCAAGAAACATTTCCTGACAGTAAAGTCTATTAGACCACAGAACGGGCTCCCAGGGGAAGCGGGGCAAGTCTCATTCCGCTGACTCTGTGAGGAGTGACAAGGCAGGCGGCAGCACTCAGCACCCAGGGCTGGCAGGACAGCCTGGCAGGGGCAGCACCCACCGACATTCCCCCTCACCACAAACCATGCCGTTTAACCTGGGTCATTCCATTGTGCTCACAGGGACGGTGAGACCACATCAGGTCACTGAGGTACAACGGATGTCATGGCAGCAGTGGGACAGGATAGGCATGTGATGTGGAAAGGGAGGAAACAGGCCATGCTACACTCTGTGCATACAAAGAAAGGTAGTGGAGGATTCAACTCAGGTGGAGGGGGGTTAACTAAACCATGATTTGGCACGGCCACACTCATGAAACTGGGCATGGCCTGGTATACATGGAGGTGATCTTAATTTACAGCAGAGAGCATGTCTGTTAATAGTATAGCTGTCATATAAGTTTCTGACACACCAGGCTGGCATTAGTGCTTTCGATCTGAAAGACTGTCTTGGCATTGACTTCATGTTTAATGACCTCCTTCTAACTTTACATTTTTTATATTTTTAAAAATAGAAAGATCAGTTTGGTTTTGAACTGCATAGTTCTACAGGAATATGTATTTTGTCCCATTTAAGGTTAGCAGACACCTATTCTTTGTTGTTTTTTGTTAGGGGGGCAGGGAAGGAGGCATTAAGAACCTCCCAAGTTCAAAATGAATCTCTCTGCTTGTAACACACTTCCCTCCGTCTCCCAACACAGTGGTTACAGAAGCTGCCCACGGCTGACACTACTCGTGGAGCTCCATATGGTTCTGCTTCCATTGATTTTTCCTCAGCTTGACACACTCTGGCACTGCTCGGGTTTTCCTGGTCCTCAGGGAACAGGAGAGATTCCATCAATTCCAGCTTTTCTTTTCTTTGTTTTGACAAAGCTCCCACTGTGCCATCTATGGCAAACGTATTGTTACGGTGAAGCATAAAGGTGAACTTGTTTGAACACTGCCAGCGCTGTGGGTTTGTTCATGTTGCGCTCAGAATCGTTAACAATTATTTATGTTGCATTAGTGTTCAAGAACCTCTATAATATCAGGGTCCCCTGTACTCAGCACAAGGCACATGTACAGCAGCAAATACCCGAGCCTGACTAACGTGTTATAGCAAAGTCATTTAATTTAAGGTAGAAAGGCTTCAAAATGGAGTGTCATTTTAAAGCGCCCCTAAGTTGACAACGGTTTGTACAATTATCACAAACCACTCGAAGAAAGGTTCAGTACACCCTGGGAGTACCATGTATTCACCATAACTCAGCGAATGCTTTTTGCAGCTCCCTTCTACGCTCAGTCATGAAGGATATAGATCATTACAGCCTCCAGCTATGGAGCTCTAGCTCACAGAGTAGCAGCTCACACTTTTAGCTCCGGAGATCCCCAGTTCAATCTGCTGCATGTCAGCCAAGAGGGCAGCTGTCATATAATTACAGCCACAACTTTGCATGTGAAAAAGTAGGGAGAGCGAACAGAGATCTTATTATAGAATTCTGGTTGCAACCTGCTGAACAGCTCCCTATTTAAAGTAACTTCTTGTAAAGAGGAGGAGAAAAAAAGAGAAAAAAAAAAAAAGAGGAGTCTTCCATTCAGCTTCCCAATCCTTTCTGTTTTGCAGGAGAAATCAGCGCTGCTTTGCAGGAAGTCCTTTGTTACAAATGCATGTGTATATTTAATGAAGTGCACACGTGTAGGCTCAGGAGTAAGGCTCTAGCCCCTTATCAGTTGGAAAAAGAAAAACAATTCTCACTGCTGCAACTAAGCAATCTGAAGTCCAAGATGGCACCTCAGTTGCTTTCTGAGCTATAACCATTCACCAGCAGCCAAGCCAACTGAATCTGGGATTTATGTATTATCATTTAGGTTCAAGAAATCTTGACTTAGTTACATCTCTCTTTTTTTTTTCTTCCCCCCAACCCCCCTTCAAACTGCACATACAAGCTCTCAGGAAGACTTAAAAATACAGAGAATCTGGGAGGATTTGTGCCTTGAGCTACAAAAGTACAAATCACAGCAAAAAAAAAAAATCAAATCTCAAATGAAAAGATACTTTAATGAATGCAACACAAAACAATTAGACCAAGTTTCTTCTTATCCATTAATCTTTTTGCAGATCCTTCTGCACACATGCAGCAATTTTTGAGCCAACTCTTTTTCCAAGCCAAGATGTTCAAAAACAGAATTTGAAACAATGTAATCCAGTTTTAAAGAAACATTAATTTCCCCAAAAACAATTATTCTAGAAATCTGTCTTTCAACAGCCAAACTGTCAGGCTTCAAATACAACTCAAATTCTCTGCAGAACATTCTCCACTAGAAAGTACTGTCCATCCACCCGTTCACCCATCCATCAGTCCATCCATCCAACCATCCATCCACACGTCTAAACCCACATCCCCCATTCTCTGCACTGAACCATCCTGGACCACCAGCAGCAGATCTGAGCTAGAGCTCTCACTTCTTGCCAAGGACTGACCCACTCACTACATACCACTCCAGGTGGGCTGCTCTGACTCAAGCTGCTTGGTACCCGCAAGCATACTTGCTGAAACACGCCAACTAGTACATGCTCACTGTGACTTCGAATCTCCCCAAAACACAGCATGGCACTTCCAACGGGACGTGAAGGAGAAGCTCCCTGTGGACCATTGCAACGCCAAGCTCCAGAATTCAGCACAAGCACAGGTGCACCAACACCTTGTACATAAACCAGCTGAGTCCTCCAGTGACATCCCTCCATCAGCCTTATTTCTGAAGAGCTGTTTTCAATGCGTTCAGAGCCTCTGCTCCTCACCTCAAGCAAGAAAGAGCACCTTGGCACTGCACAAACCTTCTGACCATCTATCTCCCTCCTTTTCAAAACAGGCTGAGGGATAGAATCAAGGGCACAAAGCTCAATTCTGAAGAAAGCTGCTTGCAGCACAGAAGTAAAACCTGTCTGGGCCCATCACCCAGCAGAGACCCACAAAGGGCTCGCCCCTCCCTTACCTACTACAGGCAGGCAGAGCTCACCACCATCTGAACCACCCTTGCTGCAGAGTCCAATGTAAGCAGTACAGCTGTGCACAGAGATCGCTGAAACGAGACACCGACAGGCTATTTTCTGGTATTATTTCTGTAAATTTAGCACTGCTAAAAGGTTCCAGATAGATGCTCTCTGGAGACTGAAAGCCTTTGCCTACCCGGAGAAGATATGCAGAGAGAATCGCAGCAAAGCGTAGATGTGCTTTTCTCATCTCTCCCAGCCTGCCGAGGCTGAAATGACTGACAACGGTCCAAAATGAGGGACACACATAAATTATTAATATTGCACTAGTAGTCGTGCTGTTGCTGTGACAGTCTAAAGACTTGAGAGAGGCAGGCCCTGCAGGGGAATATTACTTCACTTCAAAATCATTCATTCAGGAAGCTTGCATACCGAGGAGAAAAGAATCACTCTGCAGCAAGCTCCATCGAAACCCTCAGTTTTAAGACCCTTCCTTTCCAAGGCATAAAGCAATTTCAGCGAGAACGGGAAAGCAACGTGAAACATCAGCAACTCTGGATTTCAAGCGAGCGCCACGGGAGCAGCATTTTTTCCAGATGCGAACCCTCACGTGTGTCTCCTCCCCAACCTGGGAAGCCCACCCTGCTTCTGAGAGCTCGAGCCATGTTTTGTCTCTGCAGCTACTCTGCTGAGGCAGCCGAGCCCGCGCCAGCCGGGATAATGGGCACTAGCACATGGCTGGCAGCCAAAAAGCCACTTCGGGCAGCAACCTGCGCTGGAAGAGCGCGAGGCTCCGGCTTTGCGTTCTCCCAGACCTTTTATCTCCTTCCAGGTTTCGTGCTATACCTGCTGCCGCAGCAGCCAGAAACCTGTAAAGCAGTATTTATATAAAAAGAGGTGGCTTCCTACTGATCATTTTTCCTTCTCTCCCCTGTTGCAAGTTTGGTCCATTTCACATCGATTTCCAGAACTGAGATAAATGAACAGAACTTTGACATTTCAGAAAACAACTTCAATGATTTTTGTCTTTCTTAGCAATCAAGAATAAATTCACTTTTCATTTAAAACAGAAAAATTCCCTCCCCAAATACTTGAAATAGTTACTGAAACATTTTCTTTGCCAAAACCCCACAAAGACTCAAGCTTATTAATAACATTTTGAATATAACAAGCACAACATAGCTCCATACCAAAAAGAGAAGAAAGCAGGCAATTCCTCAAACAATAAAGTAATCCATTTTGAAAGCTAGTATTTTCTAGTACAAATTCTTGCATTAACAAAAATAACCAGGAAGGTTTTCAGTAAGTCTACACACCAATGCGGGGAAAGAAAAAGCAGACCCTACCCCCAGCTGGATGGCATTCCTCTCTTTGGGTGCAATGTGGTAGCATCTGATTGACGCATCTGATCCATTCCCAAACTCCAGGCGATGTTTTAATCATCAATGGGCAGAATCCTATTAATTTTCAGGGGAAAAAAAAATAGAAAAACAGAGTAGAATACGGAGACAGGACACAGAGCACCTGGCATTTGTCTAGCAGATCCAGCTGATTTAGCTAGGCCCATAATCATCAGAAATTAAAGAATAAGTTGGTGGCACAAAGTGCCATCTACCAGTGGAAGCCCCTTCCACCCCTCCACTCTCCCCGTGTCACCTTAGCCCAACCCCATCTCCCAACACGGCTTGGAACATCGGTCTCATAGCAAAGGAAATGGATGAGGCAGAGGAGTGGGAAGAAATGCAACAGGATGAATGGGGACAGTGCATCGAGCCCACTGGCACACCCTAAGGGTGGGCACAGGCCCATGCTGAGCAGGAAAGAGGAGATCCAGCATGCAGGAGGAGGCAGCAGCAGAGCAGCTGGGGCTCTCTCAGGCCATCAAGCCCTTGAAAGTCAGGACACAGAGCTTGCATGGAGCAGGGATGGCAAGAGGATGACACGCTCAGCCCTGCCGGGGGCTGTGCAGCTGCAGCCCAGGGTCCCACCAGGATCCCACAGCACACGACTTCACGCCCAGCCCGACTGCACCTGTAACCAACCCTGCGGGCCGGTCAGCAGGGCTTGAACCCTGGGATTCAGCAGGCACCAGCCTTTACCTCACACACTAAATAATTAAACTCTGTGGGAGCAGCAGCAGCCTCGTAAAACTCTCATACAGCCCGAGCCAGCCATTAATGGGGGTCAAAGATGAACGCTTTTTTTTTTTTTTTTTTTTTTTTAAGTGCGCTTTGATGCATGGGGAGAGCGGTGAGAGGAGATGTTCATTACCCTCTGTGATACCCAGAGCATTTTTCCTGACTATCAACACCTCCTCCTCCCACCCGCACCGTG
>JAOWBP010000001.1:43304799-43332702 GCA_028571105.1 Tragopan temminckii | reverse complement strand
CGCCCCGGGGCTGCCCACGGCGGGGCCCGTACGGTGCCGTCCGTCCGCAGGGTTTTCGAGTCAGCGAGAGCGGGGAGGTGATCGGCCCTCTGTACTGGTGAGGCCGCGCCTCGAGTCCTGCGTTCAGTTCTGGGCCCCTCACTACCCCAGAGACGTGGAGGCCCTGGAGCGTGTCCAGAGAAGGGCAGCGGAGCTGTGAGGGGTCCGGAGCACGAGTCTGATGTGGAGCGGCTGAGGGAACTGGGGTTGTTCGGTATGGGAAAGAGGAGCTCAGGGGAGATCTCTACAGCGACCTGAAGGGAAGTTGTAGCGAGGTGAGGGTCGGCCTCTGCTCCCGGATAACAGCGATAGGACGAAAGGGAATGGCCTCAAATCGCACCAGGTTGGATATGAAGAAAAATCTCTTTTGAGAAAGAGCGGTGCTGCAGTGGCACAGGCTGCCCAGGGAGGTGCTGCAGTCACCGTCCCTGGAGGTGTTCCAGAACCGTGTGGCACTGAGGACATGGGCAGTGGGCATGGTGGGGGTGGGCTGACCATTGGACTCAATGATCGTAGCAGTCTTTTCCACTCTTTGTGATTTTGTGATTTTGTGATTCTGAGAAGCAGCCTCCCCGCTGCTCCTGAGATTGCTTGTACACCAGCATTGGCTTCAGTGGCACTACAACTAACACAAAAACATAGCACCCATGAACCAGCAACCTACGGGTCCTAAAACTGCCTCTGCAAAGCTAGCGTGTGCCCAGCAGCTGCCCAAAGCACACCGAGGAGCTTGCCTGGCCCTGTGGGTACTGCTGTGCCCACCTGAGTGGTAGGCTCCTGCCCTGCAAGGCTGCCGCACAGCAGCAGCATGCAGGCATGTCCACTGCAATACAGATGCAGTGTCAACAAGAGCAATTTTAGACAATCACTTTTCAAGGGATCGGGTTCATTTGGTGGTTGTACGGTGCGGCCAGCATTACAAAGGGCTGGCAAAGTCTCTGACCACATCAGCTTTCTGGCAATTTATTTTTTTGCTCTTTAGTTTAGAGTCTCTAACACAGCGTTCCCCCTCCCTTGATCACGTGCACCCCATAGCAATAATACCCCATGCTAAAATCCACACATAAATTAATCTTTTAAATGACTATCTCAATTTGAAAGACTTTTTTTTCCTACTGCCTCTCCCCCTAACCTTCCACCTCTCCCTTTCCCAGCTCATTACAGGAAGCAAATCTGCAGATGAAAACACATGAAATAGAACCAGATCCCGCCAGAGCATCAAACATGAAATATGCCAGTGCCGCTCCACAGACAGCATAATCAATGCCCTTCTTCCCACAGCAAAACCACCGAAATTCTTTGTTCCTGCACAGAGTTGTCCCAAATCTACAGTTCATCACTTCATCTGGGAAATGAGATACCCCCACAGAAGCCATGTGAGTGAAACCAACTAATTGCCATCTGAAAACGGGTGCATACATACAGACAGTAAAGCAGAGGAACACATACTCATCATTAACAAAATGTACTGGAAAATAACAACCCAGGCCCTTCAGTCCTTATCCCAAAGGAGACCAGCAGAAGACTCCCAGAAAATAAATCTTGACCCTCTCTTTGTGGTCCAGCAGAGAGCCGTCAGCTTGTCACTCACTCCCGCTCACACGCCTCTGCGCTCCATAGGTGTTCCTTTTTTTTTTTCTCTCAAGTGGTCAAATTGATTAATATAATTAGATTAAACTAAGAACAATTGCATCTAGCCTGTAGTTAGCCTGAATTTTGCTGCTTTCTGTCAGATCTGATAAAGAGACCCTGAGCCCAATAGCTTGTTTGCTTTTTCCAGCCATATCAGCTAATCTAATAAAAGATATTACCTTTCTCCACAAACCTGGCTTCCCTGGGATCTTCAGACCATCACAGCTATGACAACAACACTGTCTCGTCTTCTCTAACTGATTCTTCCAGATTCTCTTACCTATGAAATAGAATATGATAAAATGTATTTTGTTTTGTATCGATTCTTATGCTGTTTTCATAATCATAATATTCAAGTACGGTCTAGGACTACATTAACTGATCCAAGTAACATCTGTCACATGTGGGGCTTGGTTTTCTTTGTCTTGTTCTCTCCCCAGGAAGAAAATGATGTGCAGGGCAGTGTTTTGGTTTTGTGAGTTGTTCTTCTTTTTTTTTTTCTTCTCTATTCTTGTTGCTCTGCATTCATACCAGGGAAAATGAGGATGATTGCAATTTCTGTGCTAGACTTTATTTCCCAAGGAAGTTAATTTCAGAGTGTTGAGGCACCCATAGAAAGGTGTCTCCTGCACAAAGGAATGTTAAAATATGTTTTACCCATCCAAAGAAAAGCTAATCTGTACTCTTGACACCTGGGACAGAAACATCCAAAAAAAGAGAACAGCATTTCTCTTCTTCCAGAAAAGGAGTTTCAACCTGTGGTCCTAAGGCTCCAGCAGTTCGAGGCAGATTATTAACATACAGGCCAGTGCTCTACACTGCTATAAATAGGAATATCTGGAAACCAAAAGGAGTAACGTATCTACTGATTGCATTGAAACAGACCATCATAGGACAGCTTGGAGGGAAACAGTGGAAATAAACTATTTCGTGTGAAAACACAGAGAGTCACACCACTGTTCCTCAAAGAGGAACCCTGAGCAATCCCACATGTCTGACAGGCAGAGGTACAACATGTGAGCTTCTGAAAGGCAGGAACTGAGGTGAAGAGAGGAATCATTTGTGCTCAAGTACTGAAAGCAGAAATACCAGAAGACCTCAGGGAGACAGCAGACAGCAGATTTAATATGTTTTTGCAATGTTATATGGCAGCAAAAATCATGCAGTTAATTTAATTTGGGGTTGTAAAGGCAGAGACCTCTTCTCAGAGATATAGGCAATAGTCCCATTTTTTAATATAGAAGTGAGACCACAGTTTGAAGACATGTTTAGATCTGGACAGCTCAGTACAAGCTAGATGTCAACGACTTGGAGGGAAATAAAAAATAAAAAAAAAAAGAACATAAAATGATAAAAAAGCTGGAAGGGATTACAGTGTGTGTAGGTTGGCCAAATAACAACTGTGAAGAGCATCATGGGAATTGTGTATGCGAACTTCAGGGGTGCAGAAGCACCAGGGAGCAAGAAAGACTGCTTAGGGTTGTCTGAAGGAGTGTAAATGATATCAGTGTAAATGAAATTAAGCAAAGGAAGTATTAATCTGCAAATCTGCATGACAGCATCCCAGAGGAGCTCCCATCACCCGATTCATGGAAGACAATCAAGAAGCAGTGACTGTGGGGAGGGATTAGATGGGGACAGCGTGCCTTGGGGATGTCCCATTTCTGATGTCTAACTGCTTGCTAACTGCAACATTTGCAGAGCAGGAGGTCTCAACCCTGTACATGGGGGAAAGTTTCTCTACAGCATTGCTGTAGACCAAAATAACCACGCTTGGTTCCATCAGGTAGCCATGGAGGGAGTGCTGTACTCAAAGGGATCTAAAGGGTGATTGTATCCTCAGAACATTTCCTTTACACCACTGTGATTTTCTGGAGATGTCCCCGGTTCATCATCTGGTAATGACAACAATGACAGCACTCCTTTGTTTAGTGTTGTTGTCATGACATTTTCTTGGATCACACAGACCTTTCAGGAACTGCTCCGGACAGCACCTACCTCTTCCAAGAAGTCTGTAGCATCCATAGATGGCAGCTAATTGAGATGAAGAAACTAATAAAAAATCAGAGCCCTTTATTATTTCTTAATTAGAGTAAGGAGATCAAAGTATCTCCTTTTCTAACACGGTAGGAAAGCCAGCCTGAGGTTGCACCCATGCCACCATGCCACCTTTATATCATGTTGTGCCACCACAAAATAGGAGACCTACAGCATAGTGTGGCCAAGCAAGGGCTGATGCACCATTGTGCTGTTCATCCTGAATGTTCCATACACAATGCTTTAAAAAAAAAAAAAAAAGTGCCCAGACAATTTTATAAATGTTCTAAAATGAGTTTGAACATCTTTCCTTTCCTTTCTGGGTCTGTATTTTTTTAACAACACCCTTAGGGAGGCATTGCAGTGATAATTATCAGTCCAAGCATACACAAAGCATACAAAGGCATCATCTCCTGTATTTGTTGACCTTAAACAGCTTTTCTATACATAGAAATGTAATGATCTCTGTGAAGGAAACCTCTCTACTCATTTATTAAAATGAATACCATGGCCTAGCACACACAAGCAAACACAAGTGCACTAGTATCTGGGTTTGGGGTTGTCCTGTAATTAACTGCTGAAGCACACAATGAAATGAGTCCACCCCCGTATCTCGGGGACCTCTGCCTGCTTCACTCACACTCTGCCTAATGGCTGTCTCAGGACAACACGCCACAAACCTCTCACTTCATGCACTTACCTTGCGAGGTTGGTGTTTGTTTTTTGTTTTTGATCAAGAGGAAAGTGTTTTCTTCTTTCTTTTAAATGTAGCTTTTCTCTGGAGGTAGGACAGGCAGTGTCAGCTCTGAAAATTCAAGATTAATCAAGCAATTAAGAATTGATATCTAGTGACTTATCATGACTAGAAATGAGAGATGCTGCATTCATTTTAGCTCTACATGAACCCAAAATAGCTAACCTGATTTTTATGGACAGCGAGATTATTTTAAATCTATTGGGGAGGAGAAGAAGAGCTACAGCTCCCTTATTAAACTGATTTCTCCAAAACCCACACCTGCGTTTTGCACACTGCCTCGCAGAGCAGGGCTGCACAGAGCTGTTCTGAAGAGCCGCTGTGCTCCAGGCTCAGACCCTGCCTTGACCTCAGTGAGTCTGAAAGCCTACAGAAATCCCGAGGGAGCAAAAGCTGAGCTGAAGTTTTACTTTCTCTTCCCCACGTGCTCGCACAGCACAGCCCTGTTTGAATAAATAACCCAACCAAGCAGGAATTACATCACATCACGGCTGTGGTTTCTTTCGAATATTCAAAGGAATGGCAAGCATTCCCATTCACAGAACAGCTCCTCTCCTTGCACCTCTGTCTTCCCCGGGAGCTCAGCTGAGGGCTTCCCCATCTTCTCTTCTCTGAGCAGAGTGCTGTGACAAGCCACAGCTATTTGCTCTGCCTGCCCTACGCCCTCTCCACCAGCCCAGGAGATTCTTCAGCAGTTAAGACCTTCTGGGATGGATGTGCAGTAACTCATCACGTCCCCTCCATAAACATTTATTTGGGGAATTACAGCATAAGTAATTGGGCTTTCCATGGTAATTTGGCTTTTACGAGCTCTCCTTATTGCCAAAATGGTGGATACCTCCATAAGAGAGAGCAGTAACTTCTGCAGCTCAGTGACCTCTGTGAGCAGACCTCAGCCAGGCAAATGGGAGCCCTGATCAATACCTGCACAAGAAACCAGCAATGAAAGAAGAATGCTGCTGAAACAGATGCTGAGACCCAGGAAGAGACTTTTTTCCCCCATACTTTATAAGACTGAAAGGAGCTCAATAATTCCTGCTTACCCAGCTACTGGCTCCCACCTCGACAGCCTGATCTGAATAAGAACATAGGAAGCTGAATTTTGCTCCTGACTTTACTTCTGACCCTCTGCAATTTTGGAAAAGTCATTTAACCTCCTGAGTCTCTGTTTCCTCATGTATGAAACTGAAATATCATACTGAGCCTTGCAAGGACACTTGACATCTTTGATTTTAATGACATGTGTCAGCGTAAAGCACCGCTGGTGGCGTTACAAGGCTAATTCCCTCGCAACTGCAGTACAGGTATTTTGGGTACAATTATTACCCCTGGGAGTGCTCAGAAATCCTTGCCCCAAATTGTAGGCCTAACAGTCTTTCAGATGGGATAGAAAACAGAGGCTCTAACTGGTTACCTAAAGACACGTTTCGAAGAAGCCCATATGTTAGCTTTTCCATGTTCATGCTGTTCCAATTTGGGCAATTACATTCTGACTGCTTAAAGCAGGGGAGCCGACCCGCCTGGCCCTACCAGCTGTATATCCCAATCATGTTGCCAGGAGCTATGGAACACAAGCCACGTATTTCAGAAAGAAAAGTGGAGCTCCAGGAGATGCACTAATGTCATGGGTGCAAAGGAGGGAAGCCTGCCCTGTTTTCATCACCTCTCAACACTTGGGCTGCAGTGCAGAGCTGTACGGGGCCAGAGGCACCATCCATACAGGCAAAAGGCAGCCCTGGCTGGGGCGGCTCTGCGTGGCTCTAGGCGCCCACCTCGGGAGGCTGGGGTCCTCCAGGGGCATGTGGGCAGGCAGGGGACAGGAGAGGGAGCAGAGAGGACCTAGGGCACCATCTGGTGGCTTCACTCACCGCCTTCCCAAAATCCCTGACACAAGGTCACAGCCCTTGCATGGCTGAGGACTGGAGATACACCAGTCTCTGCCGAGAGACCACCCAGCAGGAAGATGGAACCCCTGCCCTTGGCCCTTTGGGTATTGCAGGGTGGGGCAAGTAGAGCTGCAGTAGCCATTCCACTTGGGTGCTTTTCAAGTAAGTGCCTCCTTTTATAAAAAGACAGCCCAAGCTAGGTCTTTAGGCACTTGCCATAGAAGTGTTTAATGTCAATGATACCCCTGAGAAGGGAAAAGAAGATGATCGGAAGACAAAAGCAATGAAAGAGAACACAATGGACAACACCTTGGTAATATATTTTGTTTCAGTCACCTATCACAACAAGCTCTTTGTTGTCTGCAGATAAAAGACAAAATGTGGTTGGTATATTTCATACCAGAAAACAGCACCCATGCAAGAGTTTGTTCTCTACCAAAAAGGATGAAAACAGCGAACCACTCATATGCACTCAGCTTTCTGCCTTCTGAAAGTAGGATTTGCTGGAAAGTGTTGTGAAGGGGTTGTTTGAAAGGGACTAGGTGACCTCAGTGCCACCAACACCCCTTAGAGCAGTGCCAGCTAAGACAATACGGAGAGGATCATCACAGTGAGAGGTTGCATCTTAGGACCGAAAGCTCACTCTTGGTACAGAGGATAAAGGGCCCTGTGTTAATATGGCACCTCCTTTACAAGAAAATAGTGCATTTTCCACCTTGCACCACTGCTTATTTTGATAACGTCTCCACTTCCTGAAATCCTGTCAATACAAAGGGGTAATTTCTCTTAGCTTTCCCACCGCCTGGGAATCAAAGATTACAGCTCTGCAACCTGAGAGCATGTTCTGTGTGTAACAGCACCACGCTGGGGAAAGCGAGCAGAGCTGTGGCCCTCAGGGACATCGTTTTCAAGAGGAATCCATTCTCAGTATTCAATTTAGGAATAACACAATAAGTCCGTCATCAAGTCTCACTTGTGTGGAGCAGGGGTAGATAATCCTTAACTTCTTTTATTATTATTATGTTTCATTATTATTTGTATTGTTCCACACTTAAAAACAATCTCTTTCTGCATCTATTCTCAGGGACCATACAGACAAGAAGAGCAAATGACTGCCTTTTTTTTTTTTTTTCCTGAACAAACCTTTGCTATAAAGAAACTGAATCAATATTTATATAAATTATATTCACTGGTTTCTCCTACCTATGCCAGAGGGCATTTCCTCATACCTCCTTGGAAAACTCTACCATTTAAAAACAAGTCTTCTCTCACCATCTTCTACTTTACACCTTTCTCTCTCACACACTCTGGGCGGCTGCCCACAGTGCACAACGCTGGAGAAGTGATACTAGCTTCAGGCTACGCAGCTTCCAAGCTTCCTTTTTCTCAAGCAGCAGTCTTTTAGCCTCGCAGAACCAATCCCAAACCCATTGAAATCAACACAGCAACTCCTCCTGACTTTGACAGGCTCTGGCACACAGCCCAAATCCCCAGACTTTCAGTGTTTCTTGGGCATTTTTACTTTTTCACTTGATTGATCGGAACCGGTCGGGATTCGTTCAGTACTTGAACACTGACTGTTCTAAAATAGCCTTTCTATTCCAAATATCATTCTTTTTCTTATGTTTCACTTTAAACACCTTCTGCTACTTAATATATAGAATTGTTCAGACATAAATGTAAGGAACACTATTTAATAGAAAGGCAAAGCAAAACACTTCACTGCAAAGTGAGATCTTTGCCAGGAAATTTGCAGCACTATTATTTTTAGCATGTATAAAATTTAAAAAGCAAAACACACACACATGCAAAAACAACAAGCAGCATTATTTTGAAAGCTTAAACTTTTCATCTCAACCACCAGCTTCTTCAGAATATTTTATTGCCACACTACAATGTATTTATATTTCATCTCCTCATTTCTTCAAATGTGTTAAGGAAAGGAAATATTACACCTGCACAATCCCCTGTTTCTGTTTTTGTTTTGTTGTTGTTGTTTGTTTTTGTTTGTTTGTTTATGAGAAATGTTTTTATTCCAATTGCTATTTCTGGTCACATTAGTAAATACTAAAACTGCTGAGTTCAAAAAATTTTATTTCTAATTATTATGATCTCTCAACAACCGGAAGACAAGTCTGGTGAGACACACTGTCTATTTATTGCTCTTTCTGAAATGAATTCCTCAACACTGGGAAGAGAAAAAGCGTTTTCCTGTGGTTAAAGAAAGTCCAAATTGCATGTCTGAAATCTCTTCTAATAAAAAGAGCAAAGCAATAAGCGGATTATCTCTTTAAACATAGTATAGGAAGGTTGGAGGCCCTGGAGACATTTTCCATAGCCTCTATCTCTGATGCATAGCAACATTATCTTCAACTAGAGAGGGTCCTGTGACCCTGGAGCTCTGTTTTAATTTGATCTTTTTCTTTAAAGAGGTTTCTATGATTCCTCTCAAGTTATGCTCCATATTCTTATTTTGGGTTAGTTTTGTTTGGTTGTTATTTTGTTGTTGTTTTTTAATCTGAGATAAAACGGCCTCAGCTTTTTGATCCACAGGCTTGATCGTGTTATATGGATATTAAATGTAACCTTTTCTCTACCAGAACTAGAATATGCATCAGCACAAAAGGTAGGCAGGTTCCAGCTGACAGGAGAGAGAAGAGCTTGGATAGAAAATTCACCTTGAGGGTCTCTCTCCTTACTCCGGTCATTCTAAGTTTGAGAACTGCCCAAATAATCTATGAGGGAAAACAAAGCAAAACAAAACTTGTATCTTTGTTGGGAAATAATGGCCAGCTAAAACAAAGGCAAACCTATGGATTTTGGTGGGGCAGAGATACCAAATCTCCTCCCGCAGAAATTAAAAATCCCAAACAGTAAGAATGCCCACTGCCAAAAAGAATAGCAAAAAGGGGAGATCAGCTTGAACTTCTCAGGCGTGACTTCTGGGACGTGGCCCCAGAACTGTCTGGATTACGCAGCCTGGCAAGGGGGTTTCCTCAGGTGCCCAGCTTTTCCTTTTCCTTTTTCTGGAGGAGTCACTGCCACTGGGACGCCTTGGCAGGCACAGATATTTTCTCTGTCTTCCTCAACTCCATTTTTATCTCTGTTCATGCATCCATCCCTCGACCAATACTGCTGATATTGCTGAAGGGAAAGCATTTCTTCCAAGGCACTGATTTGAGTCAGTTGAGTATGGTCACAGCAGGGATCTGTGACTACTTGATGGGATTAGCAGATTATAAGAAAGCATGTTTCACTGTGGGGTTCCTGAGAAGGGAAAAAATGGGCAGGTGGATGCTTGGATCTTCATTAATCTATGCATGAAGGCCTGATGGCTGTGTCAGGAAAGCCATAGTCACAGGATCAGATGGACTGCTGCAGGTCAGGATTCGAAGATCAGGCCAGCAAGCAGGGAGGTCTCTGGACTGTGATACCACTTCCAGAGGATCAAGATTCAAGTATTTCAGCCAGGCCAGGTGAGAGAAACCTGCACAGATCCCATCTGCATCATTTTTAAGATATGTGTGACTGCTCAACAAAATCAGCTTTTCTTTTGCATCAAACAGCTTTGCTGCAAAATAGCTTTGCTGCATAAATACAGACTGAGCCCCCGTGGGATCTGAACAGATGTATTCTGCTGCTAATGAAGGGCAGTCTGGAGGGAGCCCAAGGTTCACGAGTTCCCCACGGTTGTGCCCTGAAGTCACTGTGGGTCTTCACAGAGAACTGAGGGTGTAGAAAGTAGCTCTGTCGTGCAGGAAGATGTCTGATCCACACAGGGTCAGTTTTTCCCTTAGATATTCTCATACAGTGTATCACTGTATTCTTCTAGAGTTTCTTGCTTCGTAAGTGTCTGCAGAATGATGAAAAGGAGAAAAAAGAAATGGAGGAAAATTATTCAAAAGAAGATGAATTAATTCTTAATCAGCAGACACTGACGTTTGTTCTGTTAGAAATGGCTATAAGTGATCTGCTGAAACGGAAGCCGCTATGCTGAGAAATGTTGCTCCAAAAGAGATGAACGTGACTAATCCAGCCCAAGGGATAAAGATGCCTCCTTTACTTGTCACTCTTCGCCCAAAAAGCCGTCAGACAAGGAGGGGAGGGAAAATTGGACTCGGTAAAAAAATAAATCACTTTGGATTCTGTGAAGGAGGAATTCCCTGACCTCCCCAATCCTGTTTCTTCAACAGTTGAGTCTATTCCTCACAACTGTTCCCTGTGTAGACAAGGCGCTGACAGACTGATATTTTAAGCGTCGCGTGGCACAGGCCTGCTGTAAGCAAGGTTATACAGCGAGTAGCTGGAATGCCAGAGGGTGAATGGAGCCCTACCTACACTAGCTTCTTCTCTGTTGCCACCACCAAAGGGAAATGTTCTACAAAATCTGAGTGCAGGCACCTCCGTAGCAGGAATAGATGCTAGGGGATTAACCCCTCACCACCCAGGCTGGCTGTCAACACAATGCAAGAGCTTGCAAATGCTCTTGTTTCAAGTGCTCTCTGCGCTGCTTCACTTCACATGCACCATCCTGCACCAAGGGCTGGCTGTGATCCTCTGCAGTGAGTCTCAGCCACAGTTCAGCAACCCAAGCTTCCTCCTCCAACCCAAACCCGCTGACCCACAAGGTTTGCTCTTAGAAAAACAACCTATTAGATTCTGACATGGCCACCTAGAGGATGAACATCCCAGGTGGCCAGAGCCCAGAATGATGGAGCAGGAAGCTGATCAAGAGGTTTGTCGCTGCAGTGAGAAGCATAGTCAAATTCACCTGTGCAGAGAAGGCCATATCCCTTGGAGGGGAACCAAACTCATTCCTGACTTTTGTGAAACAACCTCAGTGATTAATACAATTCTCCCATCTTTTCCATTTTAAATCATTGTTCACTGCACAGAGATCCCAAGGCCTTGGCATTCTCTTACAATCCTCACAGTTGCTCCTACTGCAGAAGCTCCTTTCCACTCTCCTCACTTGGAGAGGATAAGCAGAACCTGAGGTGGGACACAGCAGTGGGGGTGCCCTGCACTCACACTTCCCTGTTTCTGACTGGCAGGAAGACTGAAAACACTCAGAAGTGTCTGCTCATGACAGTGAGAGCTCATCCCATCACCTCTCTTTGCTCTCTTCTCCTTTGTTTCTCCCATCTCTTTTTCGATCTTTACCTCTCCCCTGCTGAGACCACAAGAGCCAGACCCACTCACACACAGATACTCCTTTGCTCTTGCTTTGTTCCCACTCTGTTTTACAACTCTGCTGGCCCATAAAGCAGCAGTTCAGTGGTGTGGGCCACACACAGGTGATTCAGCACAGCCCAGACAACTCCATGGTAGGAAAAAAGACATGTATTGCATCTCCTCATTCAGACCAAATCATTTAGAAGGGGGCAGCTGATAAAGGTATACAGATGAATAAATAGGACAGAGAAGAGGAATCTGGACTGACTGATCTTCCTACCCAATTAGTTCAAAATGCAAGAACACAAGAACAGGGATGCTGTCTCTTCTAGTACGTAAGATGCACTGTGGCAGAAGACAGCTTATAGAAAAGAACCTACTCTTCCCTTCAGTAATCAATTGCAGTAATCAGATACCTGCCACTGCCTCTGCTACCACCGCTTTAAAGCCATAGCACTAACTGCAGGATGCCACTGGTGCTGGAAGCAGAACACATGCAACTAACTCTGACATGGAAGAAGGCACTTGGTTCTATACCACTGGATTTGTGACAGTGCTTCAGACACTGGAAAATACTGTCCTTCATGAAACAGAGGGATGGTGCCAGCTGAAGCTGGCTGCAGGCTCCACACTGCATAGCTGGAGAACCTGGAGAACTCTCTGCAGCAGGACATCAGAAGGAGAAGCGGGAGACATTTTTCAGAAAAATTTTCCAGTGTTAGAAGAGTGAATATACTTTTTAAGTAGATAAGAGTTCTAGAGGGGAAATGAACAACAAAGATCTGAGGGCAGGAAGGAAGCATTCCCTGGGGTTTTGTCCCTAGAGACATCCGATACTTGTGCTAAGGGCAGGGTGCAGGGCTGTGTGGGCCTCCAGTCTACACCATATGGCCCCCACAATTGATCCATGCCTGCGTATTCCAAGTTGCAGCTACTTTCATTATGAGTGGATTCAGTTCCTTGTCTCTTACTCGTAACTCTCAGCCAAGCAAGAAGATCCAAGACATAGCCACACTGCCTTTTCCTGCCTCTGTTCAGGCCATCTTACCTTCTTTTACCAGGAAATAGCTCTCAGGTGCTTAATGCCAGCCAGAGTAAAATTGTGTCCCAGGTCTGCCCCTAGTGCACAGATTCCTCTGTGATGGAGGACTTCTTGGCTGCCTAAACAGTCTGGAGAAGGCAGTACTGGAGGGCAGCATCTGGCCAACTCTCCATGAATATCTGGGCCATTTAGAGGGAGCAATGCCAAACTTCTCAACACCTTTCAGCAAAGCATCTGCATGAAGCCAGGACTGCCAGAATCAGTAACATTGAAGGAGCAGGGGTTCTGTCAGAAGCAGGAAGATACACTACATGTGCAGCCCAGCTGGCGAGTGGATGTCACGACCCATTTTCCTCTTTCAGTGGGTCTGGAAGTGGGGAAATAGCAGACACATTTACTACCTGATAGGGTCGTGGTGCCTCTGAGCTTTCCAGCATCTAAGGGAATTCTCCAAGAATGAACACAGCCCCAGCCTTTACCTTGCCTGGAAGACTCTTTCTGTGTTCTGGGATCTTCGTGTTGTTCTCAAGGACAGAGTAGATCTCAACTTGCTGTGAATCCAGGCACTGGAAGAAAGAAAAGGGTAGGGTTCACATAAAATGCTTAGGTTTAAGCACACCTGACTCCTCATCTCATGCCTGCCATTTCTGAGGAACACCTGACCTCCAAAATTCTGAAGCTCCTGTCTTTCACAAAAATAAAACAATTTTTTGTCCTAAAACTTCTACAGTGCAGTTTCATCACCTTTCTTTTTCAGGGTGATAGACACAGGTTACGACATTACCTATCCAATGTAAGGCAGAAGAGAGCAATGCCAATGTCCCTGCTTCCCTCCAAATTGTCACAGAATACATAAGAAAGACCTCTCTGTCTGTGGTGCACAAAGGGAACCACGGGTAACAGGCAGCAAGCTGCATCTCTCAAGACTGTTTGGGTGCCTAACAGCCAGAGGTTCTTGCTCTTGGTTGTTCTGGGCACACAATGATGAGAAGGGGGCTAATCTGGGGTCCTGAAGTACAGGGCTGTTGAAAACAGGAAATCCTACAATAGGCACGACTTCTGTTTATTGCCTGGTTTTTTTTTTTTTTCCAAGCTAGAACTGTCTTTTCTTCTTAGAGTGAGAAAAGAATAATAATAATAATAATAATAAAAATCAATACACTTGCAGGCCCACAGATATATCCATGGTCCCACACGGATACAGAGAAACACACACACGTTCTACATGTGTATGCACCCGTTGGTCCCCCAGGTAATCATGTCACAAGAGATGCATGTCAGTTTGAGTGATGTTCCAGATCTGCCTGAAGGATCAAACATAACAATCAGGAGGACTTTTCCATGTGTGTTTCAAGGATGACAGCAGGTTGCCAAGGTGGCTGTTTCTCTGGCAACAGGAAGATGGGAGGAGCTCAGCCGTAAGAGGGGCAGATGGTATTAGTGGAGAGACTGTGAAAGGAGCAAGGCACCCTGCAATACAGCAAAGGGGACCAGCAAAATACAGGGGCTTTCTCCTGGCACTGCCAGTCATCTGACTCCCATCGTTTCATTGGGAGTTCAGCGTCTTTCTGGATCATGGCCAGGAGTTTGGTTTGAACAGGACAAGATGATAGTGGAGCAGCATTTGGAAATGGGGCTGGGAGCAAGCCCCCATCAGGAAGGGGCCACAGTGAAAGAAGCTCCATGTGGCACTCCCGTTTCCACTCCTCCTCCTCTGTAAGAAGTCAAAGTACTTCACTTGTCCATGTCTTTCTCCCAAGATCCCACTTGCCTGGAGCACACATTCCCAACTACTTCTGTGTGCACATGCGTGCACAGAAAATCTCATTTCCCTTTCCTCATTTTCAATTCTCTTTGTGATGCTTGCAGTGAGGACCTTGTCCTGTGTGCTGTGCTCCCAACAGTCTGGCTGTGCATCCCATTGACATGACAGGCAGCCTTTTTCATTGCTCTAGTCCAAAGCCACTCATGAGCAAGACGTATCCTTTTAGTGCTTAAACCCCCAAAGAGATTCCCTCTTTTTTGCAAGCCCTCCTTCCCACAGAGGCTCCTGACAGTGCTTTGCTGACCAGTTGGAAGGCTAGTGTCTCTGACTGCCATTTGCAAATCAATTACTTGTACATGGTCACCGAGCACTTGCTACAGTCGCAGTGGTAGCATGCAGGGCTCTCCTCCCTGCTGGCAGATACCTTCTCAAAAAGCTCCTGTGCTCTGGAACTCGCCTGCGCTGCAGGAGCTCTGTTTGCTGCTGAAAAAAAAAAATCTTGTTTGAAGTGTAAAGCAGGCGAAGCAAGGCCCTTGGATTGTTATTTCCAAGCTGCTCATTAACTAGGCAGCTAAGCTGGAAGATGGAGGGAAATACAGGTTTTGGTCTGGGTGGTGAGGTGAACTCCTCTGGGGCCACAGGAGGGTGAAGTGGGCTTGCAGTGCTTGGCAGTGTAGTAGAACAAAGCAGGCGTCCAGCTGCCCCCACTACAGGGACTTTTTACAATCTCAAGCTGCTTTTCACTGCATACACTCTCCCTTAGGGATCATAAGGTATCACCTGGAATAGATGGTGGGGAGAGTGTTTGCTCCTAGCGATGTGCAGCAGAATGGCTTTGCAGAAGGTGTGCTGGGAGCCTTTCTGTGCCAGGGGCAAGCCTTGCTGCCAGGGAAGATAGCACAGACCATTTAACAAGCTGCACCAGCCAGTTCCAAGTCCTTGCCTGTATGTCCAGTCCTGCTGTCTGTTGTGTCTGCTCCAAGCTCCAGGCCTGCTAGAACACTGTGGCTCCCTGACTTTTTTCCAGACTTGAACCTTCTGCTTTCCCTCACAGACAGCACATCTGGCACATGCAGGCCCTCTGTCCTTTCACCTAATCTCTGCTCTCCCTCTTTATCTCATCAGTAGAAGTGACTTTCCAGTCAATCATACCATTTTCTTGCCTTAGCTTCCCCCAGAGTTGACCACAGATAGAAATCTATCCCTCCCTTCCCCAGGAATTAAGCACTGTGTGTTCAGCAACCCGGTTAAGCACCAACAGGATTTCACAGAGCATGTTCTCCATCCCAGGGCTCACCATCTCCTCCCCATTATCTTTCCCATAACATCTCAGAGCCCTGCTCTCACCATGTGCTGTGTCTGCTGCAGGAGTTGCTGCCTCATGCCTGAACGAGTCACAGCATCTGCTCTGTGGGGCAGGCTCACACCCCATGGCATACATGACATGATTTGAGGCTGCCTGCAGCTCTGCCAAAGAGGGCTGAGCTGCCTGCCCTGCACACTGGGCTGGCTGCAAGCCCTGCACAGCTGGCGTGTGGCTAATGGGCTATGGGGGAAGGCTGGATGGGCCAGGTCCATAGGGCTCCTGGAAGCACAGGAGCCCAGCCAGCTACCGGGACTGCCTGTGCCTAAGGCTGGCTCTGCTGGCTTGCTGCATTAGCCTTAGTGGGGCCTCCTGAACAGAACAACATGATGAAACATGTAATTAAGATGGAGCTAAGGATGCATGACGAGGCCGACTGAGCGAGAAATGGATTTGAATTTTTTTTTGTCTCCTTGCAGAAATCATCCACTTCAGCAGGAAACTACCCGTTTGGATTTTTAAAAGACAGAATTAAAAAGAAATTACTTGATATAAATGAAAAGGTTTATAGCCTGCAACATCCTTTACCCAAAGCATTTCTTTTTACCCAGAATAAACATATCACATACAATATACAGCGCTTTCTTTTAAACCTCCATTCCAGAAACTGAAGGGCCACAAAGCAGTGCCCCCCACTCAGTGAAGTGTGAACTAGAAGGGGGCAGGCCTGCCCTTGCTTTCACATCTGCCCCCTATCAGATTTCCATGCCTCTTTGGCAGGGCTTTGCTCTTCTCCGCAGTACATTCTCCAGAGCTCTGCTTTGTTTAGTTTAAATGATTCATGCAGCTGAGCTTACAGGTTTTCCTTGGAGAGACTTTTCCAGCCCTTACAGACCTCACAGTCAGAAAGGTTTCCTAATATTCAGGCAACATCCTTCTCTACTCACTTTCATTTCATTCCTCCTCATTTGTCCCACAGACCATGTGGAAAAAAAATAAATGAAATAAATCATTCCCTTCTTAGCAAAGCAGCCCTCCCATGGGAGTTAAAGGAAAAAAAAAAAAAAAAAGGAATACATTTTAAATGGAACTGGATGGGCTGCAAATGTGATTAGGAGTCATGGTTTCTTGAGGTAGTCAAGGTCTGGGCTTGACATTTCAGGAGAGCCACTCCAATCCTATTACCTATAACACTGCCACTACTGGGCTCAAAGAGTGGCAGTAGTCAGTGTTCTCCATTCTGGGGAATGGAGAACGGAGATTGGCTGCATTTTATGCAGTTGAAAAGGGGAAATGCTCCAAAAAAGTCTCCTTTCACTTTCTTCCTGTCCTTTTCCCCAGAATGCTAGTCAGCCAGCTCAGGACTGCAGTGGTCCATGCCACTCACACCAGCAAAGCCTCTAAAAATTTGCTGGCGGAAGAATTTCTCTCTGCCACTTCCCTGAGTCATCAATCTCCATCTGAGAAAAGCATGTCATTGAGACACTTTGCAGTACAAGTGAGGCTGAGGTCCAGTCTTCCCTTCTGACTTCTGGAGGCCCTTCCACCTCCAGTACCAGGAGCTCTCCATGGCCCCATGCTTGCTGCTCAGTTATATGCTGCTGGCAGAGGGAAGGGTGCTGCCCACCAGCACAGGGCATGACGCGAGGCTTTGGCACTGGGAACAGGATGGAGACGTGCACAGTTCTGAGAGGAGCTGAACAGGGCAGAGCTCAGAAATAGGGCTGCCAGATATATAAGTATCACTTCTGTTGCGATGGAGGGTGATTCTGATACTCACATCATAAATAGGAGAAGGTGGTGGTGAGCTTGCTGAAGGAGGCTGAGTTTCTGTCTTCTGTCTCCTGATATTTAGTTGGTTCTTTTTAGGACACAATATCTGCTCAGGACAAAACACAGAATTACGCATTTGGAAAAAACATCATTTCCCCAAGGATGAAATGAATGCTAGTGTCACATCAAAGCCAGCTGCCTACACACCCTCCGAGTACTTGCACAGTATGGAATGATGGCATTCTGCACGACACAGGCCAGTCACTTTTCTCACCACTGAGTGAAAGGAAGGAGTCTGACAACTGACACTGAAGCTCTGGAAAGCAAAACTGGGCTCTGTCTGTATATAGAAATCAGCTCTACCACTGACAGCAGGATGGAGAGAATAGGTATTTAACAGCACATGACAATGCTGAAAGATGGAGAATAAAGCAGAGCCCTGTTCAAAGTGCAAGAGGAATTTCAGAGAGGCAGAATGCAGTGATTTTTGTGAGGATTTGGCTGGGAAGATGTAGCTAATACACAAAGTCTAGAGAAAAGCACCAGGCAAGCATTAATGATGACATATAGTCAGTGATACACTAACAGGCAGGTCCAGCACGGAGTTATGGAGTTGAAGGAAGAAAGTCTTTTTCTCTGAATTGTTTCTCGCATCGGATGGCTTCTCCTTGAATATGCTTCATTCATGCACAGGTAAGGGTTAGCACTGCTCAGCAAGCAAAAGAAAGAGGCAGAGAAGGCAGAAAGCTTTGCTAAGTATCTCTGTTTTAATTCAGAAAGAAGTGGGATGATTATATTCACATCACATGAAAACGATGAACTGCTTTCCAGTCCATTAGTAACTAAGGAGGATGCTAAATAGCTTCTCTTAAAGATAAACATTTTTAAACCAGCAGGTCTGAGCAAGCTGTGGTGAGAAATATGGTCTGTGTTCAGCAGGAGGGCAAATGTAATGACTGCATGATCTCTTCAGGCCCCAAGGAGAGCCTGTAGGTCTGAGACTTGCTGGCCTGCCTCAAAGTCTAGAGATGCCAACTGGCAAGCTGTGAGAGTGCCTCCCTCCTATCCCCATGGAGATGCTGTCTAGGCAGGCAGAGGTGGGGGCTCATCTCCAGCCTAGTCACTCTGCCTCTAACTCCTTCTCCCTCCATCTGCCTGCCTGCAAGGTAAATCTCACGAGATTTGCAGGTCTGCCAACTGCTGCCACTCTGTGTTCAATCTCACTATCTCTGAATGTGCATGCTGAAGCCTGATGCTCCTTGGAGCCAAAGGTCTGCGTCAGCAACGTAGCTTTCACATAAAAACATGTGCACAGACTCTGCTGCTGTAATGGCAGAGGGCAGCTTGACAGAGTAAATATGGATGGATATGATACCTAAAAAAACATCATTCCCCAAATTCAGTTCTAAAATACATCGAGTCTATTCAAGCCAGCCTTAAGATATCCAAAAGGTTGCAAAGGAACATCTGAGGGTAGCAGTAATAGGAACAGTAGATTTCGCCTGGCCAAGAGATTCCAGTATTAAAACTTCAAAGTTTATTCCACAGGGCTCCTGACTCATTTAGACCTTTCAGTTCTACTTTCAGCTCTTCTTCTCTTGTTCTGCACCTCTTTTATTCCCCACTTGTGTTTTCCCCTTTACCCTCTGTTCTTTCTCACCCAGATGGTTCCAGCCTGTGCTACTGGCCTTCTCAACCAAAGGTCCCTGTGAGCCCAGTCTTAATACCCTCCTCCAGGCTCTAGTGCTTTCTCACTCCAGCTCCCAGTCTCAATTTCCCTCCCAAATTTTCTCTTTTCAGCCTCACAGAACTGCTGACATTGGAACATGCCTCTGGAGTTTGTCTAGTTTAATCTGCAGCCTGCTCAGGGTCAACTTAGGCAGGCTGCTCAGAATTTTGTCTCACTCTTTTTTTCCAGTCAGCTGTGACCTCTACACAGGCTTCCTTGGGATCCTGACCTTCCCCTTTAACACTGTCTCCTAATATTTGCTCTGCCAAGCATATGCTCAATATTCTGGTCCCCATTCCCTCCACACTGCAGACTGTTGTTTTCTACAGTACCCAACCTATGGCTCAGGAATGCAATTGCACAGTTTCCTTTCATCAGGTCGTGCCTTTGCACCAGGGTAGGCCCCATCTTAAAAAAGGATTAGAAACAGGGAAAGCCCTGCTCTCCTTCCACCATTGGGACTGCAGCGGACACACAGGACATGCTGTGTGGAAAGACAGCCTTGCACAGGATCCTTTAGACAACTGAGCTGCTAAATTGACAAGAACCACAAACTAAGCACGCACAAACTGCAATTTTCCAAGGACCCATCACAAGGCTACATCTGCTTGAATATTCTGAGGGCCAGCATACTGCTGGTGTGACTTCTCACCCCATGTCAGATCCTTGCTATAAAGCAGAGCATGCCAAAGTCAAAGTGGTTATTAGAATTTATTTAATGGACAAATCAATGACTCGCTTTATCTTTTCTGTAATCTTTTTTCTCAGAATGACTGAACTTAGAAAAAGAAAATAAACCTGAGGCAGACACTCAGCACGGAAAATTTCAGCATGGGGAGTTCCAATCCAGCCAAGTTAGAAGCAAGTGAAATAAATTCCTAGAATGGGTCGTGTCAGGAATTGGTTTTTATTTGGTAATAACTTGCCTTTCTTTTCCACACTAGCAGAGCTGTTGCGGTGATGCTCAGTGCAGCCAGAAGAGTGGTAAAGGTAATGAGGATTTCTCGCCCGTAAGAGGTCTGTGCATACCCTGTACCTGTGAGAAAGAAGGCAAAAGATTCATCCTGTGAGCAGAAATTATGTTTCTCATGTTTTTAACTCTGACCAAAAGTCCTAGGAAGTTTAAAATATAGAAGCAGTACAGAGGTTATACAGATGCATATATGCTTCTTAACAAAGTCAGACTGAACAGATAGTAGGGTGCAGCTGGAGGATCGTGTAAAGGAGGTGGATATGAACAGCTGTGCTTCACGTACATTAGAGGGAGGTGACATAAATATGGCAGCCAAAAAGGCTGGTAGGTAGGTAGTGGCTGGGAAAGGTCTTGAGTGATAGGGGGAGAAAGGCAGATGGTGGAAAGCGCACAGGCTACATGAAAAAGCGGAGCTGGTACTGCAAACATCCCTTGACCGGTGTAGCAAAGCTTTTTTGTCGTGGCTCTTCACATTCACCCTAAGTAATTCTTCATATCCAGCATTCAGTAATGCAAATCCAGCCAATCAGCAGCATGCACTTTCTTACCACATTTCTAAAGCATTTGCTCTTATCTTTCTCTGAAGGTCTCCCTTGTTTTCCAGTCTGCGCATCAATGGAACAACTGAAACCTTGTAACCACATGGAAAAAGGGGAGGGATTAGGCTGAGCCCCTACATTGACTGCGAGCCCCCAGCAGTCAGCACCTAACCTGTACGTCTGATAACAGTGAGCACCGTAACCACCGACCTCATTTTCATCCATCTCTGTCACACTGATAAAGGCCAAACCATGCTGTGCCTGGACACTGACACTAAAAACACCCTACCCGGTCCCTGTTTAGAGCCTGATTTTAAGGCTGGTGCTCCCAAGTGCCTGTGGAGGGTAGGTAAAAATTACTGCATATTCATGTTACCACCTGTGAATTGGTAACAATGGCACAGGTAACCTGCGTAAAACAAATTCAACTGTGATGGCATTAAATACTGGGTATTAAGCATTACTCCTATCTGACTTTATAGCTTGCTTGGGTAGAGGAAGAAAAGAGTAAAGATCATATTTTCATAGTAAAATCCAGCTGATTTTTAACTGTACGCCCTTCCTTTCTGGTTGTTCACTTACCTCTAACAAGGACAAACACTCCCTTTCCCTTTATCTGGATGTCTTTCCATTGGACCTTGCAGTAGTATGTGCCAGTAGAAGAGGTGCTTTCGAGCGGTTTTGTTTCGTGATTGTAAGATTTGATGGCAGTCTTATTCTCTTCTCCAGGAGGGATATCTACTCGTTCTTTCTTATTATAGATGGATACTTCCTGGTCCCATGCATTAATCCAGTAATAGAAGATTGTAAAACTGGTGTATTGCAGTGTGTACGGGAAGATGACTTCACAGGGAATGGATACTTTTTCCTTAAGCAGTGCAACATGGATTAGAGGTTTCTGCTGTACACTGACTTCTCCTCCTGTAAGGGTGATAATTGTTAGCAGTCATCTATAAGTCAGGAGAAAATTGCTGCCCCAAAGACATGATCACATGGTGAAAATAAATGTACGCCGAGAAGCATGTCTAGAGCAAGCAATGTTGGCCCTTGTCAGAAACTGAGTGATGCAGAGCACGTGCCCCTTGTGATCTGCCACATCTCTTAGGTAATTGCTGTGTGATTTGAGATAGCCTGTTGCAACCACAGGCTTCCCCTTTTCCCTTGTGAGCTCCTCTGCACAACGCCAGCGTACAGAAAGACAGGAAATGAAGCAGGAAGTGAACTGATTTTGCACTGGTGTGAGACTACTTACAAACTATGAGAAAGGAAAGCAATTTTCCATGACAAACACTAGCTGGATGTTTTCTGTAACTCCTGAGTTACAATCCTCTGCTCAGGTGTGTACACCTGCACGTGACCACCCTACACCAGCAAGAAGGTGCTCTGTGCAAGCAGGTGCATCTGTGGAACAGTGCGTCTCTGAAACATGAGTGAGGAAGGAAATTGCATATTGTGCATGGGGCCCAGTGCTGGGGCCATGAGAACTAAGACACAGCTTCATCACTCCCAACTTTTGCTGCTGTAAATGGGCAGCAAAGCACAAGAGTGGTTGCTAGATGCAGGAACTATTTGCGGAAGACTGCAGATCTTAAATATCTACATGTGACAGTATCTCATGCAGAGATGGGAGATCATGCCCTTCATGTGCTTCCTCCTTACTTAGGTCTGTTGAAAGCCATCTGTCACTGCAACTTAGTAGGTAATGGTGTAGGGAGTTACAAGAGAGGATGAATAAGCACAGATGGGGAACCACACCAGAGTTTGCTCTCTATTTCGTAAAATAAAAGGAAAAAAAGAGCTAAGAATGAGTCTAGTAAGGAGCCTGGGATATAGGATCACTTGGCATCCCAGCCAAATCTGTGTTTAACATCTGACTCTGGATTCATTTATTTGGTAGCTGATAGAACACCACAAATAAGCCCTATAAGAGGAGGCCTGTGCAAAGCACTGTTGTACTTAAAAAAGGGAAGGGAACTGGAAACTTGCATTCAAGTTTTGTCACAAAATGATGGAGTCAGGATTCTTTCACAGACGTGAAAATAAAAGGAGAAAAATATAGAGAGGTAAAGTAGAGCTTTTCCATTCGTGGTTTTGATGGCACTCTCCAGGGTTCAGCATCTATGAATAGGATCATAACAAGGCATTAATAAAGTGGTCCCAGAACACAGCCAGACTTGCTTTCCTGTCATCATGCAGTAATGCTGCATCGGAACAGCAGTATCCACCTCTGTGTGAAGGGACCCAGCATTGGAAGAGGCAACTCTGACAATGCTACTGAATGCAGACCACTAAGGAGAATTGAGGGGTGGAATGACAGAAGAAGGGCACAACCACTGTCCAGAAAAGACTTCAGGGAAGTAACATCAGTTAAGGAAAATCCTCTACAGATGACACAGCCAAGTACAATAACCCAAGAGTAAGGAAGAGCTTAGGTTACATCATTAGAAAAGGGTTCTTGGCTGTAAAAGCAACTAGGATACTGTGAAATCCTAAGGGACATGGTCTTTGTGAGCGCACAGTCCTGCGTGCACTAGATATAATGTTATGGAAAGAAGGCAGCAGAAAATCCTGCAGCCACAGTGGGAGCGATAACCTGAGTAGTCTCTTCTGGGCCTTATTTTCTAAAATAAATCACCATCCTTCTCCTCATCTCTACCAGCAGAACACACATGAATGCAGTTTTTATACAAGGCATTGTAAAGCATTGCTGTAAAAAAGCAGAGGAGAGATCCATCTTCTTACAGTATCCCAGGAGCCATTAGTTTGAGAAGAACATGCCAGGGAAAAAGCCAAAGCATTTTATTTAGGTTATATAACCCTTCTCCCATGTTCCCCCTTTCTTAAGGATTCTCTCTCTGAGTTTTGAAATGCTTGAAAGACAGAAATAGCAGCAGTGTGCAAATTCCTAGAGGGGAGCTCTGGAAATTAGCAGAAGATAGCAGCTGGAAATGCTCTAATATGAACAAACGTGAGAGTAAACAGAAGGGAAAAAAAAACTTTTTTACCTCCATAGTGAAGCAACCAAAGAAACAGGAAGATGACTTTCAGATTAGGGCCCATGGTAAGGTCAAAAGGCTGTAAAAAAGCAACCAGATATGACGATCCAGAAGGCAAAAAGAAATTGTATTTCATGAGGTCTTCCTGCGTCTGAAAGGCCGTTTGATCCCCTCCTGTTTGTGCAGGGACAGACGGAACAGACACACACTGCCTTTGGCGAGCTGTTCCTGGCAGATGCAACCTCTTCTGCTTTTCTGTCAGACTCCTCCCTGCACTGTGGTTCATTTCTCTGTACTATTATCACGGTGTTATATCTATCAGCAGGTGTCAAAAGATTAGACTGTAAGCTCTTTAACGCACAGAGCTTTGTCTTCCAATGACCATAAAACATCACATACATTTAAAGCAAACTTTGTCACCTTCTGCAGTGACCAAAGCCCCAGGTTGGAATACAGAGAAAAATGTGCTTTGACTGATGCAGCTTGAGGTCATTTGAGGTAAACGTAGTCAAATTCATTGAACAAGTCAACTGATTCTGGAGCAATGGACAAGCTTAAAAGTGGCACATCAGGGTTTTTACCATAATTTTGTAGCAATTTATTTATACAGTTGTTTTGGAACAGCTATCCCTGATTACCTCACTGCATTGACTATCCAGATTTTGGAATAAGGGCACTTCAAATTCTCTTACTCAAGTGGCTACCGTGCAGTGCCACAGTGCGTGGGTTCACAGCAGAGGAGCACTATCAAACTAATTCTTTACACGACCACTTCAGCATGAGATCACCTGTTTAGCCTTCAAAAAGGAAAACAAGTACCAGCACCAGTAGTCAGCACAGAGAAACAGCCCTGCTGTCCTCCCTGCTGCCCAACACTTCCCTCCACAGGTTAGGTTACTTCAGAGAAAGGCGCTTGTATTGCAGAAGCGAGAACAACCAGACAGTGCATTCATCTGTAACAGCTGTGATGTTTCAGATTCACACGATGCTGGCTCTGAATCGGCTTCGCACTGCAGGCAAACCTTAAAAAAAAAATCTATTGTAGGGAAATGTAAGGAGAGCCCTTTGAAGAAGAAAACCCTCTCTTTGTGGGAGGATCCTGCCGCCTACACTCACGAAGAGTCTTTGATTTCAATGAAAGCTTGTTTTTAGCTAAGACATCTGCAATGCAACAGCTGAGCAGTGTCTGACTCAAAAAACCCTGATGTCTGAGAGGTCTTTGCTTCTCTCTAAAGAAGTCCTTTTAGACTTCTTGAGAGACATTTGCACTGACCACAAGAAACCACTTTGCTGCAACTTCAAGGGTTCCTACTCACACTGGGTGCTGCACTGTGGAAACTGGTGAGGGTGAGGAATGGCTGTGCTGTCTGTTGTAAGATCTGGATGAGCCTGTAGACTGTGCACATTCAAAATCACCCTGTCTGTTGAGTTTGTATGAGCAAGACTTGCTCCAAAACAACCTTCAGTTCATAGCATTTTTCCCCCTGTTCAACCTGGGACAGGTTCTTAGGAGGAAGAGGTCTTGACACAGGGGGGCTGTGCACAGCTGTGGCTGCTCTATTCCCCTGAGCCCAGGGCGAGCTCCGGTACCTCGAGGAGAGCCCTGACAGATGGGGAGAGGAGCAAGTGGCTCTGTGTGGCTTTGCAAGGCTGGTGCAGCAGCTGCACTCCTCCAGGGAAGGTTTAGCTCAAATTAGCCAAAAGGAACTCCTCTCCCCAAGACACGCTGATATGAGCTGCACAGGGCTGGTCTCAGCTGCAAATTGCTCCTCACAGGTCTTAACGCTGAGCAGCAAGGACAATCAAGAGCGGTAACAAGACACTGGGGGCCTACTTGGTATTTCAGATATGTAGGCACAGATCAGGCAGCTGTGGCTCTGGGGGGATGTGGGGTCACAACCGTGCTCAGCAGCACTTCTCAGGCCTGAACTGCATCTTCAAGATAGCTGGGGGAGGGAGCTACCTTCCTAAGGAAGAGTTCTGCTGAACAGTGAGGGCCTCCTGAGATCTTATATCGCACTCATCCCCATGGTTTGCACAGCTTTGCAATTTCCAGCAATGATGTATTTCTAGAGGACAGAACGTGCTGCTCCTGTCAGTGATGTGTTTTAACTGTTATCAGCATTTATCTGCTTCAGGAATTCAGAGTGATAAGTGGATTAAGTGCGGTAGGTTTGTAGGGCTGCTAGGTCAACATCCTCTTTCTGTCCTTTCCCTTCTCTTCCTATAAACAACCCTGTTACCACTCTAAATGCCAAGTCCTAGAAATACTGCTGTCTGGAATTTTAAGAAATATATAGTTTTGGCATTTCAGAAGAGGTCACACGTAAGACTCCCCTCTAGGATTACTGGCATGGCAGACAGGAAACACTCTCTGCTGGAATTTGCTATGGTAGTGCCTGCTGAAAAGAAATGGTTTTAAAATTATTACTCAGCAACTACTAACAGGGTAGCATTCTGTTCCCAAGAGCCTAAAGGGAGCCTGAATCTTTGATTATTAAATTATAATTCCATTGGTTTTGGGGATTCTGGACTGGAGACATAAATGGGAGGAAGATGAGGGAAAGCGGGGGTATTGTGTGTTTCTATAACCAGCCTGGAGCAGGACTGATCCTCCTGAAACTTAGGTGGAACAAGCCAGGGTAACTGTGCCAAAAGAAAAAAATTACAAAGCTCCTAAGGAATGGGCCATTGTAGGACTTGCACCCATACATTACACAGTACGCTGCTGCATGTGTGCTGGTCCCTGCTGCATGAGAAGGGAACTGTTTGTCCCACTCCAGATTGGTCAGGATCTGTAAGTTTGGTCCCTCCTTTAATGCACCAAAAGTTGACCACTTCCCGAGACTAAATACACTGCTGGGCCAGATGCAAGCAACAATTTCTGCATGTGGTTGGAAAGCATCTATTAATTTCACTCAAGCACTTTCAAAAGCTCATGACAGCAGCCAGCATTTCCAACAGTGAGGAGGAACACATCATTCTGGCTCTCGCGAGCAACAAGTTTGGGCAAATGCTGAACCTACCAGAATTGCCTGTTCACAGCTGTGTCCAATGTATACCCACAAGCAGCGGCACACACATGTGCCCACACATGCCCCCACAGCCAATTCCAGGGAAAGTATTTATTGCAACAAAAAGACTGCTGCTTGCCAAGGCAAAAGCAATGTTGCAGAGACCACAACAAAGCCTCTTTATTGCCGTTGTGTTTAACACCACAACCAGCCGTAGGAGAAACACCGCCTGGCGCAGATATGAGCTGCAGCAATTCAACAAGCCTGACTGCAGCGCCTGCCTGAGAGCGTTTCAGAGCATTCCCCAGCACGGCAGCTCTGGATTCGCTGCCTTGTCAGAGACTGGCTCAATCCCCCACCGCCGCAAACCCAGCCAGCGGCAATGCAGACACACACCTCCGAGGATTCGCAATCTCTTTGACTCCTCTAACCCCGGCCTCTGTGGCTTACAGTTTCCCTCTGGCTGGTGGTAAGAGCGATAGGAGAGCTAGAACAAGCAGGGCCGTACCTCTGCCAGCATTTTACCACCGCTCTGTGTCGAGTGCCTCTCAGCAGGGCTGGATGATGCTGAAGTAAAAGCTGCCAATGCCCTCGCTAGATTTCTACCAGTTGAACTGCTCCAGGGAAGAGAACAATCAGCAACTAGAAGGGAAACCAGAAAAAGAAAGGTGTTGACACCACCGTAGGGAAAGGAGGGGGTGCTTTTATGATTCCCTTTCACCAACAAAATGAGTCTGCCTCGCAAATCATCCTGCTTCTGCTCTTTTTCTGTTGCTTTACTGGAAAGATTCCTGGGGACTGAATTATCACCAGGCGCCTGATGCGCTCGCAGGGGCTCTCGCTTCAACCCGGCGGCGCTCCCCTGCAGCTCCCCTCCACAGACCTCCTTTTGTAGCCTGCGTGACAAGCCGGGGGGGGCGAGCGGGATTTCACCTCCAAGGAGTCCTTTGACGTCTTCCAGGAAAAAAATAAATAAATTCCACCTGGCTCAGCCCCAGAGCCCTCCGGGCTGTGGGAAACATGGGTGAGCAAGAGAATGCCTGGATGCCACAACCCTCGCCCCGGGCAGGAGGCAACAATCAGAGTGACCACAAGCCCTGCTCGCAGGTTCCCACCCGCTCTGAGGCAGCTGAATGCTCTGCATTGGAGCAGCGGGGCCAGCTGCCGCCTCTCTGAACGCAGCACAACTCCCCGCACGCCCACAGCCACGCAGGAAAGCCCTGGAGGGCGGCGCCGTTGCCCGCTG
>JAOWBP010000001.1:43284950-43298287 GCA_028571105.1 Tragopan temminckii | reverse complement strand
TGATGGACAGACATATTTTAGGCAGGATGTCAGGGCAAGAGCCCTAATCAAGGCACTGCTGTGGGGATGCAGGAGGTTTTGTTCTGAAGCTTGCCTGCATAGGAGCGCTCATTTCCAAACAGTGAATATGCTGAAATGTTAATGCATTTTTTGAAACGTGTTTGCACAAAACTTGTGCATTTGGGTGAATTTTGATGCTCTGAGGCAGAGCGTTAATGCAATACAAACCCTTATGTCAGAGGTAATCAAGTGTTATTACAAGAGCTGCTGGCCGTGGGGCCCCTCCTGCGTGCACACAGGGGTACATATGGAAATCATTAGCAAGTTTCAGTGGAGGATTTTGGGAGATTAACCCTTGCGACCCCAGAGCAGTGCTGGCAGGCAGCAGACAAGGAGCAGCTTCCCACTGGGACTGAGCCGGCCCCGGGCAGCCTGGCAGAGGGGCCAGACCTCTCCATTCAGGCTGTGAGGACGAGTGGTTGAAGGAAACCATCTGCAGGGCTGTGTGAGCTTCCTCGGCAAACTGAAACGAGTCAGCTGGAGAAATGTGTAACGTAGCGTATAAAAATGCAAACAATTTTCTTCTAGTCCCTGAACGGTGCTTGCGGGGTTGTGAGGAAGTTTGTAATTTCTTTATAAGCTCCTTTAGGAGCCACCAAACGCAGTGCTTGGATGTGGGCCACGATGTGCTGCTCTGTGTGGCTCAGGGGCAGGGTGGCTGCAGCCAGCATATCCCACCCACTGCTGGGAGCCCATGGATGTCGCCAGCAGTCACTCCTCAGATGTAACCTCTTCTGATTTTACTCTGTGTACCTTTTTTTGCATCCAAAGTATAAGGAAAAGGGCTTCTGGCCCTCTCCGTAAAGCTGGCCACATCTGTTGCATTTCTCACATTCTTGTTCTTCCCAAATTGGTTTCTTTTCTTGCACCAGTCCTGATCCAAGACGTGCCCTCTCCTCTGGGATAATGAGGGTAGGCATCATAATATGCTTTAAACTTTCATAATGTAACAATACTTGGCAGTTATTCACTGCTTTTCATCCTCAGATCTCAAATCAATTTGCTACAGCCCTGCATGGAATTGACTTACTTGTAAGACACAGACGAGTACTTGCTGCGCAATTAAAAAAAAGAAAAAAAAAAAAAAAAAAAAAGAACAAAATAAAGTAGATTTTATTAAAACCCAAACTACGTCTTCCTCCCTTGGTGTGATTTTCCTCAAACAGCCTGGCCACAAACGCGGCTGTTCCACAGCCTTCGGCCGCACAGCCCAAGATGCTCATTTCAGGCCAAATGAGAGCAGTTCATCACCAGGTCAGCGTGATCCAGTCAGAAAGCTCTTCCCTCAGCGAGTTATAACTGCTGCCATAGAACAGAAGCATTCCTGTGCTCGGCTGTAAATGGCGAAGAAATGAGCCAAACGCTTTCCCACCACCCCCAGTTTAGGAAGGGTGGGAGGGAAAGCAGCCAGCATGCCCCAGATATGAAAGGAGTGAGGAGAAGGGCAGGAGACATGGCCTCAACTCTGGGGTGGGCAGAGGGAGGGGAACATGCTGAGCTGACCCACCAGGACTTCCCCTGAAAGCCAGGGCATTGCCCAAAGCCACCCGAGTGGCTGGCAGGGTGGGTGCAGGAGTAACAAGAGTGCATCTGGTTGGGCCTTGAAGACTTCCAAGCATGGAGACTGCGCAGCCTCTCTGGGCAACCTGCCCTCAAATGGATCCCCCCATCCTATCCAGACTGGACTTGTTTCTGTCCTTGTGTCTCCTTCTCCCACCAGGCAATGCTGTGGTGAGCATCACTCCTTACTGACCCCCTCACAGGTATAGGCAAGTTGCTCTTAGGTCCCCCAAAGCCATCTACTCCCCAGGCTGAACAAACCCAGATCCCTCAGTCTCTCCTCACAGGGCAAGTGCTGCAGCCCTGAGCATCTTGGGGTCATACCTCTGAGCTCACTCTAATTTATGATATTTTTGTTGCAACAGAGAGCCCCAAACTGGATGTAATATTCTAAACGGGGTCTAATGAGCAGCCAGTACAGTGAGATAATCACTCCCTCACCCACAGCTGCGGTGCAACCGGGCTGCCCCATCCCTCCCTGGGGCTAGCAAGGGGATGGATCCCCCCACTGCACTAATTCAGCAGCCTTGGATCACAAGGCAGAGCCTCAGGAGGAGGGCAGGACCTCACTGCCGGCAGCGCGACAGAAGTCTCTTGAGATTAATTCAGCATCCAAAGAGCTCCTGCCATGAATAATGTGCCGTATCTCTCTCTGCACTGGCTGCACACAGTGGTTCCTCAGATAAGACACCTAAAGCCAAGAGAGCAAATTCAGGGTCACATCTCTCTGCATTTGGTGTTTTTTCCCTGTGCAGGTCTGAAGGGGAAAGGCAGAGTGAGCACAGCAGTCTGCTCACACAACATGCTCGTGGAAGCCAGTTCCTCCCTGATCCCATTCAGGTGTCCTTTTACAGTATCAGTAAACATACTGAACTCCTTCCATGTAGCTGCTTTTAGTTGTGTGTTTTCAAGGATATCAAACCCACCTGAGCCCTAAAATAAATCAACAATGCTAAGATTTTTCCTAGCCCTACTTAATCCCTCTCTGTCCCACACACTCTCCACAGTTACAGCTCACTAATGCTGTGCCATGCTCTAGGATCTCAAAGCACCAGTGTTTCCTTCAAACACCCAGTTCAGGTCCAAAGGCACTAAAAGTACTTCTAAAAATTTCACCCCTACATTTTTAGGAATTATCTTATGTTCATAAAATTCTTATTTCATTGCACCGTAAGGTGAACTACACCTACTGGTTCCCAGCTAAGACCATTCCTTTACATACTGCATCTGCTCTTCAAAAGAAATTCCCCTGTTCAGGGGCAGTTTGATTACCATGTCTCTGCACTAAACTAATGGGGTTTCCAGCAATGCAAGGGAATGAAAACATCACTGTGTACCTGTTGGCTTTTAAAAATAAGTATAAAAACATGTTTATTTAAATTTAGGAGTTGTATAAAAAATTCTTTGCCTCTTCTTGAGGCAAAACAAAACACCTTTTCATAGCCCATAGGTGGCAGCAGCATACTATCAGATGAGGACTATCAGAAGAGGCTCCGGACTGGGTCTGCTCGCACCCTGCAGGGCAGAACCGACCTCAGACCTGCCTCCCAGGAGCAAGATGCCCGTAGTATAAAGTAACTCATCTGCACTCCCAAAAACCTGTTCAAATAAAGCAATGCAGAAGCCACTCAAGCTGCACGTATTGTACACGACTGCAATGTTTTTTCCCCAAAAGTGCTGATCTCTGAAGGGGCAGGTTTTGCATTTGTGCTCAGGCACAGCCACGTGGTCTTCTGTTAAGGTGTGGCCTCCAGTTAGCTTGTGGCCCGTGCCCACCGATACCCGGGATGCAGCACTGCGGGGCCATATGGCTTCACGAAGGCACACTGGCAGCATAAACTAGCTTAGGCACTTTGGGTAGTGGGGCTGACCTGGCAGGACAGGCAGCTCGCCCTGTTCTCAAGCTTATTAGTCATGACTGGAGCCAAGAGCAGGACTTGGGGGTGGGAAGAGCTGCTCTTCAGGCTTGGCTTCACCCCAGCCATATGGGGGAAGGTCAGGCATGTTGTGCATGTTTGAAGACATAGCTTTTGCAGCCAGTGGGCGCAGGCACCCTGCCCCTCTGCGCAGTCAGCCCTGCCCCTCCAGCGTGGCCGTGTGCATCCCTTCGCCTCCACATACCCGGCATCATCTCCTGGTGCCGGCTGCAGAGGGGTTGGAGACCACGCTCCCATCCAGGGGTGACACCTCCGCCTCCCGTGGGCACGTCCGCATGGCAGCGGTGGGACCGGGCAGGTGCCGCTGGCACAGTTCTCGCAGCGTGGGCACAGTCCGGCGGCTCCGGCACAAGGGCTCGGAGAAAACCAGAGGAGTTCCCCCCATCTCATCAAAGTGCAAGGGGTTGTTGCGGGTCCCCGCCACCACCAGCTCCAGCAGCCGGACCACGCAGTCCGAAAACCAGTTCTTCAGACGGAAATAGCCCTCTTGAAAAGAGATGCGGAGGCTGACGGGCCCGGTCGGCATCCGCACGCTCAGGCTGAACAAGCAATTCCCCTGCGAGCTGTCCCGCACCAGGTAGGTGCCGACGGGCTCCCGCTGCAGCTTGGCGTGGGCCTCCCCAACGGACAGTGGGCCCCAGTAGAAGTCACTGGCCTGGAGGATGTTGAGGGATCGCTCCAGGACCTCCCACTCGCAACTGCGAAACATCCGGAAGCGATCGGGCAAGCCGGGTGGTGCGGGGCTGGGGAGAACGCTCCGATGCTGCCTTTGCAGACAAGCAACAGTGGCGCGTGTGTTTTGCAGATCATCTGGCCTCCCTCTGATCATCTCTCAAAGAGCCCATGGATCCCAGGGAGACGCTGCATTTACCATGCTTTCTCCGTCGCCTCCAGCCTGCAGGAGAGAAGCAGAGTGAGGCAAACCCCTACATCCTTGCACTGAGCAAGTGAGGACATTTCACAGGGAGGAAAGCCGTGGTGTGCCACCAACCCACAGCTGTAAGTACACCAAGCAAATACCAGCAGGAGAGACTCCAGCTGGGCCACACCAGTGCAAGGGACCAAGTTACAGTGCTGCGTCCATTGGGTTCATACATTTCACATCTAGGGGCTTCTCAGCACATCCTTTAGGCTGGCTTGTATCTAGCAGATCTCGTTATTTTGTGATTTCCCTCTTTTGGGTGGCCAGGGGCTTTTCAGAGTGGCCTTGAGTCTGGCAAGAGGAAATGAGTTCCTGAGTGAGAAGAGAAGAATTTCCCAAGCAGGAGGGTATCTTTCATTTTGGCGTTCAGCAACCCCTCAGACAGAACAGACAGCAAGACCCACAGGCAGCAACAGACGTAACAAGCCCTTCCCACCAAAGCCCAGGAACCATTCCCTTATATCAGGAGGCTCCCAGATCCAGTCTGCAAGAAATCCAGGTCCACACCTCAAGTGCTGTGTTCAGTTTTGAGCCCCTCACTACAAGACACTGAGGCCCCAGAGCATGTCCAGAGAATGGCAGTGGAGCTGTAAAGGATCTGTAGCACAAGTCTGATGGGGAGCAGCTGAGGGGACTGGGGTTGCTCAGTCTGGAGAAGAGGAAGTTCAGGGGAGACCTCGCTCTCTACAGTGACCTGAAAGGAGGTTGTAGCAAAGCGGAGGTCGGCCTCTTCTTCTGGGAAACAGCGATAGGACAAGATGGAGTGGCCTCAGATTGCACCAGGAGATGTTCCGGTTGGACATTAGGAACAATTTCTTCTCAGAAGGAGTAATGCTGCATTGGAACAGGCTGTCCAGGGACGTGGTTGAGTCACTGTCTCTGGAGGTGTTCAAGAAAAGGAAAGATGTCACACTGAGGGACGTGGTCTAGAGCAGTCACAGACACGGGCTTGTGGTTGGACTCAGTGATTTTATTGGTCTTTCCAACCTAATAATTCTATGATTCTACGAAATGCATCACCATCAGCTTCAGAGCTGCCACAAGTGAGAGCACTTGTGCTGACACCAGGCTCTGCTGATGCCCAAGGAGCATTTCTGCTCAGGACCATCCACTCTGCTTGTGCTGCAGGGATATCTCCCCACTGCCTGCAGGTACTGCTGCCCTCTCCCAGCCACCATCCTCAGCTCCCATGCTGCCTTTTCTCCATCACTGAAGACACTCAAGTCCAGGTTGGATGGGGCCCAGGGCAGCCAGACCTGGTGGGTGGCAGCCCTGCCCACAGCAGGGGTTGGAGCTGGGTAGGATTTGAGGTCCCTTCCAGCCCACACCATTCTATGACTATGGTTCTATGATTCAGGCAGGTGCCCTCCCTCGCTGTCTCAACCCTGCTCGTCTCCTGTGCCTCACGTTGACACCAGACTGTCTGCTTTTGGAAAACAGAGCCCTGTTGCCAGTGTTGCCATCAGCCATCCATCCAAGTCATTTCAATTATTAAAAAAAATACGTTTTGTGTGTGTATGTGAGTATATATATATACATAAACATAGAAACCACAGCCTCAAGCCAGAGGCTCGCTCTGTGTGAGAAGCGGAGCTGTCACATACCACTTCCCCAGGCCTGACAAGTCAGTCGCTCACCGCCAAGCCCTGCCCTCAGTCCCTTGACGCACTCCATTAACCCAGTCACAGTCACTGGCAGCACAGCCATGCTCAGAGCAGGTCCAACGCTGTGGCCCAGCAGCATGTTCCCCTTCCCCAGTGAGCCCCACTGTGGCCATAGGCTCGCTAGGGAACACAGGGACCCAGAGGTGCCCAGCAGCACCTTGCCTGGGGTCATCTTTTCTCTCCTCATTCTTCTTGCAGTGCTCAGCAGTGGTATCAATAATGCCACTGTCAGGCATGCCTCTATTACAGGGCCATGCACTCTGGCCTCCATACACCCTGTCCAAGCCTGGGAAGCCTCTTCAGTGGCACTCTGTTTTCTACCCTGTGATTTGCAGACCACAACATCCCTGGCACTGCTCTGAACACCGCTGATCCTGCTCTTAAGCCACGTGTTGCTGTGGGAGGGAAATTCCACCCTGAGAAAGGTGGGAGGGGGAGGAAGGTGTTAATCAAGCTGGGTTTTTTTCTTTTCCATTTAAAAAAAAAAAAAAAAAAAAGCCAGATGAAAGCTTCTCAGAGGGTTCAACCAGTCAGAATAAATCTTAGGGGAATCTGATTTGGTGAGCAGAACACAAGCAAGGCAACACGTGCAGCCTGTCACCACCAGAGACTCAGCACTGCAGGCACCACAAGAAGCTGCAGCATCTCCATCCCTTTCCTTTTCCTCTCCAATGGCTGAGGAAGCTATAGAGCGTTTTACATTAGTTAAGAAAAGGGGAAAAAAGGTAGCACTCCTGCTAAGAGCCTTCAAAGGCTTCAGCTGTGATGGGACCAAGAAGGAGCCCCACTCCCACCAGCAGCCACTGCCTCCCAAAGGGCAGCTTCTCTTGAGTCCAAACCAAAGCTTTAGGTCTAGATAGGACAACAAATCCCAACAGGAAAACAGAAGCAGGCAGATGCCTTTCATTTTCAGACTACTTTAAAAACAACAAATAAACAGATGATAAAGTGAGGCTGGAACACCCTGATGTAACTGTAGGTGTCCCTGTTCACTGCAGGGGAGTTGGATCAGATGGCCTTTAAGAGTCCCTTCTAACTCAAACGATTCTGTGATTGTATGACTTGTTTAAGGCTGCAGACACTGTTTGACAAAACAGGAAAACAACTGTTTGTCCCAGTTTTCAACCTTGAGTCACTCTCCCAAGTCCTTTAATAAAAATCCACTGCTACTAGAAGTCTGGCTGACTAAGAACCGAGACTGTGTCATCATTTCAAATTCAAAGTAAGTGCAAAAATAGCACCCTCATAGCGCACTGAGTTGGTTTGAAATCTACACATATGGGTCATATCTTCAGACAGCGTGAGTTTGTTTAGCTTCAGTGTCCCAACTCCACAGATGACTGGCTGGCAGGGTAGTGTTTGTTAGCCCACTACAAATACTTACTGGTATCACTTTTAAGGTTCATCTGATCTGCCATACCAAGATTTGTTTTCTTTCCCCACTGCCAAACAGCCCCCAAAAGTCCCAACACCCAAGAACATCGCTGCCTCCATACTATAAGAACAGCACTTACAGCCAAAGCAACATCTTTGAAACACTGGTGTCCCACTGGTTGAAAGGCTGGACAAGTTTCCCCAGGCCTTCTGATCTGCTGCAAGTTCAAGAGCTTTTCAAAACAAGTGCTCTTGACACAGGGCACTCTGCCTTCCTCCTGACTCACTATCCAGGCAAAGCCACGCATTTCATGTATGGAAACGGTAAAGCAGGCAGCTGTGTGCAGCTGCTGTGTAAGCCAGCCCTGGGGCTGGATACAGCTGGCACGCTCAGTGGTGGCTTCAAGCACTTGGAGAGGACTCATTCCTGCGCTTTTCTTTCTTGAAAGGCTCACTTACCTCTTGAAATTTACTGTCCATAGGGAAGAGCTGCTAGATGTCAGGCCTGGAAGCGGTCCCAACTCAGGAGCCTGGATGCAGCAATGCTGAGTTTTTGCAAAGCTTTCCCTGAGAGTGCATCCATCCTTTGGAAAGAAAGAGATGCCCATCAAACAGATGACTGAGCCCTTTAGTTGGCCGTAATATGGGTGTGAAATGCAACAAATCTGGAGATGATTGCTCCGCCTCAACCTCCTCACCCTGTATGACCGTAGAAGGCTTTATACAGCACTTCAGATAGCAACAGACACATTATTGGTGTTATTATTATTACTGCTGCTACCAAAGCCACGATGTGATTAACTACCAGACAGCTCACAGATGCCCTAAGGACAAATGCAAAGACCTTACCACTGTCATTGTCTTTAGGAAGCAGAACCCATAAAAACCAAATGTGAAGAGATTATGGCAACAGGAAAAAGCTTTAGGATTTGTAATAGCAAGCTCAAGCTTACACTCAACAGAAGGCACAACAGTTAGAGCAACCCATTTGAAAGCATGCAGCCAATCCTCATCGCAACCCCTGGTACAAGAAGTGTGCACGGGGCCATCCCAATGGGAATCACAGCTCCTCCAGCACAGCGTGGCCATGGGAAAACTGCAGCTCCCGTTATCTTTTATGCCACGGCCATAAATTAGAGCCTGGTGCAACAGTGACGCTGTGTCTGACATGAAGGAATACGCAGATAAAAAGAATGTGACACACACAAACTCACACCAAACCAAAACCATGTTTCCCTATACAACCAGCATTCAACCAGGATGCAATATGAAAAACTCTGTAAGCGTGTTATCTCCTACAAGGCAGCACAGCATTACACATGCTGTGACATTTCCTGTTTCCACGTATAGATGAAGTGCATGCAGAGCTTTGGAAACCCTTCTACAGATCTTCCAGAAGGACTGCTCTTATCAAGCCCCTGTGATAACGTTGGGGTTGGAGAGCATACCTCAAAACCCACAAATAATTCCACCTCCCCGTGGATTTGTTGCTTTGTTTTTGTGTTTCTTATGCACTTTTCTATGACATGCCTTCTGCTTCAATGTGATGCTCTGCTGATATGGGCTAAAAGGTTCTTACACAGGAGAAAACCCATAGTTTGACATGCTCCAAGTATTCCCCAGGGCAGGGCAGCCTGCATGCATGTTTGCTCAAAAAAATAAATAACAGTGGCAGTTCATAGGGAAAGTTAATTGCTTTTGCTCGCCTAACTGAAACGGCTGGAAGAAACGTGGCTTTCATGGTCCCTTCCTCACACCTCTGAAACATTCTGTGAACTCACAACAGCTCCTTCCAAACCAAACAGCCTTTTCCCAGCAGTCTCAGCCCCACGTCAAACCATAACCCTGTCTTGCATCCGACCGGCTGACCCGTGTGGGACTGGGTTTGGGCTCTGAGGCTTTCCCCCTCCACATCACTGGCAAAAAGAGAATTCAAATATAAAAATTGTTAGAAACAGGAAATCAGTGCGCCCAGCTTCAAAGCCACAGCTCAGGCTGTCCTGCTGAGGCTGAGGGACACAGATGTGCTGCTGCCCACCTCTGCCCAATGAGGCACTGGTTTGGGGAGGCTTCTTCCAACCACGCTGGGCTGAAGTGAGTGGTTTGGGTTGTCCCAGCACCCTGTCAGGGACACGAGTAAATGCTGAGACACAACAGCTGTCAATGGTCCCCACAGTGCCAGCTGCCTCTCATCAAAACCATCACATTCAACAGGAAAGGAATTCAGGGAAGATACCAGCCCTTGGAAATGAATGGCATCCACAGTGAAAACTGGCTCAGCACCACGGGTTTGAGGGGGCAGGGGAGGGCTGCTCCCTTTGCTCTCAGGCCCCAGCAGATGTGAGGGACCCAAATCCTTCCCTGTGCTGTCGGCAGCAGGAATGAGGGGTACAGAGCACAGCCACACATCAGTGCGAATTTCCAAAACACAAAATAAAGAAACTAGTCCCGAGAGTCAGAAGCAGGCAAGAAAAGACTTGAGCCATTAGAAGCAAATTAAGACAGCTTAAAGGGACAGAGCGTGATGACCCCTGCAAGCAGTGGCCACGGTCAGAGGCACTGTACAAAAATGCAGCAGTGGCAGTGCCTGCCCGAACCTCTACAGCTTGCAAAGATGAAACACTAGCGCTGGCGGAGCCAATATAAAGGAATATGAATTAGTGTCGGTGGGGAACAAATTTCCATGAGGATGGCTGTCATGAAAGCGGGACAGCAGGTAGCTGAGATAAACAGAACGAAAACAAATGGTGTTTTCAGTTTGTCAAAACCAGAAAGCCTCTGGGGGAATCCATCCTTCAGCTCACCGGGATGCCACCAGCAAGGGGGGTGGAGGAGCTGCTGAGGAGCTAAGCAAGCAAGCAGAGTTTTGGCTTTCTTCCTTCTGTGTGCAGTACTTAAAGCTATTTTACCTGCAGGGCTGCGGGGAGTGATCAGAAGAGATGTGGAAAACTGAAACAGCAGGAAGTCAGTGGGGTGCAGAGGACCATACTCAGGGTGGGAAGGTGATAGCAATGCCACCACCTGGCACACCTGAAATACAAAGGCAGAACTGAGACAACAGGGATGGGCCTGAGGATGGGTGGTAGGAAGCCACCTGCAAGCTTTCAGATGGAGCCGAGAGATGCAGGGGGTGCAGCAGGAACACCCCTATAATCAGGCTGCTCTTTTTATGCTCTTTCATAAAAAGAGAAGAGAGGAAGTTCAAAGGTAACTGAGATTGAAAAGTAAGTAATTTTAAAACTCATAAAAGGGAAAAACTCCAATCACACACATGTTAAAATGCTGCTGGGGAAAGTGAGAGAGCTGATCTGAGAGCGCTCATTTCTCTTCTTTCTCAAACTTCTCTGCTCCATCTCTGTGAAGCACCCACCCCTCCACGCTCCAGCAGAGGAATCCAGCAGCAAAGGGCTTGTTTTAACATTCGTATTAAGCATTGCCTTTAAAAACTGCTCCGACTTTACACACAGCTAAAGGGAGCCCAGCCAAAGGCACAGACCTCCCTTAGCCCAAGTTTGCTCCCAAGGAAGTAAGGAAGCAGACACGCACCATTGCTGAGCTGCAGAGCCACAAGGACTGCTACCCAAGTCAATGTTTTCCCTCAGCATTTGCAGGGGGTGCTCAGACAAAGGCAGCTGAGTGCTGCCAGCTCTGTGTGGCTTTGCCTGTGACCTCTCAGGCAGAGCCAGTGCCGAGCTCCCACAGCCCCACGGCTTGTGCGTGAGCCCACTACCAGCACAGCCCACCTTGGGCTCACACACATCTGCGAACACACAGCAGCACAGAGAGCACGAGGGGAGCAGGAAGGGAGAAGGCAGAGAGAATGTGCATTATCAAAATACCTTGAGAGCGGTTCTTGGAAATGAGCAGCCTGCGAGCGTGTATCAGACATTCATTTCCTGTGAAGTGCACACAGGCCTTTTCATTTCTCCACTGAAGAGGACGAAAATAAGGGGCAGCTCTAAGGGCTCCAAAGACAACACGGAAACCAGCATTTAGCCTTTTTACTAAAGCTGAGTCGATATTGCTGTACTATTAGCTAACTGCTGAGCCCAGCCTGAGATTCCCAGGGGCTAAAATGCAGGGCATTCCACACCTCGCTTCGCCATCTTAACATGAAATCTTGCACTTGGTCAGAAGGGAAATGAACTTCACCTGGCTCGTTCTGACTGCTCATTCCCTAATGCAAAGCCACCTGAGTCCTGCTGCCCCAAGCGCCACTGACCTGCTTGGGTAAAGGTACTGAGGCCAAGGCCAGCAAAACCCTCCGCTAATGAGTGCCTCAGTGGGGCTGGAGGGCATGCATGGATGCCAAACAGAAGGCCAGACAGTGTCAGGGGGTAAGCTGGTATCATGCCTGTCTTCAGTTCCTGCTTCTCAGTACACGCCAGCAGGGATGTAATTAAAGTAACAATTAGTTGCCTTCTTTGCAACAAACACACCATGCCTCCAACATCTCACACACTTAACACCGCGCTTACAAAACCCACCACCCCCTACAACCAGGCACACTTCCACTGAACCACAACACGGGCTTTGAGGCACAGCCAGCCCCGTTCTGCATCAGCCTCCGACTGAGGTCAACGGATGCCCTATGGGAGCACCTTGCTGAATGGAAGAAAGAAGAATGAAACTCCAGCAGGGACAGAGAGAAGGAGAAGCCAGGGAAGAAACCTCTCCCGTTTGTTTCTCAGCAACACAACCACAGTATTAGTGCAGCAAGAAATCTACCATTGCACAGACTGCCCACCAGCTCCAGAGGCATTCCAGCTGGATTACAGATGGAGGCACCAGCTGCTATTCAAAGCTGTCATCTGGAAACCTAACTCAGCCCTCTCCAAACAGAGGCCAGGGGGGCTGCACCAGCCCACGGTGCCCCTGTGCTCCCTTACACCCATTGGTAGTTACCTGTGGCTCAGTGCAGCCTGGGCACGAGCATCATCTCAAGCACATGGCTGCAGTCTGCTGAAACTCCACAGGCTGTGCGATGGCTGCTTGGAGAATGAAACAGGGCTGCACGGCCCCACGAGGGCCCGCCCGGTCACCACCAAACGAAGCATCAGGAAGCTGCAGCTGCTTCTCATCCCACCCCGTTTTGCAGAATTAAGCACGGTCAGCATGTGGCTGGGTTTTGCACTGACATTCTCTGGGTGCAAACTCCGCTGCCGGGACCACACAGCCCCGAGCTGGAGAGTTACAGGTAGAGCACAGCCTGCAGATGCACTCTTTACCCCAAACTTCCCAAAGCAATGGTCGAGCCACATCCCCATCCTTCCCTCATACCAAAGGACAGAAAAAAGCCACGGATACAAATTTAACACTCTCAAGTTCCTCTCAGTTACCTTCAGGGTTCGTTCAGATCTCGTTTCCAAGCTTAAATTAAACAAATAAAAAAATAAAAATAAATTTGAAAAAAAAAACCGAAATGTGGGGAGGGAGAAGTCCTAAGCGGAGCACGGGCTGAGCTTGCACAAAAACTCTCCGAAAGGGCACCCAGCGCCGGGAAGAGGCGAAGAGCCCACCCCGCGGGAGCGCCGAGCGGGGCAGCACCGGAGCGCAGGTGCGGGGCCGTCCGCCCGACCCCGCATCGCCGAGCCCTGCGCGGAACGCGGCGCCGCAGCGGGCGAGGAAGCGCGGAGAGCCGCTCGTCCCGCTCTCCGTCGGACCGCGCGCCCCTCTCCCGGCCCCGGCTGTCTTCGGGCTTCCTCGAGCCAGAAGCAAAAAGCCCCCTCTCTTCCCCTCCCCCCGAGCCTCGCTTACTCTCCACATCTCCCGGCGAAGGGTCGCGCTGCCGCCGGTGCGAGCGAGCGCTCGGCGCCGGGG
>JAOWBP010000001.1:43269981-43281554 GCA_028571105.1 Tragopan temminckii | reverse complement strand
GTAGAGGAAATGGACCTGGAGATATTAGCTGACGTTTGGCTGAACATGAGCCAGCAGTGTGCCCAGGTGACCAAGAAGGCCAATGGCATCCTGGCTTGTATCAGAAATACTGCAGCCAGCAGGAGCAGGGAAGTGATTGTCCCTCTGTACTCGGCACTGGTGAGACTGCAACTCAAGTGCTGTGTTCAGTTCTGAGCCATTCACTACAGGAAAAACATGGAGGCCCTGGAGTGCGTCCAGAGAAGGGCAGCAGAGCTGTGAGGAATCTGGAGCACAAGTCTGATGGGGATCAGCTGAGGGAACTGGGATTGTTCAGTCTGAAGAAGAGGGGACTCAGGGGAGACCTCATTGCTCTCTACAATGACCAGAAAGGAGGTGGTATCAAAGGGGAGGTCAGCCTCTTCTCGAAGATAACAACAATAGGACAAGAGGGAATGGCATCAAGTTGCACCAGGGGAGGTTCAAGTTGGATATTAGGAAAAAATTATTCTCTGAAAGAGTGGCAATGAATTGGAACAGGCTGCCCATGGAGGTGGTGGAGTCACCATCCCTGGAGGTGTTCAAGAAAAGGGTAGATATAGTACTTAGGAACATGGTTTAGCAGGCAATATTGGTGGCTGGATGAGCAGTTAGACTAGATGATCTTAGAGGTCTTTCCCAGCCTGTTTGGTTCTATGATGCTAAGTGTTAGCGCTGCTTTGCCCTTCTGCCAGCAAATCTGTGTGTGGAAGCTCAGATGGGATTGGAGCATGGTCTCTGGATCATGGGGGACTATTTAGAGGCTCAGTGCTTTACTGGGAGACCCAAAGCTGCTGTCCTCCAAGGTGTGCAAACTGGGTTTGTAAGTGTAACATGGGTGGGAGATGAACTACTCTGCATATAGCCTGCCCTGGTGGTGATTGATCAGAGTGGCCCAGAGCCTGCATGTGAAGTTCCTGCCACCTGAAAGAACGACAATGGAGAGAAGCAAGGATGTGGCAGGCAAGGACCCCACAGCATAAGCAACGAGACAGTGCACAAGATGTATAGAGAGGAGGGTGAAGGATGCTTGAGGCGTAGGTAGGCAATGGTTGCCATGACCTCCTGATATGCTGTGTGTCTAGTCTGCAGGCAGAGCACAGAATGTACAGCCTTTTTCTGCAAATACCCTTCTCTCTTCACCTTTCTAGGTGGTCCTTTCTAAAGGCCTCCTTTTGGTAGGTGCAAACAGCAAAGCATTAAGAAGACGAGCAAAAAACAAACAAACAAACAAACAAAAACCAGCACAGAAAGAGAAAGCTGGGAGGACAAAATCAACACAAAAAAAATCTTCCAGCCCCTTGCTTCCCTTCCCCTTCCCCCTAGAAAAAAAATAAAAAGAAAAAAAACAAACAAAAACACCTTTCTGTGGTTTAGAGTGAGTGCTGGCTGCATTAGTTCAGCCCTTATAAGAAAAATTAGTACAAGTAGTGGCCCCTTTGCATGAAGCAGTGGCTGGGCCCCCCTCCCCCTCCAAGAACAAGGCTCTTCTCAGTATCGACGAGAAGTTGCTTTCCAGGAAAGTGAAGGTACATGCTGCCCGACACGCCGTGACCCAGCGAGGCTGCGGGGAGGCCTAAAGGCAGCTCACAGGCTGCTGGCCTCCCACACCTGCCGGCAGCTGGGCTGGAGGCTGGGGAGCTGTGGCCAGTGGGAGAGAGAGACCTGAGTGTTCAGTCTGGGCTGCAACACCCTCTGCTGTTCTGCAGAGGAGGGAGAGAAAAGGGAGGGCACTTCTTGCTGGCTGCCAGCATGGCCCCATCTCTGCCCTCGCTTCCCCATGTTTGCTCCCCCACGTTGAGAGGCGACGCTGAACCCCACTCACAGGATACTGGCACCAAGTCCTCACTTATGCTCACCTCCTTCAGGGCTTTCACAGAATCGGAATGTTGGCTGATGTTGGCAGGCACCTCCAGATCCATCTGTTGTAAGCCCTGCTCATTGGGGACTCCTGGAGCAGGGTGCCTAGGACCACATCCAGGTGGCTTTTGGAGATCTCTGAGGAGGAGTCTCCACAGCCTCTCTGAGCAACTTGTGCTGGTGATCCGTTATCCAAAGATAAAAACAGCCACAAGAAGCCATCCTGAAGGAGCTAGCCAAGACACAGACAACATAGAAAAAAGCTCCTGCATGGTTGCTGGACCTAGAAGCAGGGGTGTCTTCTGAGCCTCTAACTGAAGAATAATAATGTAGAAAACAAAAAGAAATATGCTATGGACTATAATTATAGGGGTATTTGTAGCAAAGACATTGCAGTCTGCTACTGTCTGACAGTGGCGTCTGTTTCAGACTGGTCTGCCGTCCTGATGGTTACCTGACAAAGGACTGTCTCATTGTGGCTGTTTTGTTAAACATCCCATCTTGATTCAAAAATTGCCAGTGATAGGGAAGCTGACAGCATCACAAGTTCAAGTATTTAACTACTTTCACTGTTATAAAATGTATATCTTATGTCTAGGCCCTATTCTTGTGCAATTGTTGGCAGGGGTAGCTATAAGAGAAGCAAAAATTCAATCCTCACATAGGTATATTTAGGCTTTGATCGTATCAGCCTCCCCCAGATGTCTTCCAACCTGCAGAAACCTCACCAGTTTCTTAATTTCCTCCCTTAGTTGTAGATGTCAAATTGTTTCACACCAACAGTCACAACCACGGAATTAGCAGATGCAATATAATCACACTTCACCTGCTCTGCATTCCCCATTCACACACCTGAGGATCAAATCAGCTTTTGCAAATGCAGCACAGTGAGCTCCTGTTCAACTGTTCCTACACCAAGAGCCAAGCCTTTGCCTGAGTTTCTTCTCCCATGGATAGAGCTGCCGGTCCACGAGTGGGGCCCAAATTGGGTAACTTACGAGTGTTTATACCTGCTGTAACACCTGGACATGTTAGCTAGACAATTTTTGATTCAATAACAACAATTGTTGTAAATTTGGTATCATTTTAAGTTGTTTTTTGTTTTTTTTTTAAATCAAAACACAAAGTGAGACCATATCACATTCCTTGCTGGAGCCATACTTCATCAAGAGTTTTTGTATTTATCAGCCAAATCCCTAACCCCAAACCTACAGCTCCAACAGTTACCAGTTCAGTTTTATGGATTCTTTTCCATAAACAGGAGAGTTGGCATTAGCTACAACTCTTCTCTTGCTTTTAATGATTTTTATGTATGCACCATTTCCTTATTTTGTCTGAGGTCAGTAAGGAGCTGGTAGGCCTGTAATTACAAGTGTCAGGTTACTTTGGGTTTTTGCTTTTATTTTGCCTCAGCTTATGGGGAATCTGCCAGATTTTCAAAGTGAAGGGAGGTTAAGCCTAGACAAGAGCAGGACTCCTGCCCTTCCCACTCCATTAAATACGTCAAAATAGCTGCTTAATCTAATGGCATATACAGGTTTTGTAGAGAACTGGAGAGCAGCTCTCCTTACAAGTTAACCAGAACAGGCCCAAGGGATGGGAACCAGCAGAGACGCTTGCTTCTGAACCCCAAATATAAAAGACTTTCTGATTAAAGAGGAAGTGGAAAGCTGAGAAGGGAGAGAGTTTATTTGTATGATGGGTGCTCATATATAATTTATATGCAATAAATGTTTCTAGCTATTTCATTAGTTGCAAATAAAGTAATACAAATGTGTGCCACTTGCTGCTGATGCACGGTGTGTGCCTGAGGCTGCTGCCAGCCGAACAGCAATGATTCACGTGGGGATGATTTAACACTCCAGCGTCCCCACTATCCAAATTCTGCTGCAGGTTAATCCTTGGAGCAGATGCTTGCCACTTTTTCAACCACTCATATCTTGGCTATTAACTTCAACTGCCGAAGATTTCCTTTTACACTATCACCAGACTGTGGCGGGTAAAGAGCCAGCATGTATTTGTCTTTCCTGCCTTCTTCAGGTCTGGAGAGCTCTGGCGGAACCAGGGGAGAGAAATCAACCTACAACATCTCAGCTTTTTTTGAGCTTAATACATCAGCAGCTACTTCAGGCATCAGAAACTTACTTGCATCAGCAAAATTAAATAGAAAATTAGGGAAAACTAAAGGAAAAATACATAGCAAAAGTCAAGCAGGGCCCAGAGGTGAGAGAACATCTTGGGCTACAGAATGTTCATAGCCCTTCAACTCTTCCCATTTGGCAGCTCATTTAAACCCTTGTAACTCCCTAGAACTGTCTCCAAGGCAAGCACAGTTTATGGATGGGGCTCAAGGGAGGAAGATATCCACGGCAAAACATTCACAACTTGCAGATCTGTGGTTCAGTCTTTTGCTAAAAGCTCTGCTTCTCCAATGTCCTGTTCTCCTTCCTGAACAAGTCAGATTGGGGGATGGGATCCTTACCCCTGCTACCTTGTGTAGAGGGCAGCATTCCACAGCCAGGGAGACACCAAACAGTGTGCATGACAAAGGGCAGAGGGCCCATTTGGGATCCGTGGACTGAAGATGCAGGGTGCCTCTCTGCTTAAGGCATCTGAAGATGCCTTAAGTGCCTCTCTGCTTCCTCCAGCTCCACTGTGAGCTGCCCTGTCAGTGTGGGGCTTTATGTAGAGGTTGTGCAGTACTCTGAAAAATAACGAGTTAAGCTAGCAATAGTATGCTTTTTCGCTCATATAACTGTGCAAGAGAGTTTGGGGTATAGGGCTACTACTAATAAATCACAATAAAGAGATCAATATGCCAGTACTTTAGAGCTTGAATCTGACTACCTATGGGGAATTTGTCCCTCGGTAGCAATCAATCTGCTGTAGTTAAAGTTTCCTCACCAGACCCACAGCTAGTACAAACTAATCAATGCAGTTCCAAGTCGGCAGAGCGTAACAGCTCTGCATGTTTCAGTGTTCACACTTGCAAGTTTCCTCCTCCTCCTCCTTGCAGAGGACACAGAGGTTAAACTATCCTTTGCTAAGTGCATGGGAGATCTCCAACTAATTCCCAGTTCTTTAGGCAAGAGCAGCCTTTCCTACCAGCAGCCCAGCCAACACCCCAGTACCTTGCCAGGTGGAGTCTAACTTGGTCCCCTGCTGGCAGCAATTCCACTTCAGTAGCCTGTGGCACTTCTTTGAATACAGCTCCTACAAGAAGTAACTTGGGATGCAAGACATAGGAGTTGGAATTCACCAGAGGCATCCTTCCCACCTAAAGGCCAGAGGTTGTCTCTGTGAATCAAAGCAAAAAGGCCAAATTCTTCTGATTGCTTGATGCCAGATGGCTTCTGGCTGCAGGATGATAGGGGAAAGGATCCAAGACCTGTGGATAGCGACACGCGTAACAGTAAAGTAAGCATTTACAGCACAATCTCAGGGTTATCCCAAAGGAGGCTTGTGCCTGAAAACTGGTATTAAGCAGAGGTCAGGGCTGCCAGATAAGTGAATTTGTTAACTGCACCTACCTGACAAGCTCTCTCCAGATATGTAGATTGTGAACCAGCTCCATGGGACCAGCTCAGATTTTCCTGCCTCTGGCCTGCTGTCACACAAACCGAAGAATCCACATCACTCCTGGTCCAGAAACAAGGTCCCCTTCCTAAGGAGGAGATGTACACAGAATAGCAAGCTTAGCAGCCACTGCCTGTGTGCAGCCCCCCCTGCAGCCACTGCCTAAGAGTTACAGTGCTTTTGCATGGCTTCTTACCATCAAACCTTAGCAACTGGCAGTAAGGCCCTGCTCTCTCTAACAGCAGTAGCAGTGACTGAGTACATTTCGCAAACCTGTTCTACCAAGCGGCTTCTTGCTTTTCTCCCTTTGCAATCAGACGTCCACTGCTGACAGTTGTAGGAAAGAAACTGCAGACAGTACTGTGTTCTCTCCCTCTGCATGGTTCCTCAGTGGTTGTGGTCTGCTTTACTCGTCCTCCTCCTTGACGCAGAAGGCCTAACAAAAAGCAGAGCATTAGACTTTTCAAGCCTATATGGATTCCTGATCATCTGGGGAGGAGGCTGCAAGTGGAATGGCACTCTCATTTCTTCTGTGTGATGGTACCCCAAGCTGCTACCTTTCTGCTGTGGTACAGAGCCCACTTTGAGATGGGCAGGAGAAACAAGGCTGTGAGGTGCTGTGCTACTTTTTTTCAGGCTTCACAGGCTGTTTGAAAAATATATTGTGCAGTTTAGGAAACTAATGTGCTGAACTGAGCACGGTTTTCAATTACAACAATAAAAATAATTTCCTAAGAGCAGACATCCATTCTGCTTTCTCCAACTGTTCCAGCAAGGTGTATCACTGCTCACAGCACGGTTTGGCTTTGCTTCGTTTGGTTGCCCAGAGTCCTTGACAGAAAGAGAGTTCTAAGCCTGTGTTCTGGTGTCTGCTGAAACAATGTTGATAGCTCACCAATGTTTTGGTAGTTGCTGAGTGATAGGAGCGCACCTCAGGCTGGGCTGGGCTGCTCAGTGGGAAAGAGCCTCTGCGTTTATGATGCACTAGCAGGGAGTGGGACGGAGCAAAGACAAGTGGCCTGAATTAGGCACAGGGTCATTCCCTACCATGTAACATCATACAGAGGGCTGTAAAGCTGTGGGGAGTTACCCAGAGGGCAGCAACTGTTTGGGGATTGCTGGTGGGCAGTTGTGTTGTTAGCTGGACGGCAGGCAGTAATTGCATTGTGGCAGATATATAGATTTATTTATTTGTATTTATCATCATATATTTGTTTCCATTCTTCTCTTCTGTCTTCGTAAATAGCTTTTATCCCAACCCATGAGTTCTATTTTGTTTCTAGTTCTCTCTCTTATCTCACCTGGGGGCCATGTGGTGCTGAACTGCTGCCGAGACACAGCACAACTGTCCCTTGGCACCCAACGTGGGGCTCAAAGAGTTGAGATAACGACAGATCTGACCATAGTCATCAAAATTGTCACAAGTGTTATGGTAATTTGATGGTCATTGGTCACAATGCTCTTTTTTTCTGTTTTTGGAGATCTTTCAGAGTTTTTTCATGGAACCGTATTACTTGCTGTATGTGATTCCTGTTGCACTGTTTACCATTTCCAGGGGCTGGATTAAGGTTATCATTTTTCTGTACAGTGTAACACTGTTTAGGAAACTAATCTGGTATTCGTATTTGATGTTGCAGTCATTTTCATACTTTGGGAACCATATCTTGGAAACTATTAATAATTTCACTCTTTACTTTGTCTCCTTGGGGAGCCAGGCTATGGGGGAGATAAGCAGGAATGTTCAAACCAGCGTGTTACTATTGCTATGCCTACTGAATGTGTTTCAGGTTTTATTTAAAGTTAAGCAACTATTTATGAATATCCCCCACAAATCTGGCCTGAGGCTTGTTTACTAAGGACAAAAACTCCTACTAAAATGAGGATGGAAGGAGATGATGAAGCAGGGTCATCAGGAGCACGGGAGGAGGAAGATTCTGAACTTATAACCCTCCAACCCCTAACTTGGAGTGAGCTGCAACATATGTGAAAAGATTTCAGCTGTCATCCAGCCGAGCATATTGTCAGCTGATTGCTCCAGTGCTGGGATAATGGGGCCAGTAGACTGGACTTGATGGGTAGTGAAGCCAGGCAGCTGGGATTCCTGTCTAAGGAAAGGAGCATTGACAAAGCAATTTGAAAAGAGACACAAGCCATCACCCTATGGAGGCGATATGTGTCAGCTGTGAAGGAGAAATATCCCTTCAAGGAAGATCTGGTATGTTTCCCAGGCATGTGGACCATCATGGAGAAAGGTATGCAGTACCTGAGGGAATTAGCTGTGCTGGAGGTGACATATAACATTAACATGGACAATGAGAAGTTATTCCAAGATCTAGATGATATCAAGTGCCCACAATCTATGTGATAGAAAATTATATGGAGTACACCATCATCATATGCAAGCACACTGGCAGCAATGGTCTGGAAAGATAATTAAAATCCAACAGTGGATGAAGTGGCCAGCCTACTTCGACAATATAAATAAAATTTCTCTTCTTCCCTATGGGCCTGTGTCTCAGCTGTGGAGAAACTGTCCTGGGAGTTCCAGTAATTCAAAGACATTATGTCCTATTCCCCATCTGTATGGACCAGTGTCTCAACTATTAGAAGTAAGCGTTCCTCTGCTTGAGGGAGGGAAAGTAGTGGGTACACACCGTGAGCTATCCTGTGGTTTTACCCATGTGACCATGGAGAGGACATGAGGAAGAGGGTTAGAAAATCCACCTCAACCCTAGAGGCACAGGTATGAGAGCTGCAAGAAACAGCAATTGGAAAAAAAAAAAAAAAAGAAAAAAGATTCTTCCAGGAAAATGGCTGCTGCATTTTCCAGTGGGCAGTCTTTGAAACAAAGAAGATGGTCTGATTCTGCTTCTGACATTGATAATTAGCATTTTAATTTGCATTCATGAGAAGTGAGTGACGAATACAATAACCAGGACTTGAGAGGCCCTGCCTCCAGCCAAGTGGAGGAAATGGACAACTGGGTTTATTGGACTGTGCAAATTCAGTGGCCTGGCACATCAGAACCATAGGTGTATCTGTCTTTCTGGAGTGACAAGGGGATCCCAAGTGCTGTGTTGGAAGTCAGAGTGAGCCTAACAGGGAATATGTGGCAAAAGCACCCCATTGTGACTGGCCCAGAGACTCTGTGCATCCTTGGTATAGATTACTGCAGGAGAGGTACTTCAAGGACCCAAAAGGGTACCGGTGTGCTTTTGGCATAGTTGCCTTGGAGATGGAGGAGCAAGTAATCAGCAAGACTCACTCACCCTTTAACAGTCCCATATGGCCAGTGTGAAAGTACAACGGAGAGTGGAGGCTGACAGTGGACTATTGTGGCCTGGATGAAGTCACGCCATCGCTGAGTGCTGCTGTGCTGGACATGCTTCAACACAAACTGGAATCAAAGGCAGCCAAGTGGTATGCCACAAATGATATGCCAGTGCATTTTTCTCAGTCCCTCTGGCGGCAGAGTGCAGGCCACAGTTTGCTTTCACTTGGAGGGGTGTCCAGTACAACTGACTTTTCCGGGGGTGGAAAAAGCCCTAGCATTTGTCATGGGCTGATCCAGAATGCATTGGAAAAGGGGGAGCACCTACAATACATCGATGACATCATCATGTGGAGCAACACAGAAGTTTTTAAGAAAAGGGAAGAAAACAATCCAAGTGCTTCTGAGAGCCAGTCTTGCCATAAGACAAAGCAAGGTCAAGGAACCTGCGCAGGAATAAAACGGCAAGATGAACATAATCAGATCCCTATGGCTGTGATTAACAAAGTAACTGCTATGTGCCCACTAATGAGCAAAAAGGAAACAAACTTTCTTAGGCTTTTTTTTTTTTTTTTTTTTTTTTTTTTTTTGGAAGGCATATTCCAAACTACAGTCTGGGTGTAAATCCTATCAAGTGACCTGGAAGAAGAACAATTTCACATAGGGCCCTGAACAACAAACCTTTGAACAGTTTAAACAGGAGATAGCTCATGAAGTAGCCTTTGAGTCAGTCTGAACAGGACAAGATGTAAAAAACACGCTCTACACTGAAGCTAAGGAGAATGGTCCTACTTGGGGACTCTGACAGAAAGTCCCAGGGGAGGCTTGATATCAATCCCTGGGGTTCTGGAGTCAGGAATACAGAGGATCCGAAGCCTTGCTACACTCCAACAGGAAAAGAGATACTGGCAGCGTATGAAGGGAGCTGGAAAAACATCAGAGGTGGAAAGTTGCTGTATGGAGCCCTACACAACAAGCTGCAGAAACTGCTTAAGCAGAAGGTGAGTTGAGCCAATTTGCAGAAGTGAAGGCTATCCAGCTGGTTTTAGATACTGTTGAATGAAAGTAACCAGTGCTCCATCTCTGCACTGACTCACTGATGGTGGCAAAAGCCCGAAGGGGGTGGTTACAGCAATAGAAGCAGAACAATTGGCAGGGCAGAGGCAAATCCATCTGGGCCACTGTGCTGTGGAAAGTTACTGCATCCGAGGCAGAGAACACGGTCGTAAAGGCATGTCATGTAAATACCCACATACCCAAGCCATGCCACTGAAGAACATTAAAACTGAGTGATGACAGTGTGCCTGGGACCAGGCTTGACCTGGCCTCTACAGTGCAGCAGCAGAGGAAAGGGCAGAGTCAGGAGACTAGCAAAAGGCTGTTCTATACCATGTGACGTTATGCAGAAGTCTGTGAAGTTGTGGGGAACTAGCTGATGGGCAGCTGCTGCTTGGGGGTTGCTGAGTGTCTAACAGCAGGAGGTGACACCTTGCATTGCTGGTGGGCTCTGGCTGGCAGAGATTACGGGGTGTCAGTTGGCAGGTGGTGAGTGACTGCATTGCAGCTATACATATATGCATGTATGTATATTGTTATCATTGTATATTTGTTTCTATGTTCCTCTTTTCTCTTTAGTAAACAGTTTTTATCTCAACCCATGAGTTTTATTCTGCTTCCAATTCTCTCCCTCATCACACCTGGGGGACAGTGAGCTCCTGGCCGTGCAGTGCTGAGCTGTTGCTGGGTCTGGTGATAGGCTCTGACCATGGAGGGAATTCTGGGCACCACCAAGAAGCATTCACATGGATTATCAGGGATTGACTGCAGCGCGTTCTCTTTTTTGAAGCCTGGTTTATATACCACCCCATTTTTGGGCAAAAAATAACTGTGTAGAATCACAGAATTGTTGGGACTGGAAGGGACCTCTGGAAGTCAACAAGTTCAACCCCCTGCTAAAGGATGTTCCTACAGACAAGACAACATCTGAATGGGTCTTGAATATCTTGAACAGAGGGTGAGACTCTACAGCCTCCCTGGGCAGTCTGTTCCAGTGCTCCATCACCCTCACAGTAAAGAATTTCTTCCTCGTGTTTGTATGGAGCTTCCTGTGTTCCACTTTGTGCCCACTGCCCCTTGGTCTATTGCTGAACACAACTGAAAAGAGCCTGGCCGCATCCACTTGGCTCCCGCACTGTGGGTATTTATAAGCACTGACACGGTCCCCTCTTGGTCTTTTCCCTTCCCCAGACAGGAGAGTCCCAGGGCTCTCAGCCTCTCCTCGTATGGAAGGTGCTCCAGGCCCTTCATCATCCATGGCTGAGAGGACTCAGTTTCATAGATGAGGAGTTACTCGCAGTTCTGTCTGCTGTTCACCTGCCCACAGCTCAGCCCTGCAGTGGAGTCAGCAGTGTGTAAGTGGCTCTCATCCCCAGAGCAGCGTGGTTACAGCAGATGTCAGAGCTCAGAACACTTCCTCCATGAAAAAGGGATACAATCCAGCACTGGCGTGAAGCACAGAGCTTGTTCGATGTCCCTATGATGCTCTTGGGTCACATGTTCGACATCTCACACCGTAACACTGCCGTACGAGCAGTTTCCAGCATCAGCAACATCTCCTCAGGAAGCAGCCGAGGATGCAGCAGAACCCCCTCAAGCGGATTACAGCTTCAGACCCTTCTTTACTCCCGTTACAGGCTGTGAACCTGATGGCAGTGAACGCGTTTAGAGAGACCTCACACGCTAGCTGCGCGCCCCAGCAGGGTGACGGTGAGGCAGCACCAAAATGGCGGCCCCTACCCCTCCAGGCAGCGCCGCGGCCGCCCCGGGCAGGCGCAGGGAAGGAGCGGCC
>JAOWBP010000001.1:43209873-43226185 GCA_028571105.1 Tragopan temminckii | reverse complement strand
GGCGCAACCGGCAGCTGGAGAAGCAGCTGCAGCAGGCGCTGGAGGAGGGCGGCCAGAAATGAACAACCCAACAACAAGAAAGGGAAACAACAGTTCCCAGACACCTAACCCAGTTAGTTACTTCTGAATCTCCACAGAAAGCGTCCATGGAGGACATATCCTTTTCTGTTAATCGAGTCAGAAACAGTGACAGGAAATGAGTTTACAAGCAAAAATAAACAGAGATTCCCTTTTTCTGCAGTGGCTGCACCTCTGGAACAGACTTCACCTCACCATTCTTTCTTATTTTAGCTGGGCAGCCCCCTCACCTGCCTACGTATGGCAGTAAAAGATCCAGGTTGATGGATTTGGTGATCTCGTTTATGATCCTTGTGCTGTAGGGCCAACTTTGATCGCTGCCAAAGCGGAACAGAGAAACACATGTGGTGAAAGCTGGCTCCCGAAATGTCCTTGGATGCGGGCAAATATTTCCACTCTTTCTAGACAGAACCAGCAACCAGGAACTGATGGAGGGAGTTTAGAGCAGCCATCTGCCTCAGGATTTGGGTACACCCAGGCAGACACATAAGGCTATAAACCAAGCTATTATGTTATAGAGAAACTGAATCAGAACAGATGGATCTAGTATCTAGTATCTAGTATCTAGTATCTAGTATCTAGTATCTAGTATCTAGTATCTGGTCTAGTATTAGCTGGGGAGGTTGGTGGCCCTGCATGTGGCAGGGGGATTGGAGATTCATGATCCTTGTGGTCCCTTCCAACCCTGGCCATTCTGTGAAATTCTGTGAGATATTTGTATATATATTTTTCCTGTGTATACTTTTTTAACTGCACACACAGAAAGACATGAGCAACCTGAAGGCTCTACACACATGCCTGGGAAATGTGGGATGATGTCACACAGAAAGAATAATTCTCCCCACCATTGTTCAGGTTGGTCTACAGGGTCTTTATACAACCTGAAATAGGAGAAACAGTCAACTAATCAACTACACTGGTATTTCGCTTATTGAAATGTTGCACGGTTTGATGGCGGAACTGTGTCAGTTAGATTTCAGTTAGCTAAAGTTATTATTCAGTTACTGAAGTCATTTTGGGGAATTTACTGCGATACGGAGACAGGACGTTGTTCGCTGTTCTATAACACACTTTGTGCATTGTTCATGTACAGGGGACAGGACAGTTCCCGAGGCTGCCACATACAAACCCAGAGACATTTTAACTGTTTTCTCTCAATTGTAGAAAGTCACTTCTGACATGAGGCTGGAAGCAAGCAATGGAAAGACCCTTCCTGCCCTGTTGGTCTTTGCTGAAAGCCTGCGCTACTTGGAGCAACATGCCCTGAACACTATCCAGGAGGCCTCTTCCAATACCGTCTGTGACCTCGAGGAAATCACCTGGGTTATTACTGTCCCAGCCATATGGAACACAGCTGCCAGGCAGTTCATGCGGCTGGCAGCAAAAGAGGTAAAAGCAGTGATTAACCCACTTCTCACGTTCTCTTCTGAGATTTCTTTAGTCATTAAGGAAGAGGAATTTCTCATTACTTAGACAGTCTGTATTTTGAGTTTTTGTCTATCAGAAAGATAACTCTCCCATGATGTGTATGCAGGAAAATGTCCCAAGCTGGCAGTAACAACAGTGTTGCTGCTTTTCCCTGTGGCTGTGCAGAGCTGAGCCCACAGAAATCAGAAGTGCAAGAACCATTATCTCAGGGTGGGTGAGAGCAGCTTCACTAGCAGGTGGCATCCATGCAGCAGTGATCTTGCCACCTTTCCTGAACTGACACTTCTCTTGTGATTTCAGGCAGGACTTATCTCTGACATGATTTCTGAGAAGCTGATTATTGCCCTGGAGCCAGAGGCTGCATCACTCTGGTGCAAACAGCTTCCACGGGAAGGGTTTCTTGCAGAGGCCAGTGACAAGAGAAAGTTTGAAGACTCCCCTGGGATCCAGTATATTGTCGTTGACTGTGGAGGTAATGTTATTCCTTCTCAACGAGTACAAATCTGCTGGGTGCAGAGCATGGATGCTTTGCAGTGCTGAACGCAGGGGGCCCCAAAGGATTGCAGTGCAGTCCCAGAGTGTGGACTCCACTTCCATGCTTGTCACGGGATTTTTATTTTTATTTCTCATTTAATGAAATCTCATGGAAAAGCAGAAGAATGGGGGGAGAGGATGGGTCTTCTAAAGGCTGGTTCTTCTGTAATTTAGAGAGAAGATCTGACTTCATTCGTGTGTGTGCGTGTGTTTGTGTAGGTGGCACAGTGGACATCACAGTACACGAGGTCCAAGAAAACCGTTGCCTGAAAGAGTTACACAAGGCATCTGGAGGTGGATGGGGGGGCAACAGAGTGGATGAAAACTTCAGTATATTCCTCAGGGAGGTATTTGATGATGGTGTATGGGATGAATACGTAAAGAGCTACCCTATCGAATTGCAACGGATGATGTACGACTTCAGTTTCCAGAAATGCTCTGCTGACGGGGAGGCAGTCTATTTGCATTGCTACTACAATTTGACTAAACTTGCAGAAAGAAAGAAGGACATCTCCCACTTCTTCAAAAAAGCAACAGGAGCTGTGTGGTGTGATGGGATGATCATGATTACATATGAGAAAATGAAAAGCTTTTTTGAATATAGCATCAAAAAAATTATTGCTACTTTGAGAGAAATCCTTGGCAAGCCTGAGATGGCCAAGGTCGAGTACATTTTGCTTGTGGGAGGCTTCGCATCTAGCGTCATCCTGAGAGATGAGGTCAGGCAGGCTTTTAGTAAGAAGTATCATGTATTTTGTCCACTAGAGGCCCAACTTGCCATTGCAAAAGGGGCTGTTTTATTTGGAATCAATCCAAAAATTGTTACCTCAAGAATCAGTGCTCGGACATATGGTCTGTGTGTAAGTAGGGACTTTGATCCAGCTATCCATGACATTCATAAACGAAAAGTCTCAAAAGCTGATGGCCGTGTCTATTGCAAAGATCTCTTCCGGAAATTGGTGGGAAATGGGGAGTCAGTGAGTATAAATGAAGCTGCCCAATATATTTTCACACCAACAGAACCAGATCAGACAAATGTATTGTTTACTTTTTATTCCACAGAAAAGCAGGATGCTCAGTATGTAGATGAGGAAGGGCTGGAACTGCTTGGTTCATGCACAGTACCAATGCCAGACACAAAGTTAGGGAGGAAACGCAAACTGATTCTGGATATTGAGTTTGGGCTTACTGAATTTAAAGCCACAGCTACTGATGTTACTTCCAAACAAAGTCGGACAATTACAATAGATTTTTTATCAGTGTAAATACTTGAGTCTTAGAGCAGCATGGCCTAAGTGGGAGGTGCCAGCTGCCACAATGAAAAGGCAAATGGACCATGAAGTCCATCATCTGTCCTTCTCACACAAGTAAAACACTTTGCAATTCTAATTCCCCGGTTCCTTCCATTCTTCCGTACTACCAGTAGAATCACCTGCACCCTGTCAGTATGTGATACAATGCTTCTCGACTGGTGCCTAACTCCCACAAGTACCAGCCCATATCTGTTTCTTTTAGCCTAAGGTCCTTCAGCCACATTGTATAATCATCATCATAGAATCACCATAGAATATCTTCAGTTGGAAAGGACTCCAAGGATCATCAAGTTCCAAGCCTCCTGCTACAGGCAGAGCCACCAATCTCCAGATCTGGCACTAGATCAGGTTGCCCAGGGTCCCATCCAACCTGGCCTTGGACACCTCCAGGGACAGAGCATCCACAACCTCTCTGGGCAGCCTGTTCCAGCAGCTCACCACTCTGTCTGTAAAGAACTTCCCCCTGACATCCAATCTAAACCTTCTCTCCTTAAGCTTAAAACCATTTATCCTCGTCCTATCACTGTCTGCCCTTGTAAAAAGTTGATTCCCCTCCTGTTTATAATCCCCTTTTGAATACTGGAAGGCTGCAATGAGGTCTCCATGCAGCCGTCTTTTCTCCAGGCTGAGCATGTTCAGCTCCCTTAGACTGTCTTTGTAGTGGAGGTACTCCATCCTTCTCATCATCTTTGTGACCTCCTCTGGACCGTCTCCAACAATTTCATATCTTTCCTGTACTGGGGGCCCCATACCTGGACTCAGTGCTCCAAATGGGGCCTCACAAGGGCGGAGTAGAGAGGAATAATCACCTCCCTGTTCCTCTAGCAACCCCTGTTCTGATTATAATCATAACATGATTATAATATGATCATAACATCATGTAGTAGACTGGGAGTTAAAGAATTACTGTCAATTTTTCTGGGTACTTGGTTTTCAGAAGAGAACTACATACCCCAGAAGACTTTCACTGTTCCTTTTCTGTTGTCTGTTTAGAGAGAAAGATAAAACTGCTCACAAGTCACAAGATTGCCTTCTTTTACTGCTTATCTATGTGATGTGTGCTCCCTAGCCATCTTGCCTTCAGCATTAAAGTAAGACCTTTGGTTTTGGACACTCTCCAGGAATCTTAGAAGCGATCACGGACTGGCCTGAAGGTAAAAAGTTTGAAACATCATCAGAAGAGATACCACAAGAGATACCACACAAAGAGGCCCCACCATACAATGAATGATCAGGAAATAAAAGAAATCTGCCCTGTTCACTAATGGATCGTGTCATATTGCGAAGAAGCATTGCAGATGGAAATCTGCTGTGTGGAGCCCTACATGACGAGTTGCAGAGGCCACTGAAGGAAAAGGAGAATCAAGCCAATTTGCAGAGGTAAAGGCTGCCCAGCTGGCCTTAGATCTAGCTCAATGGGAGAGGTGGCCAATGCTTTATATTTATACTGACCCGTGGATGGTGGCAAATGCCTTACAGGGGTGGTTCCAGCAGTGGGAACAAAACAACTGGCAAGGAAGGGATAAACCTATTTTGTCTGCTGAACTGTGGAAAGACATTGCTGCCCGAATAAAGAATATGGCAGAAAAGGTGTGTCATGTAGATGCTCATGTGCCCAAGAGTCGGGCTACTGAAGAACAACAAATCAACCACCTGGTAGATCAAGCTGCCAGAATTGAGGCGTCTCAAATAAAGTTGGACTGGCAACACAAAGGTGAATTACTTCTAGCTTGGTGGGCCCATGAGACCTTAGGCCATGAAGGAAGAGATGCAACATGTAAGTGGGTTAGAGATCAAGAGATGGACTTATCTATGGACACTATTGCACAGGTTATTCATTACTGTGACATATGTAACACAATTAAATAAGCCAAGAGGATGAAACCTCTCTAGGGGGAAAGGTGATGGCAAAAGTGTAAATATGGGGAGGTGTGGCAGGTTGATTCTATCACCTTGCCACAGTCTCGCAATGGTAAGCATTACATGCTTACCATGGTGGAAGCAACCACTGGGTGGCTTGAAACATGCAGTACCCCATGCTACCGCCCGAAACACCATATTAGGTCTTGAGAAACAAGTCCTGTGGCGACGCGGCACTCCAGAAAGAATTGAATCAAATAATGGGACTCATTTCAGAAATTCCCTTGTAAATACTTGGGCCAAAGATCATGGCATTGAGTGGATTTATCATATTCCCTATCATGGATTGTTAAAAACTATGTTGAAAGCAGTGGGTGGGAAACATTTGGTGTTGGGAAACATCTGGTTTGTCAATATCCAAGGATCTATCAATCGCAATGGTCCTCCCCAGTTCAGCTCTCTACATACTGTAGAGGGAGATAAAGTCCCTGCAGTACATGTAAAGAGCATGCTGGGAAAAACGGTTTGGGTCTTTCCAGTTTCTGGAAAGGGCAAACCTCTCTGTGGGACTGTTTTTGCTCAGGAGCCTGGGTCCACTTGGTGGGTGATGCAGAAAAATGGGGATGTTCAGTGTGTGCCATAAGGGAATTTGGTGTTGGGGAAGTGCAGTCAGTAATTCCATGTATATATATATGTGTGTGTGTGTGTATGTGCATGTGTTTAATGCTTGTTGGTTATTTTTTGTTTGTATATATTAAGCATGATGTAGTGATGTGGAATAAGGGGTGGAATGTCATGTTTTTATGATTTTTGGTTATCAGTATTCCACATCATAACATCATGGAGTGTACTGGGAGTTAAAGAGTTAATGCTCCAATTCCATGTACCTGTCCCAGAAGAGAAGAGCTACATCCACCAGAGGACTGTTCATTGTTCTGTTACTGTTTCTGCTTAGAGGGAAAGATAAAAACCATTCAGATCATTTGACCTTCCCTTATTCTCTTCTGCTCGGCCCCAACTCACTTCAGCATTAGAGTAAGGCCTTTGGCTTTTGGACACTTTAATTGTTTTATTAGCTTCAATTCTAATCTGTTATATTATAGTGTGTTATCTTACGATTCCGATATCTTAGTAAATTTGTTTATTTTCAAATCATTGCATCTGTTTTGTTTTTAGGCCCGTCTCCCTACCCTTTTTCCCCTTTCTCCCTTTTTCCCTTTCCTGGGGCCTCGGTCTGTGGGTCCCCCCACCCCGCTAGTCATGGAACCGGGCCGAACCAGCCCAAAAACCATTGACAAGAGGGTGCTTGGCTCTAGCGAAGCCCTTGGAGATGAGTAATACCTGAGTTTCTCGAAGAGCAGATGTGGTGGCCCAGCACGCAGTAGCAGGGCATGCTGACATAGATGGGGTTATGAGGTGGAGCTGGAGCAACCCGTGCCTTCTGCTCCACCACCACACAGCTGTGAATTTGTAAGGACCTCAGTGCATTGCTCTCACCTCTACCAGGAAAGAGAAAAGGAAAAGCACAGGGTGTGAGATGAAAGAGTCCAGAAATAGGCGACATGCACTATCTTATCCCTGCGCTAAGCACCTCTACGTTCTCTCAGCATTTCAAATGCCCCCCTCAGCGGAGCTGCGATAGGGCAGTGGGGCACTGGCACAGGTTGCACAGACGGGTGGTGGATGCCCCGTCCCTGGAGACACCCAAGGTCAGAGTAGAGGGGCTCTGAGCACCCTGATCGAGCTGTGGGTGTCCCTGCTCATTGCAGGGGAGTTGGACCAGATGGCCTTTAGAGGTTCCTTCCAACTCAAATGATTCTTTGATAATTCTATTACATACCTTCAGGAGGTCTCTGTAGGGTAGCAACCATCCCTTTCCATCTGCCCCAGGCACTGGGCTGGCCTTGCTCACTGTGCCCGCTCTTTCCCTCCCCCACACCATCCCAAACAATGAGGCTTTGTCTCCACACACATCCAGCAGCAGTGGTTCCTTAGGCCCCTAAGCCCTATTTTGTGTGCGTGCTCTGAGCTTAACCAGCACATTCCTGCCAGAGGTTAAGCCTGGGCACCATGTGGATAATCTGAGGTTTTTTGGCCTCCTTCTCCCAGTGACAGTCATGATAATGAGCCCACGTGTGTCAACCGTTCTCCTGCCCCTTACCTCTTCCTCTCTTCCAAGCCTGTAGGGCTCAGGGACAGAACAGGATCATAGCTACAGGGCAGGAGAATTACGGTGGCCAACAGGAGGGAAGGCCCTGCTGCAGGCCCAGCATCCTGTACTGGTTCATCTGCTACCTTAGAATGCCACAGCCCTTCAAGGTACCACAGCTTGGCTGTCCATGGGTACTTTGTCATCACCAGCAACGTATATCATTCAGCCTCAATGGTGTCTGCCATCTGCCTGGTCCCAAGGCCAAAGTGTGAGCCACAGCAGAGCAGAGGGTTGTGAGGAAAGAAGTGGCCATGGCACGAGAGTAGGACTGGAGTGAGTTGCCAGAGCTGGAAAGGGGATCTTTAGAGAGCAGGAGCCAGAAGGGCTGGAAGCTGGGATGGCAGGGCACCAGAGTGCCCTGAGCACAGCAACATTCTCAGGAACAAAGCAGGAAAATCAAAGAAAGAGAGGCCAAGCATTGGCTTAGGTAGGGGGTAAGAAGGGAGGAGAGTCAACCTTTTTCTTCTCCACTGAAAATCCCCTATTTTCCCTTCTCTCCTGGACATCAAGCTCTTTGCTCTGGCCTCAGACTCCAGGCAGGAGTGCTACGCCTCCCTCCTCATGTGGTTAATTTCTTTCCTGATTAAAGGCGATTAGGCAGCCCTAAAGCCGACAGAAATGTGACCGATGGGAACAGAGACAAACAGTCCATTCATGATCTCTTAAATCCCCCAGGCAGTATTTAGAGAGCCCTGAAGGGAGACCTGGAGCAGAACCATCCCATCACTGCCTCTGTGTTCTCCTCCCTTCCTCCACTATGTCCTTCTCCGAAGCGGAGGTGCAGAGTGCCCGGGGGGCCTGGGAAAAGATCTTTGTGGATGCTGAAGACAACGGGACAACTGTGCTGATCAGGTAAGGAAAGGGCCCATCTAACTGCTAGCTCCAAGGATGGAGCTGCCACCTTGAAGCACATCTCAATGTGTTTGACACAGCCTCACAGGGGTCATTTTGGTTTGCTGTGAATTGTTCAACTTCAAGGAGGAAACGGTGCAGAGGAGTGATCCACACAAAGAGAAGTAAGAGGAAGGGAGAAGGGGTCTGGTAAAGGAAGGAGAGATTGCAACAATTTCTTCACTCCTCCCTCCCAACCCCCAGTAAAGAGTGATGTATTTATGATAAATAAAATAATGCATGGTATAAAATAGAACAGGAAGTAACATGGACTCTATTTCCCTATTTTCCTTTATCTCTGAATGACTTTAATGATTATTTTTTTCAGTTGTATGTTCTCAATATTTCTCTTTTGATTCTTTTTCAGCCTTTCCAGTCAGAGCTCATCTGTTTCATCGTACTGTATTCCTCCTGTGGTCTTTCTTCCTTTAGCCTTCACCCTGTTTTCTTCTCTTCTTCCATAATAAACACATTTCTTCTATTCACCTTTCACATACCCCTCACTCAATAGGACTCAGATTACCTCCATACACACTGGTCACCCCAAATAATCCTATTAGCACACTTCTACCATTGTCTCGTATGTCACATCTTGTACCCAGCTAAGCCTTAACAGATGTGATACACTGCTCCTTCCCACTGTTGTCAAAACAACCTGAGGACAGTTAGCCTCAGAAATGCAGCTAGAAATGTTAGCAGCATCCAGTCATTCGGCAGCCCAGGGTCATTTGCTGTAGAAGGTTTTGCTCTAGTTTCCCTATAGGCCCAGCTCTGCCTTTACAGAAGTTTTGGGCACTCCAGTACAAGAGAGAGATGGAGCTACTGGAAAGAATCTAGCAAAGGATGATGAAGGGGCTGGAGCATTGGTTCTGCAAGGACAGGCTGAAAGAGCTGGGGCTGTTCAGCCTGGAGAGGGCTCAGGGGAGACCTTATCAGATGTACAAGTATCTGAAGGGAGAGTGGTGCCCGGTGCCAGGACAAGAGGTAGTGGACACAAATTGGAGCACAGACGTTCCTTCTGACCATCAGGCACTTCTGTGCCATGCTGGTAATGAGAGCACTGGCATGGGCTGCTCAGAATTTGTAGGGTTTCCTCCTTGGAGATCTTCAAGAGCCTCTTGGACATGGCCCTGGGCACTCTGCTCCGGGAGTGCTCTGGGAGTCCCTGATGAGCAGCGGTTGGAGCAGATGGACCCAGGGATGCGTGATCACCTCAACCATCCTTTGATTCCATGAAATGCAATAGGGAATTTACTATTGCTGTTTCAGGTGGATACCTAGATTACTCAACAAAGTAAACTGATTTCTTAATGGTTTGATCAAGATAACTCTAGCTGACATACTTTGTATAACTGTATAACTGTAGAAGTCAATTCCTTTATGAGCGGCACTGAACTGTGTTCCTTAGAATAAACAAAATAAGCATTGCTGAGAACTCAAACAATAATCTATTACTGGCAGAAAAATTCTCAGGGACAGATTCCAGGAAGTGATTAACTTAGAAAAGTGACAGTTGGGTTTCTCCTTGAGAATACACACTGAGACAAAAGTGGAACTGTCTGCTGTCCAGAACATCCTTATGACTGTACACTGTTGCATTTACCCTGCCCAGATGTGCTCTCATGTCTCTGTAGGTTGTACCGCCATCTGACTCTGAGAAGTTCACTTCCAAAACAGCAGAATAAATGCAGGGCAGGGGAGGCTGGCTTTCTTGGGCAGATAGCACAGCTTCAGCTGCTTTCTCGAGCAGATAACACAGTTCCCATGTTCTTCCTAGTATTAGGATGTAGAGTATCAGTTACACATCCTTACGAAAAAGTGAAACTCTGATGGGAGCCAAAATAAAGTTGGCCAAACTGCTGTGAGTGAACCTCCCAGCAAATCAGGGACTAGCAGCAGGGTCAGTAGGTTTTAAAATGCGGAGAGGAGGAAGGTACCCAGGGGAAGCACATACAGGGAGTCAGGCTGCTGTGAGTACAAGAATCATGCATGGATGGGAAGGGAATAGAAATGCATGGAAAAGACAGATCTGTTCTAATAAAGAGGGGAAAAGGCCAGTAAATAAATACATAAGACAAGGCCTGGAACGTGAATTCACATCTGCATTGATGCCTCAGTCTGAAAGTTAGGCCAAATCTCATTTCTCAACAGGATGTTTACTGAGCACCCAGACACCAAGTCCTACTTCACACACTTCAAAGGCATGGACAGTGCCGAAGAGATGAAACAGTCGGATCAGGTCAGAGGCCACGGCAAGAGGGTTTTCACTGCCATCAATGACATGGTGCAACATCTGGACAACACTGAGGCTTTTCTTGGGATACTGAATCCGCTCGGCCAGAAACATGCCACCCAGCTCAAGATTGACCCCAAAAATTTCAGGGTGAGCTGTAAGTCATCTTCTCGGGGAATGTAGTTGTGATGGGATGGTATCTTTCCTTTGGAGGGGAAGAACTGGGGAAAACAGGCTTTGTATGTGTAAGTATATATACAGTTCAGAGCACCAGTGGAGGAAGATGGCGGAAGATTGCAGGCGAGTGCTGTGCAGGCAGGTCAGCTCTGCTGGGAGCTACAGAGCTGCCCATGAATTGTAGCAGGTTTACTCAGCACAACAGGATTCCCCCACACTTGTCATTTAATAACAAGACATAAAAAAGCAGCTTACACTGAAATTCAGTCCACGGTGTCTGTTTTTCTCTAGTAACAGAGCTTTCCCAGGTCAACTAAGACAGCAGTTACTGTTTTAAGCTCAAGGTTTAGATTGGATGTCAGAGGAAAGTACTTCACAGAGAGAGTGGTGAGGTGCTGGAATAGGCTGCCCAGAGAGGCTGTAGATGCTCTGTCCCTGGAGATGTTCAAGACCAGGTTGGATGGGGCCCTGGGCAACCTGGTCTAGCGCCAGATCTGGAGGTTGGTGGCCCTGCCTGTGGCAAGGGGCTTAGAACTTGTAGATCCTTGAGGTTGCTTCCAACCCAAGCCATTATATGATTTTATGACTGCTGATCAACAACAGCAAGGGCACTGCCATCACTGAAGCAATCCAAATTATACATACAGGACCAAATGGTTTACCCAAGTCCACCTGAAGTCACTAGCAGAGTACAAGGTCTCTGTGTTATCTGCCCTACAATGCAGAAAGTGCAAAAAGAGGCACCTTCCATCAGAGGTCACTCAGGCACAAGGAGGGTGGTTTCCAAAGCAGCAGATCCAATTTTTATTGAATGAGAGACTAAATGAGGATTTATGCCTAGAAAGATGTGGAAAAGACTTATTGAGGGTAAAGATGTATACAAAACAATAAATGCAACACAAAAAGAATTACCACTTCACATGATACCACCTGTCTGGAAACTATCAAGACACATAAATGCTCATTGTTGCAGAGCACCAGGCAGTGACTGAGCAGGATCGATTCTCGCATAAGTCACCTATTACGTAGGTGTTCAGCGCAGTACTCCTCAACACTTGGGCAGCTCTACTCCCAGGAGAAGGATTGCATTGGAGGGACCAAGTGAACCAGTCTTGTAAAGCAGTCTTTAAGTGGCTGTGTGTATGGGTGCAGCCAAAACTGCATAGAAACAAGATAGATAAAAAGTACAGAAGTGACTGCAATTTGGGATGACTTCTATAATGCACCTAATTTTCCACAAATTATTTTCTAATTGCCTGCTATACACTCCTGAATTTTGTTCTCCTTGTCTGTTCTCCAAAAATCTCAAAACATATATTTCCCTCTAATATGGAGGAAAGTTCATACCGTTTCTTCCCTTCACCCTGTTTAGATCATCTGTGACATTATCTTGCAACTGATGGAGGAAAAATTTGGTGGAGACTGCAAAGCCTCCTTTGAGAAGGTGACCAATGAGATCTGCACTCACCTGACCAACATCTACAAAGAAGCGGGTTGGTGAGGGCAGGCGACCTTCAGGCTCTTCAGACTTCTCACCAGCACTGATTCGCTGCTTTTGGGCCTCCAGCCACAGTTGGAGAATGAAAAAATAAAAAAAAATAATTAAAAAAAAGGCTTATGTAACATAGATGTTAACGTCAATAATTTCCTTAGAAGACTGAGTTTCTATGGTTAAATGAAAACCACATCAAAGCCAGCATCCTGATGAGCTTTGCAGCTGCACTGCTCCAGGTGGGTTCCTCTGGGGATGGCCCCTGAAGACCACATTTGAAGACCAAGATATAAAGCTTGCTGTTTCTGAAAGACGCTTCTTTCAGCAGCATCAGCCCACAGAGGAACCAGCAGCCTTTACCTTGCCATCCTCATGAATATCAAGAAGGAAACCGCTTTCAAGCATCTCCTGGGTCACGGACTTTGCAGAGGCCATTATTTAAGAGACAAAGAAGTTGGTTTGGTTTTGAACTACCATGGTGGGAGAAGTGGGGGATGCTCTGAGCGTGGGGAAGAGTAATATCTGAAGACACAGGGAAAGCCCCATCCTGGACAAGGCAACAGTCCCCCAGCACGGGGAGAGGTGGCTTGGAGGAGCTTCCAGCACAGAGGACTCTGACACTGAACGTGGTCACCACTGGATCCCCCTGGGCAGGGGTGAATGTTTCCAGCACCTGGATTTTGCACTGTGACTTCCAGAAGATTGCTCTGGCCATACACCCAGAGGAGGGCAACAGCACCAACCTCCTGCACAGCTTCTCCTGACACTCCAGCAGTGACCAAGTCCAGAACTGTTTAATTGCTTTTCCTTAGACGTGGTGAAATCATCAGCTGATAACTGCAAATAACCACAGGCCATTCTGCTTCACTGTAACACAATAAACAAAAGGAAAGCTGATGCGTTCTCTCATTCAGGCCCTACCGGAGTGGCAGCTGGTACAGTGAGGGGCTGCTGGTGGTACAGGACAGGGGTGGGTAGGGGAGTTACCAAGGAATAAAACATCTGTAGAAGGGAAATTTGATCTTGTAGAGCCAAGAAAACACTTTCTGATTCAAATTATCACCTCAACAATGTAGAAATACACACGTGCTACAGTTCAGTTCATCAGCTTTGCTGAGCAAACACAGAATCACAGAATGGTTTTAGTTGGAAGGGACCTTTAAGATCACCCAGGTCCAACTCCCTGCTTTAGGCAGGGACATCTCCCTCTAGACCTGGTTGCTCAAATCCCCATCCTGCTTGGCCTTGACCTTCCAGTGCTTCCCTTGAAGCCTGTGGCAGGGGCAGCTTTGGTGAAACTCAGGGAATAGAAAGAAACACAGGCAAATCAACGCAAGCAACATCCTGCCTTAGAAGAGGGGGATGTCAGAGAAGATCTTTTCTCCTTAATGCTTCTAAAGTTAATACTGAGATAATTTGCTGTCAGACTATTACTGATGCTTGGTTAACCTGATCTGCCACATCAGAGCATTTCCAGCCTGTGCAGCAGAGTGGACTTCAGCCTGTCCACGGCACGGTTACAGCAGTCAGACTGCACACGGTCAGCACCAAACAAGCAATGCTTGGATAGCAATGATTTTTTCCCCACGTGAGCCAGTAGCACCCCAGACTCAATTCCTCAACAAACAGCAGAAATAGGAACATTTTGTGCTTGCCATCCCCATGTCAGTCTCCCTGCTGATGTCTCTCCCAGTATAACTGGGGAAGGCACTAGGGACCACTGCCACCCCAGCAACATGAGGCAGAGTGAGAGCCCACAGAGGCAAAGCCACAGGGAGAACTTTCTAATTGCCCACTGATGTTCCCTGTCTGCCTACACAGGAGAAAGAGGAGAGCAAGGGAAGGGGGGAGGGGGGAACAGACAGGGACATGCCAACATTTCTTCCTCTCTTCCCCCGTATTTCCAGCTCCCACACAACAGTTTCCTACTTTTGTGGACTGGAGCGCAAGCCAGAGCTCCAGGTTCTACTGAAAAATATTTAAGAATTGCATCATCAGTTACAGTGCAAAAAATGTATCAAGAAGCAAGTAGGAAAAAGAAAAAAAAGGATCAAAACCAAAAATAAAGAACCACACAAAACCAATGGAAGGTCAGACAAATGCCTTTATGAGCCACTGGCTTCCAGAGAAACTCTAACAGCAGTGGAACAGATGGGCTGTTGGTGCTGCACCGCCCTACCTGGGGCTGCACACTGCCATCAGCTCCAGCACAAGGCTTATTTTGCACTTACACTTGCTTTATGCTCACTGCAACACCCTCTCAGTTACGGAATAGTACACATCATGCCACTTCCTGCCCTGCAGAAGCACTTTGCTGCAATACTGAAAGTTTGCCATGTCCCTGGGGCAGAACTGGTGCAAAACAGATTGGACAGACAAACAGATGGGACCCAGGGTATACTTAAAGACAAGTAGCCCCCTCCTCCCTCTTTAAACAAAGTACACCACTACTGCTGCTAGAACTCTCAATTACATGATGTAATAGTTCCCCTCCATAATTATTTTGATGTTCCAGATTAAGGTAAGTCAACACCACCCCTCAAATGTCCAGCAGAATAGAGAGATAATGAAAAGCTCAGGGCTTCTCCCGCCTGGATATGAAGGTAGCTCAGTTCTCACAGAAGGGTTTAAGACCATGATCTGCACAGGTGCAGTTAACAAAGCTGTCTCATTGACAGACATTCCAGCTCTACTGCATCAGAAGAGAGAACCATCAGTCACCTTAACTCAGTTCTATTTCAAACCACACTTCAGTCCTCGTTTCCAAGAGAAAGCACATTTCCACGTGCCAATCAGAACAAGTGGTGAGACTTATCTTTTATCTGCCTAATGTCTGTGTGGCACTTGAATATTGTGAAGCTCCCCACTCCGGGAGATCCTATAAATAATGGAAGGCTCAGCTCCAAACACTCTTCTTTAATTAAAAAAATGAACAAAAAGAAAGCATTTGTAAAATCAATGGCATATTATCCAGAACTTGGTAGTGAGGAGTAGTATTTTTAATAGCAGTATGATTTCCTTCTTTCCTTTTTAAACACAGCTTCTTTGGCCCGCATGGGGAGACAGGTCCTCAGTATTTCTGGAATGTATTTATTGCAGGAGTTGGCAATCCACTCATCTGCAATTCTGCTATACAAGATGCATTTAGAAATGACTTCACCTTTGTCACACTAGCAGTGAGAACTCCATTATAATGGTGCGATAACAGATTTTAGCAAGCATCTATCAGAGGGATAACTCTGGTAACTCACATCATGCAGCTGGGCAACACAAGATGTCACAAAAAATTCCTAGGAAGGAAACTCACACTCAGATCTCAAGTGAGTGAATAAAAATGTGGTTAAGTAGGCAGCCATTGTTATTATACTGTTTCTACAGGAGCTTAAAAAGACACAAATAAGCAGTGGTTAAGTATGAACCATGTTGGATACAAGTCCTTGCATAGATGTAAAGGCCCTGCTCTAGGTCAATGCCAGCCAAAATGCTGCACAATCATCTACTGCTTGAGAATTATCACTTATGTGTCCTGATCACAGTGAAAACTAAACACTACAGAAAAAGATACTGAGGAGGAAATGCACACAGTGAATTTATAGCTGCGCTGTATAGCTGTGATTAGCTGGCCTCCAGAGGCCCTTTGTTTAGGGCATATATTGTTGGAACCAGCTGAAAATGCCAATATATCATTACAAACATTGCTGCTGTTATGTAACTCATTGGTGCCACCTCAAGGAGAATATACTGAATTCTAATTTCTTCTGTGTGAAAGTAAAGCTACCTGAGTAATTGATTTGATCCAAAGCCCTTTCAGTCCGACAGAATCCACAGGCAAGTCCTTTATGTAAAGAGAGTTTGTACCTAAATCACAGAATCAGAGAACCACCAAGGTTGGAAAAGACCTCCAAGATCATCCAGTTCTACCGTTCACCCACCACTTAGCCTTGAGAAAAGACGACTGAGAGGAGACCTGATCCAAGTCTATAGGTATCTAAGATGTGGGGGGCAGAGTGGCAAGGCCGGACTCTTTTCAGCGGTGCGTGGAGACAGGACAAGGGGAAACGGCTGGAAACTGCAGCATAGGAAGTTCCGCACAA
>JAOWBP010000001.1:43186631-43209773 GCA_028571105.1 Tragopan temminckii | reverse complement strand
CAAGACCCGCCTGGATGCCTACTTGTGTGACCTGGTGTAGGGAACCTGCTTTGGCAGGGGGGTTGGACTCGATGATCGCTGGAGGTCCCTTCCAACCCCTACAATTCTGTAATTCTAATATTTCCTCACTAAACCACATCCCTCAGTACTACACTGAAATGTTTCTTGAACACCAACCGGGATGGTGATTCCACCACCCCCCTGGGCAGCCCATTCCAGTCCCTGACCATTCATTCAGAGAAATTTTTCCTAACACCCAACCTGAATCTTCCCTGCCATCAAGCTGAGGCCATCCCCTCTAGTCCTACTCCTAGTTATGTGGGAGAAGAGGCCAACCCACCTCACCACAACCTCCTTTCAGGTCAGTGCAGAGAACTGTAAGGCTTCCCCTGAGCCTCCTCTTCTCCAGACTAAACAATCCCAGTTCCCTCAACTGCTCCTCATAAGACTTGTGCTCCAGACTCAATAAATCCTGCTTTCTGAAAATGAAGTCATCAAGCAGGTAGTGGCTATGCCACAATCATTTTAATTCCATGGTTTTACCTCTAATGATCTTAGAATAGTCAGGATCATACAAAGAAAGACTGCTTCTGCTAGAGCACGAATCACCTTAAGAGACCAATATATTCTCGTTAAGTTATTGGACAGTGTGATTTCCTTTTTATTTTTTTATTTTTGTTCTTAAGGTTTTGTTTGTTGCGCTGTTTGTAGCTGTTTTTTGTTTGTTTTAATACAATTAAAGATGTGCCATTTACACCCCACAAGAAAAAGCAGAAAGAGTCCTTATGGAAAAAAACAAATATATTGAACACATACCAATCAAATGGTACAGATACGGGACTGGCTTTGATTTCAAAATTTAAGTAGAAATAAAAAAAGATGTAATGCAACAGCTGTTCAATTTCCAAGTCTAAATAGGCACTGTAAAAAGACATTTCAGCTTTCTCCAGCACACATTCCTGTCTAAACGCTCCCACTGTAATCAATTCCTAGGTTCCCAAACAACAACAAAAAAAATCACTGGGAACATAACCTTAGAATAAAAGTTAATATCCATCCACCCACCCTCTTACAAAAAAAGCAAACAAAAAAAATTCCCAAGAAGTACAACCTTTCAATGCTGCTGTTTTGACTGGAGCAGAATTGGAGAATTTATAAAGGTTCAGAAGCACCCAAGGCAAGTAGTACAACGTAATTTGTTCACTAACTTGTATTGGAAAGGAGATTAAAAACATTGAGATCTGCATCTTTGTACATAAAACTGTTGTCCTGAATAAAGAGAAATCTTTCAGAAAAGTTTTACAACTTGGTGGAAGTCCAGGACCCAGCTTTAGGCATCGTTAAATCAATGGGGTTTAATTCTGACTTAGTTTTAACCACTTTTATATACTGTACATCTACCCTAGTTGGATCAGTATCTCAAACTGCTCACTGGTGTCCCTTTGAACAACTGTAAACTAAACCATAGTATGCAACTCCATAGGAAGCTAGAAATCGGGTGAATATACAGCCAGTTATATCTCCCCTGCTTCACGCTCCTCTGAGCTCCTTGGGTCTTCTGATCGGCCATTAGCACTTTCATAAGAACGTTTCTTGTCTTTGAAATCTCGCGGTGATCTCTCTCTCGGGCTTCTATCTTTATCACGTGATGTTCTATCACGATCTCTTGAACGTTCTTTGTCCCGGGAAGATCTCTCTTTTGAGGACCTGAAAGCGCAGTACATTTGAGAATTCTAGTTAGTCACCAATTCATAAACTCCCAAACAGCATTTTGATCTTATAATTTTCTCCTGATTCCAGCCCAACATAAGATTTACATGAACAGAAATGCATGAGATGACAGTGGAGTTCATTGCCACTCTCCTCCTTTCAATTTCAAAATACAAATATTGACAGAGACAAAATTTCATCTACGCTTATTACAGAGTTCAGAAGGTCAACATGCTTCATCTTTCATTTTCAACCCTCACTCTCAATCTTGTATTAGCACATTTTGCTAGAATTTGTCATGTCACCTTTAGCTTGAGAAAAATTGTCTAGCATCTCCCACACATCCAGGCATTTTTTAAATATTACTGTGTTTAAAAGTGAGAATTTAATTAAAAGAAGAGAAATTAACTTGCATTGATTCTGGAATGAGGCTACTGCATGACAAAGAAAAGAACACATCTGGAGCCTGTGCTCCAACCTGTTGGGTGTTTGTTTTTTTAGAAGAATTATTCCTTGAGTGATTTTAGAACATCAGCATGGTGTTATCTACAGACATTTTTGCTGTAGTTGTAGGCATTTCCAAAACCTTTACAAAGAAGCCAGAAAGAACTGTTCTGTTAAACATTCCACACAGCTTAAAATTAAATGAGCCGTCTGTATTGAAGACACTCGGATTAGGTATAGCTCTCCCTTGCAGGGTGCACCTAAACTCATCACTGTAAAACATATTTTCACTCCAAGATGCCTTGTAACTGTAAATAAATAAATCAAACTCATACTTTCACAGAACAATCTCAATTACACGCTATAAAGCTAGTCACTAATTACTTAGTCAACATACCTACTATACTGGACAGTAATGTCCAGTGCTCTCTCTGCAACAAGAATGTTACTGTTGTTACCTCAAAGCTTCAAAACAGAAGTTTGCAAGTTGCTTTTGCACTAAACTTTCTTTTATGAGTTTACTGAGAAATTACCTTTTGTTTCAGTTTTCAAGCTAAAATGATTACTTTCATGACAGTGCAGTGTTTTGCAAAACGTAGTATTTGCAAATAGTGAGGTCCACAGACAGCAATCCTATACCACAAAGTACATGAGAAATAAGAAGCCAAACTATGCATCGCATAAGAAGTTAACATGTAGTTAATACTGCAGTTCCCAAGTATTTTGCACAAGTACACTGCAGAAGCAAAAATGCTCCCAAACCAATTGTCTCAGATCAACTCTAGTGATTAACCTAGAATAATAATAATGTCACAGCATAACAATAGGAAAGCTCACAACAATTACCTTGGCAAACAATATTATTACCAGAAGATTTAGAACTAAGGTACCATTCCTACCTTTTTCAAGGATTAGATACTGCCTTTAGAATCAGAACCTCCATTAGATCGTATTGCCTCAATTGCTCAGAACACACAGAATCACTTCCCAAGCAGTCAAGTAGGTACTTCACAATAAACTCCACCTACCTTCACAAGACACACAGGTAGCATCTACAGTCACGTTCACCAGCTATGAATTGTGTTATAAATACATAATACTGGTTTGAGAGCAGCGTTTGTGAACGCCTACATAAAGTCCAAGGACAAAAAATCGTAAGAAGACCTCGACAAAAACCCTAAGTAGCTCTGGCAGTCTGGTATCAGATCTAAGAAAGCAGGGTAGCTGTGGTTTCAACACTTCTAAGGGGTGAGAAATTTGACTAAATGCACAGGTGTGTGTTGTTTGCTTCACCCCATGCCTTTTTTCCTCTCATCCTCCTCTTTCCTCATCCTTTCTTTTCCTCAAAAGAAAGAAAGTGAGAAAACTAAGCCTGCACCTCCCATCACCATGGAGAGCAAGCACAGGGCTATAACGTTCTGTTGTCCACCAGGATATGAAGAATATTTTAAAAATGTATTTTCCTAAATGCTGAGAGTGGGATTTATCTCACCCAGCTTTAGATGCCTGCAGTATAGACATCTAAGCTAATCAGCCAGAATTCTTTACCAGCTGGCAAAGAAGTGAGACCAATCATATCCTGTCTACCTTCAGACAGAAGTGTGTCAGATGAGTCTGCAATGAGAGTCACAAGACTTATATCTGATCCAGTCACCTAAAACCAGGAGAAAAGGAATCCAATTGTATGATTTCAGATACTTTATTTGACCATACCGTGTCCACAAAGGATATTAGCCTTTGTCATATGAGCTTTTGCAATCAAGCTCAAGCACACAGACACAGGCATCTCAGTTCACACACACCTGGGTCTGCTTTCTGATTGGTCTTATCATTGAGTATGAATAAGAACACCTAACATTAGCACTTCTTTATTTGTAATGAGAAAGCAAAATGCCTATTTTGCTTCTAGTGAAAGAAATGATGATTCATTTTAGTTAGCGGGACCTTACAGCTAACAGTGAAGAAACATAGCACTCTATTTAGACTTGCCCTTGATAAGCCTGTAATCCACACCTGGGGAGGTGTAGGGCTTCTATCTCAGGCACACTGCTGTGACTGTCAAACAGGTTTCCATCAACTCTTATTTGTGCCAAAGATTATTCCAACACAGATCAGTCTTATTCATTTTGGGCAGAAACTGGCACCAAGAAAAGTATTTCCAGTACCAAGGTTCATAAAGTCAAAATCCTGTGCCATGAAATCTAGAATTTTTCCTCATTCATATCAAACATAGCTTGAAGAACTTAGCCTTTGATAGTATCTTGCAAGAAGACAATGACTTCATCTTCAAATTACTTTGTGCTCTTTCAATTCACCTCTGGCAGCTGATAGGTTTAGTGTTATACAGGTAGCATCAACAGTTGAACATTTCCATGCTACTTCCTCGTTCTTACATATCCTCTGCCTGCTGGCAGAGAAATAACGCATAATTTGCTTGTGCTCATCAAATTAGACAGTTTGAACAACTATGATGAGAATCTTAGAACAACCAATTTTCTCTGAAATTCAGACTTGTAAGGCTAGACTTCAAGGCTGAAGTACCCAAGGCAATTTGAGTATATACTTTATGTATTGTTCATCTGAGTGAACAAACATGTTGATTCAAATGAAAATTTCTATTTCAAGACTGAAGAACTACAAGTTCAAAGTCTGGTAATCTGTCATTGTGAATGCCTTGAAAAGACATGCTCTAGAGGATAACTGATGACAAGCTAACATCAACGTAGAAAGAAACTGCTGATTCTGAAACGTTCACTTCAGAACACTACAGAACACCCTGAAGAATTTTAAATACCAGACACTACTGACAGTATCAACTAGAGTGCTGGACGCTCAGGTTCTATTCACCTGCCACAAAACGAAGAAAACAGAAGACTTGACCTAACTCTGCTTTCTATGCTCTTAGCAGAGCACAGTGTGACTAGAATCATCTAACCCAGGAAGAAAGCTCATCCTTAGGGCAAAGAGCACACGTGAACACATTCAACAACCACTCAGTAGTTTTATCATCCTTGGTGATAAAACTAAAATCATTTGAACTCCAAAACCCACGTGTTTTGACACTTTAAACTGGACCTTTTCTCTTCTTGTATGCTGACAGTCTGTCACTGTTTTAAGACTCAGCACCCTATTCTCTATACTGCTCTCAAATCTCTGCCTCAGTTACTGACCTTTACAAGAATGGAATCCAGGTTACGAGCAGATCTCTCTACCAGAAGCCTCATTTTGTAATTCCAACTCTTTTCTAAATTATGCTTACCTCACTCATCTAGAATAAGCCAGCAACCCTCAGGAGCAGACAGCAACTGAGTCACACAAAGGCAGCAGCCCCAAACTTAATCCTTAATAAAGGGATCAAATCACTTTGCATGCAAAGTGCTATCTTCAGATCTGATGCAACGAGTTCATTTTCAGATATATCTAAACTTGTCTTTATCTGGAAGAGCACACAATACATTCCTCTACTGGGAGCAAAAACACAAGAGGAAAGTTAAGACTGCTCATATCCCTAAGTTCAAATGGACATCAAATCATTTCACTTCCTACGCTGCAGGAAACTATCAGGATTCTCAACTTAACAACAATATCCTGTATCACACCTCCACAACAGATGTAATACATAACCCTACTATTAAAAAAAGAAAAAAAACCACTACTGTATGTTAAATCATAAACATGCTAAGAGCATAACCGAAGTCTTTGACAGCCTCAAAACAAGTTTAAATTACTAAGTGCTGAACGTAAACTTAATTTAGTGAAAAAAAAAATAAAAAAAAATCTGATTATGCATGCAGGAAAAGCCATTTCCAGATCAACACTGACCTCTTTTTGGAGCTGCGCTCTCGGCTCCTCTCCCTGGAGCTGTGCCTGCTTCTATGATGGCTGCGACTCCGGCTGCGGCTGTTGGAGCGAGACCTGTGGCGATGGCGCTTCTCACGGGATTTAGAGCGAGTTCTTCTTTTCCGTTCCCTGGAGGCTGAGCGAGAGCGATGCCTGCGACGATCTCGGGACCTAGATCTAGGAACAGAAAGGACTTAGGACACTGCACTGTGTCAGCGTCCCTTGGATATTTCACACACTACACATAAGCAAAGCCGTATAGAGAACAGTCTGCAATGTTCAGAGCTACTGCATCATCTTACAAACAAAGAGGGGAGAGCAGCGTCAGAAGTGCTATACGACTCCAAACAGTCTCGCGCTGTTTGTGACTACGCATGTAGTTACAGCATAGTCAATTCAGACAACAGAAAGAAAAGAAAGTTTAAAATCTTGTGTTTACCAGGCCAAGTTTTAGAAGTCTGTGATGAAGTGATAGGGATTATCTGGCCAGAAGCTGGGTAATACAGTGTTTTGAGAACAGAGGACTATAAGCTTCCCCTAACTACAACAAATCTGGAAGGTTCTAAACACTATACAAATTCATGATCTTCTTTCTCTAAATCACCCTGCAACAACACTTCATTGGTGACTTTCAACTGCAGGTTAAGAAGAGAACTACCACTCCAGATGAGAGTTAAAAGGTACTGAACGCGAGCTTCTGTTTTGAAGGAAATAATACTCTGTGTTTCAAGTGTTACCAGGGATACAACATTGCACGGTAATAGCCACAAAATAGATATACATGGATAAATAACTGAGGAGCACGATGCCAAATACTGCATAAGCACACAGAGATGGCTGTGCAGTAGGATGTTTCGTCTGTAAAGAAAGAGGTCTTAATAAGGCTAAACAAACGTAGAAAATTTCAGCTTGTGAGAGGCTGGCATTACTGATGGCATTCCTCGTCTGCAGACTTAAGTACCTTTTGGTATGCTTGCTGTGGGATCTGGACCTGAAACAAATGGAAAATGGTAAATTAATTTTACTTCCATAATCTTAATGTAAAATATAAAGTACAGTTTAGGAATCCGAAGTCAAACTATCAGAGCTATTGCATTCTTCATTTTACTAGCATGTTAACCTCAAATAAGACATTTCAATTACCTCTTCGTAACATTTATTAGAAAATACATAACCCCTCAACAACTCTCTTGGATTTTTTTGTTGTAGGTGGTTGTTGTTGTGGCTGTTTTTTGTTGGTTTTTTTTTTTTGAGAGAGAGTGGGGACATGGATACTACTCCATTTTTTACCACTTTTTAATTCACACCCTCCCTTCAACAACAAAAGATTACAATTAAATAGTCAGTACTCCCTTATTTCTTGTCAGACATTATTAGTCTGAAATAGATTTGAACATTTCCACAGGAGCCTCGGGAGCCAGTATGTCAAGAGAACTGCAGTTGAGATGCCATTCAACCCTATCCCCACAAAGCATGAAAGCAACCATTTCATAGAAAAATAGGGAATTATTTTCCTTAGTCATACATTCAACTACTTCCAATAAGAAAAAAATTAACATGTATGCATCGTATGTCACATGTCAAAATACCTCATTTAAAGTGCATTTGTTCAAATATGTAGGAAAAACTACTAATATCTGCATTTTTTTTTTAAAGAAAAGGTTTTCTATGAAAATAATTCAGGTTTTAAGAGTTAAGTGCTATATTTACTTCCAATTCCTCTAAGTGTTGAAGGAAGGGAAACTAACACGATTCTGCAGATTTTATAAAACAAATGTTCATGAACAACATCATAGTTTTTCTATTTGACTTAAACAGGTTGTTATGTATATGCAATTGAAATAGATCCTTACCTCCTTAGTTTCTCCCTTTCTTCTCTTTCCCTCTCCTCTCTGCGTTTCAGGCGCTCCTGATTTCGTTTCTCTTGTTTATCAGCCACAATCCTCTAGAAGCAACAGAATACATTGATTAAGTTACATTTCAATATTTTTCAAATGAAGGTAAAAAAACTACAAAAGCAATCTATACAGTTAATATTCAGTTCCTTCCCTCATAAATATTCCCTTTTGAGTATTAGTCCCTCTCTCTTCCTCAGTATATTTTATCTTTTTCAGGAAACACAGGTTATCGCAGAAGAGCTGCTATAAACAGATGGGTGTTACACCAAGACCTGAAAGATGTAAACTTAAATGTAAGTTTTTCATGAAGGGAATTCAGAACAGTGAGTCATGCCTTAATGTGAGAGCTTTCATGCCAATCCTATCCTATTTTGGCCACTGGGGAAAGGCAAAAGGTAATCGGAACAGGAAGAGTTAAGAATGTTATTAACTCCATCAGCTATGCTGTGAAATAAAGAAACTCTTGGTCTTAAAAGGATTTGGTTGGGCTGATATCTAGTTTTGAGGCTAGTTTTGTTTGCGTTGTGAACATTATACATGTAATTAGAAAGGATGTTTCAGCTAACAGCCCCCAGGTTGAACTCACTACTACTGGGGACAAGGCACGCTCAGTAGAGGGCCCTCAGATGTGGAACTCACAACTGGAGATCTGGCCAAACCCAAGTCTCGCCACCTTCTGGACATGATGCAAGAAATTCAACTCTTTGTAAAGACCTTCTTCTGAGATGTGGAATTGCCCCAGCAGCATCTTGATTAGATCTCTGAGGAGAGCTCTGAGGAAGGAGGGGATAATTATTGTTTTCTTTTTTTGTTAGTGAAGTACTTCAAAAGATTATTTTATTGATGCTTTGGGAATGTGAAATAATTATCCATGCATATTTTTTTCCAAATGTTGTAATAATCAGTTAATTAGCTCCTTTACGTCAAATTATTTCTATATTGCCTTGCAAAATATCCGCAATTTAACTACAAGCAAGGTTTCATGTTCAAGTGAATCTTTGCACAGTTTCACAGAGAGATGAGAGGAAACACACATGATCTCCTCTAGGTATCTAAGGTCTGAATTACAGCAATTTATTTTGGAGTCTCCATTGCCAATATAGTCAAGGGAAAGAGTTGGGCTTTCCAAAGGTTAAGTTACAGTATCCATGCAAGACAGCTGGAATATTCAAAAAAACCCAAGCTAAGTTACTCAAATTCAGCAGTAACATCTCTGCTTTTAGGGTTTTGATTCATTTAGCAGTCATCTTCAGTAATTTCTACGGTAACATGCTTAAATGATCCTTAAACTCCATAATTAACATATTAAGATCATAAATAGCGTAAGCGTCCAGGTCCATACTCTTGAATACCAAAAGTCTAGAATATAATTCCAGTAAGCCCTTCTTCAAATATACAATTTCTGGTCCAAGGTAGATTTGTTTAGGAAAATATTCCAACTGGATTTCAAAAATGAAAGCTATGGAGAACATGCAGCCTCCCCATAACAATTACTTTAAGTTAGTTCCACTTCAAGACATACACCTTTTTCTATTTTGATTCAGATAGCTACAGCCTTAAGTTGTCTGAACTCACTTCAACTACCGTCAAGTCAAGCTTAAAAGCTTCCAAATCACTTAAAAAAATTTCATCTATATGACTGGATAAAATAAAATGAGTTTCTGTAGTCTTTCATCACTGTACGTGCTTCAAACACTTCTGCAGATCTTTTCAAACTTATTGCTATGAATTTATTTCCTCTTTATGTATATCTTTTTCACTGGTACCAAAGCTAAGCAAAGCTATCAACAAAGCTCTATTTTATTCTTAATGGAATGAAACACCAATGCCTTAAATTTGCTACATGTTCTTGTACTTTCAAGAGCCTCATTATTACATTAATCCACTAAACTGGCTAAATGAAAAGTTCATTTAGCTATCTTCTATGACTGCTAAACATGCTTCAGAATACAGTTCTCAAGTTTGCAAGTGGAACTGCACTCTCCATTCCCAGGATGCATTTTTTGAGCATATTTTAATCTACCTAGTGCAAAAGAGGCCATCTTATTAAATAGCAGTTATCTAAATAATTTGCTAAGCATGTTTGGTGTTTAATGACCGCGTTCAGTGTTTACAGTCTAATGAAATATCTTAATTAAGGTAACGTGAAAGAACTCACACACCCAGAGATTCCATTAAGACTGTCTGACAAGTAATTAAGAGCACAAACAAAATAGAGAAATGATTTACCCTGAGTTCCTCAAGTTTCTCTCTTATTTCAATAAATCCTAAGTGTAGTTTTCCTCCAAAGTGGTCAGCAAGACGTCGGTCATTGTCATGAAGACCAAGATAAGCCGAACACACTTCACAAACCCGTAGCTTCTGCTGTTGAAAGCTAGAGGCAGGCATAGAATTCCTGTACACTTCCTAGAAAATAAATAAGTTAACTTTTTCTTTCCAATTCATAGAAATATAATTTTTTAAACAAGTATATTACTTTTGATAACATAATTCAAAGCCAGTCAGCAGATGCTGATTCACGGTATGAATTAACTGTCTTACTAAGACACACTGCAGGTTCTTTACTTTGAAGAGAGATATATTACAATGGGGAAATTAGCAATTGGTTTTGCAAATTAAACAAAGCAGAGTGATCACTGTCTTTATTTCAGATCATGCTACTTATAAGGAGAAGTTACTATCCTAGACAACACAATGAATATATCTTAACAGTATAATTACTATATTTTACCGTACTATAAACATTACATATATTTATTCTGAACCCAATTTAAAAACAAGAAATCTATGCACATTTTAGACACAAACTAAACATCACGTTATCCTTGCAACATTTACCTACAAACACTGAGATCACAGATGAGTGAGACTACCAGCATCCCACAAGCCTTAAATAATCAACTTACTTCGGCTTCTCTCTTCTTTACCCGGGCCTTCTCCACTTCATCCATGACTTTTTGAGATTCTTCCACATTTCCATCAGCTCCTAGCTGTTCTACTTTGGCCAGTAGTTTCCCAATTTCTTCATTCAATTCATGAACTCGTTCAGCCTTGAAAGAGGAAGAAAGGCTCAAAGGAAACAGTCTTAATTATGGAAAATAATGTGAGCCAATACTGAGCTATTTCTTATATTCAAAATTCACAGCATAAAATTTTAAAGGAAGCACGCAGAGAAGTTCTCCAAATAAAAGGGAAACAATTGTCTCACATCAAAACACAGAAAAAGGCTAAGAAACCAAAGCAGCTCTGGAACAGGGTCTTGTTCAGAAATTTCAAGTAATTCACACTGTTGCTAGTGCAACTTGGGGAATTACTACTTATACAACCATCCCTCCTGGCACACGTATATATTTGCAGAAAAATGACAGAACTTTTTTTCAGTTAGAAGAAGACCACATGAAGTGTTTTGTTTATAGATCATCAGCATGAGTTCTCAGTTTGAGTAGTCTGAAGTTAGTTTCTTTTAAAACAACAGACCTCCAAAATACCTTCAGTAATTAGTTTTTACGTGCTTACTTTAGCTGCAACTTCAGCACTGATCTCTTCTTGGGTTTCTGCTAATCTTTTCTTAGCAACTTCTGTTCTCCTGTCACAGTCCGCAATAAATGACTGCAGGTGGTCCATTGCCTAAAACACCAACAGAATACTAATTAACACTGTAAAGAACACTAGTCCTTCATTACACTTAACAAATTCCTGGTTTAAGATCAACTTTTAAAAGGTTTTCTTGGTGAAACTTGCAAAACAATAACATAACAGCTTATGGTGTATAATCACATTAACATAACCTGTCTACACACTGTCAAAACGTACAAGTACTTGCAGAAATTTGGAAGGGATTCTGTCTCGACTCTTATTCTCTAAGAAGCAGCCAGCATTTATAACACACATTAAAATTCCTGAAAGAATAGGTATATTCACTTCACCTTACTAATACAGGCATTACTAAAACTTTGTTCCACCAGAGTTTTAAGCTATGAGGTATATTAACATCATCCACCCCCAGCAACAACTAAACCCAAACCTTTTATCTGCGCTCAAGACCAACTTCCTAGCTGGGAGTTCATAACTGTATTACTCAAACAATGTACTGAGACACAACATATCATCTGTTACTCCCAGTACAAAATGATTTTTGCTTCCCCCAACAAGTAGAGAATATAAGCCTTTCTTCAAATTATACACTGCATTAGCATTTGCTCAGTGATTGTTACTGCTAAGACAGCACGCAGGCTCATACTTAACCGTTTTTGTAAGGTTACTAACAATCCTACCTTGAGATGGCTAAAAATTCAAGTGCTTGCACATGATCATGATGAGCCATGTAAACAAATATTTTAAAAATTACTTTCCAAAAGTCTGTTCGTTGCTCAGTTTATCTCCCCCAGGACATGCAAGTTACACTTTCTCTCCACCATTATGACAAAATACATACATCAAGTTCAAAGAAGAAATCTTGATCTTTGGATGCTATTTCATAGTCTGCCCTTAATGCCAGGTCATGCACCTTCAGACACTCTCCAAGGTCCATTCTCTGAAAAGAGATATAGGGAAAGTAGTATAACAAGTAGTATATGCAAGAATGAAATTACAATATTTGACTGTTAAAGGAAATCATGCTGAAGCAAATCACCTCCCTTATGGGGATAAGCCTAACTTAATAAAGCTTTAAGACAAACCCAGATTTCTATTAAAGATGCATTAATGATGAAAAAAATATACATACAGAGTAGACAGCTTATTCTACAATGGCTGTTCACATGACAGAGTAATGTTACTGTTCTGCATAAGTTATTTTACTGAAAGTTCAAAAAAAAGTCACTGAAGTAGAACATTCTGTCTTGAACTAAAGCAAGAGAACCAAGATCCCTACAAATAATTAGTAATTAAATGGTCAAGTGCTTGATCTGATCTTTCCACACAGTTCATGATATAAATGTTCTGACTATAATCATTATCTGGAATAGCTGCAACCACATCATCACTGTTAAGTGCTACTTAAAAATATTCTCAGAGCACATGTAGCCAAAAAAAAAAATAATCAAATCTCTCCAAAACATTTTGCTGACGAGTAGAGATAAGCTGAGCGTCACACTGTCCTTGTGAATCAGAGAAGAAAAAGTATAAATATTTTACTTGTAATCTAAAACTGGTCTACAACGAGACAGGAAGGAAGCATGAACTAAAGCAAATTCATTTATTATATCACTAATCTTTAATCTAATGTAGAATATCACCAAGAAGAGCACTCAATTTTATTTGGTATAACAAATACTGGCTTAAAATTGAAATTCGCACACTGTACAGCAAAAGGAATTTTGATGAAATCTGTTTCCTTCTTACTCCATCGTGTAGCCTGGAAATTATTCTGAGCCAGCACTACCACTGAAAAACAATTCTGCCCTCCCTTCACCACCACCCTGTGCCTCCCCCCGTACCAGCACATCGTAGTATCAACAGGGAAAACACAGCTTAGCAAGCAAAAAATTGACGTAATTTTTCAGCAGACTACCTTTGTCCAACATGTCAGGCAGCCACGCAAAACAGAGGTGTTGACAAAATACAGGGGGAAGCATAATAGGGGACCCGAGTAGCTAGGATCTCTTACAGTACCAAGAGGTCACTTCACAAACTCCAGTAAAATTAGCTGCAATCTTTAGGGGGTTGTGGGAGGGAAGTGACTAGCATTTTCTTTTGTTAACATCACAATGAGAAGAAACAGTGTCGAATTGCTTCCTTCTCTTCAATCCAGCTTTGAGCACAGCCTTCTACATGCTCATGGGGCTTAACAGACAGAGCCTTCTAAATGCTCATGGGGCATAACAGAGAGGAACAACAAGCATATACAAGTGAAACTGGATTCCTTTCTGTTGGCTTTCCTGCTGAAGAACTTCTATCATTGTTAGAACCGCTCTGTAGTGCAGCCTGTACTAGTTCTGGCTACTGCTTTGAAAATACTTAAACAGAAGTATTACTACTAAATGTTTATCTTAAAAACTGTTAGTAAAACCAAGCTCAGAAACATAGACAAAAGTATAAAAGTTTAGCCAATTTACACGTTACGCATAAGATCAGGTTAAAAAGCACTTCTGATATATGTTAAGCAAAGTTAGGCAAAGTTGGTTCATATCAGGGATGATTCATTACTGCCAAAAATCTACTCTGGATTGGAACTGCTGAGGATCTTGCTAACCACAGAGAAGCTCACACAGTTTGGCTCATATGACCATCTGCAAAGTAGATGGACAGGAAATGAAGAAGGCCAGAAGATACAGCAAGATATTGTTTTCATGTTCCACATGTCCACGTTACAATCTGATGCCAAGATGTGCCTTTTCCCAAAGGCAAAGAACAGCCATTCAAGATCAAGATCAAGGCAAAGACAGCCAACCACTCAAGATCAATCATATTTGAAACAGAAGGTGGCTATAACGGATGTTCAGGTTTCAACCTACTGCTGTAGGCTTAAATAGCATGCACATAAAGTCACCGCATCAGCAGTGAAGCTTTAGCCAGACTCATGCTACTTAAAGTGATTTACAGAGGAATCCTGATGAGCAAAGCAATGAAAGGGGGGGAAAAATTAAGTCCTCAGGCTAGACATAACTGGTTTATTGAATATGAGAAGCCATACATACCATCAGGACTTTTTGCAGCTACTGCATTTTTACTGAACATTAACTTCAGAAAAATTCCTATCTTGAGAATCTTTATCACAAAGGAAGGTTACTGCTGAAGATTTAGTCCAGAAAATAGTCTAGCAACCACATGCAGATCTTCTGCTGCTGCAGAGCTCTATTTAAGAAAAAAAGTGACTTCCTACAACTTGCTAACCATTTGCCATAACACTTCTTTCTTCTTTCATTCACTGTAAACAGGCAATTAAAGATGCTTGATTTCCTAGAGCTGAGGTTTAGATAACTCATTTTTAATCCCCATAGACCTCATACTGAAATGATTCAGTAATTATTTTTGTCATCCCATCCATGAAAACGGATAGAACTGCATTAACACAGGAAAATGTTAGCTTTCTGTTGACGCTTGACACCGCGTCAGTCAAATCAGGTATACAGAAAGATCACTACCTTGGTTCAGTATATGTAGGCAAGAAGGAAGTGGTACAGAATATAAGCAACAGAGAAGCTGAAGAGCTTTTATGAAAAATAAATGTGTACTCAAAGAAGCTGACATTAGTAGCTGAACAGAGACTAAACCATCAGACATGGTGCTGTTCTTGAAACCATGAACCTAAGGTTTTGTTTTCAGGTCTTGAGCAATCTACGTGAAGCTTCTCATTTTCATGCTTTTACAACTACTATATATTCTTCTGACATCAAAGATTAGATTACTGGATGCACACAGTAAGGTCTGCAGGAAAAGCATATAAAAGCCAAACCTACGTAAAACACGAAGGACTGATGTTGAGAGGTGTGACAGAGTATCACACACTATCAAAGTTTCTAAAAACAACATGCATCTTTGATGTGTTCTGAGAGGTAATACTCTGAACAGCATTTCTGCAGAGAATTCTTTCTAGTTAAAAAGGTAGCCCCACCAAAACAGCTCATGTTCAGCAAGAGAATTTGTTTACGAAATTCTGATCTGAGGGAAGTGGTGTGTTCTGGAGGTACTACACCTCTCCCCTTATCAAAGTGTCAAGAAAAATGTTCCCCTCTTTAATTTTACCTACTTCTGAAGGCTTCAGTATCTTAGAATAGATTTTTACTGAAAGATAAAGCTGGCAGCAATGCCTCACTTTTAAATGAGATATCTGTTTCTTTAATGTTAATTTATAATCAGGCTATAAAATGCTAAGGTCAGATAACCATACAGAAGAGCAATGATAACAAACAACTCAACCCTTCTTCTACATAAATTATGCTCATTAAAATGGAACATGGTAAAATCAAATCATTCTTTAAGCATTGGTCAAACTAATCAAGAATATGTCTAAAGAGACTGATGTGATCACTTACTGCCTCAACAGAGCATACAGAAATTCATCACTACTAGGTTGAAGACTATGAATCAAGGTGGCTTATTGCAAGCCTAATTTCATTTGCAAAGGTTAAAGCAGTTCACGTGACCAAATCAGACCTAAACTGATATGCTGATAACCTCTAACAGAACATGAAATAATCACATCAGCACAACTGGATTTTAAGCATGGAATACTTCCACCAAGCCTATGGAACTACTGACAAAGGTATCAGTTCCAGATGAAGACACCTAAATGCAAGTACTTAAACACCCCTATTTGCAGTGCAAGGACAATCCCAACTGCTCTTCCACAGTAAAAAGATCTGAGCGGTACAGTGCAATGAGACCAGATGCATTGAACCCACCTTCAGAGGGACACCCAGTGGCATGTGAAATAAATCTTGGACACTGAGCTCCCCAGATGGAACCTAAATTTAGGTGTCTTTATTTGGAACAGAATTCCACCCTAATAAGCTTAAGGATAATCACGTCTCAAAGCACGTTGCTCAACCAAGGTCCCAGTCAATGTTGTTTTAGCCGGCATGAGTCCTGAAGGGCTGGGTGCAAGGAACTCATGAGCACCTAACGATGCACTTAACTTTAGGACTGCACCAACAGCATACTTTGAGGACTTCAAAAATAAAATGCAAAAAGCAACATACCTCAACAAATGCACACAAAAGCAGATAAAGTTCACCCAGTAGAAAGAAATTTCTCAACCACAATTTGCAAGACCACATAAAATACTTGTGACATTTACCTCTCAACAGAAAAGGGCAATCAATGTAATAAAACAACCAAAGGTCACTGCAGAAGCACTGACCTGCTGGGGCTGTCAAAGGCAACCTGCCAGTTACTACTGCAAATGTTCAGGACTTTATTACTTTTAACCTTACTGAAGGTTTTAAATGTCACTACATTATCACTTCAACCAGTACAACTCAGACACATACTCACAAAGATAGAAAAAACACATTCTTGCCCCTCTTGTAAAACCTGCAGTAGACAGCATAGCATTCACATCCAGAGACTGTTACTTGAGAGGGACATACCATTAAAAAAGGAGTCATTTGACTTCTACATATGTAGTTTCAGTCCTAATGTCATAATACACACACATATGTATGTGTATACAGATATGCAAAAACATTTTTGTAACACTGATGAAAAGGAACTCAAAAACCATGGTTTGAAAAACAAAAACAACAAAAATATCAACCACCACAAGACTATCAGCATTTACTGAGGCTAAAAAGCTAAAGCAAGTGTTAAATCTTTATCACTTACCAATTTTTATTTCAATTTTTTGTCTCAGTGACTTTCTGTGTCCTAAAAGACAGGACTCAAAGACTTAATAATCTCATTATAAAATTCTCATCTTGAAATGAATGAGCAAACACTTAACTACTGATTTATATGTAAGAACCAGTGCCAATGTGATCAACTTCAAGAAGCAGAACACCAAAACATGAACAAGTGTCAATTAAAAACAGAAAAGCATCTGTGAGAGGCACTGTGAAAAGTATGTTCTGAACAGACATCACTTTATAATCTTGAATACAAAGTCATTTCTGCCATCTTACTGACTAGCTTAGTATCTGCCTGATGCAAACTTAACAACACACTTCACGTACAAGACAATCACAGGGCACATTCAGAATTATAACATCCTCCATCAGTTTATTACCTCTGTTTACATTTCTGCTGTTAGGACTCAACAGTCTTCCAATACCTTCAACACAGCCCATTATTTCCATGAAAGACAAGGGTAACTGAAGCAGAAGGAACTGTTCAGGTGGTAAAGCACCCAGAAGAAGATTTAACTTTGAAACCAGAACATAAGAACAGTTAGTTCTTATGACTTATAGCTCTCAGACAAATATTTAGGCTTCTGGGAAGAACTATTTTACCATGACAAGCTACTCCAAGGAAGTAAGTCAGGGGAGTGCAAAAGGAAGCTCTAAGGAGTCAGAATCTGCGCACTGTTGCCCATCTACACATTGGTAATCTCCTGGTAAAATTCAAAATTCAAACCTTTAATCATTTGTGAGTTTATTTGTTGCTGTTTTGTGGTTGTTTTTCCCCCAATAAACACTTTAATGATAACCAAAAGATGAATCTGATCAAAGTCATCTGGTGAAAATAACAACTCAAAATGTTCTTGAGAAGCCCAGAAATGACAGAAGAACTCACACAGTATTCTGAAAAAGAAAGAAACAGACACTACATCTAAAGACAGAAGAGATGAGATTCACAGAAATCTGGACAAAACAGAAACTTTCCAATCTTCCAATAAACATGTAGTGTGCATTACTGTTGCTGGTACACACTGCAGTCTGGGGAACGCGATTTTATCATCAAGGGAAATCAGCATGTGTTCCTTAGTGAAGTTTTGGGTATTCTGCCATTAAAGAACAAACTGATAGCACTAGTTTTATTTGTTTCATACACCTGTGTGTCTTCCCCAAGTACTTCTGAAGAAGTGGGTGAAATGGAGTAGCACAGAACTCTGCATTTTGCAGATGGGAGCAGTAGTTCAGAGGAAGGCACATTATCTTATAGCAAAAAAAAAAAAAATTGGCAATTCACACCTAGTATTTTATTGATAATGTAGTCAATGAAGAGATTTAACCATATAAACCGGATCAACAGAACTTTTTTTTTTTGTAAGCGTAAGATTCTAGTATTGAATTCAAAGTCACACAATCCTCATCACATACCAATCTTAAACATTAAGATACATTACAATTTTCCTCTCAAAACTCAGGAAATAAATCCATGTTCATTTCCCAAATCACCAATAACCTGTCAGACACACTATCTGCTTTCTGCTCTTGTAATAGCTGTGCTGTTAAGGTAGGAAGCGTGTTTCTTAAGAACACTGAACAGCAGAACACTGGATGGGTAATACATAATGCCTGCTTCTGATGAGTCCCCTGCTACTACTCCTACTGACAGCATTAAGCTAGTCACTGCTCTTCTGGATCTAGAACGACATCACGGATCACGTTTTGTCATCTGATGCCTACTTGAATTTTGAGGAAGAAAGCAGGTGACAGATACTCACTGAATACATACTCCAAGAGCAGCAGCAGAACAACTCAGAATGAGACAGAAGAGAGCTTTAAGCAAGAACCAACACACTCACAGACAGGTCCAGCCTACATGCCTGATCTACACTGTAAGAGGTATTATTGGATGCTACCTAGAACCTTTAGAACTATAAACAACCCTTACTTGCTAACAGCCATTCTAATAGTATTTGTTTATGGAAATTATACCACAGTGAAAAGCTGTCAAACCAACATTCTAAAAGGACCCTGTGAATTCTGAACAATGACTTCAGACATTTTTGTACCATGTATTTATGTCTCCAGACATGAATTCTTTTGTTCTTCACACAACCAAAGCTCCAGACAACATAACAGATGGAGAAAGAGGAACACCTTCCTTCCCCCCCCACTTACATATGAAATTACATATAAAATAGTTGAAAAATAGAACCACACATGCACACTATACATACACAATAATGATACATAAAGCATTGTTACCAAATTGTTATCACTTACACTGCCTTAGCTTCAGCACACGTTACATTCAGTTGATACCCAACACATCACACAAGGACAAGGCAAAGGAGGCATAAGACTTAAGGAGGAGCTGAACAAGGGGAACTTTTCTATTCCACTGCCTTTTTTATTAAGACAAATCTTAAATTCTCTAGTTCAGTTCGCCTCCTGATGCTGTGCTTCATAACAATTAAAATTGCATCTGCTTTTCTAGGGACTTCTCATAGAAGGGAAGGACAAACGGTAGTTATTGGTCTATCAGTACAAGAAATGACAAAAATAAGTAAAGCAAACAAATTTAGTATAGGCGTGAGTCTTTGAAGCCCTTCGATTTACCAGAAGTATCACGGTTATTTAAGACGATAGCTACTCGTATTGAAGGATAAGACAAAGGTAAACCAGTTATCAGGTCTACATATTTCAGTTTTTCAGACTTCATTCTGTATTTCACTGAAGACTCCAATCAAGTCAGCCATTTCAAAGAGTAAGGAACAGAGAACTAATAATGCTTATTATTAATACTTCAAATAGCCCTTAAGACATATTTTCCAGTGCTTATTTTCTCCACTGCCATTGGGTAAGAAAATATGCCAACAAGAGTAAGAAAACCTACTGAAGTGCTGCATTAAGAATAGTAGGCAAGCAAGACTCAGTACATCAACACACTCATCTCATCTATCAGCTGTTCTGAGGTAACTGCCCACATGTACACCCTTTTTCCATAATCAGCATAACACAACTTCTCTGCCTTTCACAAAGGGTAAGCTGCCTTCATCAGGCACCCCACAGTGAAGCACCACTGCTCTAGAAAACTTACTGGCACGTGTCAGAGCACTTTGTTCCTACATAGGAACCTTTGATACAGAATCAAAAATCCAAGACAAGTTATTAATATACTACAGCTAGAGATTTTTAAATTGCCTTAAATCTGTAAAAATAGGACAGTAACCGCATGTCATGCACTTTGTCACTTATGTGCAATATATTTCAGCTTCTAGAAATACAATTATTGGTACTTTCAACTGCTTTTACAAAAATGCAACTGAATTAAAAACAACAAACTTCTCTTCCCCATTCAGGTGCCAACAGGAAGTGTTAAGGAAGTAACTTCATGAGTTTGTACAGAATTTTATAGGAGTATTTCTGCTAGTTGCAACACTACTAGTGTGTAAACACTTTGTTACAGAATAATTTACGTAGGTAGTCTTATCTGTTTTAGGTTTTGTATGCTATAGCAAACAAATATGAATTTCTAAGTAATAATTAACATACAGTGCCAGAAATGGAGAAAAAAAAGCTTCTGTAATACAGAATTTGGTTTTCATATAAAAGTTGGTATGAATCCAACCCTGTGGTTGAAAACCACAAAGTCAACAGATATTAAAAAAGATCAAATATAATTCAATTTCACCATTTTTAACTAAATGAAGCAAGACACTCAGTTACGTACAGTTCCAGAGAGGACATCATGAGGGCAGCAGTTGAGGAGGTGACTCTTGCACACTCTGTCATCACTGAACTTGATCCGCTGGCGGGTCGTGTCACCTGCAACATAGAAACCAACACAATCCAGGTTAGAAATCTGGGGAAGCCAGACACGTTCTGCAAGTTACATGCAAAGCATTAACACTGTCCTGTCATGTAGTGAAGGCCTACAGAGACTAGAACTTAAAACACTCTATGCTTCTTTGCCAAATAAAGCCAAAACCACAAATACATATTTTAATGCTCTACAGTGCTATTCAAGAATACTCTCATACTTCCCCTACAAAAATGTAGTGTGAAAAGTGCTTGAAACCAGAAGGGCAGTATTAGCTTTAAAATACTTTGCTACAACAGCACTTGTTAAACAAGCTCTATTCAGGTTTTGTATGAAATAGCAATGTATTTCTATGCAACAATTAGCAAATAAAAGCAGCTTCATAAACAAAATGATACACAGTGAGTCTTCACTGAATCCCACCTGATACTCATTTTATTGTTTCGCTTTTTGAAGTAAAGCACCCTCTTACTTCTGATAGAAGCAGCATAAAGAGTTGGCAGAGGAATTAATTTAAATGCTTAAAAACCTGAAAAAAAGTCAGTCAAACATATGGACTTAGCCTAAATGCAAAATTATTTTACAGATGTTTGCATATAACTATATCATAAGCCATAATACATCGTTTTTCCTACATGCTGTTTGTTGGGATGGGAACATCTTAATTGCATCTTCATCATGGCAGGTTGCAGTTCCAGCATCAGCAGAGGCATCAACCTGTGCACACTCTGACATCCAATTGCAAGTTTAAACAACCCCACCTGGGAGCAAGACCTGAAGTCTCCAAATCAAAGTCACCAGCTGGTATTTGGGGGGAAGGAGAGGGGATGGGGAAATAAGCTTTCCTTCAAGTCATAACATCATTGTCACTGAGATTCAGAAGAGAGATTGCTGCTACGGCTCTCTTGCTGTTAAGATACAGGCATGATGAAACAAACACCTTAATCTCTCTCAGTATTCATCTATTTATTCATAAAAAAAATAAAAACTTGTTCAAATGTTTAATTACTGAAAACCTACTGGTGAATTACTGAAGCAAGGAGGGCTGCTGAGTGAAAAGAGACATACAATGAGTTCATATAGCAACCTCATCCATTTCTTCAAGTACTATAAAGAACATGGATGCATTTTGCAGTTACTACATTTTTATGACTCGATGATTGGAAGTGCTGAGAATTTTGAATTTATTAAACAATTCAAAAAGTCAAATCCATTACTTAGGTAAATACGACAGGGGGGAATTAAGAAAAAAAAACACGTTCAGCCTTTCTCATGATACAATCACATTTATGCTCCATGCATAGGATGCTAATATAGCATTTTCAGCTGGGCCCAGTTTCAGACTGTTAAGCAATCAAAAGTTCCCCAGAACACCACGTGCTTAATTTGACTGCAGGGATACAACAGCTAAACCCAGTAATCCACAGGCTGAAGGCAGCTTCAAAGCAGTTCAGCAATAGGTTTTCTGGAGGTTAAACTTACCACTGTTACTCACACCGCTAAAAATTTAGAGCAATCCCTTTGTAATCATGCCTGCTACTGCAGTAAAGAATTCCATGTTTTGTTTTGCTTTTTAGGAGGTGGATCCATAGTTTGTTGTTGTTTGTTTGTTTTAAAACACAACTGCGTTTGTTCCACATTCATTAACACATCTGAAAAGTTAGCGATAACTCACGGCTCGGCGAATGCGGGGCCTTTCTGACACTCCCTTGCAGATTGATGTAGACAGGCAAAGATACATTGAACCTTTATAAATAAAACAAGGGGCCAGATTGTTCAGTTTGTATAGAATAATAGACTCTGCCAGCAATTTTAACACAGCATCTAGAAATACACGTTGACTGTAAAGATTCTTCTATATAAAGACAAATGAACAAAATCAAGAGAACTGTTGAACAAAAGGCAGCTGACGGCTCTTAGGCACTAACCTAGCAGCAGTTAAGGAGTTACCAAGACTAGGAAATTGCTGAGAGACTGACGGTTCCCTAGGTAAAGTTGGAAAGAAGTACTTTCACAGACATTACCTCAATGTCTAGAGGTCGTTGTATCTCTAACGCAATTAGTGACTGGCTCTGCAACATGGGCTTTTTCCCTCTAAGGGGCTAGCGTGATAACCACAATTACCAAACTGGGACAAGACAACAGAGAAAATAAAGAG
>JAOWBP010000001.1:43158529-43175304 GCA_028571105.1 Tragopan temminckii | reverse complement strand
CTTCTCCCTCTTCCGTTCAGGATGGAAATTCAGCTGGCACCAGTTCCTCTGGCAAAGAGCCTTACACATTTTTAAAAAATTAAAATACAAAAAAGGGAGACAGGTGTATTTACAAAATCCATGGCTGGTACAGTACATCATTTTTAAGACACACTAAATGCTACAATCTTTCAGGTCCTGAGATTATTACCAAAAAAAAAAAAAAAAAAAAAAAAAAAAAAGCAACAACTCAAAACTTGTGTTCAGGTCCAGTTTTATAAGGAGAGAGAAAGGAAATCACACATTTAAAACACAGTATTCCTTGACGTTAGTGGAACACACCTCTCTAAAAATCCAAAAGAAAGTGGTGCTAATCACCCAGCCGTGGCTGTGTTTGGTTGTTCAGTCTTGCGGTCACAAGAGGGGAGCATTTCACAGGGGAGTTTCTCTGGAAAGCAAGCCAGGTAAGCACCTGGCTGTGAGGATTCTCTGATACTAAGCCTTATGATCTGAAATAGGCAAGTATTAAAAAGCAGGAAGGTGACCCGATGCAAATTCACACTAAACAGAATATCACAGGAATCACCAATTCAAAGAGGTCTGCCATCTTGCACCACTTCGCTTAGGGCAGAGGTCTACAAAGAATGCCAGTTTTGTTTGTAAGACAAGTGGCCAACTGTTTCAAGCTACACCAAGAAAGGCAAGAAAATGCTTTGCCCGCCATTTTCTCTGCTGTTGACTTTACATAGCTTCCTTCATTCACCTGGGGATCAGCAAGTCAGGTGGGGTTAAGCTGATTATATTCAAACTTGCTAAAAGTACATATCCTACATGTGACAACAAAGAGTAGAGGCTAGACTTCTCTCAGTGGGAGGACCCCGCTGCCACTAGCTGGGTAGGCAGGGATTTATTTGAAAGCTCTGCTCTCAATTCAGCCTCATCACCAGGCAGAACTGCAGGGACTTGCATCCACACCTGTATCTTCAATGAAATATTCTGAACATCGTGCTTTTGTATCACCAGAAGTTATAAACACAGATGCCCTTTTATTATAAGCAACCTGACTTTAAGCTAGAAAATACCAACATTTTTACGGATTACTCATGAAATGCTTCTAACTCTCGGTAAGAAGACTACAAAAGACAAATCACAGAACAAGGGTACTAATTTAACAGCTAAAATATAACTGCTCAGTAGACTTTTTGGAGAAAATAGTAGTAATGAATTTCATTTTTTTTTTTTTTTAAATAGTAGTCCAAAAATAGTATTTCTCCATCTATTTTCAACAGAGATCTTGAGAACTATGCAAGAACATGGTACTAATTGCTACATGATAGAATTACCGGCCTAATACACATACTACAGTTCTCACCTCTGAGCTAAACTGTTATTTGTAGTTACAAACAAGACTAAAAGATCAGTCAGGAATAGCGGGAGAATCACAATTTTGCTTTTATTTGAAGATCCAGCTACTGTGTAGCTCATACCTGCCCTTGTTTAGAAACAACTTCATTTAACTGAGAAACTGATTTAATTCACTTCTGATAGTGGAAGGAAACACAGGATCTCATTATCTTCTCCCCATATCCAATCTGCACATTAATAAACAACATCACTACGGCTTCTTAAAACCAATTTTGAGAGCTGACTACTCCAAAAGCTCTCAGACTGAAACCTGTCACAAGAGGCGATTTTAGATTCCCTCATGAAGCAACTTCATGAGGCTTGACAGTAGGTGTTGCACCAGCAAGAGGGTTTCTTTTTAATATACAAATTTCTTTCTTCACTTTAACAAAAGGAGTTTTAAAGACATTCAAAAAATATTTCATTTTCTTTGGGTAAAACTTGAACATGTGTTAACAGGGTAGCCGGGGGAAGGAACGCATGTAACACTTAAATATGTAATGAATACTTATCTGCATAGTTGATATTAGTGACTACTAATCAAACTAAGGCCTTATCTGGAGAAAGTTGAGAACACAAGAATGTTTCTTCTCCCACCTCCTACTCCACTGGTGAAATCTAAGAAGTCTCAAAGGAGCTCTGGCTGTGTCAGCAGCTACTTGGCCTGGTCTGCAGCAGTGTTATCTCCCAGCTGGTTTGGGTCAATTCTCTTTTTTCTCTTGGTAGTGGACAGTAACAAATGTAATTGTACCTGTTCCTAGAATATATTTGCACATCCTGGAGCATGATAGGAGTTAGCGTGCACTGCTTGTTTTGGATTACTTCACTATGAAGAAAAACTTGTTAGTTAATGGTTATTATATTAGCGGGAGCTGAGGACGAGAGGCTGAAATTCACTTCGAGATACAAAACACAAAAACGTCACTCTTCTAGAGTTGCTCTGTAGAACTATAGCTGTCAAAAAATGGCTACAAAATAACAGAACTATGTCCTTGACTACTGACAAGATTAGCACAGTATCATCTAGAAGGAGTGTGCAAAAAAAAAAAAAAAAAAAAAAAAAATGGCCCTAGGGAACCTTTGTGCTTCCCCAGTTTTGCCATGCTGAGATCTCTCAGCGTAACACAGCAGCAGTGGGGCTTCCCACAGCCCCCAAAGGCTATTACAGCAGCAGGGTATCACTAGGTCACAGAATACGGGCAATGAAGCCATACCAGAAGTTTCCACAGCCAGAGCACTCCCCAATGGTAATCTTTCACGTTGCCAAGTCAGCCTACTTATTTAGGCAGTGATTTCTAGAGTAGCAGATGCTGATTTTTGAACAGCAACGTGTGAAAACCACTGCACCTAGCAGCACCAGCTGTGGATACCTGATCTCTCAATCAGCCTAGGATGAAGAGCAGACATGCCTGAAAGGAACTAACAGCAGAAGAGACAAGTAGGAGCAATTCACTGCCATGGGTGGATGTGGCCAACTACTGAAGTCGCTCTCAGCAGCTTACATAAGGCAGATAAGGAAGCACTCTAACTCCATCTGAACAAGCTACCAGCAATAGCATTCTTTCTGACTGGCACCATTAGATTGGTAAAGATTAAAAAAAACCCACAACAACAGGAAAAGAAACAAAAAACTATGGCCTAGTTTAAGCAGGTTCACTTGAACGCGATATAGCGGTTAGGCTGTTTTCAGCCACAGGAACATGTTGTATTTGATATCCTGCTTTTAGCTCTCTAGATAGGCTGTCAACCTCAGTATGAAGGACTCTTCTAGCCATTCTCACTCTGGTTTCTGAAAAGAGAAGGTAAATAGACCCTTTTCATACTGCAACTCAAAACTGTATCTTCCTCAGTGGAAACACATCACAGAACTAGCAGTCTAGTGATGCTTGTATAAGTTTAGCACTTGATCAACAAATGAACTGCTAATTTCAGGTACACGATTGCAACAACAGTAAGTTACATGTATCCTCAGCACAGAATTATTAAAATTACTAGAAGTTCTACTACAGATTGCTAATTTTGTCAGAGACAAGGAAACAAGCAGACACTGTTTTTAGTGTTCTGCACCTAACAATACATGATTTTACTGTTCGTTATTTTAAAGAACAAATGAAATCTCACTAAGAAAAATTACAAGACAAGTTCTTGATGTGAATGATTTAGGCAGCTTGCAAAGTACAGTCAAGTTAAACTTCAGAGTAGTTGCACTCTTGCAGGTTGTAACAAGTTCCTTCTTACGCATAACACATGGTAGGAAAGGACAATTTTAGTAAATGTAAGAATCCTTGCACAAACCAGTGTCAAAAGACATGACAAGCTGTACACAGGATTCCTTGCGATTCATCTCCACTCAAACTTGTTGAAAGCTATTTTAACCTTCTTTCCCCACTCCTTACAGTTATGTTAGCCACACATTTGCTTCAAATTTAGTAATAGTGTGTAGTGGTCCAGTATTTAAAGTTGTCTGTTGCATCTGTGAACTAATTAAGACCCAAACTTAAAACCTTCAGAGAAAAATGCAAGAAGTTTCATTCCCATTAGCCACTTTTTCCTTTCTCTCACACACGTTTACACACTCACACATGCACCCATTTACTGTACTGCCACCTTTGCCCAAGCATTCATTCTTCGTACACAAACATTAACAGAGACAGCAGAATGGCGTACTATGCATTACAGGAGCCGAAGGAAAACTGCTGTGTGAATGTGTGCAGGTGTGAGAGAAAAGAAAGGACAAACATACAGAACCAACGCCATGGTACAGCAGCTATGAGTCACATACATTACACACTTTTTTTCTTTTTTTTTTCTTTTTTTCTTTTTTTCTTTTTTCTTTTTTTTTTTTACAAAAGGGAAAAATAGTATAACAGCATAAAGCCATCTTGGCAAGCTTAAGATTTTCCTCCAAAATGCCTTCCAGCACTTCAGGATCTCTGAGAACAGTTTAAAGAGGGTAGGGAAATAAAATAAAAAAAGGCACTTAAACAAAGGACAAAGGCCTGAATCAAGTAAGTCATGGAGGGTAACAGCCATTTCACCAGAGCTCGGGCCAATCAAAAAAGCTACCAACTTAAATTTTTTTCAAAATTAAAATTGCATAAAGTGTTAATTAATCAGTCATTTACCTACTGCTTTAACTTTCTGCATCATTTTATGAAAGAAAAAGCCAGTGTCCCTTTAGTCATTTCCCCCCAGTTCAGCAAAAGATGAAAGTTAGGTGTGGGAGGAATCCTTCCACGGCTTGGCCTAACAGCAGGCTTTCCTGCAACGCCATCTGCAAACAAAACAAAAACAAAAAAAAACAAAAAAACAACCTCCAGAACAAAAACAGGAGAGGGACTACTGTGCCTTTAACAATTCACTAAAAAACAACACCACCAACAAAAAAACAAACAAAACCCACAACAACCCACTAAAAAAAAAAAAAAACCACAAAAACAACCACAACCCAAACACCCCAACACCTCTAATCCATCTGTGGGCAAAAACTACTCAAAAGAAAACAAACTGTAAACTAGATTAAATTTTGCTAATAAATACAGCCAAAAAGTTCATTTTATGAATGTAGCAGCAAATGTGATAAAGTTAGTTGGGGTCCAAGACGACTCCAAGAGGGTTAATGGTTCACACAACTGTTGTCAGATTGGGAGATTGCAGGATTTCTCTGTTTTCGTGTCCTCAAGGATCTTGCACCAAGTGGAGAAGGAGTGTGGAGGAAGGGTCAGGTAATGGGACTGAGGAATTGAAACAGGCTCTTGGCACCTGTCCCACCCCCAGATCTGTGCATCAGACAACTCTGATTGGATTCAAACAAGAAGCAGAACCCAGGCAATTAAAAGTTACTTCTGATCAGCAGAAAACAGATGTGAAACCCACAGCATCCACACTTGTGACTTACTAATTCAGTATTAGTCATATGTCTTGAATCAACTGACAAGGCTGGACAAAGTGATTTAGGCCGTTAGCATCTTGGAGTGAGAGAATACCGCAGTAATAGTCCAAGGTATCAGAAATTTTGCAGCCCACTTTTCATCTAGCCTGCCACCTTCTTTCTGACTTTGCAAATGTCTCAAAAGGATTTAAAATAGCTACCGCGGCTTTTGGGACTTTGGATCATGTTGCAGAAAACATTACCCGGAGGGTTTTAACATCTAAAACCTGTGTTTGAAATTATTGCTTGCATTTGTTTGGGGCTTTCAGTGAGCTTGACGTGGTAGCTCATGTACAGACCCCAAACCGAGTTCAGCCTGCTGCCTGGAAAAGACAGCTCTACTTGGCTTTCTTATTGCTTGTGAATACTGAGGGTTATTTAATAAGTACAACTATAGTGTATTTATTACCAAAGGCCCTTTAAAAGGAGTAAAAATCTGGGGGTAAATGACCTTAGGAGAGCTGCTGTGCAGAAAATAGTAAAACATCAAATTAATTTTGCATCTGGACACTGCAGAAATTTTTCACTTCTCCATCCTGTTTGTGCATCCTGCAAAGGTCATTCAGAACCACTCTGTTATTTCCTTTAATTTGGCCTTGCTTGGCTTAACACAGGAGAAAAGGGAAAAGGCAGTGCAGATCTTTTCATCACTATGCTGCTGATTCCAAGCAGCTCAGGAATATAACAACTGAAAACAGCTAGCCTCTGGTGGACTGTCTGAACTTGCTTCGGGAAGAATGTATGGTCATCTTCATGCTTGCCACCTTCCTACCTATTTTCACTAGTTCATTCATTCCTCAAGACTCAATAGGCCACACAGACAGGATGACTTCCTACCCTCAAGATTTGGAGTAGATACCCCTCAATTGAAGGTGAGGCATACTTCCAGGAAGAGAGGGATGTTGAAAGGAAATTTGTGCTGTTACTATAAGTCTCCCAGTCGAAAATTTCATGAAGCAACTATGAAGACAAAAGATGCCAATTTGAATGAGATGCCTTAATGAAGAAAACACAGAAGAGGTAGAACTCTTAGGACAGGGTTGTTTGGTTGGTTTGTTGTTTTTTTTTGTTTTTTTTTTTGTTTTTTGTTTTTAGTGTGGTTTGTTGTTCTGGTGGAGTTTTATTTGTTTTTAATATATTGCTGCTTGATGGCTCACTGCCGCAACTCCCTTAGCTACTTGCATTATTAAAAATGTATCAGGTTTGACAGAATTCAGAGAATTAACATCGTTAGGCTTCCAAAAACTTCTCTTCCTTCAACCCTTCCTGGAGAAGAGAAAAAAATCAGATAAAGTTGTACTCTACATAGCTTGTGGGATTTAACGTTCAACAGAATATGCATATTATTAGGAATGCAAGAGTCTACATAGCTGTACGTTTCAACTCTAAATAACCTTGACTGAGATGCAAGCTCATCTAATCAACATGCCACAAACAAAATTTTAGCATTAGCTAAAAAGCATCTAGTTGGCTGACGCTACTGAGTGAAATTCAAGAACTAATGTATCTTATTTTAATTCAATGTGTCTTTTACAGAAGTGTTGTGCAAAAACATTTATTGCTGAGCTCAACCCAACATTTTTATACTAAATACACAATATATATTATTTTAGATTCATGTATATATATATTTTTATATAAAATTAAAATGAGCTCTAAATAGAAAAGAAATTGTTCTCTGGTCTAAGAAAAATAAGTCACATGTAAAAGTAACCTGAAAGCTATAAGTTAATCTAGCAAAAAACACTGAAGATTCCTTATCCGTGAGTCAAAGTATCTCTGGAAGGTGAGACAACCTCTAGTCACTGGCTCAAACTCACCTCAAACTACTGGAAAGACTAGGTATTAAGAATTTCAGCATCTCTGATCAAAGGAATGTTTCAGGGTTGAAGGAGAAGGGCATAACGCCATTTTAGTTGCTTCTTTCTCCTTATGGTTTATTTTAGTTTCTGCTATTCTCACCTTTTATCTGACAGCACAAGGGACTCAACAGCATAGTTCTGTTCTAGTGGCAAAAGTGCAACATGTGCTGGATACTACCTAACCTTACAAATGAACCAGTCCATGTATTGCTATTAAAAAAAAAAAAAAAGCCAGCTTTGCCATCTTGTGCTACCATGTAAAGAAGAGTTCAGGTTGGAAACTCTTCAGGCCAGCAGGGGCTAGAAATGCTGGAGGCAACCCAATCAGCCCCCGGAAGAGAAGGCACCTCTGGTCGCTCTTGAACGACTCCTCTTTGGCTAATGCCTGAAGCAATATCAACCTGGCTCTGGAGTAAGTCACATTCTGCTTTCTTTTACTAGCAAATCATGATAATGCAGGGCTTTTGGGAGCAGTTGCATGAAAGATGAGAAAGATCTAAAATGGGTAAAGAACTTACCATGTTCATAAAAGATGTGATAGTGTGATAGAACACTACTTAATTTTAGTAGGATAAACAAAAGGGAAGGGAAAAGAAAGTTTAACAGAGAGACAGAAAAAAAAATCATACAATGCCTTTAAAAAACAGATGTAGGAAAGAAATGCTAGCCTGACCAATAATACGTGGCTTTTCCTTTTCCGTAAGATGAAAAATTTCCAAACACCTTTCCTCCCTTGAGTAAGAATCATTATGTTAGAAAAAGAAAAGAAAAGCAAGGATCAAATGGTTTCCCAGTAGTCTCTCACATCTCATGTACCAGGAGATCTGTTTTTGAAAACAGCTCCTTGGGATTAATGTAGGCTCTCTATAGCCAAACAGCTTTGTAAAGTTGGAAGAATGCCCACATCAGAACCTGCATTTCTGTAAGTTTTTAAATACCATGCAAAGTATCCCAGCACCCCCTCTATTCTACACAACCTTTGGCCCAAAACCATATGGTACACTCAGGACCTACATATAATCTTATACCGGGTACTTCAGGAACTAATAAAGTAGATGACTTCACCTCATGCAATAGATGGAGAAACCTATTCTAGCTCCTCTCATTATTTCAACTCTTTATTGAAGATTACCCAGAAAAAAAATGTTTGTGCTGCTGTGGGTTTGACAATCAATTTCTTTTAAAAGCCAATCAGAACAATGAAAAAAAGTTTGTTTCTTTAGGCGAGATCAAACTATGATCAGTCTGCATGACCAGGAGGAGGACCAGTCCCCCTTTTTTCCTTCTCTCTTTGATCAAGTATTGTTTTCTTTTTCTTCTTCCTCTCACCACAGTGCTTGGGATCAGAATATGTAAACATCGACAGAAACAGCAGCCCTGTGACAAATAAGCACTTCCCCAACTGGGCAGATTCTGTCAGCCAACCAGAACTGCTTCAGCTCCCTTGCTTGTCCAGAAGTCACTGGTTTTTCCGCTGTAACTTAGTGTCCCCTTTACTTTGGCCTCCATCTGTAGTTTAAAAGACAGGAAAAGAAGTGGAAGAATAAAAGCACGAGCAAAATTTATAACTTACAACATAAACGTATTTGGAATATTCATTTTTAACATCACCAAAAAGTGTATTCTTTATAGTGTAGAGGACGACACATATTTTCTATAGAGCTTTTATTATTTTGGTTTAAATAGCACTGTTGAAACCCAAGACATCAACCTATATACCTAAAGATACCACCTCACTAAAGGTAAGTTGCAGCTCTGAATACCACAAAAAACCAAAAATAAACCAAGAAAAATCAAGCTTTTCTTTACTTTCTAAGAATTGTAGGTCACTCCAAAGCCCTTGTGGTGACAAGAAAGTTGAAGTTTGTACCACATACAGGTGATTGGTCTATTTTCAGAGCCCTGACACAACACTGCCCAGTTTTTGGAGCCAAGTACTCCAAAAAACAGGACGATGAATCCACGGAGACACTGGTACCTTTCATGTTCCCCTTCCTAGCTCAAAAAAAAATCCCTACTAGTGCACCACTGAGATCTTTCAGCACTAGGTTGACAAGCATAAAAAAATATTCTACTTCAAGCTACTCTTCTCAAAACATGTAACTTTATTATCAATGCTAAAATTCCAAGGCAAGATTAGTGTTCCATTAGGAACGTATCACACTGTTCACACATGCACGCGAACTGCAAGAAACATCAAAAAGATTCTACGCTTGAAGGTCAGTTTGTCCTCCAAAGGAGAAATTAAGAAGTAGTGGAAAAAACAATCCCCTTCCAGTGTAGACCATACAGCCCGTAACAATCACGAGAATATCCAGTAAGTAGTAGTAGCTTTTTCTACTGGTGGAATTTGGAGGCTTACGTTTCTACAACTGCTATAATAAAGTATTATTGATATTTTTGAGGGTTTTTTTTTGTTCCTGGCATTGAACATAAACAGAAAAAAAATTGCTCCATTTCTAAAACTACTGCTGTAACAGAAAGTGCACTACCTGCTGCTACCAAAGCTTGTTCTTTCTCCTGTCTTCTCTAAACCAATTTTAAATAGTGTACACTGTATTTCAATCTAGAGCAGAAATATAACTTTTTTTTTTTAAGCTACAAAAAGTAGTAAGAGAAATATTATTTTTACCTGTGTAAGCTTGCTGCAAGTGAGCAGGCAGAGGTGAGTGAGATAACGCTGCTGCGTGCTGAGCACCTGGCTGTAAACCCTTCAGTAAGTCTGAGAAAAAAAAACAAGGAGAAAAGCAAGGATGAAAAATAAAACAAAAAGACCAAGTTTGCATTTGTGAAACAGGAATTAATGTAGTAGTGTGCTAATTTGCATAGATTTCTGAAGACATCTCAACAACAAAAATAAATACATACTAGTATTCTGATGGCTGGTATACAAGCCAATAAAACATACCTGTTCAGAACTAGTTTATCAAAGTCAGAGCAAGGCTCATGCCTCACTACTGGGATGCAATTCTTCATATTATTTCCTTTGGCAGAAAGGCCAAAATTGATACAGATTAAAAGCTTAAAGAATTTCTTTTAAACAATCAGAAATAGTAAATCCTATCTTAGTTCATGCTTTCTTGTAAGAAAGTGGTTTGGCACCAGAGGGTCTAAGCTAAGGATGTTTCAATGAATCATTATTTCAGGTCTCATCTTTGTATTGTGAAATAAAGAGAATATTAAGACATTACTTTCTAAAGACAAGAGAACAAGTTAACTCAAAAATGCATGATAAAAAACAACTATACTATAACAGTGAAGGTATTATCACCTATCAAAGGTGATTCATAATATTTGGATAATCACATAAAAAAAGTTTTACCAGAGAAGAAATCACACTTCTTCTCTTGCACTCATTATCTCAGAACTACAGCACTTCCCTTCTTAACTTCTGTTTTCAGGATGCCTCTTTCCATACAGCAGTGTGATAAGGAACTCCACTCACTCTGAGTTAGGCTGTGGTGGAAAGCCGCTGAGGTAGATCCCGAGGTGGTTGTCACTCCAGCTGTGTCCGTCCCAAAGCCAAGCAGCTCCAAGGGAAACTGGAAGGGCACAGTCACAGGAACAAGGCCACCCAGCATCCCAAAAGGAGTTAATGGTGCAGACGTCACGTTCTGACTGGTTACAGACAGGGGCGATGCCATGAGAGTCAGAGGTGAGGCGTTAGCCAGTAATGATGCTCCTGCTGTTGACTGTACAAAGAAAAGTAGTACTTCAACATTTAAAAGCTCTGACTTGTGCCCTCTAGGGAGATAAGAACTGCTTACTGCTAAGTGTGTTCTGCTTAAAAAGGGCATTAAGCTATTAACAGATATCCCCTTAGCCATGTAGGAGCAATTCCCACTGTTCACCTACTAAACAAGCACAAACATATGTCAGATTTACACATGCAAGGTTCACCTCTTGTTTTTCTTGCCAGCTTTGCAGATGATTTCCTTTAGATTATCACACATGTCTGAAGATCTTTAGAAGCACATTATTCTTCTCCCCTTTCCAAATACAGGTCTTAACACAACACTAACTATATTTCTAAAGAGACTTCTTAGAAGCAAGGATTTCTGAAAACTCAAATCCACACTTAAGAACCACCACACTTCAAGAGGAGTCAGGTTACCAGGATGTAGACATATACATACAAATATATACAATGTTTATACACATACACACAAGTGCATATTTCAAAGTAAAAGGCAAGAAATGAAAACTCTTTCCACCTCACATACGTCACAAGTTAAATTCACCTCAGTTTAAAAATGAAAATGCACAATTAGTCAGAATATTTTAGATACAACTGTTCCCAAATTACATTAATTCCTCTGAATTTAGAAGCTGTTTGGTTTGTTCCTACTTAACAATCTTTCATTCACTAAACTTAGAATTCTAATTTCATAAGGTAATGTTCAGTTCTCAAGTTAGCTATTAAAAAACAGTAAGTATAGAGAGAAATATTCTGAATTAGACTCAAACTAATGCATTTAGATGTTTGAGCTATCAAGATTCAGAGACTAAACAAGGCTTAAAATTTGTGCATTTGGACAAGTAAGTTTTAACTAAACCCGAAACTTATCTCCCTGAGTTGTGTAATATCAACTTATATGAACAGCAAAGTGATGAAAACTCCTAAAAGATAAACATTTTCTATTACCATTTGGGTCTTAAGATGTTTACATGGAAGCTGCTAAAGAAAGGTTAGTGCTGCTTAAGACAACATTTTAAAATTATATCCCTGTGAATGCAAGCAAGTACAAAACAGACTCTCATAAGAAATGTTTCTATTGGCCATCTTAGGAGTGACAGCTGCTAAAACTTCATTTCACAAGTAGAAAACCATGGATGAAAACATTTTAAGAACATACACGTTTGGTCACTTTAGATGTATTAATTTCACACTAAGCCCATATACAACAAAATGGCAACTGTTCACTATGTAATCTTCACTGTACAACAAAATAAAAGCCATGCAGCAATCTCTTACAGTTCTGCCTTTGTAAAAAGCCTCAAACCAGAAAGGAACTTTTTAGTATGCTCAGTCAAGAGCCTGTTTACTTGAGGGAAAGTACTCACAGAGAGTGCCATAAAGGAGCTGCAGTTGAAGTGCCATCTCAACTATTTTAGCACCTCACAAAAGGTTCAACTCGGTCACGTAAATTTGAGTCATTAATATCCTTAGAAATCTAAGTGGTAATCTGCTCAAGCGTAGCAATGATAGGTAGAGCTTAAGGAAATAACGTAAGATAATTGCTCAATTTTACATTATTTTGGCTTTATGCCCTCAAAATACAACATAATATACTTTATTAAAATTTTGAGGAGCTACAGCAGGTGCAAGTTTATATTCAAGTTAGCAACTGTACCAATCCAGTGGGAAAGGAGGGAAATGCTTATTGGAAACTCTTCCTAGTTACAAACACCTTTTTGTCATCACATGAAATCATATTAGTTTGATCATCCATGCAAGTAGAACAGGATATTCTAAAACGCAACTTCTGTACTATCCTTATCTGACAGATCAGTAGCATCTGATTTAAACAGGAATGAAATACCTAAACATTCAATGGAAAGGAAATTCACTTTCAGTCTTTCACAATGTATTAAGAAGGGTAACTAAGTTCTTACTACATAGTACCCAGCAAGCCTTTAAGGCCAAACAAGTCCTATTATCACAAATCTTTCTCCCTTCAGTGTACTTTGACTGGGTAGTTATTTGATTATCATCTTCTCTTGAATATACTGCACTGATTGAGCCCCAGTCTGCACTGCAGGAACTCTTAGCGAATGTTTTATCCTCCTCTGAAAACTCTCCTGAAGTCTTTTACATTACCAAAGTACCTTCTGAAGTGTCAAGAAAAAAAACCATGCAAAGTCACAATTATTAACTTTGTAATGCCATATGTAACTCAGTTCCTCTAGCTGATTTCCTCCTTCTATATGCCAGAACACTTTATTTTGTTGTATTACAGTATGTGCTCATGTTAATTGATTATCCACCTCATTCCCAGCAGTCTCTCTCTTCAACATCACTGTCTGCCAAGATGCATTTTTCATTATCCCAGTGATCAGTGTCTCTATAAAAATAATGATTTGCCTATAACTGCACAAGGTTTGAAGGAACTGATCTCATAATTCACATAATACTACTCATTTCCTATGTCCATCAACTTTAAGAACTACTACAACCATTTCACAATTTCTTCCACATCACAACAACTGAATCCAGTGGATATTGTGGATTCCACCAAAAAAATCATCCCCAGACCATACACTGCAGCCTTGTTTGTATCCAGGCACCTTCTAGACTACCCAAACTGCACCACATTTAAGCTTAGCTTTTCTCTAAACTGCTTGTGGTACCTCTGTGGACCTTACACAGGGCAGGTATTGTTGGGTTTTCTTTTTTTTCCTCCATTCAAAGTACCCAAAAATAAGGAGAAGGCTGTATCAGAATCTGTCAAACACCCTGTTTGCTCCAAGGTATGGCAGGGTGAAAGACCACAGAAATACCTCATGAAGATCATTTTCTTCTTTTTTTTCAGCTGCATTAAGAAAAATTGACAGGCTAAAAGATTATTACAAAGCATGATGAAAACCTGAGTATATATCACTACATGTAATATCTATGTACAACATTCAGAAAAATACATCATTTTACTAGCTTGCTATAGACCAAGACTCTAATTTACATTGATATCGTCTTTCTCAACTTCAGTAGCACAGATTTCATAATAGAGAGCACTATAAAAAGAGAGGAATACTTCATTTCAGTAATTAAACTGTTCCCAGTAAGAAGAATGCATAAAGTAGGTTGTCTTTTGGGCAAATAATAGGTTTGCATGGGTTTTAAAAGATTGTATTTTCAAAACATTTGTATTATATGACTTCTTTTTTTAATCTCCAGCGTGAAAGTTTTGCACAAGTTCTCTCAAGTCTTTTCTATTATCTTTACATATAGATAAAACCTCTAATTTGGTTTGATTAGATCCTACAAAGTAAAATACATATTTAATAATCACAAATGCTTAAAAAAGTTCTACATTGTTATATACATGCCTTGCATTATACTCTAACCACAAACAACTGAACTCCAGCTTTGTAAACCAATCACAAAGCTTGTCTAAGACGACTTTTTATATAAGCATTCTTTGCAGATAAGTAGGCAACAAAACAGAAATTCAATAATGCAAGACAATACTGCATACCCTGAAAATATGGCCACACAAAGCTCACCTTTTATAGGGCTCTCTTTAAAGAAAAAAAATTATTTCATACTGCAGACCAACTGTTTTTTTACTGCGGATTCCTTCCACCCCATCTCTGAATTTTACATCAGTTGGAAATACCTATTCAATGTTGTGAAAGTGCTTCATCCATATTAGCATTTACACTTACTGGAGTGTCAGTATTAAGTTTATGATTCATTTTTAAAACAAGATATTGCAAGAAAGAATGTTTACAACGTGTGATAAATATTAATGTCAGATTTAAATGTAAACTCAGATGCATACCTGCACACTGGCTGCTACAACTGGAGACCCTGAGGCAGAAGATGGTCTGTGTGGAGTTGACAATTGTTTAGTAGCACCCTGTGTTCCACTTCCTGCTCCCCCAGACAGACTAGTCCTACTAGCTCCACTTGAGTTAAGGTTACTGCCTCTGCTGGCAGGTACATTCATTCCAACTCCACCCAAATTAGTTTTACCAACAGTTCCAGAAGGAGAAGAGTTGGGCAATTTTGAAGAAGCCTGAGGGTTCTTTGCAGGCTGAAGGCCTGAGGTGCGATTAGAGGGCAGCAAATTCATTGTGGGAGACTGCCTGCTGATATTTACACCACTGGTCTGTTTATGTAGGGGAGTGTTGCTGGAGTGACTACTCTGGGAAACTAGTGCACTTGAACTGGAAGAACTGGGTGTTGCTGCAGGCCTGGGGGATGAGGTGGACTTAGATGAAAACTTAGGTGATGCATTGGGCTTAGGTGTCACAGAGGGCTTTGATGCAGTGGGCTTGGGAGAGGCAGCAGGTTTGGGAGAGGCAGCCATGGAGAAGGGAGGCTTGAAACCCTGGGAAGAAACCTGCGACACCATAGCCTTGGCTAAATAGTTACTAGAGGTAGAGGTGCTGGATGCTGTCCGAGAAACCAGTGGGTGAGATACTTGAGAGCCACTTCCAGATGAGGGATTAGACAAAGGCAGGCGATACACTACAGACTTCTCTTGAGCTTTGATGACTGGTGATGAGCAAGACAGTTTGGGATTATTGCTCAACTTCACCACTGGATTGGTCTGTGATTTACTAATAGTTGCTTGTAAGGGAGATACATATTTCTGCTGTACAGCTGAATGCTGGTGCACCTTTGTCATTTGTGACGTTGAAGAACCACCTTGAACCTCAGAAGATGATACCAAGATGTTCGCATCCTTGGGTCTTTGAGAGGTGGTAGAAATAGCTGCTTGGGTTTTAGAGGAAGAAACATGAGTCTGTGAAGAAGCAGCAGCAGCTTGGATCTGGCTTGACCTCTGTAGTCCTTGCTGAAGTAGCTTGGCTGGCAAAGGCTCTAAGGAAACTTTAGGATTTTGAATTGAAGATCCAGCAATAAGGCCTGAAGAGATACCAGTGTGAACTAAGTCCTGGGGTTTCTTTGGTACTGGCCCTGTGTGACCAGCAATAAGACTTGATGAGTGGGGTGTTTGAGCGGGCTCTACTTTCTTAGAAGTTGCCAAAGGCAACTTACTCATAATGCTTGCCAGTTTCTCTTCCCTCAGCCCAGGGCGAGGTCTGGATGTTGGTGTCTCTATAGCGGACCCAAGAGGAGATCCCTTGGCACCATTATTGATAACTGCAAGAGCATCAGAAATAGAGTCCAGTGAGGGCGGGTGGAAAGAAAGGTCTTCATCCAGTGAGTCGTCCAAGCAGATAGTCTCTGGAGCTGGTGTGCAGCTAGAGCTGGATGGGGTGCAGACAGGTGCACCGGTACTCAATGTAGTAGCACAACTTGAATTAACTGAAGATATACAGGTTTTCTGTTCTTTCTTTGGACTAGAGTCCTAAGAACGAAAAAATAAGTAAAAGACAAGTTTAACAGCCTTTCTAGAGTAGATTCAGTCTTCTTTAGTTTAACACTATTATTCTGTAAGTTCAGAGGAACCTAAAATCTACTACTGAAGTTTTCATATTAGGATATCTATGATATATTGATGCCCTGTGTGTGAATTTAATATTTGCATTTTAAGATCTCACACTGCTGCTTTACAAGGTTAAGAACAATCTATGCTGCAAAGAACAGGATAGCTAATTTGGTCACTGGATAGAAACTGTTAGAACGTTAATAGAACTATTACTTTCTACATAACCAATTTTCAAAAAGCTATATAGCTTAATATTATGAAGCTATGCAGATAATCTCTTGTATTATATGGTTTAAAGCCCGTACGATTACCAGCCAATAAGCTCTAACAGCATTTCTTTACAGAATCACAGAATCACAGAATTGTAGGGGTTGGAAGGGACCTCAGAGATCATCGAGTCCAACTCCCTGCCAAAGCAGGTTCCCTACACCAGGTCACACAAGTAGGCATCCAGGCGGGTCTTGAATATCTCCAGAGAAG
>JAOWBP010000001.1:43122075-43157487 GCA_028571105.1 Tragopan temminckii | reverse complement strand
GAGCCCAGAACTGGACACAGTACTCCAGATGAGGCCTTACCAGGGCAGAGTAGAGGGGGAGGATCACCTCCCTCGACGTGCTGGCCACGCTCTTTTTAATGCATCAGTTTTTTTCTCCTTCAAGGCTTTCATTGCTTGTCCACTGTGAAATAGTTCTAACTACTTTTTGTTGCAATGAGCCATTTAACGAGCTCTCAGGTTTTGTGTTTTTTTTTTTTTTTTTTTTGCAGTGCAAATGAACATTGTAGCACCAATGGCAGTTTATGCATGCAAAGACAGTACTGAGGACTATCAGTTGCCCGGTTCAACATTTCAAATTGTGTCTATTTCCTCAAAAGGATTAACAGATTAACACTTCACAGCTCTTATTCTCCTATTCTAAGCAACTATAAATAAAAAAAAATCATTTCTGTACGTGGACTCTGACTCAGTTTTGCCATAAACACTGTATATTTTCTACATAATCATATATATTATAAAAGTTATAGTTTGGGTAATATTCAAAGCCATAATTGGTCGAGCTCTTATTGAATGAAGGCAACTCCTAAGAAGGACACAGCACTGTCTGAAAACGCTGAAAGTAAAATTTCACTAAGATACAAAACCTACTGTGTTTACAAAGATTTATGAGGAAAAGAGCAAGAATTACTGGATTCAATACACCACTGTCTAAATTTTGCTGGGTAGAGAGCTTTGGAATAATTTAAGGAAAAAGTGTTAGACCACAAATATCCACATAAGTCATTCAGCCACTTCAAAACCAAGTTGTAACATTCTTGTGATACTGTATTTCAGGTGTAAACCTAAATTAAACAATCAAACATTTATGAACATTATAAATGCCTTCAAACAAATCCCAAAATATCTCCCTTCTCTCCCAAAAAAGAGGTAGCATAAAGAGATACTATGTTCTGAAGCTATTAATGAGCTACTCACGGAGCAGAAGTGAGATGATTGTGAACACTCCGGCTTTCCTTAAAAAGCATCCTGCAAGAGTGGTGAGAAAAGAAACATATGATTGTATAGGGACAGACAGAATACAACCAGCTAATACTCAAGTACCTTTGAATTCTCCAAGAAATCTTTTATTATCTGTTTCTAAAGCAGCTGGTTGGTAGATTTTATGTGTACCGCTATCAAAATGCAGTTGCTGGCAGCCATAAAAAAACGAATGCTAAATAAAAAAATGGTTATGTTTATATTCAAAATACTTCGTTCAATGGCCAAGCAGAAGTGTACGTAATGGAGTACTATGTCCTCCAGCAGGAAGGAAGTCCTGACTTCTCAGACCTCAAAGGCTAGCAGACTACTTCAAATATCAAATAAAGGATTATTTTAAACTCTTCTCATTGCATGTCCACACGCTGATCACAGGTATGAGTTTTGTATTTGCTTTTTTTTTTTTAATGTTTCTTTGTTTTTTGTTTTGTTTTGTTTCAATGTAGAAAGAAGTCAGAACACAAGACAAGCTTGTTTCTACTAGCCTTCAATATTTTGTATTGGCCATTGTGTACCACCCCTGTGACTTCTGCATTTATTCTCATATTTCACCACAGAGCCACTGACACAGCTTCACGAAAGGTCAGAGTTGCTATGATAATCTTAACATTTTATGTGGTTTTATTCCCACATGATCGACTCCTTCTCAGTGAAGTGAGAACAATTCCTTACCTGTACCTACACTTACATGCTACCTAAATGCAGCTATAAACAGACAGTTAATGAAAACTCCTTCCCCTCTGCTTCCAGGTAGACATACTAAACTAGACACAATTTTCCTGCATCACTGTCATCACGTTATCACTAACAACATGAACAGCTGTCTAAACAAGAGTTTTTCACCACTAAAAACATCCTGTAGAGCTGCAACGGTTATAAAAAAATCCAAGTATCCACAAATCTCATGCAATCTGGCAAGAAGGCATTGACACAGTCTTGTTACATTTCCAATGGCTTATTTTTCAAATTCAGTTTTCACATTTCATTCACCGTATCAACCTCCAAATCTGTACAGCACTGCCTATGAAGAACATCAGGAAACAAAAGGAACATTCCCTATTCAATGCTTCACCGACTTATCCGGCTTCTCCAGAGCATTTCCCCTCGTGCCTCCTGCCCACTGCTTTGATTGCTCCTTGATCTTTTTCATTTTGGAACATGTGAGACACCAGTAATTTGCAGTGTTATCCTTAAAGGCTCAAGACAAAGTTTAACTACGACTGGAACAGAAGTCAAGGATCCAGTACAAATAAAGGCACCAAGAACATGCTTAGAAAACAATTTGTCCATTACATTCGTATATTTAGCGATAACAACTGATGAGAGAGGTCAGTATGACATTGCCTCTCTGACACAACTTCAACTGTGCTGCTTGACCTGTGAGAAATAAGCGTGCTGCAAGACTACTTGCAAGACCATCCCTCAGAAGATGAAACTTTGGGAATTCCAAGAAAGACTTCCTGTTCTTTTTGCTTCCTTTAAACATGCACATATTTATATTACATGCATTTTTAAAAGGACATGGAATCAGCATGCAATCCATTTACAAAAAAATTACTTACATTATCACAGAATCACCAAGGTTGGAAAAGACCTCCAAGATTATCCAGCCCAACTGTCCAGCTATCACCAACATCTCCCACTGAATAATGTCCCTCAGTACAACATCTAAGCGTTTGTTGAACACCTCCAGGGTCAGTGACCCCACTGCCCCCCCCAGGCATCCTGTTCCAGCACCCGACCACTCTTTCAGAGAAGCTTTTCCAACACCCAACCTGAACCTGCCCTGGCACAACTTGAGGCCATTCCCTCTAGTCCTATTGCTAGTTACATGGGAGAGGAGGCTGACCCCCACCTCACCACAACCTCCCTTCAGGTAGTTGTAGAGAGCGATTAGATCTCCCCTGTGCCTTCTCTTCTCCAGACTGAACAATCCCAGCTCCCTCAGCCACTCCCCAGAAGTCTTGTGCTCCAGACCACTCACAGCTCTGTTGTCCCTCTTTGGACACACTTCAGGGCCTCCATGTCTTTCGTGTAGTAAGGGGCCCAAAACTGAACACACTACTCAAGGTGTGGCTTCACCAGAGCTGAGTACAGGGGGATGATCTCTTCCCCATTCCTACTGGCAACACTATTTCTGATACAAGCCAGGATGCCACTGACCTTCTTGGCCACACTGTTGGCTCATGTCCAGCCAAGCACTGGTCAATATGCCCTCATCTGTTTCCTCTACACAGTCTTCCAGCCACTCTGCCCCAAACCTGTAGCATTGCCTGGGGTTGCTGCGGCCAAAATGCAGGACTCAGAACTTGGTCTTACTGAACTTCATCCCATTGGCCTCAGCCCAGCTATCCAGATCCCTCTGTAGGGCCTTCCTACCCCCTGCCAGATTGACAGTTCCTCCTGACTTGGTGTCATCTGCAAATTTACTGAGGGTGCGCTCAATGCCCTCATCCAGTTCATCAATAAAGGTATGGAACAGGACAGGCCCCACTTCCGACCCCTGGGGAACACCATTCATGACCAGTCACCATTCACCACTACTCGCTGGGCCTGGCCATCCAGTCAGTTCTTTACCCAGCAAAGAGGGTACATGTCCAAGCCATGAGCCACCAGCTTCTCCAAGAGAATACTGTAGGAGACAGTGTCAAAGGCTTTGCTGAAGTCTAGGCGGACTACATCAACATTATGTGAAAAGGCTCTGAAGTCCTTAATGATAGAAAGAATTTCTCTAAACCCATGAATATCAGTAAAACAGCCTAATCGGGTAGAGAATGGAAGTTTTACACATAGAAAAATAATATGACAAAGGGCCACCATAGTTACAACACACATCAACAGATGAACATGGTGCAGTTTAAAGTTATATTTGATACCTTACCTCATACTTCTACAATGAACAATGGGGGCTACTCCGAAACGAATGTTCCTTGTTATACCATGTTGGCTCATGACACTAGAGGCAGATGCCATTGGTATGGCAGTAGAAGCTGAACCTTCCCACCACCATTCTGTTACATGTTGCTGCCATGCGGCAGGTGGCAGCAGAGAGACAGGCTGACAAAATGGTGTCTGACATAGGAGTGTCTATGAAGCAAAGGTGTGTCACTGAATTCCTCCATGCAGAAAAAACTGCACCCACTGACATTCATAGATACTTGTTGAACATTTATGGAGACCAAACAATGGATGTGAGCATGGTGAGGCAGTGAGTGGTGTGTTTCAGCAGTGGCAACACCAACATGAAGGACTAGCCACATTCTGGATGGCCATGCCCAGCTGTCACACCACAAAATGAAGAACATCTTGATCAGCCCATCTGCACAAATTGGCTAATAGTGGTGACTATGTTGAAAAATACTGCTCTGTAGTTAAGAATTTGTTTTATCAAATAGAGTTATTGTGGCCTTTGCATCTGTTGTACTTTCCATGGAAATGAATAGGAGGCATTACTTTCAGAGCAAACTACTTAATACAGCTGACTTTGCAAATTAAAATTTTCCTTCATTTTAAGCCCAGAAAATTCTATGCTATAGCCCTACCCTGATTAATAAGCATTCCTTATAAAATACATAGTAGGTCATTTTTAACATGACATACCTTCCCCCCACCTATTTTACATAGCTCCTTCTCACTCACTCATCTACAAAGATTCAAAAATATTAAAACTTCAGCATGAGAATCCCTATCCTTAACATCCCAGATGTTCATCCAGCATATGAACAAGAGATGCTGCATTATGAACTATTACTGAATGATACATGAAATATTTGCTTTTCCTTTTTCCACGCATAACTGCCCAGAAAGGCAGTGGAAAGGTCATCTGAACACGATCCTGGGCTCTAGCTGGTCCAATCTGAGGAGCACCGTAAGTCCCTTCTAACCTCAGCCATCCCATGAAAGCAACTTCAATTTTAGAAGGTAAAAGCCATTCTGCGTGGATATATGTGGATATACATAAGGATATAAACACACACATTATGCAAACACTTATTTTAAGCTTGTCAGAAGCCACTGTACCATTGTAAGAGCTTGTGCACTGGGTGCACACCACACACATCCTTGCTGTTTTTTATTTTGTATTTTTCTTAAGAACTGATAGAACAAAAGCAGTCATTTTGCTTTCCATGGCATATGAGAACATGCAGCTTTCTGACAGAAGTACTGAAAACGATGATACAATCTGTTCCAATTCTAACCATTACGCTTAATATGTTTTAACAAGATGGCTGACATTTGTGCTTTGAGACTGGTGCAGTTCAGTCACTGTCTATGGCATTTAGGCAGCGAGATAAAGATTTCAAATAATAGAAAGTACTTCCCTGGAATTAAGATTTTATCATTATGATCAAAGTAGGGAATATACATACAAAGATTGAAAACTAGAAGTAGTATCTCCTTCAGACATCAAGCAGAATCATGAATGTAATATACAAATTACATTTAGATCGAAAAAATCAATGACTTAAAGGTAAAACTTAAAAAAATATGCTTGCTCAAGCCCTTCCAGTGTTCAAAGCAATCTCTCAATTCAAATACTGGAAAAACAGCATGTAAACACAAAAATTATGGTATCCAAACAGCGCAGTTGGTAAATGAACTCTTGCTGGTAACTCTTGCTGGTGTTAAGGCAGCTCTTGTGTTTTCTGTTGTTTCTGTTTGTTTGGGAGTGGTGACAGTTTATTTGTTTTATTACTGAAATCACTTCTACAGTTGGTTTAAAACCTTATGAAACTTTACAGCACGCTTATTCCATGAATAGGAGAGAACCATGTATGGCTTTCAATTTAACAATTCTGACATGCTTCACTGTATTCTGGGATGACCTCACACTATCATCTGACTGCTTCACTACTATCACCACTGATCTCTCTGTATCTTGTCCTGATTTAAACCAGGATTCCACATCTCAACTACTTCAATAAAATCTCCAGAACAGATGACTTCTCACCAGTATATTTATCAGCAAATTTAGCACTCAAAGCTGAACTCCTGAGCAGAAATAAAACAGCTGTATGCCATGGAGTGTAAAATTTCATTTGTTCCTTTCAGCAGTACTTAACAAGCAGCTTATTGCACCCTTACTTCTACACTGACTATTCTACAAAACATCTAAGTAGTTTTCACAACTCAATGCAGATTTGACTAATCTGCAATTAAAGTATTACTCATCAAATCTGTCAGTATTGTTCTTTTATTTAGCTTTTAAAATTAGGTCAAGATTTGAGGGAAGATTGTCCTCTGCAGTGTGCGCTTCAGAAAGAAAGAACATGTCATCTGTGTTTGTTTCTCTTCTTGCACTTCATAATGCCTGAGAACTTTGTCAAATTTCTATTTGACAATAACTGGTACTGCTCTCATTTCATTTCTGTTCCTTTGCGTAGTTGTTCTCTCAAGTCAGTATGGATCAAGAAATAGGTATATTTTGAATTGCATCATCATAAAGCATCCCAATAGCGTACAAGAAATAAGAGCACAACAACTTAAGTGTCTTCTAAAAATCTAATGTTGAAATTCCAGCTTATAAAGTTTATGTAACACTGCTTCATCAGACTGCTTAAAACATACAGGCAACACTGCTTTCTCTATCATTTTATGTCACAGGTAAAGCTTCCCAAACAGTTATTCTTCTCTCAATATTTCCCCAGAAAAGAGAGCATCAGGGACTACAAACTTCAGCAAATACAGTTTCCAGCAGATGACAAAAGTAAACAGATCTCCAAGGAAAAAAAAAATCTTTGCAAGCCTGAGAGCTAAAAAAATAGAACCTAAAGAAACTCATTCTTTTAAAATATGCCAATTTCATGGACAATTTTGAAGTATTAAAGTATTGGTTAAACCCATCACAATAAATAAGGTTCATAAAATAACATCAAAAGGAATAGATATAAAAAGCAGGTTTCTTACCTTGCCTGCATCCAGCCTTTAGGCCAAAGTGGTTTCACTTCTGTTTCCATAAAGGTTTTGAGGTAATCTTCAGCAGACTGACTTCTGTTTGGCTCTAGCTCATAGCATCCTAGCTTGATCTTGACAAGATTACACAACAAAGATCTGCAGAGGAGAATACAATGAATACATTGAAACCAACTTTTCAAAAGCTCAGCAGAAATAGAACGAGGAACACTGATACTGTGCAGCTGCTGTTTATTGACAAGCAATTTTTTTTTCCATAGAAACAACTAACTTTAATTTAAAAAAATCAACGATCACACAAGTTGCTATTACAACTTGTATAATCTGCCACCGTTCTCCTGTTCTCAGCAGACCATATAGCTCATTTCTTTTATCATTTTGTAATTAGTATTTCCTCATAACTGAAAAATCTTCTCTCACTTTGCTCACAATAATCTTGATGTCATTTAAGATAGATAATGCCTATTAGCATGTGAAATCTATTCTACGCTGAATTATTATTTCAACAGAACACTTTCTGACATGGATACTGTCCTTTAAATATAAAAGTGGACAGAGCTAAGTAACATTGACTCTTCTGAGCCTCATGAAATAAAAAACAGATTAAAATACACATTTTTAAGTATCCCTTCAAGTATCCTGGTTAAACCACAACACCAGGTTAGCTAGAGCTGTATTTATATATACGTAAAGCAGCATGTATAATACAAAACGTGGCCATAAAAATATATAGTATACATAATATATTCCATGAAACTTGCTCCCCTGTTGTCTTAACATATTATAGATTAAAAAAAAGATTCAAAGTGAGAAGTTCAACAGCCCCTTTTAATAATATTTATACCTGTTCAAAAATCAATTTAGAACTTGCATAAGCAAGTACTAAATTAGAGGGATCTATCTGCTTAAAAGCCTGTTATTCTTCAAATAATCTAAATAATCTAATTATTCAGTAAAAGCTACTCTGGGAAACAGAAAGGAGAATTCAGCACTTCAGATGAGTGTGCTGTTCTTAAGAGACAACAGAATTTGTGTTCTAACGTAACAGGATGGGTTAAGATTCATTCAGTCTGGATGCTGGCTTTCCCAAGGACTGGGAAACTTGCCCAACCAGCACACCTGATTTTGGCTCTCTATTCTATTGTTGCCCAAGTTTTACCACTCACTGTGTGACGGCTTTTTGTGACATCCTCAGAATGGTGTGAAGCAGGTGCAACTCTGCTTACACCTCTATTCTTTGCTTCAAAAAGCCCATGGTTCTGTGTCCAGGAAAATTCTCCTGTATTTGGATAAGGTACATGAGCAAGCAATGAAAAAAGGGTTGGTCATGGGATGATCTTTCTTTCAAGTTAAAGAAAAGCATGTTTACAGTGCAGCATTTTAGCTTGCCTATTTTGCCTCTTAACATTTCCCCAAACTTCTAAAAAGATGTACTTCTGATTATTTATTAAACAATACTGCGTAACAACACACTCTGCCAAGACTTTAACACGAGATCAGGAAAAAATCTTGGTGGAAAATGTGGTTTCTCACCTTACTGTGTCATCCCAATGAAACTTCTTTCTGGGCCCCACAACCCTCTTTCCAGGTTTCTCATCATCATCTTCCTCTGATCCATTTTTCTCTCGTTCATCTTCTGTTTGCAACCTACATTTAAAACAATTGCTTTCTTTATAGATATACAACATATAAAATGTTTCATTCAAGAAGTACTGTGTTAGATGTTAAGTAAAAAAAGGATCTATCTTCACACTCTAGCTGTACCCTCCCTGAAAGGGCAAACAATTTATCTACCCCCTCCTCCTCACTGCTTCACAATCCTCCAATACAAGTGAAGACTGTATGGATCCCGCCAAGGATGCTGGCTCTATGTTTAATGTAGTGCTTTCTCTTGGGAAATGCAAAGATGCTGATCAATCTGCTAATGCTTCTCTGAGACTAAATCAGTTAACTATGCGGGAAACAACTAAAATATAAAAAAACAGAAGAATCATGAATTTGAACACATGCTCCTATTTTCATTAGTCCAGCACATTGGGTATGCCCAGTCTCCTTCTCACAATTCACAATTTCTTTCTCTCAAAATCTATTTCACTCAGTTAATGAAATTTCTTTCTGAAGTCAGGTGATAACATCACTGAAACAATACCATATACTTTGTACAACTCAACAAGAGCTCAATGCTTTGCTGAGCTCAGAGAATGACAGACATGGAGACACGCTTACAGGTAAACTCTAAAATGTGAACATGCAGATCCCAGAAATACTTACTTGGCATTCTTAGCTAGGTTACGGGCCTGACAATCCTCTTGATATTTGCATAACTGTTCAGGCATGACGTTACTGACAGCTAGTTTCAACTTCTGCAGTGGTTCTCTCAAGCGGTCATCCTGCGATAAAAGAAACACCAAATTAGTCCTATCAGATGCCGTATAAAAATAACTTAAGATAATTTCTCTGAAATTATTTCTCTCTCACTCCCAATAGGCTATATCGTTGCACTGAAGAGGATTCAAGCATCACATAGAAAGTACTGCTGCAGGCAGTTAGCACTGGAAATATTAATGCATGCATTTGAAATTTCTCATACAATTAATGTAGTCTTGAGACCAGAAACAATGAAAGATAGTCACAAGGAAACAAGTCATGAACATCCCAAAACATTATTACAATTTCATTTAATAATCCTTCCAAATCAAAATATGGAATAAAACCTCAGGGAAAAAGCAAAATGACTTGACTGATGAACACTTGTATTTTCAAAAAAGTATATGATGAATGAAGTCTCCAAAAACTCTGTAGTATATCTTCAGTAATGATCAAAATCTATGTATTCAATTGCCTATGTATTAGATTATCACTAGAAGTAATTTTTTTATGTGCCTCAAAGGCAAGGACTATGAATTTAAATTAGTCTCCAGATATTAAGAATTCCAAAAATGAAACTGAAATAAAAATATGTACTTCCTTGCATTTTAAATTCTCTTCCATACCTTGGAAGCACATCCTGGTTGGAAGTAGATTATATTTAAGGTCCCTTCCAACTCAAACCATTCTATGATTCTATGATCTTCCGACTTTGTGTTCTCAGTCCTTTTTTATATCTTGTATTATATCTTAATGCTTAATGTAGAAATAGCGTATGAAATTGATTTCCTACTCAGCAGGTTCTGAATTCTCACACCCTCAGATCCACTGCAAGATCTAGTTCTGAATCTCATCTAAAGAACCACGTCAGGACCCTTCGGATCATAGAAACCTTTTTTAATTCAAAAGAAACGCACACTCTTTAAGAGGAAGGAAGCTGCAAATGAAGCAAAGTACTTGTAAGACTTAAAAGCAGCATACATGCACAAATATTACAGGCTGGTCATCTTTAATCCATATACTCATTTTTTTTCCTGACACGAAAATGAATGCAACAGTAATTTTTAGTCTGTCATAACCACAGTAATTGTGGCTGCCTAGTTCTCTTACTTTTTATCTACTCTGTAAAACTATCCAGCTTTCAATACAAAAGCGTTTAATTCCCAAAAAAGGAAAGTCTAAAATACTTAAAGTATTTGTCCTAAAAGTAGTGACAAGAGCAGACAAAAAAGCATTTATGCTGATCTAGCAACTGACACAGAATCTTTTCCTTTACTTGAGACAATGGCTGTTGCTCTACTCTGCTGCATTCTGTCCTTACTATTACATATTTGACTCACACTGGAGCTACTCTCCCCCCCGTTACCTGGACATTGAGGTGTAACTTCTTCAGACGCTTTATCAGTGTGTCCTTATTGCATGGCACAAAAGCCTCAAGGTGAGAGTACACTCCATTGCGGATGGCAGGATTTATCTCCTGTAACTGTAGCTCAATACTGACAAACAAACAAGAGACAGCCAACCAGTGAGGTACTCCAAGATGAAGATGACAACTGAACAAAAACCTAATGAAGCTTCGTATGCATAACATTCTAGCTATGCATACTTCAAATAGCAGCCTGGGATATATTTTCAGATTTGTTAAACGACCTTTTTAGAAAAAAAGTAGTCTTAATGGTAAGAAACCATTCCAAAAAAGACTTTCGGATACATACTTCCCCAGCAACATTGAATGCTGCTATCCAAATTTTATTTACTCCTGCAGTTTCACATCAATATTGGTAATATTTCGGCTGCTGGTCTTCTAGAGATTACTTCTTTTTATTACTTAATATTACTAAAGACATAAAACCCTATATGTTAAATGCTTAGCTGAAGGATTATAGAATAAGAAGAGTCAACATTTTTCTTCATGAAAGCTAAAGGTGTTTTGATTTATGAAGATGTGGGACAGCAAGAAAAAATGGCAAATTTGTTGAATTTTACACATGAAGTCAAGGACACAGGGCACTACAAAACACTTTACAGTGGAGAAAGACAGACAGATAGTCATGACAGGAATTGTATTCATATATAAGTCTCTTTACCTAATTACTAGCTCAGACTGATCTACCTTCATTGACTTTTAAGGGCTTTGTTGGAACAAACTCAACAATATTTCCTCTTCTGTACTTTTCCTTTCACCCCATTTCCAAAAAGGAAAGGTTGTACAGATAAGCACTTACTCCAGCAGAATATTATTCATGTCTTGTGTGAAAAACTTCTTCCTGCCTTCTTCATCAAACATTTTGGCAGCCTGAAAATACAGCAAAAAAGAATATTGAGAAGTTCACAGACGTCATTTTAATCTCAATATCTGTAGCTTTACTTTTACATCTATATCATACTTATTTTTCAGTGAACAGCATTGCTAGGAAAAAATAATCCACTATTCTTAACTACTTAGAAAAGGTGACGATTACAATCATACTCAAATAACTTTTTGTTCTAGTGCACACAATCACTCTATCTAGAATCTGCCTGGATTGCTGATGTTTTTTCCATAACCCTAAAAAAAACACACAAGGAGTGCAGTTTTATTATCTCAGTAGCACTGATGGCTTTAAAAAAAGCAGCATTGCCTGATGCTCCTGTCTGTGTTTCTTGTCAACACATCACCATCCTCCAAGTATAAAAGGCTTAGTTTCTTCCTCTGTTTATGTACCTTGCCCAGTTACAGTTTTCTAGTCTTTCTTGGATCCATCTCACTCCTTCCGTGTGATTTCTACAATGGAACTGTGTATGCTATGAGCATGTCTCATCCCCATTTTCTGGTGCTGTTGAACACTGTCTCCAACTTTAGACTTGGGGCGTGGAAACTGGAAAATCTTCCCCACTAACTCTTTAGTATTTTTTGTCTGGGAAGGAAGGAAAAAAGCAAGATAACTCGTGTGTGCATTTCCTTTTATTAGAAGTTTTTCCTAGTCTCTCAGGAATGCCTGTGTAGAATTCCTTTATCTTGTTTCTTTCGCCTTGATTCTTACTGTCCACAGACCATAGCAGCCACAAAAATGCCAACTCAATTCCCCGCACTGTTCAACAAAAACAAAAACAAAAAAACAAAAAGACAAAAAAAAATCAATAAAAACTCTTTTCTTCCACTCTAGAGATCTATGGAAGTCAAGAGAAAAAAAAAAAACAAAACCTTACAACGCTTACTGTCTTGAGACATTCTAGCAATGGGACCTGAGAGTGAATATCTGAAGAAGCTGAAAAAGTATATCCTTACAGAAATTTACGTAAATACATTATCATCGTACTGTCTGACAAATACTGTAGGCAGTCAACATGCTATGTGGCTGAACTGCCAAATGAGAAAAGCTCTGATTTGTCTTAAAAAAATTTTTAGTTAGCTATTTCTGACAACATAGGTCAATATTATAAATAAATGCAAGTGTTAACTTGACAAAATTCCTTCATTACTATTAAATACTTACTGTTTTTCCTCTTTGTAACTGACCCATTTATGTTAGAAAAAATATTTTCTGAGATTGTGTACTCTATATTGCACAGTAAAATAGGAGTCTGTTACTCCATCAGAAACTGTAAAGCAGACAACTGTCTTCGATCGTTTACCATTTCAGTCATGAACATATACTGTAGGTTTTTTAGCTCCTGTAAGGACTGCACTCCGCTCACTACCTTCTACTGTAAAGTCATCTGCTGAGGGGATGGCACTATCTGTTTTAAGATTACTGAAGCAGTTTCTCTGCTAAAAAACAAGAAAAGTTATAGATGTTTACAAGTGATAAGATACCAACAAGACAAGATTGAAAGTCTTAGCTCCAGTATCTTTAAGAATAATTAACACAAGGGTTATTACCTTTCAGTCTATATAAAGTAGAAGGAAAGATGTTTTGACTTTTCAGTCCCAGGGAGATCTTAAAACAATTTCATCTTTATGTTATCATACTTAACAGTGTTTCTGGTCTTTGAAAAGAATGAAATTGGCAGACTCAAGAAACACTGCTATCAACATTGGGATTTTTTGTTCCACAAACTATCTTGACAGTTACCATCACAACAGAAAACAGGCATTTTATCACGTCCCTGCTTTGTGTGCAATATTGTCTTCTGCCACAGTAATTCAGAATTACACAATTAGGGAACTAGAAGACATTAATTTACACAAGGAGATCCGGAAGGTTTCATTGCATATGAAAGCTTCCTAAATTTTTTTTAATCTCTTACCTAGATATATCGTAACTCCATTCATGGAACATAGCTTACCTTTCTTTGCATTAAAGAGCACTAAAGATGTGAATCTGATAAATGTCTGGAAAAAACTGTATAGGAGCTTTTTTTTTTTTTTTTTTTTTTTTACTCCTTTGTCACTGATAACATGTCAGTTGATGGCAATTTGTAGAAGGCAAGGAAGCTGCAGTCTTTAAGTCAAATACACAGCCTAGTTCTTTCCTGAGTCTACATGTAGTATTGCTCTGCTCAGCCAGCACCAAACTTCCAGAAAACATGATCACAAGTAGACGACTGTAGAATTAGCTTTAATTCAGTTTTCTCTTGGAAAACCTCTCTTCCAACTGGGTGGGGCTTTTTAATGAAATAGTGTGAAGTTGGGACAGGCAGCTAACACTTCCTTAATTTTGGCCTAATCCAGTTCTATTGCTGTTTTGCTAGAAACTTATTGAAAAATTAACCTGAAATTTTGAAGGCAGACAATCCTCTCACTCACTTTAGTGACAATTAAACCCTTATTCATATTTAGCTATGGACATTTTAAAACAACTAAGAATATTCTATATTGTTTACGTAATGCTAAGACTGAGTAATGAAATTATGATGTTTAAGTAACAGCAAAGCAAGTTCTGCTGCTGTCTGTCACTATGAAGAAAACTGCAGTTCAGCTACTACTATAAAACTTACTCTTGAGTAAGGAAAAGCTGCACTTTATTCTGAGTAAGGAAAAACTGCACTTTATTCTGAGTAAGGAAAAACTGCACAGGTAAGATCAGAATCTGGACAACCAAATAACAATTTTCTTCTCCATATTCACATAACATCCACAACTGAAAAAAGGAACATATAATACCTTAACAGCTCTGAGTCCTTTCAGTAAGCTATGGGGATGTTTTTAAGCTGGAAACTTATCGTTTTTCATTAATATTTTTTGAGACTCCACTGCAACCTTCCAGAAAAGACCATTCAGTTTCCACCCTTCCACCTCCACCTTTCAAACTGGCAAGTTCATATAATTTGTGTTACAAAGGCAGAATTCCAGACTGACATTAGATTGTAAACTGCAATAGTATTTCAAGGCTTCCTCTTTAAAACTGGTGGGGAAGCATAAACTCATAAATATTAATAATTTAAGTAACTAATTCAAGTCAAAATTCCCATTATGGAATAAAACATTACAATTTGTTGAACATGTTAAGATTCAGTAGAAAACCTTGTCTTCACTGTGAAACAAACACCATCTCAACTATTGAGCTGCATCACCTCTAGATCCATTTTTATCTGAGTATAAATACAACCACTGACATTAATTCTACATTTTTAGTATTTCAACCAGCAATTCAAGAATGACAGCTTAGATCCTAAATATTCTTCCTCCTTCTCTCAGATTCTTGACTGCAAGCCGTCACTACTGAGTTCATACTTACTGTTCGAAGATCTCCAATGCGCTTTTCAAGTAGCATAGGCAGACCTTCTGGGAGGGCAGGCACCTGCTTGGGTGTCATGACCTGAGAGGTGTAGGTTGCATGAGTGACATTTCCATTTTCTCCTGACAGCTCAGATACTGGGCTGCCATCAGAAGTGCCATCAAGCAACTTGTCAAAGTCAATGTCTCCCAACATCTCCAGGGCACTTTCAGTTTCTTGCAGGAGATCACGTTCATTTGTGCTACCAAAAATGGAGAGGACAGGATCGCTGATCTTAAGATTCAAGTCAGAGATATCATTTCCTGCACTGAGAGAGGAAGAAGGAATTTTACTAGGGGTAGAGGTCGCAATAGTCACTGGAGGTTTTGGACTAGATTCCTTCTTCCTCATGGCTTCCTTCTCCTTTTGAAATTTACGGATCATGGCAGCCAGAGAGAGTGAGTCTTTATAAAATTTCTTTTTCTTCTTTTCAGACTTGTGTGAATTTAAGGCCATTACTCTGTAGAGGAAATAAATATTTCATTAGAATGGCATATGACTTTGTTAAAGGTGACTAAGGCTTTGAAAAAACTAGGAGTTTAGAACCATTAAAAGAATTAGCAGATGGAAGCAAGTGCTTCCATCTTCAGACTCTTCCACCAGCTACCTCAAACCCCTGCTTGTCATATGATTTCAGTCTTCAACTGAAGCTCTGTTTGATAATACTATTCACAGACTCAAAATTTCCGTATTTTCCATAACTGATTTTTCTTTGATTTTTTTCCCTCATTCTCATCCCCCAAAATTTTGAAAGTTAGTCTGTAGGATATTTAGGCAAAAAAAAAACAAAGACATCCCAGCCCGAAATCTATTAGCTATTAGATATGAATTAACAATACAAAATTCTAAACAACTGTGATAATCTCACTATGGCATGAAAATCTCAGAAACATACTTTGTATACAGTTCAACATTTTATTCAAAGAAAGAAACCTACCCCAACTGCTTAGGAACTTTCATTTTCCGAGGCTTCTTCTCCTTTTCCATCCCTTCATCTTTCCTCTTGCGCTTCTTCATTCCACGATCTTCACTTTCTTTTAACTTTGCTATCTACAAAGCAAATTAAAGACAAAGATTCTTCCATCAAAAAACATTTTTACAGCAAGAAACATCTAATTTTCTTTACACTTTCCAATTGGGAGCCAGAAAAAAATCTCTTGATGTGTGTGAAGGCAAACAGTACAACTGGATTCATAGTAGCAATACCAGTTACTGATAATTCTCCAACATTACTTTTTTTGAGGTACCAGTAGACTGTCACATAGCCTCTCTGTAGCAGCCACCTTGGAAGACCAAATTCTCCATTCTCGTACAATGGAATATGGCATATCTTCCTGGCTATTCAGATCAGTGGTCTCTCCTCCAAACTTCTTGGCCATCCCTAGCTTACTTTCTGAGGCTGGCTGGAAAATGTTGAATGGTGGAGGGGAAGGGAGGGGGTGAAAAAAAGTCTTCATACTGTGCTGTTGTTATGCAGCACCAGTAAAAACACTGCCGTTTTATCAGCACAGCAGTAAGTTACAAATACAAATCATAGCACCATAAGGGCTTGTACGAAAAAAATTTCAGCACACAGTACAGGATGCTTTTTGTGAAACATGCAGCGTATACATACAGACATACACATACGTCTTTTAATATAGCTATTTCTATGTTGTGAATTTATTTTATCAGACATATTCTTATAACTACTATTGAGTATCAAGAACATTTCAAATCCTATTTTCTACAGAATTACAAAAGCAATGTTGGAAAAATTATGTTTTCATCTTAGGGAAAGAATTCTTATAAGTAGTTATCTGTCACTTATTTAAGACAGATGGACACAACTTGCAAGCCTGCCTGAACAGGTGATTAGTCTTCCAAGACTGGACAGTCTGTGGGCATCCTGACTTATTTCCTAAGTGCTTATGCAACAGCCACAAAACAGAAACTGCAATAAGGCAGTACCATGTATCACTCTGCTTTCAGTCTCTTCATCTAAGGCATTTAAGCACACCAAATCTTTTTTGATGCCCACCTAATTCATTGCCCACCTATAAAAAGCATAATTAGTATCACTCACTTTCGGTGGCCTATGCTTTTTGTCCTCTGCAAAGTCATCATCCTCTGAGTCAGATGCTTGGCGGAACTGCAGGGTACCAGTGTTGATATAAAACCCTCCGTATTTGGTTGTCAGGGATGCAGGAACCAATTCATCATACTAGCACGAAAAAAAAAAGAGTTTATCATCATCACTTCAAATGTGTATGTAGTTCACTTACCACTCCCTATACATGAATAACTATACAGAATTACATAAGCACTGCCTGCTAGCATAAATCAGGATAGTGATACTATTGAAAAGTCTACTGGACAGGGAACAGAATACTAATATCACAGAATCACCTCTGTACTTTCAAAATAACACCTTGTTCTTGGAAGAAAAGATTACAACACTAAAAAAAGAAACAGCTCTGCTTTTTGAAGGAAGCGAAGACAGGCATGGAGGCCTTTTCTCCCTTTAGAGAGAATATTTCCGATTTCCTATCTCTGATGGCATGCTACCTTATGCTAGAAACTAAAATCTCATGATACATAAACTATACTGACAATTATGCACCACCTGCTTATGAGCAGTTTCACTGTTTACAAGTTGATTTTGTCCTTGCAATAGGTAAGCACATTGTGAATTGTTTTTCTCTACAACAGCCTTACATCCATAGAAGCAACATCACCAATTTAAAACGCATTTTGTAAAAATGCTGCCTCTACTGATTTCACGTTGTGTCATACTTTCACTGAATATCCTTCAATTTTATCAGAGAATGCACAGTTCAAACTAACAATGTTTTCTAATAACACTTCCTGTTACTCAGACATTTGTAACTGATCCTTTAGTTATCTGCAAGTGATAACTAAAAAGTTATTTTCAGAGCTCATTTTTTGCATGTTTTCAAAAAAGATAATAATCTGAACAGCCATCACTCTGCAAAGGAAGAAGTCTAAACTATTCCAGAATTTTGCAAAACTGGATATTGTTATACCATGAAATAGAACTGAAACAATAGACATACTTGTTTTCGTAAAACAAGCATAAAGAATTTCCTGGCTTATACGCTTTGTTTAATGGAAATAGCCACAGCAACACTCCTCTTCTTCCTGATTAGTTTTCATTAATACAGGATTCTGCAGTGCACTTGGCATGCTCAGATGTTCCAACAAACTTTCTATTCCTTAACAACTCACGGTACCTGCATGAAAAAAACCTTTTCTTACCAGGTTCTCTGTTCACTTGTTAAAATTGCTGTGACACGTTCCCCAAAGTACTTTCAAACATCTGTTAACTTCTATGATACATCTTGCTAACAACAAATAGTGAAAAATCTAAGGTGGTGAGCTTAATCAACAACAAATAGAAGCAATAGCCTGCTTAGAGGCATAAAACCAAAATGCCTAAGTGTTACAAAGTACCAAAAAGATACAATGGCATTTAAATGACGGAGAATTGGCTTCTTCCCTTCTTCTGAAGGGAAGGGTGTGAGATTTTGACACATCTTAGAGGTATGTACTCTGGCAGAAGAAAAAGTCTACTCTGAGTTACAGCTGTAAGCAATAAATGTTTACTAGCAAGACCAAACGATTAAGAATTAAGTAGGACAGTGAAGAGGGAAACAATGTGTTTGCTATTTTGAATAGTGAGCCAGCAGGCCTTTCACTGCTTGCCTGCTAAAAGCCGATACATCCCAGAATCCAACAGGTTGAAAAAATTACTAAGGCAAGTACACACATTTTTAACTGCCACGCCAGTAACTGGAGATCTGGGATCACTCACAGGAAGGGAACACACACAGGGCAATGCAGTCAGTTACCAGGTTAGTCCATTCCCCCTGCACAGATGTAATATATACTGAAGATACAACCGGAGATACAGTTTAAGAACTATAAAATTTGCACCACTGAAAGCACGAAGACAGAAGAGTTATATCCATAAGAGGAAAACAATTAACAAGCACTTAGACCAGTAAGTTGCATGGAACAGCCTGAACTTGGAACTATACATGGATTTGATCTGAGTAAGCAGTTAGAAATTTCACTGAGTCATCACCTTTATCTTCTTGGAATGGAAGGCTTAATATGCAGGAACACCAAAAAAATAAAAGCAGTGACAGGATCTATGAAATACCCTGAGATCACATGAAGGACTAGTGCAAGAAAGCAGGAGGCTATTAAATAGACAAATTGAAAGCAAAGTGATTTAGTTATGGACTTGTCATTCACCTTAAGAGACCAGGACAATCATGCAAAGTGAACTGAAGAGTGGAGGCTGGGTAAAAGCTTCAGAGAAGCCTGATGTTTTTCCACAGACCCTCAGAACCAGCTTCATTAAGTACAAGGAGATGAAAGGGAAAGAAAATAAATGATTATCCACAGTAGTTAATAGACAGAGCAGGCATTTCCCTTTTGAGCTAACAGGGCGTGAACTGAATTGGTGAGGTTAGGGCCGTATGGGATCAAAACAGAAGCACAGAGTAGTTGCCAAGTTTGAAGGAGAAAGTACACAGTTAAAGCTGAGACTATTATTATAAGAAGTAAAGAACAAGAAAAGGGAAACACTGAGAAGACTTGGCTGCAGAGCAGTAAAGGAAGCCCTAGAGAACAAAGTAACAATTAACGACAGTCCACAAGTGAGAAAACCATGAGTTACAAGGGGTGATTAGTATGATCGACATGATACGCGGCACAAACCCATGAAAACAAATTGACCAGAAAGGCATACTTTATTCAATAAAGTGATGAACAGACTTCCATACAGTCAGCAGCAAACAATGTCAGCAAAATGGGAAAGTGCAACTGATCAGTTAAGGCTTCAACAGCTTCCCCCAAGGACTATGAATTTAGTCTGACTTCCAAAGACCTTTCTGACATTCAGATCTCCTTAACCCTTGACGGAATTTCATTTTTCCCCAACAAAATTTGATTTGTCCTCAGCCTACTGAACAAGGAATAAATCTAAAACTGAGTTCTACAAACTAAAGCATAACTAGTGTCTCTCATCCTCCAACGAAAGCTCACTGCTGACTAGTACTCTAATCCAACATAAAACTTGAATAAGATTTTATAATATACTGGCAACAGCTGGATTCAGCTTAATTTTGAAGTTCCTCCAGGACTCAAAAGGCATACACTACACCTCTTGCAACTTCTGATGAAATCTTTTTAAGATTTTGCTTTTCATTAGCTTTTTCTGCATATCGAATCAGAGCTCTTGTCTAATTCTATTATTGAAGGAAATTTGTTAAACGCCTTTACAAAGCTCATGCATTGGGTCCTGTGAACAGAGGTTTGTCTCAGAGTATGGAGAGATTCTGCAAAGAAAGACTGAGACTGTCTGAAAAGTACATCAATATGGAAGTTATTTTCAACTATTCTCTTATTTTCTACTGTCCTTGAACTACAGTATTATTCTTCTAGATTTGTTCCCATGTGAAAGGTAATCTAAATGTTTTTAAAATAAATTAACTGGTTTTTATTTCTAATTAAGTTCACCAGTTTTTTCTTCGTTCTTACACTAAGAATTGCACAATTATATGCATTATAACCAATTTAGTTCTGAAATCCAAACCCACAGTATGCATCTTGTCTGCTTCTGTGTTCAGATACTCTGGTTACAATTCTGCTTGTTCAGTTCTTCGCCAGAGAACAAGCTGTATAACAGAAGTACACACATAAAAAGGCTTTTCAGTACTTCTGCATTAATTCCTAGAAATGAGATTTGCTGTAAATACATACAAGTGTTTAAAACAACTAAAACCTGAATAGTATTTGTTGTGAAACTAGCTTTATTTGGATAAAAACAAGTAGAGACCATTTTTGTTCCTCGTTCAGCACATTTCTGAGATGGCTTTAGCCAGCTGCAGTGGGAAGTTGGGAGATCATTCACTGGGCCAGCAATAATGGAATGACAGAATGGCTTAGGTTGAAAGGGACTTTAAAGATGATCTAGTTCCTACTCCCTGCTGTGGGCAGGATGCACAATGTTATCTCAGACAAGGCTAAGAGTAAACAATCCACGGCTTTTCTAATCCCAATTTACACAAAAAACTAAGCAGAAAGCTTTGTAATGCTAAAGGATCCACTTCCACAATGTATAGGTAAGTTCTGTGGTGTCTTTTATTTAAGTAGGTTCCTCTGAAAATAATGCCTCCTATTTATTTCCATGAAAACAACAACAACGCTATTTGATAAAATTCTCAACTACAAAGCAGTATTTTTTTTAACATAGGTACCCCACCATTAGCTATGCATTTTCACCAGTGATGAACAAAGGCATGCATACCTTGCTCACAAAAAGATGCATGGCTTGTCTTTCACATTGCTGTCACCACTGCTGAAACGTACCATCCACTGCCTCACTGTGCTCACTTCTACTGTTTGGTCTCCATAAATGTTCAGCAAGTATCAATGAATGTAAGTTTTCCACACGCAGAAATTCAGTGATACACCTTTACTTCATTTGCACTTCCACGCCTGTCACCCTTTGTCCCTCTGCTACCATCTGTCACATGGCAACAAAATATAACAGAACACTGGCAGGAAGTACCACCAACACTCTCTTCTGACATCATGAGCCAACATAACAAAGAACAGGAGGCATTACTTCCACAGCAGTATTTGCATTTCACCTTAATTTATAAAGTGTATGATCACACATGACTTGTTATCTGTTCAACTCCATTCTTTCAGAGATTGTGCTCTGATCCACGATGAGTAAGTAATAGTAGTAAAATACTGAACTGTATTTTTAACGTAGTGCTTAATCCTTCCAGCTTTCATGTTTCAGAATAACATTACTGAAAAAAAAGTTATGCTTTCCTTTTCCATTCATTTAATGTGAACTGCAGACTTGTCACTTACAACACTTCAGACAAATGCTGTTATCCAAGACCCTGATTTTGGCTAGTTTTAAGCCCCTTTATACTGCAGTAATAACTGTGTCTGAATATTTTTGGAAAACACTTAAGTTTCTGGTACTACTTCAGTGTATTTCTCTACTCATGAAGATTAGCTGACCCCAGGCTACCATCTACTCCTCCAGTGGCTCTGACTACTTTGAAAAGTAACTCTGTACTTTCCAAAAAAAATAAAGATTGAGAGAGAAAAAGTAAAAAACAGTGCTGCAGTTACTATCAGTATCATGTATTTATTTCTTGCTACGGAAGTCTTGACATACACCAATTTAAGCAATGATACTACAAAGGCCAGATACACATTTGTTTTCTTTTACTATCTGAGAAGCTGTTTGAGCTTTCTGTTTCTGAACTGTCCCGATGAGGTCCTGAAGTAAATGAACAGTCTTAAAGTATCTGATTTAAATGTAAGTCAAAATGTGGAATTAAAAAAGCTACTCATTTATTCCTACCTAAAAAATTATATATTTTGCAGAAAAAGCATTTTAATAAACATCAGATTTGTTCTGTACATTCAACTTAATTCATCTAGCCATAATGAAACTTGCACTGTAAGACTGCTTGGTACTGCACTGGGCTTTTACAGCAACGTTTTGCTATCAGAGAGGCTGCAGGAGTGGCCTCTGTGAGAGGCGCCCCAAGTTAGATAAGAGCCAGCTCCACCCACTCCTACAGGGACCAGCTGCTGGCCAGAGCTGAGCCACTGAACAACACTTGGTCATGCCTGCAACAGGATACTTAAGAAAGGGTAGAAGTTGCTGTGGGGAAACAGTTGGAGAGAAGAGCGAAAAAAAATATAGAGAGGAACAATCCCAGACACACCAAGGTCAGTGAAGAAGGGCAGGAAGTGCCCCAGGCAGATCTCCACATGCAACCCATGGAGGAACCCACTGTGCAGCACCAGGTGATGCCTGAAGGAGGCCACAGTCCATGGCAAGCCCCACAGAAGGCGACCATGGGCCAGAGCTGCAGCCTATGGAGAGGGGCCTACAGGGGAGCTGTCACTGACGGGGACCCATGCTGGAGTGGTGCACTCTTGAAGACGGGCCCTATAGTAAAGACCCATGATGTCCCTGAAAAGCTGCAGCTCATGGGAAGCCAAGCCACACAGGATCAGTTTGGGAAGGATGGCATCCTATGAGAAGATGCTCCTACATGGAACATAGGCAGAATGAGCGTGAAGAAGTGGCAACAAGAAAACATTACTATGGACAGTGTACAACCTCCATTCCCATGAGACCCTGGGTACAGGGTAGATGAAGGGAAAAGGGTTTCTAATTTGATTTTAGTTCTTACTATTCTAGACTGCTATTAATTGGCAACAAATCATCTTCTGTTATGTCTGCAACAACTGGTGACCAATTCCCTCGTCCTTACCAAACAGACAAGTTCTTCAGAGGAGGGAGAGTGAGAGCAGCTGTGTAATAGTTGGCTACCTACGGTGTTAAACCAGTATAGTACATAGTCAAAACATGACTATTCTGCATGTGGAACAGTATCTGCTTTATTTGTTTGGTACTCCACTTTACACCCTCATTTATCTTGGAGGGAGGAGAGGCACAAAAGCAAAGAAAAATTTAATTGAGATTTGCTCCTGAATTCATTGGAATGCATATGACATGTCAGCTGCCAGCCAGCAGATCTACCCTGAAGACACCTGGGAAGCACGCAAGATATCTTTTATTAAAGGTGACACTATGCACTGGTGCCCAACGACTGGGCAAAGTGACAGTGAACAAGGAAGACAGGTCAGTAATAACAAATCTATATCCAAAGAAACAGCTAGTAAGTAAATATCTTAAAAATAAAAAATAAAAACAAAACTTTAAAACACCCTCATATATTCAGCGAGGATGAGGTTACAGAGGCTTGCAAGGGCAGCTTTTTCCACATGAAAATGCAGCAATAACGTTAAGTTTATCTCTCAATTTAAAATGAAAGTATGTTTAGTAATGGGTCCTAGGCAACGTTTTTCCTGTACTAGCACCTATAGCATTAGCAGGTTAATAGTTAAGGCCCTGAGTGTCCTGAGGTGCTGACCATTAATCAACATCTCTGTTACACTTGGCATTTATGTTTTGTTTCTATTACTGTCAGTTGGGTTATGGAGCATCACTGCTCCAAGACAACTTAAATGCTTACAGATTTCTAGGTAGGCTGTTCTCCCCTCTGTGTTCATCTGTCCAACTTATGAAGGTGCTAAGTGGTCCTTGTTTTTGGATGTGCAGGTATAAGAGGTAATAGCATACTCGTTCACTGAACACCATGTCTTTCTTCAGATTCCCATTCTATATGGCATAGCAGAAAATTAAGAGCACTTCATGGATCCTCCACGCACATAAAGCTTACACTGTCAGGAAGGCGTGCACCTGACCAAGTATTTCATCACAAAAACAAGGAGACCAGGCTCACATGCAAGCGCATGCAGGAAGAACTGAGGGAAAGCAAAAGCGTAAAGGAACACCATTCTACAAGCAACGTAGCCTGGTAATTTACACTACAGCAATACTCATTTTAGACACTGAAACAGTAGAAAAACTGAGGAGGAACAGCTTTCCTTGCAGGTTACAAATGCTGCATTACTACGGCAGAAGTCAGCTGTTAAAGGTTAGAACAAGCTGATACAGAGCAGCTAGAAAAAAAATGGAAGATTGCCTTAATGTAAATTTTATCTAGAATGAAAACTTCAGCATCCACTTACTACAATTAAAACACTCAATCCAGAAATATCCCCTGAAGCACAGATTTCCCACTTGTCTCAGTTGTATTATGAAGAGAAAGCCAATTCTCCAAAATAGGCTTTAGAAGCTAACAAAATTATCCAAGGAGGAGGACAGCAAGGGTGACGACAAATCGAACAGCAGGTATACTAGATACATTCAAAACATACAGCAATCTGTAACTATGTTCTTACTCTGTAAGAGGAGATGAGTCTGAAGGAAGATGTGGTGTAAGTATTATTGCCACTTAGGGAAATGTTTTGTTAAACCAAATGCGGCTTAACAAGAGCCAAGTGCAAAGTCTTGCACCTGGGAAGAACAACACCAAGTTTCAGTGCAGGTTGGGACATGACCTGCTGAGAGGAGCTCTGTGGAGGAGCTGGGGGTCCTGGTGGATGATAGGTTGGCAATGAGCCAGCAGTGTGCCATGGTGGCCAGGAGGTGATTCTCCCCCTCTGCTCTGTCCTGGTCAGGCCTCACCTGAAGTACTGTATCCAGTTCTGGACTCCCTGGTACAAGAAAGACTAGGATCTCCTGGAGAAAGTCCAGTGGAGGACCACAAAGATGATTAAGGACCTGGAACATCTCTCCTATGAGGAAAGGCTGAGTTAACTGGATCTGTTCAGCCTTGAGAAAAGACGACTCAGAGGGGATCTGATTCATGTTTATAAATATCTTAAGTGAGGGAACCGAAGAGATGTGGCCAACCTCTTTTCAGTGGTCTGTAGGAACAGGACAAGGGGAAACTGCCATAAACTTGATTGTAGAAGGTTCTGCACCAATATGCATAGAAACTTCTTCACATTAAGGGTGATGGAGCACTGGAACAGGCTGCCGCCCAGGAGGGTTATGGATTCTTGTTCTCTGGAGATATGCAAGACCCGCCTGGACACCTACCTGTGCAGAGTGCTGTAGAGGACCTGCTTTGCAGGGGAGCTGGACTCAGTGATCTTTGGAGGTCTCTTCCAGCCCCTACAATTCTGTGATACTCAGTAGGCAAGAACTGATTCTTTCCAGAGAGAACAATGAAAGTAGATTTGTAAGATCAGTAAGAATCTCAGGCAATTTTCTTTTTAGCTGAAGATGGGGCACTAGAGGCCTAGCCAAACAGCCCTGAGCCCAACCTACTCTATCAGGGCAAGTACCAGTGCCCTTTAAGGAGTGTGACTGGAAAAACCTCTTAGCTTAGAGGAAGCCCACTTTAATCAGTGCTTTCCAAGAATCTTCCTCTAGAAACAGATGCCCTGTAGCTGTTTGTACTCCAGCCCTATTGAAGTCTGTTACTCGACAATCACGTCATTAACAGAGTCCCTGAAACTGACCCTGTTCCTTCCCTTCTCAAGGAAGAAAATGATGACCAATTTGATTCCTGGATAAACCAAATGCAGTTACACATGCCACTTGTTATATATGCCTCTTCACTGCACATAGAAAACTGCTTAATTTGCAAAGAGATCCAGAGAAAGCAGAATTCATTAACTCAGAGTGCCTACTAAAAAACAGGTTTAGTTTCACTGGTTTGATTTTTTCAATAGCATTTGATAGCATTATCTCAACATTTGTTTTTAAAAGGAAGACCTCTCTAAAGGTACAGAATAAATCTGTTTATTGCCAAAGAGTTCAGCGTTTCTTTCACTCCTGTGACAAGGACTACCATTCTAAAGAGGCTTATCCTGCCTGGGATGCAGAAGGAGATAAAAGAACTCCAATCCTGGAACAACTGAAGAGGTACTCATATTTGTTTTCAAGCATCTGTACCCTGGACATTATAGCTTTTTATGTTTAAGAAAGCATGTATTCCAAAAGGAAATGTGTCTGGGCTGGACCTAGCTCTCCACTTCTCAGTGATTTAATAGCTGTCCAGAGAAGATGAGCAAACTCAACACCTAGGCTTCCCTTCTAAACACTCTCCATTTGCATCTGACAGAGAATGAACAAGAGGTTCTGCTGAACTAAAACTCCACACTACAGAGCCCTTAAGCTCAGCAACAGGGACTTAAGACTGTAGCTGGCGTACAGAGATGGCATTTCACTAGTCTGCATTATGAATTCAGACAAGGCATAATGATTAGTTCAGGAGAGCAGCCTTCAGAGAATATACCATTCTCCTCCAGTAGCTTCCACATGATATAACCCTCTGGTGCTTGGACAGCTACCTTTTTCACGTTCTTATGGGAGATATCTGAAGCAAATGGTTCTGCAAAGCTAATGATGTGCTACTGGTAACAAGAACTGCACTTGAAGGAGGCAGTGTGAGCAATGCTCAGTGTTCAAATCTCAAGAACTCGCATTCAGCTTTGACAGAGATATGTACTACAAGTACTCAGTACATAAATAAGATCTATGATAGGATGAAATAATTTTAGGAAAAAAAACAAAATATAACTTGGGCATTGTTATCACAAGATTTTAGAAGTGAGGGTGATTGTCTTCAGCAACAGTGAATACCCAGGTAAGCCTACACAGACTAAACAGTTTTCTCAGCAAGAACAAAACATCTGTTCTTACTGAGTTGAAGATCAGAATTTGACCTTTGCAAAGGACACCATCTTAGGCCCCAGTATGGTCCCAGCTGCACAGTCAAAAGCCAAGGGATGTAAGACAGTTTAAAATGTTAGTGACACTGTCAGTATTAATCTAGGCCAAGAAAAAAGACGACAAATTAATAGAGGTTATGGTGAGCATCTACAGCAAACTTACTTTTCACACAACTTGCTCACGCACCTTCAGACTGCCTTCACTAAAACAATCCACAGAGATGAGCTCAGCCTGCTACCCACTGTGGTAAATGGCTGGGCTTCTCTTGCTCAAGAATGTACCAGTTCTTCAGCATACCTTCTGTGTACCCACACTGTTCTCAACAGTGTTCAGAGCAACTGCCACACACTAGAAACCTCACTGCTCAGTTTTCACAGAGTTCTCAAAACGATTTTATAACTTCCAGGACTCTTATCACATTAGCTCGGCATAATTAATGCTAAACAATGCACTTCATTTCCATGGTGTTTTTTCCTTTACAATTCCTTTTCTCTCACCTTTCTGACTCAAACTTTTAGCTCTCTCCTCTTCATTGTGGCTGCTTGGTTCGGTGCCACTCACCAGAGGAGACTGAAGGCTGGCTAACATGTCAGGTGGTGCTGTTTAGTGGTTTTGTACTGTTTAGTCAAGTAAAAATGAAGAATGAACATCTACTCCTTTCTGGCATCTAGAAGATGAGAACTATAGGATGTTCCCAAAGCTTTTATCATCTACTCTTTCTTCCAAGCTCTTTCCTTCACAATTTTCAATATAACCTTTAAGATATCTTCAAGTGCCTTCTTATAAGCCTCCAAATAGATACTGCCTGAATCGAATTAATGCATTTTTCTCTTACCTCATCTGAGATGATTTCTGAAAAATACTCATAAAATAAGCTGTAAAACCTTGTTTTATCTCAAACCTATTTTATCTCAAAATTTTCAGACATTCTGTGTCCCTGTGGGTTCTGGAGAAAAGACTAGTATTTGAAATTTATACAGGAAACCTACCACCAGTAATCAATTAATAATCCAGATGGCTGGTACAAGAAACTAAGCAAAGCCCAGTGTAATTTCAGACCACTGTAAATAAAATCAATTTCTAGAACTGGATTATGTGATACAGTAACAGCTTTCTTAGCTCTTGTAGTACAAAGTGATCTCAGACTACAAACACAACCATTTATTGGATGCCCACAGTAACGCACCGTTTGGATTCACACTAGTTACACTTGAGCATAAAGTATTTGCCCCATCCTTCTTTTCTTTTTATAAAAAAAGATCACTATTTCTTGTTGCTGTATTAATAAGGCTTACTTACTGCTTCAGAATTATCAATGAAAGGGTCTGTTTCATCATAGCCGTAACCTATATCAATTAGATCCTGCAGGCGATCCTTCCGATGTTTGTGGGGCTTTCCACTCTGGAAAAGAAAAGAAAGTTATACCAGTTGGGAAGAAAGTAAACAAAGGACTAAAGTCTACAAAACATAGAACACTGGCATGATAGTCAGTCAGGGAATTAGCAGTTTTACTTTGCTTTGATGTGTCTTTGAAGACTGTCTACGTAAATAAAAACCAGAAGGCATAACTTTCACGTAGGAATGAGTTCCTGCAAACATGCTGAAATCTGTATAAATGCCTTATCAGAATCATTTCTGAAAGTTATTCATTAGCCACCTGGTTTCTGGCTGACTGAAGTATTCCTAGCATTTTCTGCTGAGATGTGTTTCATTGCTCTGTTTTTAAAACTTCTGTTAGTGATAGAACAACTGAGATAATTTAGGTAGTGTTAAGTCTTTATGTATGCTACAGGCCCATTACAAAGGAGAACACAAATAGACTTGCATTTGCTAACACGTTTTCCCACGTGAGATGGATTGCCTTTCTACAGGAGTGTGAAACCTAAGCCAAAAGAGAAAAACATTGATTTGGTGCTTGCAGATATGGAGTGTATGAGTTTCCAAAAAGTTACAGTATTTATTTAACATAACTGAAGAAAAACACAGTAAGATGAAATACCTTGAAATACAAGAGCTGTCATTGCAATTGATAGGACCAGACATGAAATGGTTACTTGAGTTATCTTAAAGCCATAAACTACACTGTAGATTGTGCATTCACTTACCTCCAAGAGAAAGTAAGCTTCAGTTTAACCTGTAAGTACTCTTCTAATATGAAAGTGTAACTGTTAAGTAAAAAGTTGAATCAAGCTCAAACAAACTGCAGGGTAATTGAACTTATGGCTATACAAACAAGGAGTGCTTAAGATGTGAGGCCTAGTTTTCTGACTCCTGCATACTGTGGAAATTGTCAATATAAAATTATTAAAGCTAAGTGCCTAAGGGCAACCTCTTTACTAAAACAGTATCAGGCTCTTCCATGAATAGTTTGTTAACTATAAGCAAAGTATATACTCTTGGCAAACAAACAGGTACAACTAAACCAATAAACACAAGAAAAAAAACACAAAGGTGAGTTCCACTTCTAATTCAAGTTTCCAATCTAATAGTACCCCTAGTCTTTCCTATCAGCTCTGTCATCCCTTACAGTCAAGTTACTCATCTGATGTTTTGGGAACATGCAGCCATGCAGTAGGTTTTTGTATTAAAAAAAATCTTGGATGAAAGAAGAAAATACTATAAAAAAAGAGGTAAAACTTAAGTGTTCTTTTTTAAATTCCAGTGCATTTCATGCAAGTTTGTAATTCTCATAATTCTGCAGCAACTATAAGTTAATGAACACTATGGCATTTTACCTCTACAATCCCATTAATATAGTACAGTGCAACCCACCTCTGTATTATTTCTCTTAAGTCCAAGTAACTAAGAACACAGAGGAGCACATTCTTGTTCATGAGTTCCAAGTCTTTTTGCAGTAATGCCTATTTCAGTACACACAAGCATTTGAAAGATTTCCCAACACATTTTTACTGCATGTTATTCATAGAAGTACAGCACAGATATGGGACAAGCCTAATAAATGAAAGTCTTCTAAGAGCAGAGTGAGTAAAGGTAGGATTAAAACAGTAAGCTGTCTTCAGACAGAAACAGATATGATCATATCTGAACCACCCTACCTACAGTTAGAGAATTTCCTTCAGGCCTGACTCTACTAAGCTATGTTTAAGGAAGTGTATTAAAAGTCTACAGGTTCATCTCTATAGATGTTCCAGACAAAACTGAAGAGACCTTCTGCACCAATGCTTATTACACAATAATTAAGGGAAGTTTTACTATTGGTGCCTTTCACCTCTCTTCTCAAAGAGCTTCTCCTTTCTGTCCCAAAGCATAAGCAGCCATGACACCAGAGCAAACTGAGAATTCCTGAAGCTGCAGATAGCACTCATGCAATTGTTCAGAAGCTCAAATATTAATTCAACAATAGGACATAACCTGAAGTTTAAACAACCTTCACACAACAAAAAGTGGCAAATACAATGCCCCTGGAAGACTCTTCAGAAATGAGTCAATTTAATTTCTGTATTGGACACATTAATAAAAGCTAAAAAACAAAACCAGGAGATACAAGAATACACATTCCAGGGCAGAAAATGATTTTGCTCAAAGGAAATAGTACTTCAGAATTTGAAAAAAAGACCCCAAGGTGCTTAAAGACAGTAAACTATCACTGGATAAGAGAGAAGGTCCACTCAAATCAATGACTGGTTTAAGGCCAGTATCCAAAGGGTAGGAATGAATGGGTCACCAAGGAACACATATCCATCTGTAGAAGCAACAAAGAAGGCTAACAGCTGGGGGGCGGGGAGGAAGAGATAGATGACAGAAATTACTCAGTGTAGTAAATACGAGAGGCAGCTGAAGGAGCACTGAGACCACTCGGTTCTTGGTACTTGAATAGTAAATTGAATTCTATGATAATAAAAGGAAGGTAATCCACACAAAGGAAGTATAACCCTAACAACAAATACAGTGTGCTCACGATTTGTTATGCTGCTGAGGAAGTGCTGGAGTCATTACATGGAGTTCTATGACATTTGCCCGACAATCAGCAGTGGTCAAAAAAGGAAAGAGTTAGGACTTACAAAAAAAAAAAAGGAAAAGAGAACAAAACCAGAAGTCAGGATTATATCACTGATAAATCAGGGCATCCTACTGCTAATGTTCTTTCATTTAAAAAAAGAAATTGGAACAAAAAAAGGGAACAAAGTAAGCCAACAAAGATTTTAAAGGTAAAAAGCTGCTACTGTACAGTATCAGAGTTCAGCTGGAGAATGAAATGACAGACTAGATGATAGCATCAGAATCACATGCAGCATGGAGAAGAACAGGAAACCATTCACTTTTTCTCACAATACGTGAATTATGGAGCACCACATGAACTTATTCTGTATAAAACTGTTGGCTAATATGTTTTCATGTAACAATCATCACACCACTCAGTGCTGTGGAATACAACGTTAAATATCAGTAAGCTCAGAAGATGCCTTGCAGATTTACAGCAGAAAACTGCATGAATGGTGGCTAAACACACACCCCTCGGCTTGGGAAGAAATTAAGCCACAAACTGACCGAAAGGCTCACTCAGGCAACATCAGCATACAATTGCTCTGTTACACTTTCAAGCATGAGATTACTACAGTGTCAGAGAACTATGTTACAATTAGCAACTGCTGATTTTATTTTAGGATTATTATTTTTAACATTTATATTAATCTCAGGTAATATTATATAAATGTTTCACAACATACAGCATATAATGTTTAATTTTTCTAAAGGAAAAGAAAACAGGACTGAAAATTACAACTATTTGGAAGAGATTTCTATGCTGGCACTTTAAAACTTGCAGCCATCACAATGAAGTTCTAAATAATCAAGTAAACAAATAGTGCATTAGCTTTACACACCCAGACTTAGAAAAGCTTATTAAAAGAGTTTACGTTGGTATCAGCAAGATGTATCCAAAACTGTACCAATTATGAGTACAGACATTTACATGAAAAAAAGTAAAAAAAGGTCTTTAAGGAAGACTGTTCCATGAATCACTATTTTTTTCCACAACTACTACAGCATCAATGCTGCGTAAAGATCACCTGACTCAATTTTAAACAGATACAGGAAAGTAAAACATTACCAGTTTAAGAAAGAAATAGTCCTTTCTGCAAATGTGAAAAAAAGTTCATCCTCATACAACCAGTGATTACTTCTACAATAAAGCAGTATTAGAGAGATAAAGAGAATCAGCATCTACATCAAGGGATATCTATCCTAGTTTAAGCTAGGGAGTAAATGTCTCACCTCAAGATTCAGAAGCTGGCTGGATATTGTCAGAACAGGAGCAATTGCACTGGGTCAGCATACAGGCATGCAATTCTTCCTACCGTGAAGTGTAAGTAGAGACTGATGGCTCTTGTATTGGAAGAGAGAAAGGACAGCGACTATCTAACACAAGAACCATCAATCTCTCAGCACGCTCCATCCTTAGTCGTCCTACTCTAATAAATTGTTCCTAGAAGACATCTGCCTTCTGAGAATTTTGTGGCAGTGGGGGGCATAAGGTATGGGAGAGAATAAAGAAAGGCGGGACCACAGAAGCACAAATAGTCAAGATACAAGCACGCCTGAATTCATACCCTGGTAAAACAGTAGTCTGTTATTTACTGCTTTTCTAATGGTTATAAATATCTATTTGCCTCTTATTTATGCAACTGAGCACTGGAATTAAGTTTTCATATTTTTAATAATAAACTTTGGCCATAGATGTACATGTTTAGCTTTGATGAATGAATGTATATGCATGCATACTACACTGCATGTGTACTAGATTGCTTCCACCACCCCCACCCCTCCTACACATATTGCTTTACATGCTCTCCACTGACTTACATTTCCTACAGTTAAGCTGCTTGTTTTAGAACATTATTAAAATCCTTAACTTGTTTTATGGAAATGAGTTTCTAGAAAGTACAATTGAAATATTTCTCTCTGAAGTTCAAAAAGTAATTTATCATTCAAATGAAAACTAAACACTATTATGGAACTGCCTTCTCAGAACATTGGCTATATTGAGTTTCTGTCAATCCCTTCAAAAGAAGAAAACGATTCTTTTCAGTTTAAGGATTTCTTTTGTGATGCATCACATCTAACATGCTCTGAAATACTAATTACTTCTACTGAATATTTAGACCAGATACTCCTAAAAGTCTGCCTTTGCCAGGAAAAAAAAAAGAAATCAAACAAGTAACATTTCAATATGCATATTAATAGCAAAAGATACAAAGGACTGCTCTTGTTTCCCTTCTCTATTAGTAATTCAGAATATCAACATGTCGAAACACGATGATGAGGTTCTGATTGCCAGCTCAGAATTAATCACCCAACCCTACCCATATGAATTCTTAAAGACTTGCTTGGGTGTGGTTTTAGACAACACTTTGATTTCTACCTTCATTTATTAGTGAAAGCCTCTTTATACGATCACCTAGAGTTGTTCAAGTCATTCATGCTACATTTTCAGAAGTCAGCAAAGTTATCTTTAGACAGCTGGCAGCTACAAGATAAACTCACCAAGTGATGACTTACTAAATAATAGCTTCCTATGGAAGCATTCCAAACTATCAGAAATTCATCAAGATTTGTCAGTATACAGCCTTAAGAGAAGAGCTGTTCAGTAGTGCACAATAGTATTTATCACTAATATCGACCTGCATTTATTACTCAGTTGCCCTTATATAGAAAGCTTTCCCAAGAATAGCTTCACAGGCAATAATATCCTATGGAGAAATCTATTTAGCAGACTTGACTAATAATCTTGTAGCAGCTTCAAGCTACTTAGATGAAATATAAATGAGATGGCCAGCTCTAACATATACATAAGTCATTTGACATTACATCAACATCTCTATTGAGCAACAAAAACCTGGTGTTAATGCTCCACCGTCACAACTAAACAATTGTGTATTTTAACAAAGGCACAGTAACTCACGTATTTTGCCTCAAACTTCCTGGCTAGTGCTTCCACTTCATGCCGCTCACGTTGCTCATCATTAAAAGGATCTTCTGAGTGAACAGATTTTTTCTGAAAAAGGCAGAAGCATTCATTCAATTACAAGAGAAACGTAAGATACGTCTAATAAAAACCTATTAAAAGTGAATAAACTACATTCTGATGACTAAGTAGTGAGAATCTATACTAAGAGGGTCCAAATGCTTACTTTATGCTCTACCAAAGCGTGTAACCCATTCAGTTATCATCTACTTGTCTCCTCCTAGTGAAGAGATAAACACAAAAGACTAAAGGAAGATTCAGCTTTACGTTTAAGTATTCCAGTGCAACCTCAACTGAAAGCATAAGCAGAAGAAAATGCTGGCTGAACTAGAGATCCAAAGAGAAAGAACTCCAATTATAACTTACACTGGTGCCTACCCTATTGGTGCTGCAATCCTCAGATACCACACACAAAATGTACCCAGTATGCTAACCAGCAAGAAAGCAACTGAAAGATTACAAAGCAAAGTCACACCATAACAAGCAGCTTACCACCCTGAACTTCCTTACTGCTACATTCTCGTTTGGATGACTTCAGAATTCACAGCACAAATACTACAACACTGCCACTACAGCAGCTAGAATAATATGATTTAATATTCCAGCTGTATAAATAAGCAGGAAGTATACACTTCTGAGTTTCCACTGACAAGAAGTCAATGAATAGTAATCAAGGGTATGAAAAGGTGTTGGTTTTTTTTCCCAGAAAAAAAACACACTATGACTGCATTTGTCAATTTTCTATATAAAATACAGTAAAAGGGGTGGGAGTGCTAACAGTTTTAAAACATGGTAGAAGACAGGCCTTTATGGATGCCTCTCTAGCTTTACTTCACATGAACCACTCTATGAATAAATCAAGTTTTACAACAGACAATGATGGAACAAAAAGCAACATGCAATGCTCTGAAAAGCAAGATCCTCCCCCCACAGTAAGAGAAATTGAGTACTTACGAGAAGAAGAGGGTTACGGCTAACCCTGAAACATCTACAAAGTTACATATGCATTTCCTGTATGCTACATATTAATATAAAATACTGCTCAACTCATGCAACACTTTTTTTTCCTTTTAGCAGGGAAAACCTATTCTACATAGACCACTCCAAAAGTAATGCCTCCAGATACAAAGAGCACACAAACACTGATAAGAGAAATTCTCAATGACAAAACACTAGTGATGCATTTTTGTCAGCAATGCTGTCCAGAACATGGCTTGTCTTCACCACTACCGAAACACCCC
>JAOWBP010000001.1:43071975-43108679 GCA_028571105.1 Tragopan temminckii | reverse complement strand
GATGGTAGTATAATTCAACAATTAAGCAAGTCCTATAGGGAATTTAGGATCTGATCATTGCCCAGAGATGTCATATACAAAACTTTAGTACCTACAGAACTCAGAAGGAAGACTTCTTTGTGGTTGATTGTAAAGAAAACGAGTAATATCTTTCAAATTCTGCAAGCAGCCTTAACCAATGGGACTCGGTATCTATCAGCTTTTCTAGAATGCTGTAAAATTAGTGTAACAAAGAATGAATGGGAAGATACATGACTAATGGCATGGATCTTTTACAAGTTTAGCTGTGCAGCAGTTATACAAAAGCAATTCAGGCATTACTAATGTCATGTCACTCATTTAAAAGAATACAGTAATACAGTATCAGCAAGGCATACCCTACGTGAGTGGAGAAGGCTAATATGGCAAAAAAATGTGAATACAATTTTTAAGTACAATTTTGGAGAATAGTGAGCAGCAGTATGAAAGAACATATTCCAATATCTTATCCAGTGATTAACTAAGTGCCACAAAACCACTTAAAAAAAAAAAAAAAAAGTTGACAAACTCTGCCAGTTTTCCAGGCTGGAAAATATCCTTAAAAATTATTTTTACATTTTTTTTTAATCACTTGACCACTACCCCTATACAGTCTCCAGCCTACAATTGGTCAGTTAAAGATAGGGCTGATCTCCTTACCTGCAGGCTAGCTAGACGTGCTCATTAACTACATGTTTTCTCAAGACGCTTCTACCTTTTTTAGTCATTGCACTGAGATTAAGAGTTCCTCCACTCAATCACTTCCTCAGTTTCAAGGCTGAATTAGATAAAAACACATATTTGCTATATTCAAGGATACACATACAAGAACTTGTACAAAGGTTAGTTCTTACTGATACATTGCTGGCAAATACTTTCATGGAAAGTCAAGTTATGGGATTCAATACAAGGATTAGCAGATGAAATTTACTACCATATGGTATGAGGATGTTGTGGCATAACCCGGCAGCAGCTCAGCACCACACGGCCCTGTGCTCATTGCCTCCCAAGTGGGATAACTGGAAACAAAATAGAACTTGTGAGATGAGATAAAAGCTATTTACTAAGACAGAAAAGGAAAATGAAAACAAAAATGTAATTATAACAATATATATATGTATAAGTTTTTTTTTATATATATATAGCCACAGTGCAATTACTCTCTACCTGAAAACCCACACCTAGCAACAACACAACTACTCACCAACCAACTCCCTGCTGACTGACGCCCAGCAACCCTCTATAACTACACTGCAGTAATAAAAAGCACAGCTGTCCTCCCCTGTAGAATACTTGGATGTTACTGGCGTAAGTGTTGAGGTATTATAAAGCTTATGATCATAATCTTTATTTATCAGGAATGGGTCAGTGCCCAACTGAAAGCAGTTACAATGTTTTGTTTTTCTCTGTCGTTGTTAATGCTATGATTGCTAATGCTGTACCTTCTGTCCACTCTCTGTATCATATTTTCCATAATGAGATGGTTACTGAGAGTACAAAGAAATAGCTGTGTTTTCCACATTCTTCCTTGTAATTCTAATGATGCAACCATTTCTTTTTGACTTAGTCACTCTTCAACTACTTTATCTGAAATACAGCTGTTTTCAATTTTATGTTCACTTGTTACTGACCCATTAAACTCACCAGTTTCCCTGACTCTGCACACGCATTCTTCACTGCCTGCTAGTTCTATGTAGGTTCCTTTTGTTGTTATGATTTTTTTGCACATCTCCCTCTGCTCCCAGCTTTCCTACTTAGTGACTCCTTAAATTCCTACAGTTCAGGAAATTTGGAAATGGGCAGAGATCAAGTTCTGCTAACTACTAGAGAAACAGCTTTAGATGTTTTCCATTCTCTTTCTGTATCAACTAAGGCACTTCTATCACATTTTTGTTCTTGAACATACTTCTGTGGTAAACAAAACATCAATATTTCAGTACCTTCCTTCTGCATTTTAGTAGTACCTACATTTCTGTTCCACTACTAGTACTTTTAAATGCTAGGACAATACCTTAATGTATGGTCCTATTTTGTCACCACACAAGGCAAAAGCCTGCAGTCCCCAATTCCTTACAACCTAAATGATAAATATTATCAGTCAATAAAATGTACTGTGCTAAAAAACACATTCTTTAGCATATTAAATATGACTGTAACTATAGTGAACAAAGGCAACATTTTCAAAAACTTCTCCACTGATCACGAAGAATTTAAAATGAGTCCCCGAGCCCATATGCAGCAATGCCAGCACACTTCCTTCAGAAGTTTCATCCAACACGTAAAATGGTCTGCAATGGATTTGGATGCTCTTCAGCTCTCCTGCAGGTTAACCTTCAATAAAGGAGTAATTAGATGCGTTTGACATCTGTTACAAAGCCACCAACATGATTTTTTGAAGCTTTGTACCAAGACTTAAAGTAGTATTCTTGATCTGTTTCCAAGTTAATTAAATTGGGAGGGAAGACAAAAATGCCTTTTCCAAGTGAAATGTGTTTTGTAACTGCTTTCAGGGAAAATACTTCATGCTCCCTTCAAACCTTCTCTTTTGAATCAGTGTATTGTTGCCACAGCCATTGTGAAAGCCTCTATTATTGTTATCTATTCTCTAGATTCCAAGCAAATGCAAATAACCACAATGATCAGTATATTTCCAGATACCTGAATGATGATAACCACAGTTTTTGCTTTAAGTGGTAAAAGACACTGATGTTATATGGCTGAGAACCACGTATGTTTCATAGAAAAGCAGCCTCCTAATTTTCAGCTTCAAAATCAGGGCCAAGGCCATTGGCTTGCCTTTGAATGACTACTGAACATACATTTAACAACCAGACATAGATCTATCCTTTTCCACAGCTAAATGAATATACTATTTGAATTCCTTCAGCATGAAGCAACACAAACCGACATTCAACTGTAGATTCAATTAAGAGTTTTAATCAAAGCACAGACAGCAGTGAATACCGCATCCAGACTCCCCTCCCTCCAAAAAAAAAGATACAAAAATACTTCAGAAGTATTTTACAAATGTACAAATTGTAAATTTTACTTTTACAAATAATATACAAATGTTTTTCACTGCAAACCATATAATACATTTCTGTGTTACAACTGTTGTCTTCTTTTAGAATCATGTGTCCTGAATTGTTCTCCCTAGAACACATTAGAGTAATTACCTCAAAAGTATAATAAATTTATTTGCAACTAGGGTAGGAAGTGCTGAAGAAAATTATTCAAAGGATTCAGCTCTGGTTCTTTTGAATATCAACAAAGCAAGATTAAACACTCAAGTCAGTCAAACCTCCATGCACTGAAATAGATGCTACCATCATGCTTTGTTACTAACCTAGAGAGCAAATAAGCCAATCTGAATCTCAGCTTTTGGGACTGATTAGCCCTCATCTTCAGAATTAGTGTTAAGAGAGATAACAGTTCTTTCAGATATAAGTAAAAGGACAGTGTTCAGAATACAGTTTGTATTTTACCCTAAGCAGGTAGTATATAGAACTCTTTACATAGAAAAAATATCAATAATGCTTTAATGAACAAAAACAAAAAACAAACAAAATAAAACCCAAAATTGCTAGCTGTTTTACAGTCTCACTGAACGACACTGTTGCTCAGCTTGGTCAACCTGCTTCATGTCTGAAAGTCCTGCAAAGAAGGAAATACTCAGAATGCATGGGAGAAACCAAACCCCACGTATTACAGTCACACAGAAAACAGTAACTGACCCTGTTCATTTTGTGGCACTGGCTTAGACAGGGACTCGGTTCTCCTTGGCCCACTTTTTCATGATGCGGATAATGTATTCTACTTGAGAATTACCAGTGCTTCTCAGGAGATGCAGTACTTCCCGCAGAGTCTCTCTACAAAGGTGAAAAGCAAAAATTTAAATGCGGGTAAGAATAAACTGATAAAATAAACAAGCACTCATGTCCAAACTGTTTTGTACAAGGAGGTTTGTAGGCAGAGAGATCCATTTATCTGCAGAGTAGAAACAGGCAAAAATGCACAATAGTTTAGATACTAAGGGAAAAAAACCAAAGTCTTGTATGCAGTTGCAACAGGGAGAGACTTTTCATATATAAATCCCTACTCTTGCAAAATAGTTCTCCAGAACAAAACAAAGCATTTTTCTTTAATGCTACTTACTTGCTAGTCTGAGTAAGGCAACGTCTAGTTTAATGCTACCAAAGCACCTTACAACTTACTAATACATAAACAGCATGGAAACAAACATTACCAATAGGACAAACCAGTATGAAACTGCAGTTTGCCAGCTACTTTACAGCAAGAACTTGTGTGCATAAAGTCGAACAGGCAAGCTATCTGTATTCTACTGCATCTATAGTAGCACTTGCCAAAAGGACACTTGAAGGGTGTACTGGTTAATGAGATTATTCCAGCACAGAAGGGAATACAAGGAATGTGTAGAAGCCAAGATACACACCTTCCAGTCATGTACGAAATGGCAACTTTGGCCAGGGGAGAATGGCCATCTGGCAACACAGCAGAATACTCACAAGGGAACAGTTCTTAAGTACAGCCTCAGTGCTCTCTTTCTTCCATTCAGTGAAATGGACCAAAAGCAAAATTATCAGTAACACAGATTGTTTCCTTTAAGCTTTCATCAAATAAGTATCTTTGACTGTCAGTTTTCAGAAAGTAAAGTTTAGCAAATTTAGCAGTCTCTTACTTAGTCATTGTTTAGAGAAACCACATCCTTCCTCAAGTGCTGAGTAACTGCTCTCTTATTTCTGTTCTATGAACCTTAAACTGTCATGGGACAGTTTTCCATTCTTAGGCCATCAACACGAAATGAGGACTTTTCCCTCAGGACACAAATATATTACATTTATAACTTAGCTCTTACTATTATAATGACCAGTATACTTTGGTTGCCTGCAATTAGGCATTCACTGATAAGACATTCTCTACCACATATTCTCTAACTGTTGTTGTGGAAGATGCAATTCAAATTGAACACTGTATATGGAACCACTGGCCAGAGTTTCTATTCTCCAACAGGTCAATAAGTATTTGGAATAAATAACTGCTCCCAAAGCTAAGATTAAGATTTTAGCTTATAGCTAATTGGAAATAGGAAAATTGCAAAAAAAAAAGAATACTTACTTTGCTTCTCGGCCAGCTAAGATCATTTGAAAGACACCAACACAAGCACCCCTCTTGCCTTCCCAGTATTCAGGATTACTGTCCAGCCTCTCCAGGACATCAAATGCTTTGGCTGCATAGTAAAACTGACGCATCTGCACAAGAAGAGAATCACTGCATATTCCTGACTATATGACCATCTTTCAGAAGAAGATTAAAACTTTTGAGTTCAGTTTTCTGAAATCAGCAGTAAGCCATAGAAGCAATGTGCATTTATTCTTCCATTTTTCTTCTGGCAGCAAGTGACAGAACAGGTATGTTTCAGTTCTATGTAGGGAAATGGATGGTATTAACATTATTGCTACATGTCTTTGAAAATATAGACAAATTGCACTGTGAACTTCTATTAATTGGTTATGATCAGCACTGTTCTTTTGATCATATACATTTAACAAAAGCTAACAGAACTTCTTACCCACTTTTATTTTTCCCCTCCAAATTAACTTTAAAGTATGAGTTGCCCTATATACACTAATATCTACTGTACCAAAGTCCTTGATACAACATCGACTCAAATTAGCATAACAGAATCATTAAGATTGAAAAAGACCTCTAAATTAATCAAGTCCAACCACCACTAGTCCAAAATAGTCCTAATATTTTAAAACACAACCTGTTTTTCTCACACAGAGATCGTCACAGAGGTGAATCTGTATGTGTTTTGGGTTAAACTCAGAGCTAAATTTTACATACAGTACAGTATGAATTCAGATTTGGTGATTCTATACAAGAAAATTTTCTTAAGCATAGGAAAACTGACTAGGTACCCTATCTTTTCTGCCTTAGACTCTCTACCTGTAAGTGGGAACAAGAAGCAAGTTGGTTTATAACAGTAACAAAGGAGCGATTGCAGTAATTGCAGCTTGTCAAGTCATTATAACTCATGTGAGCCTTATCTATGACTGTGAATATTTTTCAGTTTAGCAAGCCAGAGTAGCAGTGTTGTTTGTGGCTAGCATCTTCCAAGAGGAGAACACGGAAGATAAACAGAGTACAACCTCCCATCCTTTGGTGGCTGGAAGCCTGTCCTTTTTTCTCAGCAGATGCAGGCTGTGGGAGTTACACTGGGGTACTTAGAGAAGTATAGGTACTCCAGTATGAGTAATAATTCCCTCTTCTTCAGGTGCATGGTAATGTTAATCACAGGTGACTGGCAAGCACTTAAATGAATGGGAATAAAGACAGTGAGTATAAACAGACATCTCAGCTCAGAATACACTGAACAGTGATCTTTTCAAAGTGGCATCTGATGTAGTTCCATTAAGCAGATACCAATTCAAAGTCCTATTTCTACCTCACGTAAAAGCAAGAATTGCTTCAATTCTTCCAAATTCTGTGCTGCTTCCTATATAAATGGATAAAATGGTATATTCCATGAAAAATAAGCTAGAAATTAGCCAGAAGTCTTGCATGCTAGATTCCTCAAGCAACTGCTATCAAAACAGACAGCAGTTGGGCATCTACCTATATCTAGTCTCACACAGCTGTTAGCCTTGCTAAACCATATTCTTTCAGCATTCTGTTGAGTGAAGCCTTGCATGACTGCTTTAGTTACAGCTATGATGCTGTTTGCAGACCTCTAGTATAATATGATATTTCAGTAACAACTGGAGAATGTTACATAAATTCAACGATATATTGCAATTGCCAATTAGTGGGAGAAATGGACACAACTAATATAGAAAGACAAGGTATAATACTGCATTAATTACATAGACTTTGAAATGGAATTCCTTGGTCATTTGTGGCCATGTGTAGCCATAAATACCCTGAAAAAATGTAGGCAATTTTTAAGAGCTCTAGGTAAATTCAAAGCATGGAGCTGCCTCTCCTATAGTACACAATATGGTTTTGAGAAGAATTTAGTAGAAGTAATCAACTGATAAAAGTGAGACTTAATATGGCCTAGAAACAAATTTTACATAAGATATGATTGTCAACTTGCTTTGATAAATTGCAGCTAAGGGAGATACCAGAGGTAACAGCCACCTGTTTGAGCAAAAAAGAGCAGATTGTGCCTGATCAATCTGGTGGCCTTCTATGGTGGAGTGACAGCAAAAGAAGGAACTTGATGTCTCCCTGTTCTTGTGCAAGGTCTTTGACATGGTCCCATACCACAAGGCCGAGTGCAAAGCGCTGCTGCTCAGAAGGTTGGAACATCTCTCTTATGAAGAAAGGTTGAGGAAGATGGTTTGTTTAGCTTGGAGAAGAGAGGGATCCATGGACACCTCACTGTGGCTTTCCAGTACGTAAGGGGAGTTTAGAAGCAGGAGGGAGACTAACTTTTTACATGGTCTGATAGCGATAGGACAAGGGGGAATGGTTTTTATCTAAAAGAGGGGAGATTGAGGTTAGGGTTAGGCAGAAATTCTTTACTCAGAAGGTGGTGAGGCACTGGCACAGGCTGCCCAGAGAAGCTGAGGGTGTCCCATCCCTGGAAGCATTCAAGGCCAGGCTGGATGGTGTCCTGGGCAGCCTGAGCTGGTGGGTGGCAGCCCTGCCCACAACAGCAAGGTTGAAACAAGATGATCATTAAGGTCCTTTCTAAGTCATTCTATGGTGAATGAAATACTTAAAAGATGTGTTAAGAGAGGATCCTTTCCGTTTTAGAGGAACGCTTTCAAGATCATAAGGTAAATTTTCTGATTTACAGTTACAAGTTGTTTAGGATTTTGAGAAATGTTTGTTTGTCAGATGAAAGAAAACTGCAAAAAAGAATGTTATAAAGAGTATGCAGGTATTGCTGCTCTTTGGAAAGCTTGGCTGAACTGAGAATTTTTGAGAGGTTTTCAGCAAGACTCAGTTCACTGTCCTCTATGACAGTAAGTTTGGTCACTGTATTTTTAATAAGCCTACACTAATAGCAACTAACTCTTGTTCACTCACTTAAATTAGTAGTCTTCATTGAAACAATTTCTCAAGAATTGCATTTGTTCTGCTTTTCTCACATCTGCCTTCTTAAAGCAGTGAACTATTCTGTTTTCCAATCACAGATCATTTTTTCTTTCTTCTATAGCACCATTTACAACCTCTCAAACCAGCAGCTCTTTACATCTCTACATTCAAAACTCACGTTTTCTATCACACATTTTGCAGAACAGGATCAAAATTGAATCTGAGCTAAGTCTCCTTGTGTAGAAACACCATCTGAAGAATTAGATATTAGGAATTGAGACAGCATTGTAATCAGCTTCCCATGTTCTCTTTACTACTAACATAGTAACATTTTATGAACTAGAAACTGTGGAATAAACTATTGTTATCAATAGATCATGCAGTAGTTTGCTGGTATTTTAGATACTGAATTATCTACCAAGAAGACCCACAGGTTAAAATGCTGACTAAGCCCTGCCAATTTATCCACATTAATAACCATACCCCTGTTATAAGTGGAAGTTCAATACAAATGACAAAGATGAGAAGAATTAATTTAAAAAAAAAAAAAAAAAAAAGGCTGTTAATGCAATTGCCTAATTAACATGCTGTACAGTAAATTCTAAAGTATCCAGATGCAGAATCATGGAAAAGCTCGGATCCAACTTTTTTTTTTTTTTTTTTTTAAAAGAAGACTTACTTTGTAGCAATCATTTGCAATGAGCTGCAATAGGTTGAAGGACTCCCCTGAGGTCTCCATCTTCAGATAGAGCTTCCAGGCCAACTGTGGTTTCTTATTCATAATATCTGTAATAATGACAAAAACTTGGGATCATTAAAAGAATATGCCATGCATAATACTCAGTGAAAAGGCTGAATAAATGTTTCTGAATTTCATTCTCAATGTAAATGCATGCTTCGCCCTGTAAGCATGAAGTTAGGATGGGAAATGCATCCTAATCTTCTGCCTTCCTAGTGATAACAGCAATTCATCAGAGAACACTAATAATTATGGAGTATACATCTCACTTTGTATTTCACAGGTATGGCAACAAGCACAGCTCATATGATTTCAGAAGTGAATAAGCAACAGAACAGAAAGTATTATAGAAGGTTTTTATGCAGAACAATTAACTGGGCAATCAATTTAGATGTTGAAATTTAGGATTTTGTGTTCTTACGCACATAAATTTTAATTGGTGCTGAAATAAGGTCTTTGATAATTGGTGCCCACCTCAATCTAAACAATAAATTCCCACGGTTCATGGAAAACCAAAGGACTGATAAAGTAAAAGCTCCTATATCCTACAGGCATAATAAAACGTGTCATTATGCATCTACTAGAAAAAAAATGTGTCCAAATTCCTGAGATTTCATCAGTTTTAAATTTTAATTTACGACTGGAAATTTTCATTGGCTTTCAAGCTTAACTGTTCCTACACAATTTGAAATAAAAGAAACCAAATCTTCCATCTCGCTAGTGAAAATGTCTATTAGCACATCTGAATATAAAGAATTCTAAAAATTGATTTTATGAAGATAAGGACCGTGCTGTTAATGTGAGGCTTATATTGTTACTTCTAGACACATTTGAGTACTAGGACAAAAGAAAAGGAAATGAAGCATTTCTTTCTTTTTCGTGTCTTATCAGCTACTCACAGGGTAGATGGTTGCTTGTACATGGAGAACTCTCCCGCTTTTTCAAAAGAGGGACTGTTCAGCTTTTCACATTTGTTCCCTCCGTGCCAATACATACGTTGCAGGTAGAATGAGTAGGAATCATCAACAATAAACAGCCAATATAAAAACACAGGATGTTCTTATTTAGGAAGCAGTGTAACAGTTTCATCAGCTCCGGATAACATAGGCAATGGCAAACAGCCAGGACTTAATTTCCACATACAAATCCATCTACCTGGAGAAATGGACTACTGGGCTCATTCAATGGCTTTTTACCTCCTCTTCAGGAAGAACTTGATGTAAATGGGGCAACAACCTCAAACAAAAAAAATTATTGTCTAGCTTCCCAAAAAGATGAATCTTCAGTGCTTTCTTTCCTTTGGAGATATTTCAGGATTGAATTGTGTATGACTCAAGACCTAATCATACTCTGACATAAATGAATTAGAATGCTCTGTAATTTCCATAGCGGCTTTTATCCAGAAGGATATAATAGTAATTTATAAACTTGACACAAAAAGATCAGTATACTCAATGAACAGTTCCTTCTGCAAAAAATTCTAGAAGCTGTTTGGAATGAAAAATGAAAATTTTAAGATAGATAAGAAGAATATAGCAGCTCTACTGAAACTTCAGAAGGAATTCAGAATGCTGAGGCACACCTGAGAATAAATAGCAACTTTTATTGAATTGCCACAAAATTTATAATTGATATTATAGTGTTAATTCTACCTCCTGTAGAAAAGTTGGTGTATTCAGAGTACTGCACTTCCAGAGGTATGTCAAAGAACTACTGTAGCACAAAATCAAAGGGATGAACAGTCTACTGAACAAGCACGAATCCTCTTACCCATGGGAGTACTCTCAATAAAACTGGAGTTGTACAGACCCTTGTGCCTGACCCAGTATTGCTGCTTCTATTTTATGCTTTACTCTGAACACTTTAAAGTTTTAATCCAGTCTTTCAAGACAGGAAATCCTCACTCAAGCAACTGAGTAGACAACTGAGAAGAAAAATGTTCGCTGGTTAGGACAAAACTGCATGGATGGAACCATAACAGCACTGAAGCTGTAACTGCTTAGTGGAGCCAGCCATATGAAAGGTGCAATAACCACCCACACTATAATGAGTGCACAATCAGCTTTTCACTTTTAAAGTCCTGAATCCACCTACAACATTACATTCAATTAGGACAGCGGATTGCCAAGACTGATGCAATAGAGGAGGATCTGTATTCTGTCGAGAGTAAAGTGACTCACAGCAGCGAGCCAGCCAGCTAAGGTAAACAAAATCATTCTTTATCTTCTCACTCTGGATCAAAAGGAACACCTGCAGGAAGAAGGAAAATAAAAGATTATATATATGCACGTACTTTTAAACAAACACAAAGCAGACCTGCCTAGTTTCAACATGCAGGTAAGGCTTAAGCCATGCAACAGTGGCTTCATGAGAAGACTCTGAGTTTGCCACTGTAGTGCAGGGGCATATTGCTATATTGGGTAGGTGGAGGACTGAAACAGTGCAGTGCTTATCAAGGGACATGCTGCAGCTTCAAAGTGCCAAGCTGTGCAGAGGGTGTGGACTACTCTGAACAAGTGCCAGTAAGTGGCCATGAAACTCAAAGAGCACAAAGGAACACTGGGCCTGTGGGAAAAAGTATTTGGAACTTGTTTGTTTAGAAAGCAATGCATGCAATTTAATTAGCATCATCCTGAAATACCAGAAGTTTCACTATATATATGAGTCTTTCTTCCCCATATGTGTCAGAGTTCATTTTAGGTGAGCAATAAGCCTTTTCTTACCCTTTTGGTTTCAGTAGGGTTCTGAGGCAAAACATTAGTCTTTTGTAACTTACTGTGCAAACACAGGCTTATTACATTCTGCATCTAAAGGGGTGTGTGTGGAAGAAGTGATGCATTTTAAGATGTACTCTGGCTTTATTCACAGAAAAAAAAAACAACAACTATGTATGCCTCTTTGCAGGTGTATCTGTGACTATACTTGGGATGCTTTTGGCAAAATAAATAAATAAATAAATAATAGATCAAGATATCTTTAAAGGAACAGATGTATGTACTGAAATTGTGAGTTCCACAGAAATAAAGAGCTCTGTTGTGAAGAGACTCGAAGAGTTAGAAAAAATTAGAAAGGAGAAACCAAAAAACAAAACAAAACTAAACCTGTATGATCCACTCCAGACTCTTTTTTTTTTTTTTTTTCTTGTTTGTATTCTGATAGCCTTGTGGAAAACATAGTTTCCATCTTCATAATAGCTATTTGCTTCTGCATATTTTATCTGTAATTAAGTTTCTACTGCACACAGACAAAAAAAAAAAAATGCTCTGTGTAGAAGTTAATCTCTTCCAGCTGTATCTGGATGCTGCTGAATAAGATAGTGAGCACTTCCTCTTCTCCTCCCACATCTCCCCAGGGAACAAAATGTGTTTTTTTTTGTTGTTGCATGTTTTTGTTTTTTTTTTAACACAAATTTCTAGGGACACCTAGCAGCTCTTAACCATACAGTGTCTTTTACTCAGCATGCTCTTGTCAATCAGAACAATAGGACTGCCTGAGATCCCAGACAAAGTGTAGGAAATCTGATTAAGAAGGCATTCTTTGATCAATTAGAGAGAGCTGCAAGCGCTCTTGTGACGCACCACAAGCAGCATGACTCTCCATACACCTCGTATTACAAGATTAGGAAGATAATCTTTTCTGAATAGTGTTCACTGTGAGTTTCAGTTCCTTTACGAATGTTCCACACAGTCTAATTATTTTCAACCAAAATTAAGATGTAGATGGAAAAAAAAAGAAAAAAAGGAAGAAAACAGGAGTACGAGGGAAACATTTCTATTGTCGTTTTTTAAAGAAAGTAAAAACATACCTCTTCAGCTTCACTAAAAAGGCCCATGGAAGCTTTGGCTTGGGCGTAGTTGAAGTTAAAAGTGTCATCATTGTAAAAGTAACTCTGGAAAAAAAAAGCCACACAGAAAGAAAGAAAAAAACTCAAATGGTGTAATAAGATTAAAAATAACATCCCACCCCAACTCTGAGTCAACAACAATCAAGAACAACAGGAAGGAAAAAGAAAAACCCACATTATGAACATACAACATTTATAAGCAGTGGGTAGAAAACTATGGACTGGATTTGCATCCTATATTTGTGACTACAAACACAGCTGGAACATTCCACAGTATTAACCATGAGATATCTGGAAAATACTCCATGCCCTAAATTGCAGTGGCAGCTTTTATGGGCGTTATTTTCACTTTGGTCATGTGAAGACATGCTGTGCTGCCATGGTCTCTTTTACCTCCCAAACACTTACTTCACCACGAGAGCAGTAAATAGGTAGCTGACTCCCTAAAGGCTTACAGAGATGAACAGTTTGTTTTTCCAAGACTACTCAAGAAGTTCAACAAGACATCCTGTGGATCTGGTTATTTGACAGATGCTTATCTGAAACACTGGATCACATGAAAGAGGTGGAGCTGCACTGCCGGGCTGTAGCAAGAGAGCATACCTTGTAATAGGGCTTTCCTAAGCTCAAGACTTGCTTACAGGCACCCTTCTCTTAGTGCGATACTAAGCTGTTCTCTCCTGTGATATCAGACAGGACACACTCGGTTAATGAGATATCAGGTTGATCTGGCTTCATCTCTTCTGAAACGCTGCATGGGCCAAAGCAGGAAATAAAATTCTAGATACAGATTAGTCTGATGTTTGAATTTGACCCAAACAGCTTAGATTCGATCACAGTCAGATGTCCAGATTAAAGTATAATTAAAATTACCAAAGTTAGCTGAGGATATTCTGCATTCTGTACTGTCACCACGCTGCCTCACAGGCAGATCTGGTATAGGTAAACTGGATCACAATACCATAGTAATAAGCATGAATGAGACTGGATCTCTGCCAAGCAGAGGTACAGTGCTTGTGAAAGAACCTAGGAAAAAATGAGGATGGTTTATCCAGTGCCCACTGTTACCACAAGGAAAGCTTTCTGGGTACGTAATAGCAAATTGCGTGGAAAAATAATGTTTTTCCTTAATAGCATCTGTAAGAGAAACAGCGTGTATTAGGAAGATCGGTTTTTAGCTAACTTTGGTTTGCTCCCTCATTAAGAGTGAGGAGGAAGTGAAAAGCATAGCTAGGACTGTATAAAGATATGGAAAGCAAGGAACAAGACCCTTTGCCAGGGCTCTCTGTTTTCTTTCCTTATGTAGAGACACTTGAGGAACCTCATCCCTTCCCTGTCACAGGCAGTCACAAAGACCCAGCCCACCCACATATATCTAGCCACCACCTTGAGAGAAGAGGTGAGAAGTTGTCAGCAGTTGCCAGATGTCTAGCTTTTGCCTAAGTAATCTATGTTAAGGTCCAAAGGAGCTGGCAAATACAGCAAGCTATGTGAAAGCACGAGGATGAACAAATTGGGGGAATCTCAAACTAAGTCTGTGCAAACATTTCGGTACCCTTAGGGTGAATTAACTGGTTTCACCAAATGAGAATTACAACACTTCACTGTATTCTTCCTCAATGATAGTTTTGTGTGAATCAGCACAAGTCTCAGGTTAAGCAAAGCTGGTAAGCAAGATGCTGGTTTTACTGCATGAATAGCTCCTTCTGTTCAAATACCCTCCATTGTATTTTTGAATTAAAACTGAAAAGAAGCTCTGTCAGCAACCAAATTCAAAAACTGTCATTCTATCCTGGCTGTATTAATGCCAGAGACCAGAACTGCTGCAAAAACAAGACTAGTAGAAATGGACCCGTATTGCAAGATATTCAAGGCAGCTACGTGGTTTTTTTTTCAGTCACTGGACTTCACTCTTTTGTGGTCTTTTTACTGGCCTTCAGTCTTTGCATTAAACTGTGCTCTGAGTGACATTTATTTCAGCGAGACGTTCAGATACTCAGTTGAACAACGAAGCATTCGTTGTGGCCAGAACTCAGCTGAGCTTGAATTATCTTGTCTTCTCACATGATCTTCAGTGCTATGTCACCCCCAGAGCAGCTGGCCATACATTTATAAGTGTCCTTTGAGACATTCTCATGCCTTAAGATTTTTTAATCAATCATAGATGAAGGTGGTATTTCCTATAACTATGATGCAAACATGTCTTCAGAGAATGTACAGCTCTACATCAAGAGTTGCAGAGATTGTATTGAAATTTATTTCTGTCAATGAAAAAACACAAAGGTGACTGAAAAGCCACCTAATCCTGCTCTGTAAAACGGTACAAGAAGAACTACTTGCATTCCCATGGCCTAACTAAATCTGACCAGTGGCTAGACTCTGCTAGAATTGATGAGTACCATCTACCTCAAATGGACCATGCAAGAAAAGCAGTAGTAAGCAGAAGACATCTGTCCTTAGTCCTTGCTTTTTATCAGCAGCACTATGTCTCAGAGTGCCAGTACCTATAAATCCCTCCAAGAATTTAACTGATACATTTTTTACTAGGCTTGATCATTCTGATACAATCTATAAAACCTTCCAAAAACTTGCAACTCAAGGATGAGCCATGACAATAAGTTTGATAAACCATGTGCTTTAAGGGACAAAATTTATTTGCTTAGAAAAGATGTTGTGAGTTTACTGTAATTCCAGCAAGCCATATATTGTTTTCAATACAAATCAAATATAGGTTTCAAATCTACCTGGTTTATTCTAATCTTCATTTTGTACCACTTTGGTTTCTTACCAATCTTCATTATGACTAATTTTAGTTTCTTACATTTCTATAGCAAATAATACCTATCTTCGAAATCTCTGAAGACAGAATTTCAATTTCTAAGAATTCTCTGAATTACTTCTCTTTCTGTATTGCAGAAGGGAGGCTCCCATATTTCAAATATTTCAAATAAGAGTAAACCATATACCACTATTCAATGAAATGCATCAATTGTTTTTCTATTGACCTTTCTTTACTTAGCTTAATATTTTGTTTAATTCTTATAATGCATTCACTTTACAACCGTGAAAACTGAGGGAATGCTAAGAAAGGTTATCTTTACCTAAAAATGTGTCAAAACAGGTATATGGTTAAAAATAGGCATGTACAACACCGTTTGCTTATGTGGAATATACTGCTATACACTGTTCTTCTCTGATGATTGATTCTGGCAAACTACTATTATGAATGGAAAAATTCAGTTGCAAACAAAGATCCACTTACATATAACATGCAACAGTAGTGTTCATACTTTCAGTAGAACAGCTAATTTAAAACACTGAATATTCTGTTCTTCCCTTTTTTCCCCTTCAGACTTTCTTTCCAACCTTTTTTACACCATTTTCCTTTCTACCCTCACAAACAGAATTGTCTCACCAAATCCCCTCAGTTTATTACTTATCTCATTACTTTGTCCTATCCATTCATCACCCTATTGCCCACTTTCACCCTCTTAATTTCTGTTTAGTGTCTTACTCACTTCTGACACTTTCCTTTACAAATGCTAACCATGCTTTACTTTCCAATATTAATGATTACTCCTTTTGCCTCCCCAGATGCTAGTATACTTTCTCTTTTCTAAGCTTTCCCATATACATTGGCAGTGGTGATTAATCTCATTTAACTTTGGCCTTTGCAGGTTAGAACTAGTTGTTCAAGAGCTGTGCATATCTTTGGGGTGACTCATTCAATTTAAGATAACTGTAAGAAATACACAAGATGAATTCTCCTCTGCTGTCATATGTCCATATTGGCTAAATGCTGATACAAGATGATCACTTTTAACTGCAAGTCTAACTCTTAGATGGCCTAAGTTAGGCAAAACAAATCTCACTGCTAGTTTCTACGGCTCCTTTCCTTCAATTAAATACACACTTCAGTTTAGGGTAATAGGTATCTTTTCATCCCACTATAGTGGAGCCATTCCAGTTGCTACAGCCACTTGGGATTTCATCATTGACCTCTCCCCTGATATAGTTTAAAAACATTACACTTCTCTCAAACTTCTCCTGTGCTTTGGCATGATTACAACCACACTCATATTCCTTAGGCTTCCCCTCCCTTAGAACATCATAGCTCTCTTCCCATCTAGTGCATCTCCCACACTGTTTCTTTTCCGATCCTCATTCCTCTTCTTATCAAATACAGATATCTTACTACTCTTCTATACAATCACTGGAACAAGATTGCAATCCGGGGAGATCGCATTGTGGCCTTCCAGTACTTGAAGGGAGCATATAAACAGGAGAGAGAACGACTGTTTACAAGAATGAATTGTGATAGGACAAGGGGGAATGGTTTTAAACTGAGACGGGGAGGTCTAGGTTAGGTATTAGGAGGAAGTTTTTCACACAGAGGGTGGTGAAGCACTGGAACAGGTTGCCCAAGGAGGCTGTGGATGCCCCATCCCTGAAGGCATTCAAGGCCAGGCTGGATGTGGCTCTGGGCAGCCTGGTCTGGTGGTTGGAGACCCTGCACATAGCAGGGGGTTGAAACTGGATGATCACTGTGGTCCTTTTCAACCCAGGCCATTCTATGATTCTATGATGATTCTATGATTAGACTACAACCTATCTCTGGATTCTCACATCTGATTTATAAGTAAATAACTGTAAGTTACAATCATTTCAATCCATTAAATGCAAGAAATGTGACAGCATTGCATTTTGGTAACTTAAACTCCTCTCACTTTGAAAAATGCAATACTACCTATAGGATACCACTCAGATTGCTTCCGTAAGAATAGCACTCTTAGCTTTCTGCTTTGGTAAGACTGCCCTATCTTAACCCATCAGTGACTCCTTTTCTTTAAAATTTAAGCTTTATTACTTCCACGATCCTTCTTGTTTTATCTTCCTTACACACTCACACTCATCATACTTGTGTTCCCAGTTCTTAACTAGTGACAAAAATCTCCATCACTCATTTGATAAATATTTAAACAAACATTTGTTTTTTAGTTCCACACTGCTACAAATTAGTTAATTGTTTTTCTTTAGCTATCTTTCTCTTCTCTTGTGATGCCACCAGAAAGTCTGATACTGATTAAATTGCAGGTTGAGATCATCACGTCCACCATGCTGCACAAAGCTACCTTATGAACTGCTCCCATACATTTGGATCCATTTCCTGTATTGACCAACTATGTAGCACTGTTGTTCCTGTGTTTCTATTATGTTTCTGTATCTTCTTCTGTCTCACACAGTATAGCATAATTCCATAGGTAGTGATTCTATGCATTACAGTACTACCAATGCTACATAATAATACTAACCTTGACTGAGTTGAGGTAAATCAGGACATTAGCAAACTGTCTAAGAAGAAAGAAGCAGGAGGCCATGCACTGTCTCCCTGGAATGGTATCTGAAATTCAAAAGAGAAACACAGATTAGCAGAATTTAAAAATTATGTGGTAATGGAGGTCACTGCCAAGATTGCTGGCAGCTATGAAAGCAACTAACTTCTAAAAATAATGTAACTTGCCTTTTCAGGCAAAGGAGTACACTGGAGGTTAGAAAAGCTATTAGATCATCTTGTCAACTTTCTCTACAGCATACAATAACTATCACAAGATTGTATTCAACAGCACATTCTACAGAAATAAATTGCATAAGTAATAGGACTTTTTCCATGACAAAATCTATGCAGCATTATTTTACCATGAATTATTCTTACTTTTAGGAAACAACATTTGATACAAAGTCTGAGTTTGTTATTCTGACCTCATACTCTTATGCTTTAGAATTACACTCTTCAGTTGTCCCAGACAAAGCAGCTCTATATATTCTGAATTTAGTTCCAGTAAGAGAACAAACTTCAGGCACCAAAAACATTACCAAAAAATTTCAATACACGCACAAGTTAAAATACAGCATGAACGTTATTTTTCATGCAGCTGGGTTACTACATTGCTCACAAGTGATAATGTCATAAATAAGTTAGGCAGATAAGCACAAATGAGTGCCAGTAGGATCTTTTTTTCAGAGTTTACTAGGACAATTTTTTTTTCCTTAGACTCAGCCAGCAGAGAGTGGTCAGAGATGGATGGATCCAAGTAGCAGCCACGAAGGCAATACTCCAAGATCGTTAGAGAGCATGCTGTTCTGTACTGGTTGGTGGAGTGACAGAAACTAACATCCTGAGATTACCAACAGCCCTGAAGTAATTGCTCTTTTAGGTTAGTTACCATCAATCCATCCACACTAGAAAATTGTATCTGAAGTACAATACTTTGACTGCACCACAGCACTAAACACAGCATTCCACTAGAATTCCACTGTAAATTTTGCCTTCTGTACTAATTACTGCTAGAAAGCATTATAGAAGATCTCAAAATGTATTGCAAAGGAAAGCAAAAAATTCTTATTTTTTATCTTGTTGCACGAGGAGATACTGGGCTTGGATGTCTTGTCATTTCCATAAAGAGACAGTAATCCCTATAAATGGCTGAATGACATCCTTCAGTTCTCCAATTTAAGGAAATCATTTAGTTATTTAAACAGTGTTCATGTGGAAGGAGAAACTGGCCCGCAAACTTATCAGCCCTTTTTCACGTGCAGGTATACAAACTGTGATAAATATATGCCTGGACAGAACATTAAGAGAAACACTTTTTCCTCAGTGCCTCTCTACTTTTTTTTTTCATTGTAATGAGAATGAAAGTACCTCAAGAATGCACTTTTTCCCGTCACACTCAATTTTTGAGGCTCAAATTCTCAGTAATTTAAATAAAATCCAAGAAAATGCAAACGAACATTGAAAGAGTTAAAACTGCAAATATATTTTCCACTAAAAAGGAGTTAACAGAACCATGTATTTTTTTCCCCATTATGGGAATTATGGGAGTTATGGGAGATGTCTAAGTTTTAGTATCTAGTCTCATATCCATACTGTGGCAAGAAATTCTATTATCCCAGCACACTATCCCCCATATACTTGTAATGAAAAAAAAAAACCAAACAAAACCCAAACAAGTAAAAGACTACACCAAGCCCAGAAGAAATACTTCCTTCTTTCCACTTAACAGCAGAGGCCCCTGCCTTGGTCATAAGAGGACCACAGAAAACAAATGGAGTGCTGTTCTCCGTTGTGTCGGCAGTGTAAATAGGGTAGTTGGTAAGACATGTTCAGCACCACAAACACTGTATTTAATGGAATTTTTAAAGCTCATTTACTTTCACTAATATTCCTCTCTCACATTTTTCTCCTTAAATTATCTCAGAAATACGATCTTGGTTCTGTTTTCTATCAAGTTGAGACACTGCAATTAGATCACTTAGAGCATGGGAATTACCTGCAAAAATCTAGTTATATCCCCTTTCATTATGGCAATTCTATTTCAGGAGTCACTCAGAATTACAAATTCTTTATTAAATAGTAAAATAGAGCTGCTGTTCTGGGTGTTATTTATTGAATCTAACAGTTGAGTACTAACTGCTATGCTTTAAGTGCTTCATGATATTTTGCTTTTGGGTGTCCCCACTCCTCTTAAATTACATCTCATAAATCTAAGAATTTTATCTCTCATTGAAAAGGGACTCTGCTTGCTCTACGTTTCTCAAACCTCTGTGTCACAAATGTAATTAAAAATAACAGATTCAGTTGCTGACTTCAAATGACCTTGCAAATACACAACACTGTATTCTTCATAAGCTAACTTTTTACTGCTTTTCTCTTCACCTAGTCATGGAATTTCTACAGTTAACGAGAGCAACAACGGGAAGTTGTGTTGAGAAAATATTCCACATAGAATCATAAAATCGCCAAGGTTGGAAAAGACCTCTAAGACCATCCAGCCCAACTGTCCACCTATCACCAATATTTTCCACTAAACCATGTTTCTCAGTACAACATCTAAATGTTCCTTGAACATCTCCAGGGTTGTTGACTCCACCACTTCTCCAGGCAGCCCATTCCAGTGCCTGACCACTCTTTTGGAGAACTAGTGTTTCCTGACTTGAATCCTCCCTGGTGCAACTGTGCAACTTCAGGCCATTCCCTCTAGTCCTACTGTTAGCTACATGGGAGAAAAGGCCAACCCCTGCCTCATCTTTGCTTCAGTACATTCATTTTTTGATAATCCAAGCAAAAAGTCGAGAGCCTTGCAGGTCCAATTCCAAGAAAAGAAAAAGCACAGGATTTTCTCACTGTAATCAGCACAACCTTCTTTTCCTTTGTAGTCTGCAAAGCAGCTAAGTAACTTGATAAAGATCTCAGACTATCTGGTGGTTCTAACTCTTTGCTAGATTGGCAGTGGGAAGCGCTGAAGTGTGACTTACATGCTTGAATAGCCTGGCTGGCTACAAGCACAAGTGTACAAACAGGTGAGAATTCTATTCTCCATTTCAAAATGCAGCTAGACAAAGGCAGCATATTAAAAATGACCAAAATATACAACGTAATGGTTAATATGCTAAGTAACATAAGATCATAAAAACGATCATATTGGATGGATTCTAAAGTCTGTCTCATTCAGAAGCTTGTGTAGTAGGAATATATGGCTATAGAAAGAATATGTTCTGATTTCACATACAATATATGATTTGGTAAACAATGCTACTGCCTTTGAAGCTTTTCCCAACTTCCAACAATCTGCTCTGACAGACTTCCTAACTGCAACCGAAAATTTTGCAACTGCTGATGTACTTTTCTTTTATGATTTTCTTCATACCTTTTAGTTCTTGCAAGATTTGATATCTAAGAAGTTGTCTTATGTGAAAAAGCAATTTGTGCTGCTTGTTTTTAACTATCTTGCTGATGATTTATTTCAGTGCTCTTTAGGCTTTGGATGGCAGAGTAACTAATTCTTCTCTATACATCTTCGCTATGGATTTACATTGTTCTGTATCACAAGCATAATAAACTCAGTCATCACTTTTGCAGGCTCTGTACCCTCTTATTTTATCTCTCCTTGTTCAACAATATGTTCCCTTTCTTTTATCCTTGTTGGGCTTATGTATACTTTCTTGTTCTACCATACTGATTGGAAATGTAAGAATCAGAATTGCAGACGATATTCAAGAAAGGGAACTACAACTGTGTACAATTACACAGTAATTATTTCTATTTTGTTCTCTCTTTCCTCATCAGTTCCTAAGAGTCTCTTCAGTTTTTCTTGTGCTTCTTACATTTTCGAAAACATAGTTAAAGCTCTTATCCCCCATAAGTAATACTTAGTATTTATCAAAGCTAAATTTAATTTGCATATTACTACCCAGCTTCATATATTCTTCCACAGCTTTCATCACTGTGGAAGCTCCTGCTATGAGTAATTTTGTACCACTGGCAAACCTAGTCGTGTCTTTGTTTGTCTCCTACAGCTAATTAATTATGAATATGAACCCTTTATTTAGGAAGAAAAAAGGTTCTTTCAAGTGTTCTTATCAGGTTTATCCTTTTCACTGCTACTTCTCATTTGAAACAGAAAACTTGTAGTGAAACGTTATGTAGCTTCCCTTCTTGAAATTTAGTACTGGAGAAATACTTGAGGTTTTTGTTAGCAAATGGATTTTGAATTTGATTATACTCAGATTACTGTAACAGAATTGAATTTTGATCATAATATTTCAAATCAAGTTCTATGTAATAACCTCTGTATTGGTCAGGAACCACCTGTTCATTTGTGTGCTCTCTTTCTAAGAAAGAAGAAAAGTTGTCATTCTAAATTTTTTTGTATTTTTTAGAATTTGAACTATTATTTAATTATTTAGCTATCTAAAATCTCTAACCTCTTTAATATGCCAGCCACTGCTGCCATCTACTCTGGTCAGTACTATGCATCTCATATTATCTGAGCATAAACAGGTTTGTGTTACTCACCGATAAAGCAAACACATTTACTTTATTTCGGACAAGGTTTCTGTATTGCTTAGAAACATTTCTTCACTGGCATCATCTACTTTGTAATGCCCTGCTGCAAATTAAATGTGAACAATATGCTATATATTACCTTCTTCCTATCGTTTTTAAAAAATGATTTTAGGTTTACAACCTCTTCTAAAAACAGGCATTCCACTTTACTCATCTATTTTAAAAACATCTAATATTTGTAAAAAAACACACACATTTGATTTTCATATATATGCTTTCTGCTATCTCAGCTGAACTCTGTTTATTTCTTCTACTTCCTATCTACAGTTTGTCCTCCATGCAGCCTTCGTTTGAGGATACAAAACCCACACTATTTTGCTTTTAAAGGAGGAATTACTTTGAACTATGTGCTCTTTTCTGTCAGCTTTTTTTTTCCATGAGATTTTTTAAAAGTGACAAAGGTTTCAGCAACACATTTAGTTATGTTGCTGTCCTGTTTCTACAAAGAGAATTGTGAATATAAGACAAGCTGCTACAGAATCTCTAAGTGAAGACTGGCAGTTTGAAGTATAGCCTCTTTTCCAGTTGAATTCTGGCCAAAGTTTTGGAATAAATTGAGCCTTCTAATTTAAACTTGTAATTTTTTTTTTAAACCATAAATTAAACTTTCACATTATAGAAACAAAATGCCTAGCACTAGTCAAGCTAATGGTCAGCATTTAGATGAGGATATGAAATACAAACATACACCATCATAAGAGGGATTACATAATAGAGAAAGAGCATTTCAAACATACCACATTCACTGGCTGATTCACCCACCAACTGGAAGAACTGCTGAGCAATTTTCAGATGATCTCTCTAGGAGAGGAAAAAAAAATTCAAGATGAGTTGCTACAATACAAACTGAAAATGTTTTTGAGGAACAGATGGGAGAAGTGAAGAACAACATGCAGGCAAACTGGGGTTGAAGTAAAACCAGAAAAGGTAAGCTATGCCACTGTATAGGTCTAGATACACTGGGATACTGTAAAAGCAAACAGAATTTGGAAGCATGACAGGGAAGTCAGATTTAGCTTGATTTATTTTCAGGACTAGAAACAGAAACTTGCAGTTTATTCATTATGGACTAAGAACTGTGTGGAGTAATATGAAGAGACTCAGAGATCCTGCAGTGCAAATGTGAGATGACTTTCACTCCGTTCAGTCCCTACGGATCTGTTCATATCTTACTGTTGCAGAAGGTGGAGAACCTTGTGGATTTAACTCACCGAATCCATTTCTTGTCCAAGAGCTGCATTTACCACTCCTTTGAGGATATACTCCTGGAAAAAAAGAGTAAAGAGGATCAAAAAAGGCAACGTGAAGATTTCTGGAGACACAGAACGGTGTACTCACACATATTTTTCTTTCTAAAGTTAACTCTCTCCCAAACCAGTTTAACTGATAACTGATAGTTATTACCAGAGCAAGTGTTTCAGTACAGCATCACAGTCACCCCCAGAAATCTATACTACTTGTTAGCTAGTCACTTCTGCTAAATATTTGGGCTGCAAAGAGGTAGACTGTTTTCTGATAAGACTTAATATTCAAAGATTATGCACTAGAAGTTACACCATAACATAGTATTATGCCCTCTTCACCACCATCTAGCTAATAATCAAGTGCAATATTGTTCTATTAATGCAAAGATCCAACTTCTAGTACACACAGTGTGGTTAACCATCACCACTACCACCCATGCTCCAAAAGGCAGTGTTTCTCATCATGGTAAAAATGTCAAGAGATTTGTGCTCATGCTATTCTACTGAAATTAGGAACTGGAACAGAGTAATCTCTACTATGAGCTACAAAGGCAGTTCTATTCTCCACTGAGCAAGATTTTCTTAGCATGTAACAGATTCATTTGTCTTGTTTAAATCTTATAATTCAGTGTTCTAGCTATAAGTAGTTTCTCCTGATAAACTTGGATAGATCCCTCAGATATAAACGCAGGAAAGGAGGAAACAAAAAAAGACTGTACACAAATGAACAAAATGTAAGGAAACAGTCTGACAGTATTAGCCAGGATGCTAAGTACATCAACTCTTACAGACACAAAATTAAATCCTGTAGACTCCATGACAAAGAAGAAATTTGATAAGAACTATAGAACTATATGTGTAGTTTTGCAGTCTTAATGGAGGGTTCCTTCCAAGTGTGGGTGAGAAAATGGAGAAAAAATTCACAAAGATTCTCAATTTAAAATATATCAAGTGGGTGATATCATGGTATACATACTAAGCTTGTATATGGGGAAAATGCAGGGAGAAAATAGGGGCCAAAGAAGCAATACCAGTATAAACCTGTTTAAGGAGGGCATATATAGCTGCTTAAGTATTAAGTATACCGAAAAATGCAAGAAATAAAAAGCAAAAAGAAACAGCAGAAGGCACTCCTCAGCACAGAATTACCAGATCTGTTTTTAATGTTCCAACCCCCCCCCCTCCATCCATTCCTCACACACACTCGTGAAAGGTCTCTTTCATGCCCAGTTATGTGATCTTTGGAAACTAAACTGCAAAGAGGAATAAATCAGAGACTAGAGATGCTGGAACAGCCACAAAAGAAAATGACAGTAGCAGTCAAGGGATACTGCAGTTTTCACTCATGGCAGCCAAAGTGAGATGGGATTAGAAGAGACCTATTATTTAACACGTTGAATCTAATCTAGCTCATTTTTATTGAAATGGCTTCAGGACAAACCACATGAGTGTCTGAGCTAGCAGATCTTGAGGGATGGTGATAACCACCACCGAGGGAGAAGTGACAAGCAGCTGTAGTTGGAAGAGAGCTTTTATCTATACAGTAATGGTCAGCTCCCTAGAATCAAATCTGCTCAAAGAGTTGCATTTTCAGTTGACCCTGGGCAGTATAGTACTAAACATGCTAGGCACTCATGTATGCACGTATAATATTCTATGGATGACTGTTAAATCTATCATTGGTAAAAGGATAAAACATGAGAGTTTTAAGAGTGGAAAAGGAGCAAGCTATCCGCAGGATACCAGTTCTGTATGTGGCAGAATTCATACTAATTTATAACCTGTCTTTATGTACCATGACATCATTTTCCAATTACCTGTGGAGCTGTAGGTTCCAAGTCTTTAATCAGGTTATAAGCCTCCTGCACATCATCTGAAATACCAGATGTTAGAATGCATGACAAATCATGGCATGTTGTATTAGAACAAATCACTCATCCTCTACATCATTCCCCTATAGTCACAGATGAAGAAATAAAGCATTTAGACAGGAAGAGAAAGGTACCTACAAATCACTGTGAATTTATATCACAACGGTGATGGTTTTCTAGAACTCGAATAACAAACATGGTGTGAGTAATAGCTTCTTTATTACTACAGTTTTCCTAGTAGAGATGACTCGGCCCCTTGTTCATAATCTAGTGGCTGACTTTCCAACAGTACAAGGTCAAGATAATAAATCCATTACTTTCTTGTTGTATCTCTTTTCATATTTATTTAGTCCATATGCAGGATAAGGTAAGATGTTTCTGAAGAGAAACTTCATTTTTTCTTATCAATATTTCAAAATCTGTCCAGCACTTCTTACCTGATCCTACTTCTAACAAGCAAAAACACTACTAGCATAGAAGTTTAAATGTAAAGTTTGGATTCAATAGGAAACTTTGCATCTTCCTGAGAAATAGTAACTGAAAATATCCTAAACCCTATGAAGATGCCCTTTGAACTGACAAAACGTTGTTAATACAGCATTATACCAGCTGCCCATAAGAATAAACCTTATCAAACAAAGCTTCCTTTTTGACAGTACATACCATCCAGACAGCACGGTGACAGTACTCCAGGGTGACTTAAGGCAATATGCATTGGAGATCTCAAGCTCCAATTCATCCCTGACCACCAACTCTGCTTTTCTACCCATTTCCTAGAGCAGCCACACAGTAAGCCAGTACAGACTATACAAAAGTAATCACTTTTTATAAAAAAATTAGAAATAGTTTTTTGGGTTTTTTTCTTTGATTAGCTTAGCTCATCAGTGTTGGCACAGAGCAAGAGACAAGATCGCTATTCAAGTTTGTTAGCAGGGCATGAGGAGAAAAAGAAACTACAGCAGCCCTGCTTTCTTATCAGTGAGGACCATCAACACAGAATTCTGCTCTTCAGGCTCTGAAGAAGTTCTCTAACAAATATAGAAAATTAAGATTGGAATTCCTGGCCCAATACCCTAAAACTCACTACCTTAAACAGAAGAAAATGGGAGGCACATTTGTGCTTCAATCTCTCCGCTTCAAAGCATGCCTTTATCAGAAATCTTGTAAGTTTTGGAGAGATGGCTCGAGTCATTGGGAGTGTTCTTAACTGATGTTGCTGCATTATGGAGATTTTTAAATGAAGACATAGCATAAGCACATTTTTATCCTAACTCTATAGCATTCCTTTGTCAGTATGCATGTTATTTGAATAACAAAGAATGGAACCTAACTGAAATTATTGCAAGTTTGGCAGCAAATGAGTAAATGGACTGTTTTTTAAGTGATGCAGATTTGCTTTGCTTCTGTATAAGTAGAGATCAATTTGAAACATATCTTCCTCAATAATATTGTTAATATAATTGATAATAATACTAATATTGCCTTCAATAATATTGATTACAATAATACTGGACACAATGTTTGCTAGGAGCAGCAAATGCAGAGTTACCAATGTCAAAGCATACCAGCCGACCCAATGGATGCCTACTTGTATGGATAAGGAAATAGCAGCACATGCTTGACTTTAGCAAGGTCTTCTGACACAGTCCCTATAATACTGCCACAGCCAATTTCTATCTCACCAGTTTAGCCATCTCTACAAACCCAAGAACTTCCAATTCTCTGTGGAAATAGATTTATTTGAAGGCATACAATTACAGCCCTTCTCTACAAGCTATGGGAATTTGTTTACATCACTATTTCTCAGAGATACTGAAAAGGATATTACACACTGCCGCAAAATAAAAAGCATTTTGGGGAGTAATCAGTTGAGAGCAGATAAATAAAAATCATCCCTGAACTATGAAAGAGCCAGAGGAAGGCATATTTACCTTGCCGGAGATAGTAAATCACAAGATTCAGTCTTGCCTCAGGAATAACATCAACCAGAGGAGGCAGCACCTGCAAAGCTCCTTCTCCTCCTCGGAACACCACCTGCAAATAAAAGCAGCACATTGATAACTGTATATCATAATCTTCCTTATGATCTCTTTAATTCCTACGTTAACAGTAAGAAGAGGTCAACAGTACTGTCTTTAGTGTAATTCTTGCTTTAATATAACAATAAAATTGTATGTACGACAACCTTTATTCTAAAGAACATCATTAAGTACATAATTCATCAGCAGAGATTGACTGATCTCAGATTTTAGCAGCTCAAAGCTGTGACACACTACACACCAAATGTTTTAAAGAATATGGCCCAGAATAAAAGTGAGAACAAGTACAAAATTAGTTTCCTTATGATTATGCATTTGAGAAAAAAATAGGATAACTATTATACAATTGTTTAGAATGCGATTAGATCTATAAAGGATTCAATGCTTTATACTTCAGTGTTACACGACAGTTCCTCAAGAAAAAAAAAATAAATCTAATATACTGACTCAATAGACTCCTGGCAAAAAGACCAACATTCAAAATAAAGAATTTTAACTTATAAAGTCCAGTCTGAAATCACTGTTAGGTTTTGTGATTAACGACTGTCTGATAAATAATAGCTATTGACAATTGTTCAGCAAAGTAATAATACCATTGTAGCGAGCATTAACAGGTACTCAGTGACTCTTTTACTGCAGAACACATAAATACTTTGGCTTGTGTCGGTATCTTTTTCCCCATCCACTGCTTGTCAAGTACTGTTTTGATAAAGACCATTTTCCTGAGTTATCTTAATTCCACTGACATCGTAGTCAGTTGTAGACAACATTGAGTTGACAGTTCAAGGTCATGCATTCTGGCTTGTTTCTACACTACCCTAGTTGACTAGTCTCTACAAAATATCTTGCTAGGATATTCTTACAGGCTATGCATTATTTTGATATGCCTTTTGTGTAAAAGCAACAACATTATTATTTTCGTGATACAGTCTCAAACTGTCAGAAAAAATGCCAGGGTAAAAAAAAACAACAGCAACAAACTTGATGGTACACTGATTATACAGGCCAGCTTTCTGGAATGGGACTTACAGGGCAGCAGAGATTGAGATGTTTGCAGACCCCAAAATATTCCCTTTCCTAAGTCTTCAAAAAAAGCTCTACAAACGACTGCAGACCCCATGAAACTCAAGAAGCACATTACTTACCAGATTATGTTTAATGAGCTCCTTCCCAAACTCAAAAGATGATGAGGCACTGTCCGTCAAGTTCTTGAGTTCTGCCTGGAATTACATACATTCAAAAAGTTCAATAATAACACATAAAAAAAGCACACTGACATTAATGGAGGCTCGTATTTGTCCCTAAACTGACAGAAACATCTCTACCAGTGCTGGGTCACTGGAAGAGTTGTGCCTTCCCACTTTTAAATGATGATTTTCACAAATTGAATAATCCATAGACGTAAGGTCAAAAGTGGACCAGGAAAACAGTAAGACCACTGTGTGTGCACCCATGTGTACAGATGGCTTAACACTAGGGTAACTGAAGTAGGTTAAACTCCTAAGACGACACAATGATGTGATACTAGGCCATTATCAACATGATTAACTGACTAAGAAAGATAACAAGGAAAAGAAATGCCTAAGGGATGTCTTGAACTAAAATGAAAGCAAACTGAAGGGCTATCAAATAGATACCTCAGCAGCCTTTCCATTGTATAGTCGGAAATGGTTACAAGCCTTGAGGTTAAGAGCAATGGTGCTGTCAGGAACTTGCTGAAGATAAACAGCTAGCACTTCTTGTGATACATCATAGTAATCCAGTTTATAATAGCATAGAGCCACATACACATTCAGAGCCAAGTACTCCCTGCAGAACAGAAAAAAGAGCATTTAAGATAACATTTCAATCCACCAGATAGTTATATTACAGAATATTAAAATCTTCAACAAACACATCAAATTTGGGATTTCTAAATACTTGTTAGGTATCTTTGTATCTCTGGTTTGTGATATAAGTTGCACAGATCCATTAACAGACATGCACGAGTTTTTTCAATGGCAGCTATTCCAACACAATAACTGACAAAACTGTTAGTTTGCAAATCTTTAAAAATGTGGTAATTCATACTAAGGAAATCCACAGAAAATAAGAACTTTTGTCCTGGCAGAATAGGATTTTCTGTGCAATGTGTGTGAAAACATTTATATATTTATATGCACTTAAAACTTTGAAAACATTTCAACAGATCTTATTATCTTAGAAATACAATTTTTTTTTTTTTTTTTTTTAGAAAACTGAACAGGCTACTGCAAGCTATGAAAACAGAAGAACTAGGCACAGAAATAAGACAGATATTTGTGGTAACAGTAAGTAAAAAGATAATTGTTGCAAAGGTTACTCGCTTAGCTTTGCATGATTGCTTCTACAGATTTAGAATTTCAAGAACTCTTTCCTGAGCATTAAATTACAAATGTACATTATGAAGGACACTCAGCTTTCTCTAAAGCACTCAAGAGGAGACAGTGCCAAAAGACAGCTACGTATTCTGGGGTTGCAATTTCTATTTTACCAAACTGTTTTTCCAGCTGCTTAAGAATTCATTTTGTTCCTTTTTAAATTATGAACTAAGAAGTAGAATATGACAGAAAAAACATAATACTTAAAGAAATGCAAAGAGCTTTCTACATAACCACTAAGTGCTGAACCCCTTCTTAGAAAGGATAACAGGTGAAGCAGAGATCAGTGATCAAAAGCAAGGCTCACCAGACTGATTATCAGAATTGTAATTCAATTACAACAATATCAGAGACACCGAAGTAAGGCTTAGAGTAGAAATGCCCACCGATTTTCAAGAAGAATGCATTTGTAGATATCAATAGCTTCTTGATAGTGGGACCGCATGTAGTGGATAGATGCCAAGCTAAGCTGATCCTCTGTAATGTCTTGCAGATTTTGGTGAGAGCTCATCAGTTTCTTCTCATCACTGAACTAGAACAGAAAGTGAGACATTCTCAGAAGAGTTCAATGAGAAATGCGTTTTAAGTTAATATGCTGGATTAGTTTTGTCCTTGCTGGCAAGCAGCAAGTGATTCATTTTTAACGTCTGGATGTTACTTCAAAGTTAATTTGAACAGTGGAGAAAGCCAAACATTAAGAAGCAGACCACTTGTAAACAGATAAAACTAAGCATGCGTTTTCCTTTAAGTTGTGATTTAGATATAATTAGACATCGTGCGCCTTGCTGGATAAGAGAGCTTAATTAATCAGTTATTTCACAAATATAATTCTGCAACACAGGATTTAATTTACTATTCAATTTGGCAGATTTTTTTCTGTTAACAAATGAAATCTTATTTCTCATGGATAGCAGAAAAATGGAAGCCCTGCCAACGCTCAAGCACTAACTTTCACAATGCTTCTTTACAACACTAGCAAATTCTCTTTCATCGTTCCTTCAAAATTCCAGTTAAAGCACTGATTTTTAAAAGCATTGCTGTCAAGCACATAACAAACGCACTAGGGTATAAAAAAGCAACAGAGTTCAACAATCATCTTATACTTGTATAAGTAGTAAAGTTGAGGCTATCCAGCAATCATTTTACTCAAATCAGTTATTCCAGTGCTTCCCTTCTTTTTATCATGGACATCTCTTAAGTACTCGTGTTGCTATAGAAACATTTTAAGATTACTCTTCTAAACCAACAGAAATTTAAGTGAAGAGAATCTAGCATCAAAGCTAACATGCACGACTTGTATTTTATTTTGCCCAAAACTTAGTCTCTCCAGTAGCACAATACTGGCAGGGTATCATACAGGAAGGACGGTACAAAAGCAAATGGAAGGGAAGACAGCCACTGAAACAGTCACTTAACTGTTGTCAAAGTTTAATTAAGTCTCATGCCATAAACATGATTACTTTTTGGACACTGAATGACTTACAAGGATCAGAAATACCTTATGAACCTTCTTGGTCAAATTGCTAAGTATAGTATAGGTGCAGATTAGGAAACTTTGATAACTTCAAAGAAAAAGAAAACAGTGGTGTATGCATTTCTGATTCTGTTCAAAGTCTCAGGTTCTTCATAATAAAAAATACCACCAGGTTCTTATTGTATGACTTGCATGAAGCTGGTTGGTGAGGCTTTTTGTAGATACTTGCTGAGGGCATCTGTTCCAAGATCCAGTTTTCACACTTGCTTTCTCCTACACATTTTATTACAGGAGAGTGGTTGTAGAAAATCTTTGTTCGCTTTCCACCACAGACATTTTAATTATTTGCCCAGATTGCCAGAACACATTACAAATTACCAAATTGAAAAGAAAACAAAGCAAAGCATGAGTGAAGAGATTGTACCTTATGTGCCAGGTGAAAGAGTAAACGGTTCTGAAGACGACTCTTAGGTGCTGAAAGGAAAATTCAGTAAGTATTTCTGCAAAGAACAATTCAGGACATCTAGTTTTTATTTTAACTTTCTCAACAGACATGCATACACATATATTTTTTCATTAACTAGCCCAAATACAGTTCTTCACTGTACTTCACTTCAGCAATTTTAATTGGTTTTAAAGCCTTCCTGCTTCCCATCTTCATTCCCTGTCCATTTCTTCTGAAATCCCTGCTGAAAATATTTTTTCACTGGCCTCTTCCTTCCATGACTCTTAAAACTGTGAATAACTGCACTACCATTTCTCTGCTGGTCCTTCTGGTTAAAGTGTTTTTTTTTCTGATGCCACGCAGCATATCTCTCATAGAATTAAAAAAAGCAACAGACAAGCTCATAATCAAGGTTCTACAATGTGTAATATTTGAAGTAAATTGTGATTTATATTTCTAGGAATCTTGTCAACTTTCAGTATATTGCAAATTTCAGTGCTGCTACCATTTGTTTATGTGATCATATAATACATAGTTCTAATATTTCTTCAGTCCAGAGGAACAAAAAGCACATTAATGTACTCAGATGTACATTAATGTACTCCTGTACTCAGAGCAGATAAGATTCAAACTAAGACATGAAGAGAGAAGAGTGGCTTTCTAAAGCCACTGAAGTCCTCAAAACTTCTGGATCTAACAGGATTAAGAATTGCATGTAACACATTTCATACTGCACAAACTGTTAACTGCAGAGATTTAAGTGACTACAGAGAGTCTTGTTCACTGAGATTGAGGAAGGTTCTTAGTCAACAGAGCTATTAGCTTCTTTTGGGAGCAATCTTCCAAAAAGCCTTTCCTTGTTTCCTGTGTTTTCTTCAGCCTACTCAGCTAATGAGCACTCTCATTTTTGCTCAGACCAACCAGCTGGCAACCCAGGATTTACATGGAATTTTTACAAAGAACAGAATTACTTACTGTGTTTACAGGGCCAAGAAAATGCAGAGTTAGCAAAGCAGTGGCCTGTAACACAACGCTACAATTCTTCTGACATCCTAAACCATGAAAGAGAGCTCAAACCACCAAAACCTCTTTCTCTTCCCTCTCAAAGATGGAAATTTCTAGCAATAGATTAGATTTATTTTAAGCAGTAATTTAGGGACAGATTTCCATACTTCTTACTTTTTCTCTACTATTATAATAAGGAAACTGTAATTCATAACAATGCTAAAAACGAACCAGGCTACTGTCATCAGACGAGCACTGTCAAACTCTACGTACTCTCTCCAACTATGTCTAGAAAAAGAAAAGACAGCAAATTTTCTCTCTAAAGACTTTCTAGTATACAGGAGTACCAAAAGGAAAAGGTGGTACAAGAGTTCTCACAGAACCAAAATATCTTGCCAAGTATTACTATCCAAGGATCAAGTAGTTACAAAGCTACATAGCCTTCAGTCAAGGATCTATTAGGGAATTCTCATTGGCCTAATAAAGGAAAGGAAAGCTTTTCTGATCTGCAGTCAATATTGTGCAAGCAGCAGTAGCATTATTATTGACATCGCAGTACATTCCAAAGACTATTTCATCCACTGGGTTAGAAAGCTGGAGTACTTTGACTTAGAGCAAGTTCCTTGATGTGCTGCCCACAGTGATGCCATGGCTAACTCTGCACACCTTAGCGTTAATTGATAGGTTCCCGTATCAAAGTTTACAAAGGTTGCACATGGACCCCACATGTACTTTTGTGCAAAACTTCAACCAACCGCAACCGCTCTTTGTAATTCAAAACATTTGGTCATCAAAGACTCCAAAAATACAAGCAGGACAATTTGTGGGATTTACACTGAAAATAACACATTGTATAACCACAGTCCCGTGAACAAAGACACCAACGTTCCTTTTTTTGCATAGGTTTTGTATTTTTTTTTAGAAGTTTTTAGCATTAATTCCTCTGTAAGTGACTTGCAAGCAGTCTTCCTGCAAGAACCTAAACTGAGGAATTATTGTTTCACTGGTCAACCAATGACGGTAGTGCTGCACTCATAAATCTGGCATCTGATCTGACATTGAAATTGTTATTTACTCGTTGGCAAGAGCTGGAGGGTTAGTCCATGTTATTCTACACCTAAAACCAGGCAAAAGGTGCAACCCAAGTTCTGATGGTTTGCTTAGGCATATGGAATAGGAAAAAAACTCCCATTTCGTAAAATACAGTATTACCTGATAGAATCCATTTTATATTCTTTAAAATACAACCTTTTTACATGATGTCAGGCAAGGAAGAAGAGGGTCAAAATCAACAAAAAAAATGTAGTCCTGTTGACATTATAAACAGAACCATGGAAACATTCAACAACAGCAGTTTATTTTTTCCCAGGGCTGAGTTTGCTTTTTGAGAGACCTATAAACAAAGTCAGATTAATTTCCAGATAGAATCAAATAATAAATATTAGATAAAGCTGCTGTTAATCACTGGGGCAGGAAGGGGTGAAAGTGCCTCATCATCAAAGAAACATCTAGGAAGGACATCAAAGGAACACTAGGCTTGCTCTTTTACTGCTCTGTTATCAAATGTCATTGTCACTAACCTATCAATGCCACAAGAAAGCACAAATTTATTTTCCCATCCTACTTTTTCAAGAAGACTGCTTTCTTCTTTGTCTTGTTTGTTTGTCTTTTTGTATCAGCATTTAGAAATCTAGGGATCATGATGACAGTGCTGCACTGCGATAAACTGGACCCTGTTCCTGCGTCTAGTATTGGCCCTGTACTGAAGAAATCACTGAGATAGTCGGACTGGACATATCTCTTTCCACCTAAGAAATGCAACAATATCTCTATGCTAGAATTTTTGTAATTATCAGTGCTGATGTTTCAGGGACTATAGTCATAGTTGACATAGATCTATAGAGCACATCACATGCTAACAGGTATAGAATACATCTGAAACTGCCAGAGCTGGGAGGGAGTAAGGGTGGAACAGGGATGAGAAGGCTTCCAGGTAACACGGAAAATATGACCAAAGAAAACCCTATTATGCTGTCCCTGAGAAACAACGCCCTGCTCACCTGAACACAGCCGAATGAAGGCCTCTGTGCCTCAAAACCACAGTCTCTCTGGTGGAGGGAAAATGCAAGGGTAAGGGAAAAATGTCAGGAAAAAACAGAGTCCAACACTGAGGTTCACACTTATACACACTTAAATAGCTCAACTGTTGAGAATTTTCTCACACAAAACCTGCAGAGGTAATTCACTGAAATTTTCACTTTCCTCAAATACTTTTATTCTCTCTTATACTTAAAAGTCAGTTCAACTGTGTTCAGTTCCTTGCAGTACACAGGCGTTTCATTTCAGGCATGCCTGAGCACAGTAACTTGAAGACGACTGAAACAAAAACAGTTATTTCTGTTATGTGGATTCCACTATGCTTTAAAAAGCAAATAAAAAGACCAGCACACAAACCAAACAAAAGCAACAAAACACCACCAAACCAAAGTAAGGCTAGTAGTTTTTAAAGTTTAAAGATCTATAATTTGATACTTTCTTGTGTGCACTTTGAAAGTTCAAACCCAGCTGTTTTAAAAACAACAGCTAAAATGCAATGAAAATGAACTTCTGTTCTCAAGAAATACAGTACAAGCAGACAGCAAATAATTTTGCGTGTAGGGAAAGATGCGGCCTAAAGGAAAAGAAAATCCAGCAATGTTTCCATGCCCTCTTGTAACTGCACATTTTCATTGGTGACAACTATCTGACACCTGGCAAACATTTGTGCATGAATAAGCAAAACTGGTTTGGAAGATGCCCCCGTTCTTATTAATTCATCTCTGTTTTGCTTTTGTGCAATATTGCTCCTTCCTGCATAGACTGAAATGAGAAGTATCTGTTCAGTTAAACCACATTCTGAGCTGACACATGAAGCGCTGTGAAGAAGCAAATTAATTATAAAGCGCTGCCCAGCAAAAAATAGAAGGAAAAAAACCTCGAATAACAAGTTAATACAACCCTATCTGTGCATGAAGCTTACATTTAATTGTAAATCTCCACATTTAAAATAAAGAGACTGTTTTTTTTTCTTTTTTTTTTTTTTCTTTCAGCCTCACTTATGTGCAAACCGCATTTGCTGGCACGTATTTTGTGGTTTAGAAGAATACTGTTGGTTCTTGTACTTTTCTTAATGCAGTGCTAGCCAAAAGCTTCTGAGAGCGCTGTACAGGCTTCTGAACACCAGGTTTAGTTGCCAGCATTTCTGTGCAAATGTGGCAGGCTGAGTTTCTGGTCCTTGTCATTTATTTCTTGAAGGCACGGGACTGGGAACGTAACATAAGACTACTTGGTTTTATAATGAAAAATTAATACATATATTATTATGTATTACGCCAAGATGAAGACTTGACTGCGTTCTTACAAGGCAAGATGGGCTAATATACACTAAGGAAAATATATGTTCAGCCCCGTGCCTTAAAGCACTGAGGCAGAAGGAATAAACAACGCATAAATTAGAAGCTTTGATATGGGATGACTATGGAACAACAGTTGCTGACTTAAGTAACACTACTTTCACCACAGGTTCAGGAACTATAACATCCCCATGTGGCCAAGAGGGCCAATGCCATCCTGGCATGCATTAAATATAATGTGGCCAGCAGGAGCAAAG
>JAOWBP010000001.1:43041343-43060327 GCA_028571105.1 Tragopan temminckii | reverse complement strand
TGGGGGGGTCAGCCCGGCCCGCGCCCCCCGCCCGGCCCCTCTCACCATCCTGCCGCCGGGCCCGCGCTCCCCGCGCCGCCGATGGCGCCGTTGCCTCGGTAACCGAGGGACGGCGGAAGAAGGCGCGGAGCCCAGCGACGCGGCCAATAGGCGCCGCGCGGAGACGGGCGCCGTCCCCCGGAAGGGCTGGCCTCTGGCTCCGCTCAGCGCCCGTGGGCTCCAGTCGTCTCACGCGAGAGGAGACGCGGCTGGATGGCTCTTGGTTGTCCGACTCCCCGGGCTTGGAGCTCCCCGCTCCGACCTCCCCCGGCCCAGACTGATGAGGTGCAGGGCATGGCCAGAGAAGCCTTCTGGTTCCCATATTGGTTTCTCACCAAACCACTTTGATCCCTACCTTTTCCCCACCTCTGGTCCTTCTCCACAGCATCCCATAATGTATGGGTGTCCAACCTTTGGGCTCGCCCGGGCCACACTGAGTGGAGTCTCCTTCTCTGGAGATGTTCAAGGCCCACCTGGATGCCTACTTGTGCGTCCTGATGGAGGAACCTGCTTTGGCAGGGGGGTTGGGCTCGATGATCTCTGAGGTCCCTTCCAACCCCTACAATTCTGTGATTCTGTGATTGTGTGATTCTATGATTCTGTGAAGAAGAGTTGCCTTGGGCCACGTATGGATGGCACGCAGCTGTTTCCTTGCTGCTGAGCAATAGGTGCACGCCCGCATGCAGCCCATGGGTTGGGCATGCCTGCCGTAACAAATCTTGTGCAATCCCCACACGATCTTCCATGACATCCCATGGTGAGTTTCATATGCTTGTAGTCAGTAGGTGCTCCAGAGAACTTCTCCCATGGATCTTGATGGGCTGATGACTCTCCTAGGGCAGCCCGGGAGGAGCTAAGTTAAGGTGGTGGGGTTACTGGGGTTGTTCACTGGTTCCTCTGTGCTTCTTCGGTTTTGCGCTGATGAGCCTTTCATCACATAACCTTACACCAGCCTTTCCCCAATGGTGGTGCGAGAGGCTGATGTCTGCTTCTCTGTGGTGCTTGTATGAAGGCTGATCCAAAAGTAACACTTCCTATTTTATTATGTTGACCTATGACATCAAGGCAAATGATCATGGTATGGCAGTAGAGGCTGAACCTTCCCACCAATATTCCATTGCATTTTGTTGCCATGCGATGAAAGACAGTATGGTGCCTAACCTGGAAGCATGTATGAAGCAAAGGTGCGTTACTGAATTCCTCCACACAGAAAAAATGGCACTTACTGATATTTATCAATGCATGCTGAACATTTATGGAGACCAAACAGTGCATGTGAGCATAGCAAGGCAGTGAGCGGTGCATTTCATCAGCAATATGAAAGACAAGCCAAGTTTGGATGGGCACGCAGATTTTTATGACCACAGCATAGAGGCTGTTGTTCATCTCTGGTGAAAATGCATCACTAATGCATGCAGCATGGGCAACAAACAGGAGGAGCTAGAAGCCATGGTGTGACCGGAGTACTATGACTTAGTCATCATTACTGAAAAGATTCTCATGACTGGAGTGCTACAATGGATGGCTCTTTAGGAGATAAAGGCAAGGAAGGAAGGGTGGTGGGATGACTCTCTATGTGTAGAGCTCAATGCTGGGAATGATAATATTGAGTCCTTATGGGTGCGGATCAGAGGGAACGCCAACAAGGCCAGCATCCTGGTGGAAGTCTGTTACAGACCTCCCAGCCAGAATGAAGAGACAGATGAAGTATCCTATAAGCAGCTGTCCAAAGAAGGGTTTGAAAGCTGGTGAAGAATCTGGAGCACAGATCTTAAAAGGAGCGGCTGAGGGTACTGGGATTGTTCAGTCTGGAGAAGAGGAGGCTCAGGGAAGACCTTATCACTCCCTACAGTGACGTGCAAGGAGGTTGTAACGAGGTGGGATTGGCCTATTCGCCCAGGTAACTAGCAATAGGACAAGAGGTAATGACTTAAAGTTGCACCAGGGGAGAATCAAGTTGGAAAAATTTGTTGTCAGAAAGAGTGATGATGCATTTCCCAGGGAGCTGGTGGAATCACTATCCCTGGAGGTATTTCAGAACCATGTGGATGTGGTTTAGTGGGTATGGTGGGGATAGGTTGATGGTTGAACTGGATGATGTTCTTATCCAACCTTAAGAATTTATGATTCTATGACAGTGACTATGTTGAAAAATAGTGTTGTAGCTGAGAATTTGCTCTACCAAATAGTGTCACTGTGCTCTTTATATCTGTTGTAGTTTCTATGCAAATAAATACAGGGCCTTACTTTCAAAGCAACCTATGTAGATAGGAAAGGATGAAGGAAGCAGAAAAAAATACTTTTCTGTTGCTAAAATTCTCCCACCTGATCAGCTTCACCAGTCAGGGAGACACTGAGCAGGAGGTCCCAAGGTGGGACACCAGCATAATTGAGCTTTGGACTCACCCAGAAGGTCTTTTCATGTCCTCCAGTCAGTAATCACTCTTTGCTGGATTGCTGCTTGTAGTATACTGCTGTTAGGATGCTGCATAGTCAGCAGATGGTACTGCGTAGGTGTTTATAGTTTCCTGGTAAACATAGCCACTCCATCTATATTATTCTAAACACAAACATGAAGAGTATAATATTAAATGTTAGATAAGCATGTTGTGTACATTTTAACAGCATACAATAGCTGATCCCTTTGGCAAATCCTGGGTAATTTTCAAGTACAGTTGTGACCTTGTTTCTTGTAGCAACTCTGACATTGCAGTTTGCTGCAAACAGAACAAATCCCTTTTACTTAGAGAAGAACTCCACACAATAGAATTTCCAAAACATTAATTTTTATGCTGTCTTAATTGCACCACTAGCAATTCCAGTAAAGAGAAGCAATACATTACGCTAATGTTGACAACTACCCTGAAAACACCTGTCCATGGGAGATTGAATGAAGCACCTGTACTCTTGGCATTTCTACTTCCTTGAGAATAAAAAATATTTTGAATTTCGTCAGATAGAGAGAGGGCTTTTTTTGCCATTTGTTTTGCTACAAATAAATAGGCCTGTTTGTAACATTATTCAGCAATAAAGAATAAACTGCTCAGTTCCTCAGAGAATGGAACCCACGTTCACATTCTCCTGGTCACTTCAAGCCAGCTTGGCCCTGGAACAACACAGAATGTTTGCAGGTGTCCCTGAGAGGTTACGCTGCAACCAGGAACCTTGGGAGCACAACAGAACTGTGACAATGCGCCTTGTTTATGAATGTGCTTTCATACAATAGGCCATAAAGAAAGGGAAGTAATCTACACTCCCATAGAGGATTTATCTGCAAGCAATTAATTTCAAGTTAGTCAATCAAAGTGATAAGGAGTGTGTGCCAGTGATTTGGCCTCCTTTACCAGTTTTTTCTTTCTTTCTTTCTTTTTTTTAATTAAGTAAGCTATTAAGTTTGTTAGGAGAAAATTCATTTTCTATAAATTGCTACAAAAGTATTTGTTTTTTCAGTGATTGGATTTGTCTTTTTTTAATGTTGTTCAGTTTTTATATATAAACTAATACAATGCATGTATCTGTTCTCTTATCAGTTGTGTAGGATTTTCTATTATCTAACAGAAAAAAATTGTTCTGCAGGCCGGAAAGCTTAGCAGTTGTAAGAGCCTCCTTATCAAAACCCTATGAAATCACAAAAACCATATAGATTGACAGGGGTACAGTAAGATTCCTTCTTCCTCTTGGATCTGAAACGATGCCTCAGAAGCGCTTCATTCCTAACTAAAAGAAAGTAATAACTTTTGTAAATACCTCACAGCACTTTTCAGTACTGCCATGGAATATTCTGACTCTGCACAGACAGCTAGGAGAAATTAAGATTTAAGGTTTTCAGGGTTTTTTAGCATACAAATGCCTAAGAAAACTGATTAAAGAAACAGAAGAAGCGGAAATGTCACTGCGGGAAGAATTTTATGTGAAATGCAAAATCAGATGGGAGATCTTCTGACCTTAATTGTGCTTTGGTTAAGGCAGTTCTTAGTCTATACACACACCTTATTTACTTTCATTGCCTCAAAAAAAAAATAGTGTGTTCCACATCGGTGAGCTCCAGCTGAACTTCAACTTACCTACAACATTAGAAGGTAAAAATTTTTTTCTAATTGAACATGATGGTCTGTTTTTCAGTTAGAAAAGTGGAGACATTTATACATAAAGCAGAACTGTAGGTTACATTTAATAGCACAGATCATTCTTAGCTGCTTCTGCATGACTCAGACACAGTTTTTCTGGGGTGTTCTCGGCAGGTGAAGCTGTGACTCTATCGGATCATTCTCTCATGTGTGAGGTCTGCGCAGTATTAAAGGATGGGTTGGTGATTTTGGTTATGATTCCATGTCCAGCCTTGCTGACTTACACAGTGAGGTGTATATGGAAAGATGATAGCCAAATCACTGTTGATTTTTCAGTCTAATCATAACCAGCTGTCAATCAAAGTAACAGACTTTGACGTCAGAAGGATTCCTGGTTTGAACTGCACATTTCAACAGGTAGGTTATGGGTTGAACACATAAAAATCAAGTTATCCCCTAACTTCTTGAGGTGCTGCTATCTGTACATAATGTCTGAGCAACAGAAATAGGGAGTGAAATGCTAGAATTTGGCATTGTGACATTTGGTGTGGGCTCTCTGCATATAGGAGTGGTCTAAAACCTCTTTAAAGCAGTGTAAGTCTCTATTTAAATCTAGTATATATTGAATTGAGGAGGAGGACTGATGTAATTTAATCCTGTATTCTCACCAGCACCAAACTGACCTAAGTCTTTCTAGAAAGTCTGGTGTAGATATTACTGTGAAGATGCAGATCAAAGTGGGTAGAGATGTTATGATCTTTTCTTCATATGAAATGCCAAACTGACACTTCATAATTTTAAAGGTAAGTTGAAAAGTTCAGCTACTCTATTAACAATGCTGGAAAACTGCTGCCATTCTTACCATCACCATTCTATTAGCTAGTGACATTATCTTGGAGACTGTGAGCTGTAGGATGATTAATGATCATGTTTATTCCCACACAGAGAGGGAATTGGCCTATACTGACAGCAGCAACAGGGAAGTCATACACCTGTGACTAAACACCAAGATAAGCATGAGAGACTGTAATGGCTTTAAAAAAAAGAAATTCAGAGAGTAGAAAGTGTGGTTTAAGGAAAGAAGAGGAAGGAGGGAAGGAGAGCTAAAATGGACAGAAAGGAAAGACAAGAAATGGGAAAAAGTCATCATATAAACAAAGCAAGAGGTTGTAAAGTGATCTTTTCACTAGCAACAATCACACTTCAATTTCCACAATGTCTGGCTAAAATAATGATTTTTCAATAATTATGCATCACAATGTTCTGCCTCTTGTACCACTGAAAATGCATCTGACAGGCTCTCAGGAGAAGTGATTTGCAGAGGTGAAAGAAATGAAATACTCCCCTGCTAAAGCTGCAAAGGCAATCCCTTGATATGAGTAAATGGGAAATGATTCCCGTAAAGCAAAGATCTTGAAGAATATTTGCTTATTTTTTTTAATGGAGACAGCAACATCTGAGCCTTAATCTGCCCTGTGTAGACTGCCAATGATGAGAGAAGGTGAAACATCTAAGTTGATAGCAAAGACCAGTCTGCAGAGAGGTGACATATCATGTATGCATTTAATACTCTTGTCAAGACACTATTGTCCACTTCAAGGCAGCAAACAATAGACTTGTGAAACAAAGACCCTGAACAATTAAGCAAAAATGTGTTATTTCTACACTGGTGTCTGCCGATGATTATATGGCTTTGTGGAAACTGCACCTTCAGAAATTTCCTGAAACTTCCAGCACATCATTAAGATTCAGTCAAGTTAGTAAATGTAACTTCAAGCTGCTCTTGTATTGGATTTCAGCATCAGCAGTTTTGGAAGTTTATGTATGTGGTATGAGAGGCAGGACAACCAGCAAATTTTGCAAATCCAAACTGCCCCCACAAGACAGTCTCAGAACTGAAAATGCAATGCATGCTTAGCTGGACCCACATAAACTTACCTGAGTCAGAAAGCCATATCACTGCGATTGCTATGGACTGGAGAATGCGGTTGTATTGGTCCAGGACTTGGGCTCAAATACCTGCACAGTATTCCACTGCCAAATGAATTTGTAAGCATGCACTATATTGAAGATCTCATAACTGCATCCCATCACACAGTGTAGACCTGGTTAACATTTAAAAAAAAAGGACTTGAGAAGACTGAAGTACATGTCCAAGACACAAATTATTACATGAGCCTCTTACCTTTGTAAGGTAGAACAGGACAGATGTGTGCACTTTACAGATAGCTCCCATTTGTCTCTTGACAGAGCTGTATCCTGCTGAGTCTGAAACAGTGTCTAACTCTTATATTAAACTATGTCCTGTTACTTTGGAAACAAAATTCTTCATTGAGGGTCAGCTCTGTGGTTCCATTTGACTGCCTACTCTGGTACGGTGAATATTAGGATAGTAGAAAATTGTTTGACTCTATTGAACTGTAGATTTTAAATCTGTCCTCCATCTCATTGCTGCATTTTTGGGGCTTCAGCTAGCGTGGTAAAATGGTCCCAGGCAGAAGCCTTGATGCCAAGAGCTGCCTTTAGCTGCATTGATGTTCTTGTACTTGCCTTCCTCACCAAGCTACAACCTCTGTGTCGCTCATCACCCTCCGTTATGCTAGGGTTAGCTGATGAGACCTTATATCCTATATCAAAGACACTGTAATCCCTAACCACCACCCTGACTACAGGTTAGGAGCCTGAGGCCTCTCTGAAACAGTTTTTTAGACTTAATACATATATATATATATTTTAACTTCACATGAAACAACCATTCACCTTATTAACTTACTACCCCTACAACTGCAGTAAATACTGAATAGCTCTCCAAGTGCCATCTGCCAATGTTTTTTTACAGGCTCAGGTCTATTGTCAAGTCAAAGTCAAGTTGAACTTTTCACAAGGAGCACCATTCTTTTATGGGTAGTGGGAAATTCCCTCAGCCTGTCTTTATCTGACAGGGTTTGTTCTCTGATTGGGTCAGCAGAGATCCTTTGTTTTCTACTCTTAAATAAAGGCATATTTCCTCTGTGTTTGATGTGTTTGATGTCTTATATTAGCTGATATCACAGAACATTTTCCTCTGCCTGACACCATAACTGACTACCAAAACAGAGGTTGTTCGCTTGAGTTAACGCCAGTTGCAGCTGTATCTCTGCACAAGATCTGATTTTTCTTTTCGCTTGCTATTGATTGGAATAATTCAGATTTGAAGCTACAAAAAACTGATTCACTTGGGCCTTGCACTCACCATAAGGAGATGGTCAGTCCTTTAGAGAAAGAGTATAAAACAAGAAGTTGAGAGGGAAGACTTCTTACTATTCTTCTTACGATTTGTTTAAGTAGTAGACAAGTCACATGGCTGAGTAATATTCATTTCAAACTGTATGAATTGGGAAAGGGTTAAAAGGAAGAACCTTTCTTCATTGAGCTACATGTTTATGATCCATCACACATTTAGCTTCATATTCTGGTATGCGGCAACACAGAGCAATGGGAAAATGGGGCCACCACCCAAAGTTCTGTAATGCCAGTTACAACTGTTGTTATTCTTGTCTGTAGATTTCCCCTAACTAGTTTGTTAATTTCTGACAAGAACAACGGTGCTTTGCAGCTGGAGTGTAATTCCACTCTAATCTATAGCAACAGCTATGAACTCCAAGGACAGAGTGATAAGCTTGTGATAAACCATGGAAATGGCAATATAATAAGGACTTCTACTTTATCACGGTTTGTTCTAGATCAGGATCATGCTGATCTATCAGGATAATGCAACATGTGACCCACATATTTGCTGTTTATCAGGAGATAGCTTCAGTCCCAAAGAGTAATATTTCTGGTTTTTTTTTTTTTCAGATGTTCTTTGTAGACAATGAGAAAAAAAAATCGTTCCAATAAGTCAACACAGCTGCTCTACAGCTATGTTTCTCATCATTTACATTACTTTCTTTGAAATCTGGGTAGTAGAAAAATTGATGATTGATTGAAAGATAGAAAAAAAAAGTCCTGGGTATTCTCTGTAACATTCAAAGTTAAAGATGATATCCTTCTGCTAGGCAGACTAGACTTGTAGCATACTGATATTAAATAAACACAGACAGTACTGTTTTGTTTTCTTTTTTGTCTCTGATCACTTCTTATTTGAACCTCTAGCAAAATTGAAAAGAAAAAAAAATTCTATTTTCTCCAACACAATCTTCTAAATCTTTTAAAGTGAGGCTAAAAGCTACTAAAGCTGCAGACAATCAAAATAATTTAGATGGGTAATAGTGGTCAGAAAATGATCATAACAATCATAATTAAGTGACTCTAAGATTATAAATAATTGCAGCAGAGTTAAAAAAAATCAATTTTAAAGGACACTGTCAAGATATTTTATTTTTAGAAAGAACACAATTTACCACAATGCATGTTTCTTCACAAAATAGTTGGCTGAAAAATACTATGTTGGTTGTCTTTGGGGTGAGAAAAAAATAGGAAGATGAGCTGACAATCTGTCTACTTTATCTTTGGTCTTGCTAGGACTATTGGTGCCAGCTTCTGTAGTAATAGTTTGACTGCCTGGTGGCAGCTGATACTTTCATGTAGCTTTTTGTTTCTTTTGAGTTTTCTGAGATTTTCATTCCATATCTGTTATTTTCTCCTCTCTGAGTCATCAAGTGAAAATAATGGTTTATAATTAAGCAAAAATTAAATTAGCCTATGTACCAGTGAAAAGGTTCAAAAAAATAAGCTTGGCAAAGGTATCAGAGTTACATATTCCGAATAAAATTGCACTTTTACTGTATGAACTCACTAGAGAAAGGGACTCAAAAGTACCCTGGCTGAACTGCCATTGCCATTTTTCAGTACTCTTGCACTTTATACAGAATAGATGCTATTTAAACAATGAAAAGTCTATCACATCAACCACTGAAAAAGGACTAGAAGGATCTTACAAAGGTTGAGGGAGCTCAAGGAACAGCTTTGTGGATATTTTTGCTCTTCTGGTTTCTGTTCCTCTGAGTATCTTTGAGCATTCCAGAAGATTGAGAATAGATTTCAATCAGGAAGTCGGTGCTGATTATCTGTTTCGTATACACCTGTTAAAATCTAGTTGTTTATTATCCAGTGAAACAGAGGTCGGCACAAACAAAGCGCCATAGATTCAGGAACCAAAAATCACTTTTCACTAAGTTCCGTGGTACAGTTCTTTGTAGAGTAAATTTGAGCTGGTATTTCTAATCTAACACCCACACATCTCTTATGAGATGTTTTGTAATTATGCAATATGTGCACGGGTACAATTGTTACTGAGAGGCTGAACAGCATTTATTTATTCAGACAAATAAATGCAGGACCTTGCTATTGAGTGTTAATTGTCCTTGTGCTTCTGAAGACAGAGTATGTGATAAGCTTCAGGGTTTATATTCAGTGATTCAAGAGGAGACCCCCATCACCTGTTAATGCTAGGATTACACAGATGAGGTGCTCAAACTGATGTACATACAACTGACTTATTGTATAGGTACTTGCACAAAGTAAACATATTTAATGTCAGAGTGCTTTTCACCTTTCCGACAAGATAATAACAATAGTTGATGCCTAGATGCCACAGAATAATGGAATAATTCATCAGGGAAGTCAGATGCAGTTACTTAGTACTTTATTCCTTAGAAACTGATTAAGAGAGAATAAATAGTTCTAGAAGATGTGTTTTAATGAAGTTTTTAGTATACATTTTCTGGATTAACCTGGGGGCTGTCAGGAGAGGCTATCTTCCCCTCTTTTTCCCTGGGACTAAAGATCCCTCAGGCACAGACAACAACTAACACCAAAGTACAGAAGATTTTGTTTTTATTTGTGGCAGGCCCATCAAACTTTGTGCTTTACATATAAGACTCAGTTGTCTATTTGTTTTCTGTCCACCCTCATGATCTACAGTATCAGAAACTCTCACATATACAGCACAGTGCCACACCTTTTCTTTGTCTTTTTTACCCCATGAACCAGATGCTATCGATCAGTCTGCCAAGTACTTTGTGATCATGTAACAGGGGAAAGTGTGGTGTTCAACTGTGTGCTGAGGAGCACGTGCCTCACCCCAGTTGCACTCTCCTGCAGCACTCCCTTGTGCTCCACGCCACCTGAAAATGAAGGCATCCTCACATGGTGGGACTTGACACTGAGAGATTACGCGTGCACACTGGGCAATTAAGAAACTGAGAAGTTAACAGTTCATTTAACTTCTTCTGACTGGGACCTATGGCACTGTGAAGGCAAGGAGCAAAAGAAGTGTAAAAAGTGATGCTGTTCTAAGGTTATAGCTGATTTTACCTTGTCGTTTTAAAGAACATTTTAAAGCTGCTATGAAAACTGAACAAACGCATGACTAGATAGGTAGAGAAACCTCACTGCTATTACATACTTATTTCTACTTGCATTAACAACGAGTTAACTGTTTGTCTCAGATAGATGAAGAAGAGTATAAAAATGCAGTGATCTTGTTCTGCTGAAGTTAAAGACAAAACTTCTATTGACTTATGTGGGTTAAGCTTCAGGCACTTTGTAAATACCTATAAAATGGGCCAGTGGTAAGCAGATGGTCTCAACATGAAAAGCTATATTCTATTCTCTGTATGTGGCTCTCTTCACATATAGTCCAGATCTTCACGTGAATAATGATTTAGAATTACTCTATTAGAAATGCTAGATTAGAAGTGCTGCGGTGTCCAAGGTCTACTCTTAAATGATGTTTTGTGGTTTTCCCTGTTGTTAGGTGTAAGAAACATTCATGCAATAGTAATTTGCTATTAAAAAAATGATTGTGTAGAAAGTCAGTGGAAATAGATTTGAAGTGTATTCATAATCTTTTAAAACAGGCTTGGAAAGAAACCATGGAGTTGCAGCTCTGTTGTTTTGGGTCAAAAGCAATGGCAACTGATTATTTTCCTTTTCCTTTTTTTTTTTTTCCCTTTTGGTTTTAAAATTATCAGGAAGGTAATAAAAAGACAAATGAACTGATATATATTATCTGACAGCCTCAGATTTCAGAAAAGCAGAAACTTCTGTATGTGTGAACAAAGGGCCCAAATTTGCACCAATCACACTCAGTACTTTATTTAAATTTGCCTGTTGATTCCTTTTATCTTGGACTTCTCTTCCGTGCACAGCCCCATCCACAAGGCTTGTAGTATTTATTTGTTTGCCTCCCCTTCACTCTATGCACCTTTCTCAGTATGAATGCTTAGGAAATCCTAAGAGAACGTACTCATGAAAATTGCCCCCGTGTTCTTTAGAGGGTGCCTTTTAGTGATGCCATTTACAACACGGATTTTGGTCCCACAGGTCTCAGATGGGCCTGTGCTGCCTGGGAGCAGACCTTGGGCACTCTAGTGTGCAATGCACTGTGAGTACTAATGGACAAGCTTTGTGCTGAGTCTACTCTATAAATGGAAATGAAGGCTTCAGTCTGGAGGACTGCAAAGCAGACATTTCTGCCAACAATAAAAGTGCTCTGATGGTAAAAGCTATAGGAATGAAATTGATAGTTTATCACAGGAGAAAATACATCCTTGATTTATGAGCCCAGCCAGCAAAGATGGTATAGCAACATAACTAGAGATGCTGGGCAATGCAAACATGAAGTAATCAACTGTTTTCCTTTAGGTTTTAATGTACCTTTTAGTTTATTTCCATTTTAAAGAGTCTTTTTTACAGTCCATTTGTTCCCTCCCCTTAGTTCTCTCAGCTCATTACCATGATGAAATGTTAGTGCCCTTATCAGGCAAGGCTTCAGGTAATGCTTCAGTTTTACTGCTTCAGCCTTTCCATGAGCAAACATTCACATCAACCTTTAGCCTCTCTCCTTTCCTGAGTTTTGCTGTTGTTAGTTTTTCACAAATCAAAGTGCCACCTAGGACACCAGAGGGATGGGCAGAAGTGAAGGAAGGAAAGGGGACGGGGAAGTGCCTGAGAAGGATTGTACAGCCTGTCCTTGATTCTACAGTGCAGAAATCTTTTTTGTACTTGCCAGAAATAAAGTCTATGTAAGGTATCTGGAAGAAGGAGGAAGACTTGACGAGGAAAAGAAAAGAGAGAACACACACAATGGATCTAAATTGAACAATAATGAAGCAACGTATGTTGGGTCTGGCCCTTTGGCTTTTATTCCTCTCTCTGCAGCTATTGCAGCAAGTTGGTTCAAGTAGGTGTAGCGACAACAATTACGTGATCAATGTGATGCTCATGCCTGACTCGGACTTCCCATCAACTTCTGAAAATTTGACATCAGCTGTGGAGGAAGCCTTGTCAACAATACAAAATGAATTAGAGACAGAAGGTAAGGCAGTGGATGCTGGTGATTCCTCTACCACAGTGGTTTCTTCCCACTTTTTGCCATAGCTTACTAGTCATCTGACCTTCATCAAACTGCTTCTCAGACAGGCTTTTTGGTTCTCTGTTCACCTTATATAGATCTTACAGAAATAATGGTCTCTCTTTGTAAGAAAAGAAGTGCTCTAGAGATAGAAGGAGTTTTGCTTTTATATAACTGGGCAGAATCTTTCTGCATGCTTTTTAGTTGGGATTGAGAACGTGGAAATCACTAAACTGGATCAGTTCAGACCAGTGATCCATCTAGTGAAGAAACCGAGATGCCCTTGCTTGAAAACTTAGAACTTATTCATCTGATTTCACAATTGATTATGATGGGAAAAATGAAACCCTTTCTTCTCCTGGGCAGATTAGCTTCTACTCTCTGAGAATAATTTCATAATAATAATTCCATCTGTTGATCACATTATGTCTAAAAATGTGAAGAGTCTGTCACTCTCATCGTCACTGTCTGGAGTACCTTCGGACAAAAGTTCAAAAGAAATGATTCACATCCTGCCCCCTAGTTGAAGGAGTTTTTGTTGAATTTTGTTGAAAAGTGGTGTCTCTAACAAAGACCAATACTAAAAATGCTTTGCACTGAGAGTACTCACACCCAGCAATCAACACCAGAGCAAATTCTTCATCTCATCCTAAATAGTGGGATCCAGGTAGGTGAGTTTCCTGGTAGAATAGGATAGCAGACATCTTTGCACAAGACAACTCACACGTGTTGGAAGAAGAGGGATATGGTGTATTAGTGATTATCTCCAGCTCTTGAGGCTGTTCACTTTTACGTTGTGTTGCAGGAGTAAAGGTTACAGTCAATGCCTCCTTCCACCACTTCAGATCATCGCTATATGTCTCACAAGGCTGTCGCACCAGCACCTGTGAAGGTGTAGAGCTCATCAAGCAAATTTTTGTGAGTATTTCGTTTCTCTAGGTTAATTTCCTAAAAAGAAAAGACTTTCTTTTGTGTATGTTTGTGCACGTGCATGTAAATATGCATGCATCTGTGGTTCTATGTCTGTCTTTCTATATTAATTTTTGAACCTGTTGTTCAATTCCAAACTAACTTGAGAGGTAGGTGAAGTTGTCAAAGACATTCCCATGGGAAGACAAGCCATCACAGAGACCTTACTAATGCTTTCTAGAGGCTGTCATTTGGTAGCAGTGCCAGCTGAAGCAGCCACCTGCTTCAAGCTACTTTTTGCATCTTCAGGTTATCCCTTTTGTCATATCTGCACAGATTTTTGTGGGGCCACATAACCAAAGTAATCAAATAATAATAAAAACAAATAAACAGCAACAACAAAACCCAACAAACTATAACGACAACAAACTACCCAAATACTCCAGCAGCCCAAGCGGAACAAAGAATGTCCATTTCCAGCTGGTTCAGTTCCCTGATCCATCGGCTTACAGAAATACATGTGCCAGGACAAAGGAGGGAGCAGTGTGAGCTGGGAACAGGCAGGCAGAGGGCCTGGCACTGATAACAAAGCATGACATGTGACTGTGCCCAGAGGGCAAAGATAAACTGCATGCTTGCTTCTCACTGGAAATGAGATATGCTGTGTGGGAGAAAATGTGTGAATCTCCAAATGTTGGAAAAAGTTTCAGTAAGAACTGGTGCCTTGCAAGAGGTTCAAGAAGCTGTGCTGCAGTGGACTTTCTCATGTCTAATCACTGTCACCTCACAGTGAGGCTTTGTCAATCAACTGTGAATTCTCACATCTAACAGTTTATGGTTGCATGCTGTAGTCTTTGTTAAGAAGTCCCTCACGGCACACAAAACTGCTTTGATCTGTACTTTCATGTATGCTGTTGCAACATTTTAATCCTAACCTGCACTCTTCCTCTCTCTCCCCATTAAGGTCATACTCTGCCTTTTTGTAGCTCCCTGTGATTCCTTCCTCCTTCACTCTAGGTTTGCTCTTTTAATCTTTCTATGTCTCCTTTTGTATTCTGTCTTTGCTTTTGCTGAGTAAATTCTGGGACTCCTTTTCAAATCTTAAAATTCTCTTCAATCTCCCATTCTTCTCACCATGCCACAGACTGTCCTCGCTACAGACCTCTCTGATCTCTTGCAGGATAATGGCACTCTTGGCTGTGCTGTCATAGGACCTGCTTGCACTTACGCTACCTACCAGATGGTCTCGTAAGTACCACCCTCTCCATGCAATATTGTGTTGTTAGAGATATCAGGTGTTGAACAAAGTTGTTTTGAGTGCAGCAAACCAGCAGAGACATTGGGTTTTGGGATACATCAGGCACTTTGATGTGAACAGTCAAGTTTGGAAGGGAAAAGAAAATCCCCTCCAAGAGCCTATTGATGCAGTTTCGTTACTATTAGCTAAGTGTTTCTAATTGCTTATGATGGATTGATATTGGGCTCAGAAGACATGACTTATTAACAACAACAGAATGAAAGGGAGATGATAGCTTAAGGCACTAGACATTGAAGAACTGCAGAAATGAGGGTCCTTCTGAGTGGACTTTCAGTTACTGAGAGGAGTCTGAGTTTGATGTGGCATGAGAAGATAAAAAGCCCCAGTTATCTTCAGTAAGGAGTGTTTAGATAGGGAACAGCCAATTTCATCCTAACACTTCTGCTTGTGAAAGCATTTCTGAACAATCAGTCTCTCTACTATAATATTATTCATAAGTCTGTGTAATTCTGTATTGCATTATACATTAATATGTTCATTGTCAGATATTAGGAAAATATGAGCTAAATCTGTGTTGCTTTAGCACAGCTGATTTAAAAAAAAAACACACATCAGTCATGAGTACAAATCAATACTGTTACCCATGTGAATCATTCTCTCTGCTTTAAACTTTGGTAGCCTTGTGGTTTCACTAAGTCATACAGATAAGATTGCAGTACTTTTACTTCAAGCTTTATCAGCTCCATACTTTTCTTTAGATAGGATGACCAGAAGTTAGTCCAGTATTTCCAGTGAAAGAATGTAATTGATTTATAGAAGAATAAAAATAATAACTTCTTATGTATAAGACCACGATGAAATATTGTTCAATGTGCCCCATTTTATTCATTGTGACTCCTAACTTACTTTGTTTTTCTGTCTGCTGGATATAGAGCTGCCCAGAATGATGCCAAAGTCTTTGACACTGGTAAAGTTACAACAGTATACAGTAAAAAGTATGAGTAGTGGAAGTTTATGCAAATAATACTATCAGGCAGCTGGATTTGCCCACAGTGCAGCAGATCTACAAATCAGAACAAATGATTTGCTTTACAATACCTTAAGTCAGAGAGAAGAAGGTCCATTTCATTATGAAAAACTTTCCTTGACATTACATCATCTGTGTCTGTCTCTGCTGTGACAGCTTTAAAACCTGTAGTTTGTGAAGTGTCACTTAACCTGGAAAATAAGATTTTGTCATAATAATGCTAACAGTGCTGATAAGCATGTTTTTTTGTAGGTATAATACCCTCTCATAAAAAAACCAAGCATGTGAACAAAAGATACTTCACAATAAGGGAACGAAAATACTTCTGGTCTAGTCTGATAATCTGCAGCATCTAGGGAAATACTTTTATCCAACTTTTAGTTTCTGGACAAAAAATATCATTGCTTTACAAATCTGCTGCTAGCAGAGGATATCATTATTTGGTCTCTCTGACTGATATTGTTGCTCAGCTCCTAAAATACAGTGAAAGACTTTTCTTTTGACTTGTAGGAGTAAATGGCAACAAAACCCTCACCCTCAAGCATGATCGCAATAAAGAGATAGAATACATACCACATTAAAAATTATATTAGTGGGCAGAAAATCATCCAGCATTCATCACAGATCAGAGAAGAGACCAAATCCCTTTGTTCATCCAAAACTGACATCACAACGTTGCCAAGACTGTTGGGTTTCTTTATATTGAGCATGCAGCTCAATTTGTAAATACATTTTGTGACCAGTCTACAGGTGTGACTACAGTCACCACAGATTAACTTACCACACATAGGTTGGTAAAAAAAGAGTTGAAAACCTGTTGGAAGGATGTAGTTTACTGTGTCAATAGAATGACACAATAAATGGGGAGTTTTCCTTAAAGTAATTTCTATGTCCCCTTTTTGTAATTTGTTTTTCCAGCCTGGCCCCTAGAATATGCCACATAGATGCCATCATCTCCTAGCTGTTTGGTAGGTTTTTGGAAACAAACACTGCTTACTAACCAGCTTCTGAAACAGACAACAGCATCTTGTCATTGATGATGACCCAGCAGCAGAACTGGATGGGTACGAGAGCCCCTGGAGTCCCACCATAGTCTGTGGGCAGAAATGGTTCTTGGTACCCAAAGAGACTGGATGAAGAATGGCTGTGCTGTGCAGGGAATTGGAGCCAGTGGAAGAAGACACCCAGATCCATTCAAAAACTCTCTCTGCAGTGCCAATACCTTGAAATTTGCTTGTGTTCTTTAGGAACCTTCTGTTTCAGGTTAAACTCATGCAGGATGTAAGGAGAAGGAGCTGGGATAGAAATCATGTAGCAGCGGCCTTGGTGCTACAGCAATCCATTCAGACATGTCCTCTTGTCTCTCCCCTCAGAGTTGACACAATACTGAGCCTGCCTCTGATCTCTGTAGGGAGTTTTGGACTGTCCTGCGACTACAAAGAAAACCTAACCCGTCTTCTGACCCCAGCTAGGAAAGTGAATGACTTCTTCTATTATTTTTGGAATGAAATCCAGCAGCCATTCAAAACTAGCACTTGGGAATCTGTCTACATTTACAAGAAGAATGAGAACTCGGAGCAGTGCCTCTGGTAAGACCCAATTCTGTCTCAGCTGTTGACCTAATAAGCTCCATCTCCATCCTCAGGCACGGTTCCTATAGGCTGTTCTAAGTGCCCTGCATACTGGGAGATGCCTTACTGCTACTAAGCAGTGAGAGAAGGAAAAGAATTACACCCCTCAGCTGTACTGCATATTGATATATATTTAAGTATTTTCAATCCTTTTCCTATGGACAATATGGCACAGAAGTTGTTCCTGCTGCAAATACCTGTTTACTCGATTCTTGATATAAATATTGTGACACAAGTATCCTCCATCATAGTCTCCATAAATGCCTTTTTAGGTCAGGAATCTTACCAAGCTCTACACACTAATTGATTCAATCTGAGTGCACAATAATTACCCCAAAACATTTCAAAGTTCAAACTGGATCTTTCTCTGTTCAGCATTACCCCCACTGTTTGCAGAGTTGAATCTATAGGCTCACCAGTTTTGAAGAAAAGGAGGCAGTATTTACGTTGTGACCTGAAGCATCAGCCTGTGATGTTTCTTGAAAATGCTGGATTTTCTCCTCTCCAGATATTAAACACTGTTTTAGTCAAGTAGATGCTTTCATATACTGACACTCTTCCTTTTTTGACTCTTGCCTTTCAGTTCATGTGAATGTCTCTATGCTCTTTTGAATTTTTTTCCAGAACATCGGTTAATTTAAAAACAAACCAAAACAAAAAACATCAGCTATGCTATACTTAGCTTTTTTGCTTCTCCTACCAATGTTATATAGATGTGGAATCATAGAATCATAGAATTGTTTGAGTTGGAAAGGACCCTTAAAGGCCATCCGGTCCAACTCTTCTGCAATGAACAGGGACACTCACAGCTCGATCAAGCTGCTTGGAGCCCCTTCAGCCTGACCTTGGATGTCTCCAGGGATGAGGCATCCACGACCTCTCTGGGCAATCTGTGCCAGTGCCTCACCACACTTATCATAAACTTTTCTCTTATATCCAATCTAAATCTCCCCTCTTTTATTTTGAAACCATTTCCCCTTGTCCTATCACAGCAGATCCTGCTAAAGAGTCTGTCCTCTTTTTTCTTTCAGCCCCTTTTAGATACTGAAAGGCCGCTCTCAGGTCTCCCTGGAGCCTTCTCTTCTCCAGTCTGAACAGCCCCAACTCTCTCAGAATGTCTTCATAGGGGAAGTGTTCCATCTCTTGGATAGCTTCTATATTCATAGAAGATATTTATATTATATTATAGAATATATTATATTATATTATAGAAGATATTATATTATTATATTATTTATATTTCCAGTTCATATCCTGAGGATGTTACAGAATTTTAAGCAGAATTTACAAATCTATTGGCTTCAGATCTTCTTTATAACTTCTGAAATGTTAAAGCTTCTTTTCTTTAATGCTGAATTAATAAAAAATTTGATACTAATTTTCTGTTTCTTCCCATTTGATTGTCATTATTCCTCCTAATACAGCTGTAAGATGCACCTCATTCTGCTTTAATGAAAACTGCCATCTTGAATTTTTTCAATTGTCTAATTTTAAAAATCTGTTTTTGTTAACACATAAATTGTACTACATGGGACAGTTGTTTTCCCCATGTATGTATAAAAGCACACAAATACTCACAGTGATAGCAACAGCAAGCTATGTCTCCAACTATGCATATCACAGAATCACACAGAAACACAGAATGGCCAGGGTTGGAAGGGACCTCAAGGATCATGAATCTCCAACCCCCCTGCCACAGGCAGGGCCGCCAACCT
>JAOWBP010000001.1:43000917-43031684 GCA_028571105.1 Tragopan temminckii | reverse complement strand
GGAAGGTATATTTTTCAAGGTATGATATGCAAGATAAAAATTCCTGCTGTGGCAGTGGTTGCAAGGGTTAGTGCACCGTGGGTTGGTTGGTGTTCACCTGAGTCATTCCCACTGACGAGCGAGTGTGCAAAGGTGTCAGAGTTATAACCTAAGGCTCCATTAGTTTGCTGTGCTGTTGACCTCCATTAGGGAATGTTATAATGCAAAGTGATAACTGGAGGAACAAGCACCATCTGCAGACTAAAAGTCATTCACAGTAAGGTAGACACCTTTATTCTTCAGTAAAGTAAAACAGGGTATGTGTCAACCCTGCACCAGCTTGTGTTGTGACAGCTGTGCTGTCCAGCCCTAGCCTTCACAGTGTTGCTCCATTCTCATCCTCCCCTCATGCACCACATGCACTATGTTATCAGAGGACCTCGTGATCTTCAGTACATTCCCTTGAAGATGTCCTTGTTTGAAGTGGCTGCACAAGGGCAAAAGAGAAATGTTTGGGAATTGCGGAACCGTTGTGTCTATGAAGTGGTATCTTAACACTGAGTACATAATGAAGGCTAGACTTCATGGCCAAGCTACACAAAAACAAAGTAAAATTGCCTCTCACAAGTGCTTGATTATTTTGTTTTCCCATTTGTAAAAATACACATTTCTCCAGAGCGACTCTGGATGCTGAGTCCTTCTCTGTGTTGTAACACCAGCAGCCAGGAGGTGGAAGCAGAGTCTCAGGAACAGAAAAATGCGGTTCAGCCGGCCTTCCATGGGAAACTTCAACCTGATGATAAACCATTACTCACAAAGCTGAGGTTTTAGAGAATTCTTAGGAATTTGCTTTCAAAATCCCGTGCATATGTCATTGTGAGGAGTTGACAATATCCTTCCCTGGTGAAGGGAAATGGTAGTACAGATAGTTTTCAACAGAGGCTGGCATGAGAGCGTGGAAGGCAGGGAGATGTGATACACAGAACAACAAAATCAAAGCTAGGGAGTTGGGTCCAAAATGCAAAGGAGTTCCTAACTAGAGTTCCATGTTGGATGCAAACACTTAAATTAGTGTGCTTAAAATCCGTGCTTAGTTACTGCCTGATTTTGGAGGTAGCTAGTGTGTATCTTGTTGCTTTTTGATGTTTGATTTTTATTAATTTGTATTATTTTTGTTATTCTTATTTTACTTTCCATGGTTTTCAAGCACTTAATGCATGTACATCCCCACCACGCAGACTGTTGTATCCAGGGTTTCTTGCCACTCTCTATTCTCATGAACGCATTTGTCTGCTTCATTTTTTAGAATGTGGTTACCAAGAAACAGTTATTTTTATTCCAGACTTATCTTAGTTTCTTTTTAAAGAAGAAGTGAAACATTTAGAAGCCCTGAGCTGATGTGACAGTTAGTGCTACTGAATTCACCTCCCACCTGGCTGTGCCTACAGAGTGCCCATGCCTCAGGTGGGAACATAAGAGCACTGCTCAGGGCCATGCTTCATCCTGATTGGAAAGGGAGCAGGTACATGTCATCTCTGGGGAGCACTGAGCTTTAGCAAAGCCTCTCGATTGGAATGTGACCAAAGAATATCCCTGCTTGGCTACTGTAGGTGAAGGTAGTTTCTTAAATAGAATATTGTTTTTCAGTATCTTTCATCAAGTTGTTTACTTTCTATTTTTTTCCTTTCTGCAGGCCCACACATACTGACTATTGCTGTCTTCACACTCGCAGGAATTGTGATTCTGGTTCTGATCATCTCTTTGCTTGTCCTGAGGTACCACTCCCTTTGTCCCTCTGTTTATCCTAGAAGAATTTTCCTCCTAGGGCAGTGCCTTTGATGTCTCCTTGAAGAGCTATTCATGACCTTTCCTTACATACCTGGGTAGCTGCCCTTGATGTGAACTGTTTAGCCAGGTTTGCATCTATAGCATTGTTATGGAAGGTTAATAATCAAGGGAGAAGATACAAGCAGGTTCAAAGTTTATGCATCTGCAAAAGTTCTGATTCCTGCTCAACATAGAATCTCATGTCTCAGACCACTCTTCAGATTTTTTCCACTTACTGTCAACCATTGGCCCACTTGGGGTTCCTTTATGTTTCTTTGACCTCTTGGTGATAGAGAAGTTCAATTCAGGAGTTTTCTGTCTTGTGGGAATCAAAACTCCATAAAGTTCAAATGTTTTCATTTCATGCATCCATTCTCTCTCTCAGTTCCTCTGACTCAGTCCAACTCTTCACAGACAGACTTTTCTAACAGATGTAATTTCTCAAATATAACATAGTTCATCTTAATTGTGATGGAAAATGCAGAAATAGAAACCAGTGGAATCTCCTTTTGCTGGAAGAAATTTCAGTACATTTCCAAATTATATAGTCTTCTTTCATATTCAAAGAAATTGTCTTAACTTTGCATCTGGTTTTGGTAGCTCAGGACCCCTCTTATTTACACAGTAGAAAACTTCAGACAAAGTGAGAAAATCAGGTCTCAACAAAACCTGATTAGAAACAGATGCTCAGGTTCACTTATTTGAAGTGGACCAATCCGCCTTGTGGACTAAAGCTTTTCATGATGAAAACTCAAAAATGAAGGTATACAACTCTTACACAGGCAGTGGTGCTCAAGAAATGGAAGAGCTGACTATTCCCACATAAGCACTAACATATAAACAGATAACTAAAGTTGTTAGTATATGGTCATGAAAATTGACAAAATTTTGCCTAGAGACAGTTTGAGCATGTTATAAAGGTTCTGTACTCTTCCATATTTGCAGATGTATAAAAACTAAACATTCTGTTCATATTTTTAGATTCTTACTGTATACATATCATTGTAATATCCTCAACCATCAAATATAGAAGTTTCTGAGGATATTTTAGAATAACTTCTTCGTGTTTTCTTCTAGAGAACTTACCTTTTTAGTATAGAAATAATAGAAACCGTCTCAACTAGAAGTGCTGCAGCAGATTGTCCCCTAACAAGGTAATAAGAGAGACTCAATTATGAAAATGAAGAAAATGCCTCATTAGTTCCTGTTTATTTCCCAGGTTTCTAGGATGCTTCATAGTCAGAACTACACACTTCCCTTTATAGTTCTGAGTGCTGAGGAAAATAGCAAAGCCCTAAAAAACATATAACTAATTATTAGACTCAGTAGATTTTAGTTCAATTTGATGCATCCTTAATCACTAGCTGGTAACAGTTGGAATTGCAGTGCATTCTGATGAGGTAATGACAACAGTTTTAGAGATTGAACTGAGAAATATCATTCTTACAGCAATTATCAGTACCCCCTTTCTTATACACATATAAGTAAAAATGAGTCAGAAAAGGAAATATTTTGTTATTAGTTAATACAATCATTTCTCCCATTTGGAGCACTTGCCAGCAGTCATCACGTGGATTCCCAACACACTGTGTCTCCAGACATTCTTAAATCATGTGTTTTCTTTCTTCTTCTTCTTCTTTTCTTTCTTTCTTTTTTTTTTTTTTTTTTAAATAGAGGAAGTACTTGTGCGGGTAAATAGTTAATTTGATAAGTACGAGTCTAATTGCAGCTTTTCTATAAGGGAAGATAGTGTTTGCTCTGAAATTCTGCAAGAGAGACAGCAGTTTCCTTTTTTCCAGTTCCAAGGGCTCTTTCAAAATATGCAGAATATAAGAGATGTCCACAAAAAGGGGTCTTATCCCAACACTGTTGTTGTCTCCTCTCCTGGCACTGCACTCACATCTGGTTATTAACACTGGGTTATTAACACCCAGTGTTGATGCCAGGACTTCATTTGGCTAGCAGTTGTTTGAGGCACCTCCCTTTAGAGTACATTCAATAACATACAGGAGAAAACCATATAAAATGAAGAAAGCCCTTTGCACCTTAAATTGTTCTGACCTCTCTTGAATCTCTGGTAATGGCCCAGCAGCTGTTCTGCTGTATCTTTTCTATTCTTCTACTGTGTTTATGGAACTGAGACAGCATTTATTCTTTCCCAAAGTTATGGGAATAAGAGCAGCCTCAAACTGGAAGACTATGAGAGATATGGGGCATGTGCTAAAGCCTTGTCAACCTGACACTCCATCCTTGCATCATCCGAAAGCTTCCCTGTCCTAATCTTCTGTCATGAGTTTCAGTTCTCTGGGAGGATATCCTGAAGTTTGCTTGTTTTGCAGGAAGTACAGGAGAGATAATGAGCGTCGGCGGAAGAAATGGTCCCATATATCGCCTGAGAAAATCTTGCCTCTGGAGACCAGTGAGACAAACCATGTCAGTCTGAAGGTAAGAGAAGCATCATATCCAAAGATGGATCTTGGATTTTGTCTCCTGAGGACTATCAATGCTGGGACACTGGCTTTCTCTGACTAAAACACAGGCTACGTCTGTGATAGGAACGGGATCTGTTAACATTATTGTGGTTTATTTTTTTAACTCTCACTTGCTATACTGATTATTCCCCTTTTATCACTCCCTAACAGAATACATTTCCCAACAGTTACGCTTGTCTTATGAAGGGGAAAGAGGCTGAGGGCTGATTACCAGTCTCTTCCATACCACAGATGATTTCTCTGTGCTTTGTCCCACTCCTCTAACTCCCAGGAGCACAGGAGCAGCAACTGGAGGCCATGGCAGCTGTGGGAGAGGCCTGGCTGCCCCACACCTCCTGTGGCATGTGATAGCACTCCCTACAGAGAGGCTTGTGCTTCTCTGTTGGCACACACTGGCAACACTTCCCTCTCTGAGCCTGAGTGGGCAGCAGGTGATATAATTGCAAGTTAATGATCCTTCTTTGTTCTCAGATTGATGAAGATAAGAGACGTGACACCACCCAGAGACTGCGCCAGGGCAAATATGACAAGAAGGTAAACTGAGAGTCCATGCTCCTTCCTCTGCTTAGGAGAGTCTGTGGGAGACATCCTCTCTAGAGTTCAGGAAGCCTCCCTCTGACCTTGCAAAATGGCTTGGGTTCATGCAAGGAATGTGCCATATCGGGTGCTTTGCACTTTGCTTACTGCCAGGAGGCAAAACATTAGACACCATGAACCCTGGCCTAGTCCAAAAGCACAGAAGTGGAAACAGAAAGCACAGAAGTTAAATACATGCAGTTTGATACCACGGAGATTAAGGTATCAGTGGAGAACAGGCCATTTCCGTGCATTTCTTGTATACTCAGTTGAGCTCTCTCTCTGCCTGACTGAGGTATGTTCATGTTGAGGTACAATCTGCATCACAGAATCTTCGAATCATAAAATGGCCTGGGTTGAAAGGACAACAATGAGTTTCAATCCCCCTGCTGTGAGCAGGGTTGCCAACCACTAGACCAGGCTTCCCAGAGCCACATCCAGCCTGGCCTTGAATGCCGTTCCTGTCTGTGTGGTAAATCCTTTGAGGGAAATGTAACTCCATTGCTTACTTAGTTGACTAACTGAGACAACAAAGCAACAGGCAGGTGTTTCTGAGATATTTATCTAGCATTTCTTGGAAGAGAAGAATTAATCACTACAATTTCTTTCCACTGGTGTTTTTTCTTCAGGTGGTGATCCTGAAGGATCTCAAAAACAATGATGGTAATTTCACAGAGAAGCAAAAAATAGAACTGAACAAGGTAATTATTGTATGTAGCAACTGGACTCAGCAGGATGGGATGAAGCCAATGAGTGAAGTCATTGCCCTCCATTGGCAGCTCCATCAGCCATATTTATGCTTATGCATGTTTGTGAGGTGGACAGGTGATGTGTTCGTCAAAGCACATTGCTTGATGACCTCTGTCTTTGCTTGTGTAATCACATCATCAGCTGAAGCCAGTGAAACTGAGGTGAATGAAGTAATTCATGCAGTCATAAGGCCCTGCTAAATACATTTTTATAGCCAGTGCTAAAAGACTATGCACTCTGCTCATGTGCTAATTCATTTGTAGTGGAATATTGTAGTTAAATCTCATTACTGAATGCCAAATGCAGATCTTTCAATATAAGTAGCTCTGTGCTGACTTGTGCATACTGATGATTCTGACATTAGGGATGTACTTGGCTACAATACTGTATTATTTTGAATGATGAGTTTTCCTTTTTACACAACACAGCTATACTGTGAATTCACTAATCTCTAAAAATATTCTGAAGTAAACTACAGTTGTCCATATATATATATGGACAAAGTCCATATAATCGTGCAGCATCATTACAATTTTATTACCTGCTCATTTGCTGATTGATTAACAACATTCTCTCTCTCATAATGGCTATTTTTATTAGCTGTGAGATTTGACTAGAGAAGCAATAATAGAGATTGTAGTCGTCTCTGGAACGATCTTGCAGTATCCAGCAGCATCCAGTTTTAACTCCCTAATCTGGAAGGCTCTGAAATGACAAATGCTTTCAAGTACTTCACTCTGTGCCTTAATACACACTGGTTCAAAGGGAACTCCCACAGCTTATCAGAGCCTGAGATAAAAAGTCACACAAGCGTCATCGACCTGTGTTTCTATACTAACAACAACTGCTTTTAAAAATAGATGTAATATTGCTGTTCTAGCTCCTGCAGATTGATTATTACAACCTGACCAAGTTCTATGGCACAGTGAAGATGGACACCATGATCTTTGCAGTGATTGAGTACTGCGAAAGAGGTTCCCTGCGGGTAAAGAATTTTGCAGTTTCCCTTCCTCAAATTATTGTAGTAAGAAAACAGATCTACTGCTCTGTGTGGCCCTCATGCTGCAGCACTGCACCAAGCAAGCGGTGGCAAGTTGCTGATGTTGAATTCCTTCCCCCTTGCTCACCTCTCCCAAATTTCCCACCTGTGGCTACCATCAGACTGGTGGTTCTCAGTAGCCAGAGGATGCAGTGAGGTGTGAGCAAGGGAATATAGGCAAGAGCTCTACTCAGACAACAGCAACAGCCAATATCTATTATTTTCCCCACAGGGAGCACATAGTATATAACGTTTTCTTTATTTTCCAAGACATAGCTGTTGTCTCTTCTGATGCTCTTGCAGCTCCTGCAGTGGCCCCAGAGTTTGAAAACACAGAGAAAATAATATAATGTTAATAAGGGGCAAACAGTTTAAAACTGGAATATAGTAAATCCTGTGTTGTAAGCCCTTCGTTCTTGTTTATAAAAGGAAACAGTAAATTGTTACCTGGCAAGAGGAAGGAAAGATTTAGACTTTATTACTACCAGTATTATTTCAGAGCTAATCATGGTGGTGTCAGATTTTCTGCAAGCTTCTTAGACCATACAAAGACTCTCATCAGTAGCAGTGGGCTCTGGAGCTCACATGAAACTCACAACAAGGCAGCAAAATAACAGGTCTATCTCCAGTTATTTTCTTGTAAACTCATGGAGACTGACTTTTAGCAATGGAAATCATTGTGGTTGGAACTGTAAATCACTGTCCCTTTATGTTAAAAGATCACTCGACTTTGAATTTATAAGGCCACGAGTTAGTTAGAAGTAACTGGATTGAGCACAAAGCACATACAGTCCTTTCCTCTTATACATCTTACTCATTTCTGTCACAGCTTGATTAGATTTACCTTGGCTTTAAGAGCAAATTCACAGTTTACTTTAATTGCACAAAACCCGTCTTTTCTGGAGTCCTCACTTTTCTAGTCCTCTGTAAACCTAAAATATGTGTAATTTTCTCTGTCTTTTGAGTCAACTCGTGCTCTAGTGCATGTATTCCTAACATGCAAGACTGCCTTATTCAGTCCCTGGTTGAAAGACTATGTAATACTCAGGTCTCGGCTTCCGCTTTTTCCCTGATGCAGATTAGAATCATTATTTTTTTTTTCCCTTACAGGATGTTTTAAATGATAAAATCTCCTACCCTGATGGCACATTCATGGACTGGGAATTTAAAATCTCTGTCATGTACGATATTGCCAAGGTAAGTGGACTGTTGACCATGCAGTATTAATCAGCCTGTCCTTTCTGGCAATGTGGATCCTCTGGAGAAAAGCAGCTACTACAGTTTTTTCCTTTCCTTGGTAGAGCTTGATGCCCTTCCACTCTTCCTTTCGGCCTCCAGGAGGCCAGGAAAGCCTGTGGCACTCAAACTGAAGGAGTAAATGGGGGCCAGATTTGGCTTTGGGGTATATATGAATAATAAAATATGCCCCAAAAAGACATGTGACCCAAAGATCAGAGGGTTATGATTTGATGATTGCGGCTCTGACTAGTAGGGCTTGGGCAGTTACGAGCCCTGTAAATCAGACGGTGCTGTTTGATCTCGGGAAAGACATGTAAAGGAAAACTGTGTTCTTTCAAAATGATGGAATTTTTTCAATTTGTATTCAAAACCAAGATCAAGTTCTTTTTCAAAACAAGCTCTGTTTATTCTGCATTTTATTTTGATTTTCCCACTCTCCAGAGACTCTCATTTCTCACTAGGACTAGCCATTTCAGTCAGCTAGAGAGGGAAAAACAGAAATTCATAATAAAGCAAATTCTATTCTGCACTACAGACTTGCATCTGATTAGCTGGTAATTAAGAAAACTTTGTAATTCACATACATTATATCTCTGCAGGTAATCCACAACACTTTTTGCTAACTTTTTGCTAGTGCACAACTGTTGTTGGAAGTTTTTTCATTCCCCTACACACTTCAGTTCTGCCTTGGTCTCCACGATATATGACTCCACTGTTCTAAAGAGATACTGAAAATCTTGCTCTTTATTAGAATCTCCTTAATCCAAATTGTCACAGCTTGTTGGCCTTTTTAATGACTTTCAGGTTCAGTTAGTGTTCAGCATTAAGCTTCATTTTAAACAGCAGCAATGCAATTTCCCTTCTTCCTTTTAGCATATCAAAAGAGCAGGGCATTTTTTAACCCTTTGCAGTTCACCTTCAGATATTACCTAAGAAAATGGTGATAGGTAGTAGCTCTGTTTATGAGAGACATGGAAAACTGCAGTCCCTCTGAAGGGAGTGACCAAATGCCCAGTGACTACACTAGGTGTGACCAAGACTTCAGAACCATTTGTTCACTGCACCATTGGTAATGAGGATGTGGAGTCTGGGGTTGGGTGGAACACTGTATCAATTCTGGAAAGGCTCCAGAGCATTATTATATTAGCAGTGTTAGAGTTGGTTCAAAAAAACCTTCCTGAAAATTCAAACTTAGGGATATGCGGCAATTTATGGTCATTTGGATGATCTGCCAACTTCTCCTTTTCCTATTCCTGCCTCCTCTCCACCTGATGCTGTGGTGGAATCTCTGGGACCTAGACATTATCATGCACTTCTTTTACTGCTTTTCACTGATGTAGCTTCCCACTTGAATGTCTTCTTGCTTTACTTAAATTATATCATGACCCTTCAGCTCCTGTTCCCCTCATCCCAGTGCATGCTCTTCTCAAGTCCTCTAACAGCTTTCCAGGCTGTTGGTTTTTTTTTTTGTTTGTTTTCAGATAGGTATAGAAGATGATTAGACGGAAAGAGGAAAATATTATCAGGCACATCTGTGAGACTTCTTTCTTCAGAAATCGTTAACAAGGAAGCTCTGGTATAAGGAAATCAAAATTACCTTTGCCTCTGATTTGATGCTGAAACTGATTAGGAATTCTGCTATAGAAAGGGGGTATATTTCCTGGATGATATAAGCAGGAGAAGAAAGATGGCACAGCTGGAGGAAATAGGCTCTGAAGCAGGCAAAACATCCTGGATAATGTCAGCAGGGCTTCATGATAAAAACTGCTTAATCAAGAACCATGTTCCTTGGATATAGCCTGCGCACCATCTCTGTAAATTTTGGCAGGATCTAGACAGGCCCAGGATAACCAGTCCAACCACATTCTCAAAGGATTGCATGTCTTGCATACTGCCTGTGTCTCAGACATATATGTACTGTGCCCCAAACTCAACTTGTGTCTCAGTGAACTCTTGTAGCACTTACTGGTCGATTCTCAAGGAAAGATGGGTACGGAAGGAGAGAAAACCCAGCATGTCATATAATGTATGCCTGCCCACATAAGCTCTGTAATCTTGTTTAAATTCAATCAGTTACCATCCAGGAGGATGAGTTGCACATGTAGGAATTTCAGTGGAAGACCATTCACAGAAGAAACTAAACAGATAAAACATATCTGTTCCGACTTCCGCAGATTATACAAAAGCTGCTTTGAAAGCAATGCCTCCTATTTTATTATGTTGGCCAACAGTGTCAGAGGCTGGTGGTTGAACCTTTCCATCAACACACTGTTACATTTTGTTGCTATGTGGTAGATGGCAGCAGAGGGGCTGGCTGACAAAATGGCGTCTGACATGGAAGCACATATGAAGCAAAGGTGTGTCACTGACTTCATTCAGGGGGAAAAGCGGCACCCATTGACATTTGGTGATGCTTGCTGAATGTTGATGGAGATGAAACAGTGGATGTGGGCACAGTGAGGTGGTGGGTGGTGCGTTTCAGTGGTGGTAACAGTGACAGTGGGTCACCTCTGCTGGTGCAGATTTTTACAAGTGTGACATGTAGGCTCTTGTTCATTGTTGGTGAAAATGGACTGGTAGTGGTGGTGACTATGTTGAAAAGCACTGTTTTGTAGATGATAATTTGCTTTATCAAATAGGGTTATTCTGATCTTTTTATCTGTCGTAGTTTCCATGCAAATAAATAGGAGGCATTACTTTTGGAGCAACCTATGTAGATTATGCCTTATCTACTGAACTACAGAAAGGAGGACTATAGGAAGAAAAACCACCAGCAATAGGCTAAAAGTAGATGTGAGCTAAAGTACTGTAGAAGAGAGAGATGCAACAGAATAAATATTAGCAGGAAAGTGTAAATTAGCGTACCTATACTCTTCCTCAGTTTACACCCACTTACTAATGTTTTTTTCCTGCTATGCCTCAGTGTTGGCCACTTGGCATGTATTATACCACATTTGACTCTCTAGTACTAAATGAACCAAATTCAGAGATGGTAAGTAAAAAATAGCAAACTACACGCCTTTGTATGCATGTGTGTGTGTTGTAGTCAGGAGTCTGAATCTCAGGAAATACAGCTGAAACTATACTGGCCAATCCTTATTGTGCTCACTTCCTAGTTTAGCTCATGGATAATTGATACGTATTCACTAGAGCAGAGAAAGCCATTAACAGTCAGGTCAGAAGTGACCTTTAGGACTCTACTCTGACTACTTGCCTCATGTAAGTGATCTGATCTGCACTGACCCTGTGCTGCCTGCTGCTTTGCAGAGAAGGATCTACTGAAATGTTTCTGAATGGAGTTTCTAGTGAATGGTAATCTTCAAAGATGACACAGACATAAAGAGCAATTATTCTCATCTTTGGTAACCATTGGTTAGATATGTAGTTGGAGACATTTTTTTGTTAGATGTTCCAACAAATCTGTACTAGATTTAACAAAAAAGTATTTACTGCAAATGAAATCAACACTTCTGTAGGAGGAAACAAACTTCTCTAATGCCCTAGTGACGATCTGATCTCATCAAAACTCAAGATGCTCTATCAGGCTTTTGTTAACCAACAGGAAAGATGATCATTAGTTAAGACATGATCCTTCTAATACTCCACCCTCATTTCTTAACATTGATTGCTTCTGTGATCTTGGAAATTCTTTTCTGTAAAATACTTCTCTCCTTCCATGACAGAGGATTGTTGATAAAGGCAATTTTATTGCTTAGAAACATATTATACTAACACTTCATATTCTTTGACTCTAGTAACAGCTGAGAGTCTCATATATAGCCTTGTCTTCTCCCTATTATCAACCACAGGGAATGTCTTACCTGCACTCAAGCAAAACAGAAGTCCATGGTCGGCTCAAATCCACAAACTGTGTAGTGGACAATCGCATGGTTGTGAAGATCACTGATTTTGGCTGTAATTCAATTCTGCCTCAAAGGAAAGGTAAAAACAATATCCAGTTAGACTGTCCTTCATGCTTTCCAACCCAGAGGAATTTTCTTATATTCATAGTACAGTAGGGCCTCATTACATCTTGTACACAGTACGAAACATACAGTACAACTTTGTTTCATGTAGCAGCCATCATACAAATTATATATTAAAACTCCTTCATAAATAACACAATAAAAATTATTAGCAAGTAGAGAGAGAAATTAGGTGGTGAGAAGATGGTGTGAGAAATTAGGCAGAGGAGAAATTAGTGTTGGTGAGCAGAAAATGGAAGATAAATTTTTAAATTATATTTGGAAAAACAAGGAGACTTCCCTTGTGACTGAGATGCAGCAAATATTTTCAAGATCCAAAGGCTTCATGCAAAAATCTCCCACAGGACTTCATGCAAAAAGCTCCTTTAAGCAGTAACGGTGGAATTGTGTGAAGAAAGAAAAAGGAGTTAAGTACCACTGGGTACTTGTCTTGTCACTGATCAGTTATATGTGTTATCACAGTGCTGTGTAATTTAATTTAAATATTAACACTTGTGACTCTGATCATCCTTAAAAATTAGTAATGATATGTAATGACAACAATGTTTTTCATTCAGAATATAACAATATCTGTTCAATGAGCTCGGGTTAGTTTTCACAGCTTTTGTTTACATTTTTTATTTCATCTAATAATCGTAGGACAGTTCTGTAGAACAGAGCGTTCCTTTCTACGCATTTCCTTTTTTCTTGATCTTGAGTGCAAAGATAAGCCCTTCTGAAATTATGTCATCTGAATCTGTTTAGCGGAGTTTGGAGTTTAATAAGCACAGTACTGCACTGTAACTGTTGTATATTATCTGAGAAGAACCTGTGGTTGCAAATGGATTGAGAGAAAGAATTGACATTGAGACACAAAGAAAGTCAAGAGTAGCAATGAGAACATAAGAAGTGTAAGAAATGTGCACTGCATGAAAATGTTCTGTTAATTCATTATTTTGCATGTTACACTTAAATTTATATTATGATTGAATTTTAATGAATTTATCTTTTTATGCTGCTCTTAAATACTTTGGCAATCATCCTCAAAATTTCTGGCCCCTAGGCTTCTTTCCTTGAAGAAAACGTATTGCTTCACAAGATATCTACAGATTCATTGTGGCTGGATGTTGCAGCCTGATATCATAACACTGTTTTCAGGGTCACTATCTGTCCGTTGTGATACATCATCAGCATGTCATATAAAACAGTCATACCATGGCAGTATTCTAGTTTTGAGGTACAGCGGGGCTTGGTGACCTAGAAGTACAGAATAATAATTTCTGTAGAAAGAAAGTGGTTACACACAGGTAGTATTTATGTCAAGCTCAAAAGCACTTGGGGATTATTTCTATAGAGTCATGATACCAAGGCTACCAGGAAATATTACAGCCTTCTCATACGACATCTTGAATAACACACTTCATGCACCTGCTTCAAGAATTTATGCCTCTGCATTTTTTAATTTTTATTTTTTCATAGCACTGGCATTCCTTGGTCTTAGACAGATGCATGGGCTATTTCTAAGAAGTCCATGTGAGGTAGCTTAAGAGAAGCAAGTTTACTGCCAACAAACTTTTCTGGAGATGTAAGGGTCTGCACCAACAGTGAAAAATAGTACTGTTATCAAATCCCAGACAATTGCAGACTACCACATCATAGTTTTATCTAACCTGCATTGATGTCAGCTTCTCCAAATAACTACTGAATGAGGAAATAAACAGTACCAGTGAGCTCCATGTTTGGTATGAAACGAGTAAATGGAAAATGGCCAATGGATGCTTTTGAGAAGGATCACTCTTTTCAGTTACTTTTCTCCTGTATCCATTTACCTTTTTTCCCACTGTCATCTGGATTTTCAGACCTGTGGACAGCTCCTGAGCATCTCCGTCATGCTGACGTATCTCAGAAGGGTGATGTGTACAGCTATGGGATCATTGCCCAGGAAATCATCCTACGCAAAGAGACCTTCTACACCAGACACTGCCAGGACACTAAGGGTAAATCCACAATTTTCTCCCCCACTGCAGCCTTCTACAATACTGTAGCTGTAAGTAGCACATCCACAGGTTTTTCTGTAAAGTGCTGTCTCTGGTAGGTGCTTGAACCGGTGCTTCTTTCACTGTGTGATGAACAAAGAGCATGTTTGAAGGATATCAATGTGGAGGCAATCTTCCTGTGAATCAGGTTTTTATTGAATTTTCTTGCCCTTTCTCCTCTCCTTCCCACCTCTTCCACAGTGTTATAGAAGTTAACCTTACACAAAAACTGCCTAGACTTACTGTGACACTTAAGGCTACAAAGTGTTGTGCACACCATATAGTAGTTCACTTGTACTAGGCATCACAAATCAGCAGTGTCAAAAGAGAATAACAAAAACTCAGCAGCATGACATGAGAACTGATATTTAAAACTGATATTTAAAAGTTGGCAATTCAGACTTTGTTCCAGTCTGTCAAATTAACTTTACTAGTTTATCTTCTGTCAGAACAAGAATTTCCTCACAGTGCATCCATTAAACCCAATTTCGTGCATGTTGTGACATTGTTTTTGAATGGCTAACAGCACAGACAATACCAGTGCCCTGAATCCCATGAATTATTTTATATTGCAATGTTATAGCCACCATAAAGGCATTCAGGTTTGAGATTTTCCTACTGACAGTTACCAACAAGTTTAAACATTGCCTTTGTTTCTGAGCCATTCTGAAAGATCTCCCTCACATTTGCTAAAACATCTAGAGCAGCAGCTGGCCAGCCTAACAGCTCCTTTCCTGAGTGACATTTGAGAATAACATCTAGGCCAGGCTCATCATCTTACATTATTGCAAATTTGTGCTCTTATCCAAGGAAATACAGTATTTCACATAATCAACTCCTTAATATATAAGTGGATGTAGGAGAGATTAGAAATACCTGTTTCCATTTCACCAAACTATTCAGGTCTTTGTGCTGTGTGACAGATGGTCCCCTGAACTGCATAAAATAAAACAGGGTAGAGAAAATAAAAGTCCATCTACTCCTTATCTTTGGGAGGAGGGAGCCAAAATCCTCATAAATACAATAATTTTACAAACATCCCCCTTACAGATGGAAAAAGGAAAGACTAATACTCTTCCCTCCTGATTTTGACTTGCAAAACAAATCCATAGCAAACTGCATTCTTTTAATGTTTTACAGCATTTACAGCCTGCCTGTGTGTTAGCCTCACCCTGTGTTTTCTGGTTGTTCTGAGATGTGGTGGTGACCTCACTGCTCTGTTTGACTGCGGCTCCAGAGTCACAGTCTGGTTCCTTGTTTTAATTTTGACCTATGTTCTAACACTGCATCTTATCATTTTAGAAAAACTGTTCAATTCAAATAGCATTAAGATAAACCAGATGAAAGTACTTTTAGCACCTCTAGGTGTAGGCTTCCTAGTGCTGGGCATGGTGACACACAGCAGCGAGCTTAGTAAGAGAGCAATAAAGTTACTGGGCCTGAAACCCAGTAAGTCCTGTGGAAGTCTGGATTCATTGTAACTTGAAAGGAAAAAAAACATCCTATTTTCCAAACGAAGAGTTTTCCATTGACTAAGGAGATTGCATTCTCCCAGAAGCTTTTTCTTCTAAATCATTATTGGATGTGTGGGCTATATATCGCTGATCTAAAAGCTGCTCTTATTATTTGTGATTTTGATTCTGCAGCTTCAGTAAATATGTTCAGTCTGGTTTCAGCAGTTCATCAGATTTAATGTAATGGAAAGGAAAATGAGCTATTATATTTTGTTGAAGTGGCTCATCACTAGAACATCATTCATTAGATGAGACAAGGCAGCAAGAAAGTACACCATACTTACTCAAATGTCTTTGAATTTTTTTTGTGTCGTCATCTAGTTTTGGGAAAGAGTAGTTCAGACTTGGCGGTATCAATAATTTACAAATATCTAAGTTAAAAAGAGGGAAAAGAATGCAAAATTAGAGTCAATGGCAGTGGGCAAGGAAATGTCCCTTACGCGTGTTACATTCATTTTAGTGTCCTGTGAAAGTCTTTCAGTAGCTAGATTATCAGAAATCAAGTTCTGCAAGTTCAAATATATGGATATTTTAGGACGACTGATATAACCACTTCTCCAGGTCTTCACTGGCAGCAGCAAGGACTCTGTTCAGATTTAAGAGTTGTTTAATAAAGCCTGCACCTAGCCTCCATCCACAACTGGGAAAATTAAGCTAAATTTTCAAGTACTCAGTGAACTAATTCTTTCAAAATGCAAACAAAAATTGATCAACTTAGTGTACAATAATATTGTTATTACTGAGTGAAAAGAAATCCCACAAAGAGGATGGGCATACAGAACTGTATTCTAATGTATAATGTAACTAGGTCATAGTCCTTTACTGACTTCTTTGTGAGACAGCTGTTAGAGCAGCTGCTGCTCCACTGTGCAGAAACACCTCATTCACTCTCAAGACTGCAATCTTGTGTTGAGCGAACGTAACTCATGCTCCTTACTCCACTATTTCTTGCCACTGACTAATTGCAGTGCTGCTAATAGTTGGTTTTATTTCCTCTTTCAGGTGCATATGCAGCTTGGAAATCTATCACATTCCTCTTACATTCATGAGACTAACACAGGTTCTACTGTCTCTTCACTCACAGGATTTGGGCTTTCCAATCTGCATGACCCTTAAACAAAACCTCCTACTCCTTCTCTAGTCTGTAACATCTGCACCATAAGCTGCTTCATTTTTTTTTAGAGTGATCATGAACACTGGGCATGCTTAGACATTCCTTGCTACTCTGGACATGCACATACCAGCCTGATGACAAATCTTCCTTGTCTCATTACATGCTTCCTTTGACAAAATTGTCTTCCAAATATAATCAAACATCATTAATAAATATGTTTCACACGTGCAATTTCTCTCTCTTCATTAGAGATCAAGAAGTTCTTCTTTTTTGGTACTTTCTCCCTCTGAAGCTCTTGAGAGAGCAATTTTTTTGTTTGTTTGTTTTGTTTTGTTTTAGCTCTTTTTTGTTCTGCAAATGCAGTCTGCTTTCTGACATGTTCTGAATCCAGATAACTTTCATAGAATGGATTTCATGAATATAAGTACAAATAAGCTAACAAATCCAGTGTTTTTAAACCATACATATTAATAGCTTAGTTTTAAGGAAGTTGAACATCTGGATGATGATTTGAACTTATCTGGTGAGAATTGTAAGTCTCCATGCTTTTTATCAAGTTGTAATATTCTAGTGGGCTTCTCGCGTGGCTTTTTACTACAGCTATAGCTCATGCTGAGAGGCACGCTAATTATACCTAATGTTCATTTGGGCGGACGCCATAACCATGTCTACCATGACCAATAAATACTCGAGTGCATTCTTATTCGTTTTGCTTTCAGGGGCATTCAAGCCAGCCTATTACGATCTTAAGCCATATTTTTAGAATAGTCAAAGAGAAGGGAACCACCTTCAGTGTTTTGTTTGAATAGTAACTTGTAACACATCATAAGATGCTATACAAAAGAAATGTTCTTGCTACGTTTTTTTTTCCCCCCCTTTAATTAAAATTTTACATCTTTTCTTCTTTCTTCAGAGAAACTTTACAGAGTGGAGAATGACAATGGAATGAAGCCTTTCCGACCAGACCTGTCCTTAGAAACAGTGGGAGAAAGAGAGATGGAAGTAAGCTAATCATTAACACAGCCATTTTCTATGTGTAAGGTAGAAGTCTCGCCAAAACTAGCGCTCATGATGACAAGAGGATGAAAGCTATGCACATTTTTTGCCAAACGCCTTAACCTCATGGAAAGAAACAGTATTCTATAGTTGTTACTAGTGAAATGAAACAAAACTGATGAAATTTTTTCCTCCTTCTTAAGTGTATTCTGTGCATCAACTCTTTAGTTTTTTTCTAGTGATGGTTTAAAAACTAAAACATATTAAAAGTAGATCCCTTGTGAATTTGAACTTTTTGTTAAGTTGGTTAGCTCGAAAAAAGGCAAATGTATCAAACAAAGCTCCCCTGTCTCTGTAGAATTCGCAAAGAACTATTTTCAGTTTGTCTGAGTCAAAGGAGGTCTTAAAATAAAAAGGGAACATGTGCTTACTTAGGTTAGTATAGTCCTAAGGCTGAGAACAGTTAGCTATACTATAAAGGAGAGTGTTATACTGACATATGAAAAATTACGTATCATCATATAGTGAGGGTTGTATATCTGTGTGTGGGAAAGTAGCAGTCTGACCTGCATAGGAAGGGATCTGGGATGGATCAGTTTTCTGATCCAGTATACGATATACTCACAAAGAGACTGTGTTGCAATAATTCAGGGAAGGACTATCATTATCTTCTGAAAGTACTCTCAAGTAGTAGTACTGCTTACTTATCTTTGTATTACAGTGGTGTGTCTTTTGAAATCTGGTATTATTCCAGGGTGTTGAACTGATGTATGAACTTTAAATAATGCATGAGGGTCACAGGGGATAATATCTTAGGGGAACTGGTGGCAGTACAACACATTTCACAGAGGATTCATCTCACCTATCTTCAGATATCTACAAGCTGTATATCTCATTCTGACCTAGCCCCCGTAGGTCCCTTTTACATCTGATAAGAGAATACTCATCCATATGACTTTTTGGACCTATTTTATATTTTTAGATCAAGATGCCTTTCTCTCTGATTACAAACGTTACCCAGGGTGGCTATGCCAGCTTTTAACTAAACTACAAGAGGGTAGCCTCAGGTAGCTTTAGACATCTGCAGTGCACATATCTGTATTTGAGCTACTTATTCTGTAGTCACTGGAAAAAAAAATCAACACTTACATGGTGCTACTCTTTTGATCTCTTTTGGATAGCTCTAAGATGGGATGAATGGCACTTCAAATGTACCTCCTTCCATGTATTATACAGCCCCTAAGACTTCTTGCTCAGGTGCAGAGGTCTGTATTGCGGACATCAGCATATTCAGTTGATGAACCCCATTATTTCTGGCTGAGTCACCAGTTTCAGAAAATTTCCAAACTCAGAGTACTGGAAATAAATTACCACAGCATTTACTTCCATGTCAGTAACCATACCTGGCACCAGTTGCAAGAGGAGATCCATTTACATGCCTTTCATTTACATATTGCAGATTCAACTGCAGATCATGTCACTAGCCACCACAGAGTTAAGTTTCAGATGCCTGCAATGAATGTCCCAACCATAGATTCATAGCAGTTAGTCACACATTTCAATATGTTGCTTATCAAGAGTAACTGGAAATTCCCTGATGAACTAGTGCTATCTAGCTCCATTATCTTTCTACATCCACTACTCAGTTGAACAGTCCTTAAATTTTCATTTGAAGGTATACACACTAGTGAAGAGCTGCTGGGAGGAAGACCCAGAGAAAAGACCTGACTTTAAGAAAATTGAGAATATTCTGGCTAAAATATTCAGGTGAGCATCTGGGGCTGAGTTTTTCAAGTTGCTCCAAACTCCTTCTGGGTGCTAGAAAGCTTGTATTTTTAAGTATGTAAGCTGATGTTAATACAGTCCAGTTAGTGCCTTCACTTTGATTTATTCTTTGCCGCAAAAGTAGGTGACCACGTGCATTTGTGTATGCATGTTCACTCATGTGAATGTGTGCAGCTATGCATGTATTAGCTGAGTGAGGTGAGATGATCACCATACCTTAAATTGGTACATTGTGAAAGTAGCAAGCTGGATAATTAAAGATTCAAACCATTCAAATAATTTACCTCCTGTCTCTAGTCAGGAACTGGATAGTGAGTCATGTTGTCTAAGTTTCGGGAAATAAAGGCCCATAAATGTTTGGAGGATGGGAAAGTTTGGATGAGCTGAGTTGTGCCATAAATGGCCATTCAGATGGTCTCAGATTGAGCTGACTAAAGGTGTTGAGTTGTACCTCATCAGAGGAATTAATTATGGGGTTTTGTAGGTATAAAGTTGCGGGATAAGTCTCCATCCTACAAGAGGATGGAGACTGCTTCCTGTCACATGCAACAAGGTGTTCCTCTCATGAACAGTCTCAGATAGTGCACCTGTGAAGGGAACACTTGTCTAAAGTAAGAGTGGCTTTAAAGTCTGGTTGGAAGGAACTGACATTTCCTGTCAGTCGGGCCCCATCTACTTTCAGACTACTGAGACAAATGGGTTGTGGGTTATGAGTTGCCCATGTTACTGCACTTCTGCTTCCAGCAATTACGCTTCTGACTGGAATCTGCTGAATCCTGTGACTAAAACTAACTACTGAACTGCTAATTGTTCCATTGAATTGTTCTGACTTCCACAGAAGTAGCCCCAAAATGGTCTTAGTCTTTCTGTGTAAAATCCCCATTTAAATGTTACATGGAGTTCTCTATCCATCTTCTTTAGCTTTCTATCGGGATTTGAGCTTGCACAAATGAATGTTTAGGGATTACTCAAGGTAACCTGGACTTGGAAGTACTATCAGGGCTATGATTTGGAAGTGCTTTAAGAATTAGCAGCTCTGAGTGACAAGTGTGGGGCACAGGCTTTTAATTTGTAACCATAAGTCCTCCAAGCAACAAAAAAACATGCATTTTAAGCACTTTCATTCTATCTGTACAGAAGTTAAACACTGGAGAAGTTTTGTTGCCTCTCTCAACAATATGCTTCCATCACCCTTTCTTTTTGGCTCCTGTGCATTGTTGTTATTCCCAGTAATTACCATGGCCAGACCAATGAAAGCTACATGGATACCCTGATTCGACGTCTACAGCTCTATTCCCGGAATCTGGAGCACCTGGTGGAGGAGAGGACAGAGCTCTATAAAGCAGAGCGAGACAGAGCAGACAGGCTTAATTTCATGTTACTTCCAAGGTTAGTATTGAGCAGAAGGATTTTTACTGACATTTTATTTATATATATCACTTGATTCTTGGAGAGTGGGATTAATATCAGTCTTATATTTCTTCACTTTACGGAGTGAAATGCTACTTCCTCTGTCCTAATTCTCCCCACCTTACAGACCAAATGTCAAATTTAAGAGGTGCCATCAATCCCCTCTTCTGTACAGCTCATTTGAGGACAGGGGGTAGCGGGCAGGGAAAATGTGGCTTTCTTTGCACAGACAAAATCATAGATTTTCTATAGACTTTTCATCCTGGTCTGATCTCCCATAAAGATAATTTCCATACCTATGTTAATCCCCTGCCTGATTAAGTTCAGGATTTAAATGTGGTGTTAGAGTTAAAAAGATTTACTGAACTAATGCCTTATATAAGAAAAAATAGTTGGAGCTCAGATAAACTGTATCTCATATACTGTTACAGCATGATGATTTAAGCCGAGGAAGAAAAAAGTTTCAGTTGGGAAGCCAATGTAAAGTATCTTTATTTATTCATAAAATGTATTTGCCTGGAAAAGGGTGGAACTGCACTGAGGTCATCCCTACTCATTTCTTGTTAAGGCTGATAGTGTCAGATATACAACATTTGTATCACAACTGACAAACACCTTCAAGCCTGTGCGTACCGCCCTAGCCCAGAAAAGTACACGCCCTACTTGAAAGTTACTGACGCTGAAAAAACGTTTTTTAAATGAAGATTAACTCTATCAGTCCATCTCATTTTATCGGTGTATTTGATCTGTTCAACAACTTGGCAGCATTTTGAAGTACTGAAAACTTTCAATTTTACATAATCATTGTAAACTCTAATTGACAGACAGGTAAGCCAGTCTGCCCAAGCAGCTGTATTCTCTTTAAAAAGAAGGTATTCAGAAAACATGCACATGTGCAAAGCGACATTGTGTTTAATGCACAAAGCTGTCAAGCGCTCAACAAACAGCCCAGAAAGAAGATGAGAAAACTGTGCCTTCCCATCATTAGAATGCACAATTTTCAGTGCAAGTCTGTGATGGAGGCTGGTTACTCTTCCCATTTTCCTCAATCACTTATAGGATATAGCTGGAATCCTAATGCTTTACGAAGACTAAATTTTTTCTCCTTGACAGTATAGAGTCAACTATCCTGCAAATTCAGAAGCAGGTAGTCTGAAGAACTGGTGTGACTGTCAGATGTGACAACAACCTCACTTTAATCTTTTTTTCAATACCAATACAAAAATGAAGTATTATAATATTATCTCGTTCCAAGATATTCTGAAGTCCTTAGGACAAAAGGGCAGAGGTACTTACAAGGAGTAAGGGGAGTGACTTATTTGTCACGAATATCCTTCCCTCGAATCTGATCTTGATAGGCAGGAAAGAAGAGTGAATCACTGAGGTCTCCATTCTCTGATGGAGATTCATGCCAAAGCAGTACTTGGACCCCTCATTTTCCTCAGCCTCTCTTTATTTTTTGCAAGACTGTAGTGCATTAATTGATTTTAGTACATGCTGAGATCCCTGGCATTATGGACATCTAAAATGCTATTACAGTGGCAGTTTTCAGCAAATGATTTGATGTTTCCTACCCAGAAAGCAATGATGAGGTTGAGTTGCATGAGAAAATACTTTTAATGTTAAACACTGTCTTCTGTCTTCCTGCCTTCTCTATTTCCACAGGCCAGTAGTAAAATCTTTGAAGGAGACTGGCCTGGTAGAGCCAGAATTATTTGAAGAAGTCACTATCTACTTCAGTGACATTGTTGGCTTCACCACGCTCTGCAAATACAGCACCCCTATGGAGGTAGTAGATATGCTGAATGACATCTACAAGAACTTTGATCACATTCTTGACCATCATGATGTTTACAAGGTGATTAGCTCCTCACTTTTGCTCAGTTAACAACCAAGCAACGCAGAAATCTACCAGGCCAAGATTACCTCATTTCAGTATGTTTGTTTGCCAGGTTAGAGCAAATTTTATATACCAGGTGGTCACAGATTCCTTAAGTGAGATGCCATGTAGTGTCATAAATATTCATTTACAAAAAGGTGCTAGCTACCTTAAACTAAATAATCCTGCTGACTGGGGACCAGGTTTAATCATGAACAAGAGAATATGATGAAACCTTTCTGCTCTCAACTGATTATGTTCTTTTCACGTTGTGATTACTAACTGTGTTTCCACAGGTAGAGACCATTGGCGACGCTTACATGGTGGTGAGTGGTTTACCAAAGAGGAATGGCAACCGACATGCAGTAGACATCTCCATGATGGCTCTGGACATCCTTAGCTTCATAGGATCCTTTGAGCTCCGACACCTGCCTGGTCTGCCTGTTTGGATTCGCATTGGAATTCACTCCGGTACACAATGATGCTAGATCAGCAATGACAATGTAGTTGCCTTGTTTTTGAACTTAACAGATCAGATATCCATGGAAGATGTGGGTGGACATCATACACAACTGCTTTCCTTGTGAATAATCAGGTTGAAACTAATATTCCTGGGGGAAGGTTAACAGAAGTAAATAAACCACTACTTTGCTCCTGTTTTGTGAAATAGCCCTAATCTATTCATTCATGGCTTAAATCAGTAGCAAGTAAGAGCAACTGTCATTGCTCCTGGTATGATCAATTGTAAGCTTTCACAGATAATTCCTCCCTGACCGAGGTGGAGATCAGCCATGGCCAAATATGCTTGTCTCGCCATAAAAAACAAGCCTTTCTCTTATGCTTTTGGGGACAAAAGTTCTGATTGCACCCATGTGGGAATTCATGCTTCAATGAATCCAGAAAAATATTTCTTCTCTAAGAGAAACTGCTCAACAATCTCAAGGACTTTGGGAAATCATCTTTCATTTTTGCTTGTTTCAACAATTATCTAAGCAACTGGCGAAGGAGGAACATAACAGTGAAAGTAGCTGGGCACTGGGATACCCCTTGAGGCAATAATATGGAACCCCTCTATAATTAAGCTTATTCTCTATTTCTTTTTCTTCCAAAACTGACAGTAACCGTATTTTTTCCTGCACAGAGATTATGTTTAAATGCAATTAATACTGTCCAGCTGCGTCTCGTTTTGTTCTAATTGGATTCTGCAAGATGAGCAGAGCGAGGCGTGGTTTCGAGAGGAATAGGAGGTGTCCAGATAGTTCAGTGGTAGAGAGCAATGCCACTGGTGAGGAACACATTGCTCCAGTAGTGTTTTCTGCAACAGGGAAAGGCACCTTTCAAGCTAGTAGTCTCTTGACCAACCTTTTTTTCATTCTATGAATCCCATTTCTAGGTCCATGTGCGGCTGGTGTGGTAGGAATAAAAATGCCTCGTTACTGTTTGTTTGGAGATACGGTTAACACAGCTTCACGGATGGAATCCACTGGCTTGCGTAAGGATTTAAGTTCACCTATTCATATAACAGGGCCAAAGGCTACTGGTTAGTTTGTGACTGAAGTATCTGTTTTCAGCCGAGAACAATTTGTAATCAGCTTGCAGATGTTTTAAAGATGAAGCCCTATTTGTTCTAATTACCAATTGTTTCACTATCCTGTTGGGCAGTGAAGAATTGTTCCTTGTTCCTGCTCCAGTGCTGGTAACAGGGAGTATGTAAGCTGGTTTTTGCTGACTGAGTTTCTCTGGAAGATGTACTACTGATGCTTGGGATTTAATTTTACTTTATGAATGTTGGATTTCAGTTCAACCTATAATTGTATTGCAGTTTTGTTGTGTAAATATGTTGACTGCATACTTTAAGTTGAAGCAATTACTTCTTCAACTACACCATTAGGGATCTTTGCCAAGAGCCGACTTATCTTCCTTCTGCCCAGTGTCTTCATATGGCTATTCTCTTTGTGTGATTCTTCCCAAATATTCTCTTCCCTTTTGGCATATAAACTCTACAGATACATTTTCAAATTGAGCTTTCATTGTCTATTTCTTAGCTTTAAGGATTCATGTAAGTGGTTCCACAGTTGCCATCCTGAAAAGAACAGATTGTCGATTCCAGTATGAAATGAGAGGAGAAACATACTTGAAGGTAATCTTTACCATGCACATGCACAGAGAAAAGGAATAGTATAAAGGCATTATATAGCTTAGAGTACCCTGCAGCTTAATTAACAGCAAGGGAAGAAGGGTTATAGATCCATCAGTACCATAAGCTCTAGTTGTTGAAGACACTTCTACAACGTTGATGAAGGCAAGCTGCCCAAGTGAAAAACTAAAATAACATAAAGATGAAGAGAATAAATGAAACATATGACTGAAAATTATAGAGTAATAGTAATGCTGAATTGGGCTGATGGAAGAGAAGCTGAATCTATTGTTAATTTGCTCTTGCTCTGATATCTGACTATCTACCTATGTATCTATTTATTTCATTCCGTGTAACTTGGCACTGATGTCTGTGCTTGGGAGCTGATAGCAGGTAGCACAGCTCACCTCTCTCATGGTTTTAGGTCATAGAACAAGTGAATGTTCAGCTGTATCTCACCCATTATTTTTCTTTCCACATCTGATTTTTAATCCTTTGCTGTGAGCGAAGGCAAACACAGCAATGTGCAATATAGAATTATTTAAGTAAATGAACTACAGGAAATTGCAGTCTAATCCCTAAATTGTGCTTTCTCTTCTTTGTGATGACTGTTTAGGGCAGAGGGACCGAGATTACATACTGGCTGACGGGTACTGAAGACAAGAAATACAATCTCCCAACACCTCCTTCAGTGTAAGCTGTTTTTTATACATGGAAAGGAAAGAGAAATTCACAGTCTTTGAACTTTAGACTTAACCGTTCTTCTTTAGAGTTTTAGGATATAAGCATGTAAATATTCATGACAGTATTAGGCTTGGGACTATGCATGTGCTGCAGGTTGTTTGTATGCTTAACAGGTTCATTTCATTGGAAGGGTAATAAGACTTATAGGACAACTTGCTGATGTGATAAAGGAGATGGACATACAAATTAAAAATATGAATATTCCCTACAATGTGACAGCATTTGTTTTGTAAATATATGTATACAAGTGATTCACAATGCAATTACTCACCACTTGCTGACTGATACCCTGAGCAGCGACTGCCCTCATGGCTTACTTCCCACAGTTTTACAGTTTTCACATGACACTATATAGTGTGGGATATCCCTTTGGTCAGTTTAGGGCAGCTGTCCTGGTTCTGTCCCCTCCCAGCTCCTTATGCCTCCTCAGTCCCCTTGCTGTCAGGGCAGTATGAGAAGCTGAAAAACTGGAATGTCCTTGTCTCTGTATGACACTGCACAGCAACAACTAAAATGTCAGTGTGTTATCAATATTGTTTTTTTCCCAAAGCCAAAACACAGTATCGTAGCAGACAGAATGAAGAAAATCAACTCTGTCCCAGCTGAAACCGGGACTATTCCCCAAATCTTTAACCTAATTGTACCCTAAATAACACTACACACTACAGCTAGAGGATAACTGCAACTCTCTAATATCATGTTATTTTGAGCAGGATTTTGAACAGTATTCTGTTGGAAGAGGCAGACAAAGCAACTGTAGTATTGCACAGGCACAAAGTGTTTAGAAATTGAACAAAATTTTACTTCTTAACATGTTATAGTATATTTAGCAAGAGAAAAAGAAGAGGCTGATGTATTGGAACTGAGCTGTAATTTGCATTAATACTAAATAAAATATAATAATTGTGGGAGTATTGTTTTTGAGAAATATTGCAAAATTGAAGTCAGGATGACTGTCTTCATTTCATCTACATTTGGCATATGAGTACTGCATTTGTTCCTGTTAACTCACTAGAACACAGGATTTCTCCACTTTCTATTCTTGTGTACAGTCACTTCACCAAACAGCGATTTGCTGCTATCTGCTTTGAAATAACAGTGTTTCAGTACAACTGGAAGAAACTATATATTGCAAATTGTACTTTGCTGAATACAGTGGGATCTATTAATGGTGAAAGGCATAAGTACATAACCTTATTTCCTGCCCATTTATTCCTATCTACCTAAAATAAAAGTGATAACTAGGAGAAAGATAAAGTTTTTTTCAAGCCATTTTCAAAACAGAAACAATCAAGCTTTTAATCTACTACAGAATCTCATAAACTTAGCTTTATTTAATGGCATTTCAAGTGTTTGTCACTGTGCTGAGCAGGAAACACTGTCAGACCTGTTTGTATGGTACAACTCTTTGTTATCTCAGAACTCCTTTCCTGAATTAAAATGATCAGTTGAGACTATGAGAATGATTGAATTGGCAGTTGTTCTGAAATTCAACTATTGAAAATACCTCTTGAGCTGGATCAGTGTACTCAGTGATGTTTTTGTTTTCACTTCCTCGTTATAGGTTTTGTCTCACAGAATTGTCTCTTAAAATTCTCATATAAAGGGTATTCCGATAAAAACCAGGCAGACTGCAAAAGTGTATGAACAGGTGGCAGTACTGTTACTGAAGACCACCTGAAGCTGAGTAGTGGAAGTACTGGTACAAATAACGGTGTTGTGAAATAGAATCCCCATTAATTGGGAGTGCATTTAATTGATGTTTCTTTTTCATGCAAGTGATGCTAAATTTATTTTAGCTAATGACACTTCTACAAATCTCTGTAAAGATGGTAAGCAGTGCTATACAGAAAAATTGCATGTAATTCCTCAATTATATTCCCAAATCCAAAACCTGGATCTAAAACCTTTGTCTCAGTAGTGTGTCAATGACATCAATCTAAGTGTGGGATAGAAATGTTCAAAAAACATTAGACATCTAGGGACCACTAAAAGCATGTCAGTCCATGACCTTTTTTTTCCATCCTTTTTCTTTCAGGGAGAATCAGCAGCAGTTAAAAGATGACATAGCAGAGATGATAACCAAAATTCTTCAGAAAAGAGAAACTGAAGGTTTCAGGACCAGAGAGATTAAACGGGTAGCAAGCTACAGAACAGGTACCCTGGAATACTTGCAGCTGGCCAGCACAGAGAATTCTGCTACATATCTTTAAGACTGGATGTCTAGCATGACTTAAAAAGCTACAGCATCTCCCAGAAGTACTTCATATAAAGGCTGGAAGCTTATGTTCTCAGCTGGAGGAGAAAGAAAATACCTTTCAAGGCAACCTTTCTACCACTCAACCTGCTAGTAGTACATCAAACCTCTCCTCACTATCATGTCCAAATTGTTAGATGACTTCAGCAGGGGACATGCAATCTGATTTGAGAGAAACGAGATCTGAGGATACCTTATCTGTTCTGGTTTGTTTTTTAAAGGCGATAGCCTGTTCAATAATTCACTTTTGAAATATTCACAGCATAGCCTTAATTTCTCATGATTTTCAAATGTTGTATTTAATTTTTAATTTTTATTTCAAGAAAGCTTTGCTGTAATATATTTGAATATAACATTAAACATACTGTGTAAGTCCTGGATATTTGCCATTTTGTTTTTTTCCTGCAGTTTTCCCCTGTCTCCTACATTCTGTTTAGCCAAGTTGTCTTTCTTAAGCAATTCCCTTATTCACCTTGGGAGATAACTCTAGAATCTGTATGGTTTCTAACACTTACCTGAATGTCTTAATTCTGAAAAATCAAACTGCAAATCTTGCGTAGCAGACCATTTCATATCTTTCCTCCACTTCTGTTTGTGCCCCCAAACCAGAAGTGCAACAGAAATGAAGAAAACAAACTTCTCCATGTTGTTTAAACCTCTGGAAGTTTCAGTTCAACTTTTGGATGAAGTTTCACAACCAGGCAGAACTCACTTTTTACTGAGATGACTCACTCATGAACTGACACATGGCATTTATTAATAATCAGATTTTAAAAGCAGCCAAAGAACAGGGGGTGCATGTAGAAAAAAATCAACATTCCCACGAAGAAACAGTAAGTAGTGAGCAGAATTTTTGCAAAAGGTTTTTGTGCACTGATGGCTTTCAAAGCAGAGCTACTTCTCTCAACAGCTGTCAGATACTGGTCGGTATTCAAACTGTACACTTTGGTATATAATTTTCCCCAGAACCATTCTTTTATGGTTTTGAACAGCAATTTTGTTCAAGGAAACAGTCTTAAAAAGAGCAAGCCTGTTGCCTGTCTTTCTCAACCTCAGTTTGCTTTTTGCAAACTCACAAAAAGCCCCGTGCCAAAAATAAAACTCAACAGAACAACCAAAGTGTATATATACAAGCTATAAAATTAAATCAGGTTATGCTGTAGGGCTTCTAATATTGCTTGATGAATGTAAATTTCCATAGACAGGGATACATTATAGGCAGAAATAGCAGACAGCTTGTAACCAACAGCTACCAGTTTCAGATTTTGTGTTAGCAGTCTTTAACTTGGGTTGGCACTAAGAACATACCACTACTTTTCCCATTTGTGTCCTAATGGAACAGCTCATTGGCATGAGGACAGAAAAAAATGAATGGTATTCTAAAACTGGTATGCACTGAAAAGAATATCAGTACAGTAGAAAAACATAAAGCCAGCATGCCTGCTATTTCCTGGCCAAAGATGCCAATCAAGAAGCTTCGTCTCCATGTCTACATTCCTTGGTGAGGTGATACTTGGCACCACAAGTCTACTCTGGTTGCTATATCTGATACACTCAGCAAATGCAGCTATACTGCAGTGACAAGTGTTGGACTCCTCCAGCATGAAGTCTACTCCTGCCTTCTTAAGCGGAGTTGTTCTGCTCTTCGTAAGCCTGTTTTTAAAGAGGAGCTACATGGGTTCCATCCATGATGCTCCTGAGATATGAATTATCCAGCAAATATCTGCTGACACTGGGATAGTTCATTTAGACACTGTCTAGTTTTCAGTAGCTCTTCTCTTTCCTTCACTCTTCAGATCATAAATGCCATGTAATTCTTTGCAGATAAATAGTAACTTTACGAATTAATTGATTGACTTTTCTGGCACGTTTGTTTTCTACGTGGTTCTGTTCTTGTGTATTTCTGTCACCCACACATCACAACTACTCTTTTAAAAAAATTTCACCTACTTTCTAGTTTGAATCTGTCTTAGATTTGATATCTTATCATTGTATTTTGTTATTAAATGTTGGATTAAAGAGCCCTCTGCCATCAGAAATCTGTCCTTGAACACAGAATGGTTGGCTTAGAGGTGACTTCAAAGCTCAGGCAGTCCCACCCCGTGCCATGGGCAGGGCTGCCTCCCACCAGCTCAGGCTGCCCAGGGCCCCATCCAACCTGGCCTTGAACCTCCAGGGATGGGGCACCCACAGGGAATGGCCGTAGCTGTAAACCCTAAGGAAAGTACTCTCTCTTGTTCTTTTTCTGCAGGGAAATGCACAGGGGTTTGCCTTAACAGGGCTAAAAGATGCCCTTCTTTGTAAAAGATGTGGTTTGACAAGACACGATGTAACTCCTGTTGCTTTACTGGAGCTTTCTCTGGCAAACCCCGGAGGTCAGTCAGCCTCGGTCAGCCTGGGGGCCTGGCAGGCTCTGGCCTGGGGCTGCCCCACCACGGCGTTGTGCCACTCCAGGCCGGTCAGTGCGGAGAGGAGGCCCGGGCTTGCCCTGCAGCGAACCCCAGCTCCCGGCTTGGCTTTGGGGATTCTGAAAACAAATTTTGTGCCCCAAAACACATCCAGGTCTCAGCCTGACACCTTCCACCATCCCCTCCAGCGGGCTGCGAGGGGCCTGGAGGGGGCGGCGTAGGGGCCAAGCCCTCGAGGCGGCTGGACAAGGGGAGCCCCTGCGGCCCCCGCGAGCCCCGGGGCCACCACGAGTCGAGGGGGCAGAGCGGGGCGACGAGCAACCGTCGCTTCCCGGCAGAGGAGGGGACGGCGAGCTGCGGTGGTTACCATCGTCCCGGTGGGGCCAGCCCCAGCACGGGGCCGGCCCCAGCACGGGGGCGCCGGGGCGGGCGCCGATCGTGCTGCTGTCAGGTCGCGACTCGTCGACGCCGATGTGGGCGCCCGTCCTGGAGGACCTCCTCGCCCTCGGCCGCCGGCGCGGTGCTCGACCGGGGCTGGTGCCGTCCGGCGATGCCCTGGGCGGTGAGCTGCTGGCCGACCTGGTTCAGCGCGGTGCGCAGCTCGTCGATCGGCAGGGGGT
>JAOWBP010000001.1:42976685-42989991 GCA_028571105.1 Tragopan temminckii | reverse complement strand
TGTTTAAGCTTAAGTTTTGTCATACTACATAGACGACCCAATCTGTGCTAAGCCTAATTAGATGGCAAGAAATGTTTTAGGAGCAACAACCCACTTCCTGGTCCCCTTCTGCATCCATAGTTGATCTACAAGTCTTCCTGGCTGTCCTTTTAAACAGACTTAAGTATATGCCCGTTCCTTTAAAAATGGATTGAGTGTGAAACAGCATCTGCAAAGTCTTTATCTGATGTCTCAGTCTATGCTTAGGTTTAGGGGAAGGTGTGGTTTTCCACATCCCCTTCTTCTTGGCTACAGATGTTAAGTAAAGCTTCACAGAAGTGAAGGTACACACTAGTTACTCTGCTCAAGGCCTTTGCTTTCTCCAGACCAGATGCTTACTACCACTGTTTTCCAGCCTCAACCATTTTTACTGCAGGGCTGTGAGCTCCAACAATGACTATAGAGAGGTAGAAAAGCAGAAATTATACTGAACAGAGGTCTTAGAGTCTGTGGAAATGAGCTTGAGGGTTTGTGTCAAGGAAGAGACTGAAGAAGTAGGGTTTGAGGCTTGGGCTTTTAAGTGAACTGACGAATTTGAACAGCTTTAAAACAGATAGGTGTGGCAGTGGGTTAAGATGCAAAACTGGGTGCGTGTTAAAAGCTTGCTCTCACAACTCCATTCCTCCTTCTTTATCTTACCTGGAAAGTGATGGAATCCTAACTGACATGCAGGCAGATGTTCTTTCCTTGGGGTGGTTACACAAGTCTTTTACAGTGGAACTAGGAAACAGCACCTCTCAGACTGTAACCCTGTTCCATCAGACAGCCTGGCAGCCAGCTTTTAGGTAAGCTTTTTCTAGCACCATCATTACCTCTCATAAGATAATGAGTCTCTAATCACTGTCATTCTGCTTTTGCACACATTTTTGTCCACAGTAGCTGCACGCAGCTCAGCCTTCCCTCTGAAGGCCTTTTCTGTCCTGCTTACAGCAAGGAAGAGTGTAACAAAGTGTTTGACAGTGTTGAAGACTTTATTTGTATCAACAACTACTTAGTTACCAGAGTGAAGAGGCTTGTGTCACTTGCCTGTACTGGCACCACTGCTGTGGGTGGCTCTGGTACAGCCCTACAAGGTGAGTACATGAGGTATGCTTGCTAATTGAGGTGTCCTGTAGTGTATTGTTTCCTTAGTCTGGGCAACTAACTCCAAGGTCTCATCTGTCACACATCTGTTTATGGCAATGACTCCACAAAGCAGAAATGACCCAAGGTGCGTCTTTGTGGGAACCCTGAAGTCCTACCAGGAAGCACTCTGATCTCATTGTGTTGTATTAATAGGAAGGATATATTGCAAGCCTAATCCAGGTTGAAGTACAGGTTCCTGCAGAAGCTGTCAGCTCCAGTTTGACAGTGGCTGCAGTTGGGAGACCATCAGGAATTCTCAGATAGCCCAGTTCTTTCATTACATTTAGGGTGTGAAGGAAGGTTTCTAGACTCAGCTAGGCTTTATGTACGCCTAAGAGTGACAAAATTTCTCTTAAGTGTATGTTTTGTCTTTTTTAGGAACCCAAAGAGAATGTAATAAAAATGCATTAAAAAAAAACAACAACAACAAAAAAAAAACCATGCTGGGACGGTATGATCTCAGATTGCTGGGGAGGAATTCAACTCAGCTCATGTTTTGTAGCTCTGTGGTATAAAAACAGTAGCTAAGCTAGACCCATCTACCAGTGAACGTGATTCATCTTTCTAGAATAGACACCTGATTCAGACAGCGACTGTCCATTTTGAAAATAGTTAGGGGCAGGATAAATCTAATTCTTGTATCTGGAGAGCCAGACATTTGTTTTTATCCCTAGTCTCAGGTCTCTCTGTAAGATCCAGTCCTATTGTCCAGCTAAAGTTTTTTGCTGTGGTTTTCTTGGATATGAATTCTCTTCCCGCATTACAAACGGAGATGTTATTGAGGCATGCTTTACTCAAGCAATGGCAGAGCACATCCAGATCAGTGACGTTCAGCGCATGCTGTTACTCAGTTCCAACTGAGACATGCCAGCTGCCTAAGAGCAGTATTTAAATTTGAAGCAACATTAATTGTATTCTTTTCCGATATAACTTCAGCTGACCTGAGTCCTGTCATCTCCCTCTCTAATTTGAAGAAGCATAGCTCTGCTTTGCTGTTTTTGGACTTTGAATTCTTGTCCCAGCTTTGTAATTGCCTTGTTTTTGACTTAGATACAGCTGCAAAGCCTTACGTTATTGTAATGATCCAATTTACTTCAGAAGGTAATTCTCTTACAACACTTGCAGGCCTTACATATGGAAGCTTTGTTAGAAGGGAATAAAAGATGCAAAAAAAACCCAAACGATAACACAGGGCATCTAAGGGGAAAAGAGTCTCAAAAACCTTGTGCATTAATAAAAAAATAAATAAATTATCCCAGGAATCATCTGGCCTCTTAGTATATGCAAGAAGGAGTCCCATTAAAGAAGCTGTTTTCACTCCTTTGGTTCTGAACAAACTCACTCTGTATCAGTCATCACAGCCTAATGATACCACTGCTGTAAAATCTGCCTTGTGTTGCATAACTTTTGAGAGCTCCAAATGAAGGAGAGTTATGGCTCATGGTTGAGCCTAGAAGCCTGGTCATCTATCCTGGCCCAGGCAGTGGTCAGAGCAGCATCCTCGTTGTTTCTATCCTCTTAATCTGGTTCTTGTCCCTGAAAGACTGTCTGCTAGATGGATTGTCTCCTGCTATGTTTCCCTTTTCTAATGCCACCAGGGATCAGACTTGTATGGCATATGTTATGCTATGATTTCCTTACTAAAATTGCTTGGGATTTTTATTTGCCAAATTTGCTGGGACTGCAGGGATGCAAAATATGAATCTGGCTCTTCAACTTTCTTGCCCACTTCAAGAAATGGGTAGGAATTAGGGTGTGTAGTCTGGGAGGAGAACAGATAACTCCAGAACTAAAATTGATGCTACAGCTGGAGTTCCGTAAAAAGTGTGGTGGTATAAGGCTGCTGAGTACTTCCTTCTTTCATCCTAGTTCCTCCTTCCACATATCCAACCCCTCTCACTTGTACCTACCCAGACACTCACCAAGCTCTTTCATATTGATTCATTTATTAAGATAGAATCATAGAAGCATTAAGGTTGGAAAGACCACTAAAATCATCTAGTCCAACTGTCAACTCATCACCACCATGCCTACTAAAACACATCACTTAATGCCACATACACCCTTTTCCTGGAAGCCTCCATGGATGGTGGCTCCAGCACCTTCTCTGGGCAGCCTGTTTCAATGCATCACCACTCTTTCAAAGAAATTTTTCCTGATATCCAACCTCTCTTGGGGCAACTTGAGGCCATCACCTCTCATCATATCCCTGTTACCTGCACAAAGAAGCCGACCTCCAATTCATAACAACCTCCCTTCAGGTTGTTGTAGAGAACAATGAAGTCTCCCCTGAGTCTCCTCCAGACTGGACAGTCCTAGTTCCATCAGCTGTTCCCTATCATATGTGTGCTCCAGACCCTTCACAGCTTTGTTGCCTTCTCTGGACATGCTCCAGGGCTTCAAAGTCTTTCTTGTAGTGAGGGGCCCAAAAGTGAACACAGCACTTGAGGTGTGGCCTCAAAAGAGCCTAGTACAGAGGCTCACCTCCCTGCTCCAGCTGGTTGCACTATTTCTCATACAAGCCAAGATCCCTTTGGCCTTCTTGGCCACCTGGGCAAACTGTTGCCTCATGGTCAGCCAGCTGTCAGCTAACAACCCCAGATCCTTTTCCTTGGTGCAGCTTTTCAGCCACTCTGCCCCAAGTCTGTAGTGCTACATGGGGTTGTTGTGACCAAAGTGCAGCACCAGGCACTTGGTCGTGTTGAACTTCATCCNNNNACTTCATCCCATTGACTCATCCTTCCAGGTCCCTCTGTAGGGCCTTCCTACCCTCAGGCAGATGGATGCTTCCTCCCAACTTGGTTGTCTTCTGCAAACTTACTGAGGGTACACAGTCCCCTCATGCTTCCTTCTTGTACCACTTCTGTCTACATAAAAGCTAGAAAAGCAATTTTTTTGCTGGGTTAGTGTTTTACCTGAATGTGCGCAGAACAATTAGATTGAGTGATCAGAAGGGTGCCAGAAGTGACATAAACAACAGGGTCATGCAGTCAAAAACAGTTGAAAATGGGGCAAAGGACAAAAAGAAGGTCAGTAGATCGTATCTCTAATTATCAACAAACCATTCAGTCATCTCTGGCTGCATTCTCTAATTATGGCCTCTAATTATACTCTGAGAGAAACTGGAGAAAAAGAGTACCTGTCTGCACAGCTTCCAGAGGAAGTTGCCCTTGAGAGTTTTAGTACAGAGAACATTGTTGTGCTGGCATGTGCTTTCCTTGAGGCTAATGCCTGCTTATTAGTTTTTTCTCTTGGAACTTAGTAGGAGCTAAGTTCATCATTCTACCGATGACTGATGTAGTTCCACCAACTCCAGACTTCAGCAAAATAATTTCCTGTTGACTTCTACTTAGAACTAAATATTCCTCCCTACACCTTTTTTTTTTGTCTCAGTGGCTGAGAAAGTGTTAGTTCAGTTTGCACAACATGAAGAAATGTTGATGGGAGAAAAATTAAAGGAATGAGAAGATTCAAAGGATCAGATGCATGAATTGGGCAACTACACTTGACCTAAACTTGAAGTGTGACTTTTAACTCATGGGCTCCTGAATTCTTTTTGGCAGTTAATTTTGTCTGGAAATGTAAAGTGCTTCACTTCAATAACTAAACAAACAGTAACAAGCATAAAAAAATACTTCTGTTCCTCCTAATTAATAGGGATGAGACAGCTAACTGAACTCAATTTAAAAACAACAAAACAACAAATTTAACTCCTTTTCTCCTCCCCCCGCTCCCCCCCCCCAAAAAAAAACCAAACACCAACCAACACAAAACCAAACCAAAAAAACCCCACACTACAGTAATTTTGTTTTCCATAAACATGAATTTATTTAGAGCTGGCATGAGTCTGTTATTTGGGAATGCTCAGGATCAACTTACACCTTAAAATAGAGATTCTTAGCTTGTTACGGGGTTGAACATGGTTAACAGTAAGTGGAAACTCTGCTAGATATCAGCTGAAATTCTTTCAATTCAATTGAAATTCTTTCAATTCAATCAGCAAATAGTATCCTCCTGATCTCTCTGGCTTTCTTGATTCCAAATAGAACAGCTCTGTAATAAACCATTTCTGTTGTGCTTTATGTTAATGTGCCAGAACCTTCAAGATGGTTCTGGTCTACAAACATTTCCTGAATCTGAAGGTTTGCTCCCCATTTTTGCTTCTTTTTCCATTGTAGGGCTGTTTGAGCAAGCATTAGCAAGGTCTTTCTATTTTGATTCAAATTTCAACAATCCCTTTGTGTTAACTTTGCTGTTTAACATGGATTCAGTGTAGGAAGTCATTTCTGTAATTCGAAAAAGCTGACTCTGTGGACTGTAGTGCTTGTCTGCCAATGTTTGGTGATAAGTGGGGTGGTGTGGAATTGGGACGGAAGATGGAAAAGAGTAACTTTGTTTTTTTGTTTTTTTTCTTTCAGGCATATGTATGACCACGCTGCAAACATGTATCCACAATTAATTAAAAATCCCACAGTTCGAAGTGGAGTTCAGAATTTCATGGCGTATGTATTTAGTTATTAGAAAAAGCAATAATCAAGATTTAAAGTTGGAGTCTGAGTGAATTTTTGAGTTTTTTAAAATTCTTTCTTAAAAGCTAAAGAAAATACATGCTTACTTCTGACTGTGTGGCATTCATGTGTGGGGGGAGTAAAAAATTCTCAACAGAAATGAAGAAGGGTGTATGCCCTTTTGTGATTCTTTCATGAAAATATTTAAAGCTCTAACCACTGTTGTAGGTAATGCCAACTGATTTCGAAGTTTACTCTAGTCAAAATTCTTTCCTAAAAGCTGGTATTTTGAATGCTTCACTGAACAGTGTGGTCTTCTGGTACCTTAGTCTTTCTAGCACTGTATGTTCTTTCATTCTGCTGTGAGATTAGATTTTTTTATATTCTACCATTGAAGTAAATTGTCCTCTAATCAAGAAAGTCCCAATTCCCTTTTCTCTTCAGCTGTATAAATCAAAAGTAATTCTGCTCAAATAATAATGCAGCTACACTGCTTGGAAACCAGAAGTGGGAGAAAAGCCACGCTAGGTACTAGAAGGCTCAACTGTGATTAGCATCTCCTTAGACTTGTGTTTTCTTCCATTATGAATACTTCTGTGAAACTTGAGTCACTCTTGCAGATTAATTATGTTTCACCTTGTTGTGTTTTTTTGTTTTTTTTTTTCTGATGCAAGGGGTTATGTATCTGAATAATTCTGTTATTGTTGCACTTACATCAAGTTTGTTGTTTTTGGTGTATGTAAATAGAAGAGAAGAAAAAGTTTTACCACTCCCTTCCTATAATTGTATCCTCTCTGACAGAAAGATGAAGTAGGTACCATATCCAAGTCTTTTCGCCTGTGTAACTCAGAGTAGCAGTTGTATCCCCCAGGATGCACTGATAATCATATTCCCATTTCCTTTGACATAGTTCTTGCATCTTCTTACTTACAGACAACTAAACTTGGGTGATTTTGTCAGCCATATACTGCTGGAAGAGTTTACTTCCTTGCCACATCAAGTCCCTTTTTTTCCGGCTATGCATAACACCAGATAGATGGATAGAGAGAGGCCCGGAAATCATGCTCTGGTCCTGGCTTATTCTGATAACTCAGGTTTTTCTGTGGCCCTCTGTGCACAGTGAAAGAGGGAACTCTGGAAAATGTGCATAGTGCTGACTGCTCTTGTCCTCGGGTCTGTTCAGCTTCTGTTGTGTCATGCTGTAAACCTAGGTTATTTGGCTAGTGACTTCTTGGTTGGATTTAGCATAGGGATTGATTGTGTTTGGCCTCCCACCTTTTCATCATGAAGAGGATAATGGTGGTTCTTACGCAGTGTTTAAACACTGCCACCAGAAAGCCTTCATTGCACTTATTCCCAAGGGAGAGAAATGAGGGGACTTCAAAGGTCCATGTATTTTATCCTCAAGTAGGCATCTGAAAGGGAATTGTTCACCTTACGTGTCAAATGATTTTTCTCTTTACTGATTATTAGAGTATGCTAGATCTGATGTAGGTGAGTCCCACAGAGAGATGGAATCCATCTCCTCCTTTAGCTCTGAAGCAGTTATGCTAATAACTGTTGGGTATGTTACGTGGATCTGAATACTTGCACCCAGAGGATTCAACCTCTGAATTTCCAAAATATGATTTGGCTGAAAACACTAGTAAAGTTTTGATATCTGGGTTGTAATACAGGCCTGCATTTGTCCCTTCCCTGCAATATCAATTATACTCTAAAGCAAAAGCAAGAAAACCCCAACCTGTTTGTTCCTCTGCAGGAAACAAGATCAATGGACAAGACAACAAATCAGAAATAATAAGGATGACCCCTTTTGGAGGCATGCTGGCTATATTATTGCACAGTTGGATGGTCTGTACATGGGAGCCCTCGAGTGGGCTAAACTACACAAACAAACAGTAAGATTACTGCATCTCTTTTTTAGTAGTTGGGGTTGGGATGTCAGAAGATGAAGATGTGAAAAGGGAATCTGATATTATAAAAGAAAAAGTGTGTATGAAGACTAGTGAAAAGCATTCATTCTACATGTGATTCTACAAAAGCTTGAGTCACTGCTCAGTATAGGTTGTTACTGAGCTCTCCTGTCGTGTCACCACAGACCTTTGCACTTAGAACTCTGTCCTCTCACATGCTGATTAGGTTGGGAGTGGCTTTTGTATTCAAGTGTGAATGTTGGAAAGATAGACACTTCTCTAAGATGTTTGCTGAACAATTGTTTTGAGCAAATGACCCTCTCGGTATGAAGAGTAGCTGCAACAGCATGAAGCAGCAAATAGGGAGCATGTTAAAAACTTTTATTTTTATTTCCAAGCCTCAAAGCTTCTAGATTTTAAAGGATATTTTACTTTACTGGATGGCATCTTGCTTTCTGTCTTCCACGTCTCTAATTTCAAACTGTATGGTCAGTATTGTGGCAGGCCAAATGGGAGGTTTTCTTTAATTAATATTATTTTTTCAAGGTTGGTTAGAATTGTGTTCCAGGTCATAAACTTGTAAGCAGTACCAGAGCTCCTTTAAATTCAATAGAGTTGTAGTAATTACAAGTGTATTCTTAATTCTAGTATGTCTGATAGGTTCCTGAGCGTGAGAGGAGGACCTGAGTAATTACAGTTGACCTTTTGCCTTTGTTCATTCACAATGAAAATTTAGGGAAGATAACAGTACGGAATCATAAGTAATTGGATTTTAGTAAAATGCGTGTCATCTCTTCTTTGCATGGTCCTTGCTTTGTGGCTTTCTTGAGTAGGAACCAGTTCAGACTAAAAGAAAAGATTCTTGACAATAATGAAAATATCCATCCTGGTGTGTCTGAATTATAGGGAAGATATTGAGAAGCCATGACTTTCTAGGAAAATAATTCCTTTTTACAACACTGTAGCTGCAGAGCCCTGCAAATGTTATCTTTTTTTTTTTTTTTTTTCTGCTTTGGAGTGCTTTAGGTTCAGCTGGGTGAGAAAACTGCTAGTTTGTGTCTGAGCTAATTCCTTAAAACAGGCACATCCTCCCTTGTGGCATATTTTCATTGATTGTTTTTGTCTGTGTAGTTGGTATTAAAAGCACTGACCTCTGAAGTAACCAAATCATTCTGATCCTCTTTCAGGCAGGGCACATCTCATCAGCATTACCTATATAAAATGGTGCATTCAAGTGTAATTCAAACATGCGGCTCAGTCTGAAATAACTGTCGTTTATGCTTGAGCTGTATGTTGTGTGTGTGTGTGTATAGGCACATATATATCTACGTGTGTGTTTATATATAGGTGTGTGCATATATCTGTTTATTTTCCCAGATATGCCGGGAGCAGATGGTGGGAATTATTTCCAGTCCTTCGTGCTGCTCTCACAATTTTGGCTCTAGGCAGTATCACCTATGATGGGATGCATATCTTTCTTCTCTTTCCCAAAGCAAAAATATTCTGTGTGTCACTTCAGACAGTACTGCAGTTTCCTCTGTTTGCCAGAGCCAATACGTTAACGTCGGTCTCCACCTTCTGAGTACAGTTTGGACAGCTGTGCATAAATGAGAGCTGGATTTTATAAGTACAGATAAATAACACTCTAAAACATTCTACTCCCTGCCCCTTCTCCCCAAATTCAATATTTTTACAGTATCCAAGTGAAGCACCATTATATCTGTCCCAGATGACCAAACCTTACTGCAGAGAGAAAATTGGTTTGGACACCAAGCTGCTTAGTAGTGCTACTACATAGTTTTTATTTCTTTCTGTATGAAGCATACAGAAAGTTTTGTAGTGGACTGTTTAGTTTTTGAATTTTCTCTTGTATAAAGCCTGGTATCCTGCAGGGCTATTCTAGGTAGGCATTTCATTCAAACCTGCATGAGAGCAATGCTTGTTGGAAACTTCTGTATCTTCAATTTGATGTTCACCAGTGTCATTGAGAATTGTGTCAAAATCTGAATACATTTTCATGTTAAAGTGTGAAATTATTCCATCTGGTTTGACAACATTTTCTATTCAGTAAACAAACCCAACCCTTTTGTCAGGACAATTTCTGAAGGAGGGGCACTCAAAGAACATTAAGCCTTTTCATCTGCCTAATGCTCTACCAACGCTGTGATTAATCTTGGGCTTGTCTACACAGGGAAATTATTCTTGAATAAGGAGGTGTAAGAGTTTTAAATACTGCAGTGACTCTGCGACAGCTCTCTATTTGGACTTGCTCACTTACTATGGAGAATGCTCATGCATGGGGAGGTCATTGAAAGGCAATTGTTACAGAATATCTAGTCTATTTTATTGTTTCTTGTAGACAAGCACTTAAGGCTTGTTCTCTTGTCTGCTACCTTTTCTAAGTTTACCTCCTTAAAGTTGGTAATAACTTTACATTGGGAAAGGAAAAATCAATTTGACTTTTTTTCGCTTTTCAGGATGGTAATTGAGAATATGTCCAATATATTTTAGGTAAAGAACTTTTTCTCTTGTCATGGCTATATCATCTCACTGCTTATCAATTTAGCACATTCATTCACTCTTATTCAGGATGCATATGAAGAGTTTTCCTGACAGTGCTATGAGAGATGGGAGAAGGTGATGAAAAGAGTTTATAATACGCCCTATATTATGCACTTGTTATGAAGTATGTTTATCTAATTCTTGCTGGTGGGCTTGGATTAGCATCTTAGTGAGAAGACTTCTCCACGTGGCTTGGAAAATCAGGTCTAGTTATTCCCCAACTTGGGCTTTCAGCCTCGTGAGAGTTGCATCAGTCTGCTCCTGAAATTCCCACAACTGGCATGCATCACAGATGCCTGAGTATCCTGTTTGAATGCATTGTTTTCATGAGAAGCTCTTGCACTGAGCATGTCAGAGTTCTCTAATTCACCTGGCTAGCATCAGTCTAAACACAAAACCATTTTTTTCCTAGCAAAGCTATGGCATGAGTTTTTTGAAATAAGTTGGAATGAAGCTTGCTTGCACTTCAAAAGGGAAATGAAAACAGAACTCCAATGGGTACTTAATGACCTAGTTCCTCTTTTACTTCTCTGTTCTGGCTGAATTTGGGAGATGGCAATCTCACTCAGTGAAACACAATGAATTCACATATTCTTTGCTGTTTTATTCAAAGGGATCTTTCCTTCTACCTTCCTGGCCACTTTTCTGTGATCATAGTGCTGATAGCTTCCTTCTGCAGCACCTTTGTTCTAATTTGAATGGGCTTCCTAGTACTTAATGAATTTCTCATTTGAAATGGCCATGAGATAGCACATAAATGTGGATTTTTATTTTTTTTTTAAGTATACAAGCAATTACAAGTGATGTTGTTGCAGTGTCAGTAGATGTCATAAGGAAGGCAGGTTTTATAAGAGAGAATATGGAGAGGGTAGCAGGAGGAGGAAAAGAGCAATTCAAAAGTCTGAAGGCTGGTGGAGCATTCTTACATGCAATCCTGTTCCTGCCTCCTGGTGATAATGTCAGCTCATCAGTTTGCTGCCTGACTTTTCTCTTACAGTAATGGTTGTAAATTGGACATGAGAAAACAGCTTCTCCTCACAGCATGTTTAACTTGCAGTACTTTAAGTACAGCTGGATGGGGGAAAATGTGCTGAACTGTGGCAAGTCTGTCTGTGTGGATTTCAGTGAAATAGCAGTTGTTGGGACTTGTCTGTAAATGATTCACACTACTGAGTTGCTAAAAACTATCCAAAGGTACATCTCTTGATTTTTATCAGTCATGACCTCTGCTGCTACCTGTTTATGACCTTATAGCAAAAGTATGACGAGCTAGAGAAATGTAACATCCTTTCAATTTTGCTTTGGATTTTTTTCTCACACACTATAGCTGCTGTTAGGGCCTTTAGCAGTGCATGACTTTATCGGTGACAATGGCTTATTTCTATTATAGTCTTGGTAAGCATGTGGGAAGGCTTAATTTCTTCCCCCCAGATATATACTCTAGGGTTTACATTATTTTTGGTTTTCCTGTTGGTTATTTGCTCTGCCAAAGCAGTAGATGGATAACACAGAATTCAGCCTTCTGAATAAAAAGTAAGTATTCTCTGAATTTGGCTTTTTTTTTTCTTTTTTTTTTTTCTTGTTGGTTGTTTTTGTTGGCCTTTCCTCTTCTTTACTGGGGTGTGTAGAGAGTTCAGCTTCATGCTTTAGTATTAGTGATTTATTTTGCAAGCAATATGCTTCCTTGCTATCCTTGCTATATGATTCTACAGTTAGTAGTCATAGCCCTACGTTGATTTGTGTTATGTTCTTTTCCTTAAGCCTTGTCTTAACTAAAGACAGTGCAAGAAAGAATAGGAAAGAGTTAGAAAATGGTCTTTGAAGGCTCAGGTCAGACTTAAGGTTTTATTTTTGAATAGGCAATGTAAGAGGACTCTGAAGAACATGTTGCTCAGTGAGGTGTGTATAGTTAACCATGGCTGTTTCTAGCTATAAGGGTTTTTTGAAAGCCTAATATTGGAGTGCCTTTTACTGACTTCCTCTTTTCAGCTAGTTCCATGTCCAACATTAGTGCTGTTAATGTATCTCACTTCCTTCATTTCTTTTCTCCTTCTCAGTCCTGAGGTTGTCTTTAATTGCAGTCTTCATAAAAATCCCAGAGCTCACCCAAGTGTGTGCTAATATAAAGGTTTTCAAAGGCTTTTAATAAATACATTAAGAAAAAAAAAAGTCTTATGCTGGAGTAACAGCAGACTAATTAACATGCTGTTCACAAAGATACACAGAGGTTTTCTAAATTGCTGCTACTTTCTCTTTTTTGTTTTCCTTGGAAATGCTAGAATTGGTATTTCCACTAGGAGGGCTAAACCCTTAAAGATATTTGAGTGCCTCATTCCAGACAGTTTTAGCCTGTGGGCCTTGAGGAAAGGTATTCTGTAGAAAGTAGAAGAGATTCCTTTGAGAAAGAAAAAAACGCTTAATAGGTGAGATTGTGTTGACACTTTTCTATCTGATAGCATTTGTTATGGTTTCTTCTTTCTTCAGCCACTGAGTGTCTTTGATGTCCAGTTTCTGAACGCAGTTGGAGACTTGTTGGATCTCATTCCTGCATTATTTGAGTATTCTGCACGAAGTGGACAGTGCAATGTCGAAGCTGGAGGCCATGGGAAATACCAGTGGGATATGGGTCACTGCTCTGCTCTCATCAAGGTGAGCACTGAGAGTTTCATTTCTAGTGATTATGTTGATTCACAGTGTTATGAGTCTGTGCTTCTGTAGTCTTCACTGTTTACGTTGTGTGTGAATAGACACCCTTGTCAATTAAATTGCTTTTATGAAGTTACGGTATGTACTTGCATGGCATTTTGGGTCCAGTTTTGCTCGCTGGTGTTCAGGGAGAGGGAAACAACAAAAACAAATTAACTCAAAACTCCAGAGACTGATAGTAAAAAGTTAGTATGATTACTGGGAATGGGGAGCTACCAATGGGAAGAAACTGGAAGAGTAACTTGTTTTATATAGCCAAGCAAAGTCCAAAAGGGGATACCATGAATGTCTACAAATACCTTGGAGATATTAAGCAGGGAGGGAGACAGTGCTGGTCGGTAAATACAGTCTTGAAATTATATAGGTTGCTCTGAAAGTAATGCCTCCTATTTATTTCCATGGAAACTACAACGGATAAGAAGAGCACGGTAACATGGTATGATAGAGCAAATT
>JAOWBP010000001.1:42962467-42973167 GCA_028571105.1 Tragopan temminckii | reverse complement strand
GCTGTTAGGAATTGTAGAGACTTCTTTAATGTTGGGTGAGCAAACCTCCAGTCATTTTGTTCTCCTCTTGCAGCTTCTTTATTAACTGTGGCAAAGGGGAGTGTTTTTATGCTTATATACGTGTTAGAAATATATCCAGCAAGAACACTTCCAATCCCTCTTGGGAAGATTAGGCTGGAAATAGTATTCTCAAGTTTCCTGAAAGAATTGCCAGCACTGAATATTTCAGTGGTATAACACGAACTCTAAGCAGCTTAGCGTAATACTGAAAAACATGGGGGGGGGAAAAAAAAAAGAGCAAATTTAGAACTCTTTGTATGTGTCAGCACTGCATACATTTTTAAAGGTGGAATTTCAAAATCAAAAATTGCCAAGCACTCAATCTTCAACTTTTTAAAGCAAATTATGTGCAGTAGGAGGTTATCTGATTCTGATGAAATTGTACTGGCTGATGGTTTGAGATTGTGCTCTGATTAATTACTGTACTTGCCTTCCTGCGGAGGCAAGGGATACTTCACGGAGCAGACTCCTGAGACTGGAAAAATGGTTGCATTCATTGTGTGGTGAGAGGAATACTGGTTTTGTTTGTTTGTTTGTTTGTTTTTCCCGTGGGGTTCTGACCTTCCTCAATGATCCACAGGAATATAACTTGTTCTGTGATTTTCACTTTAAGGAAGGAGTTAGAAGGATTTTGGCAAATGTTTGTAAAACAAACAGCCTTTCAGGAGCATGGAGTGTCTGAGGAATTCCAGTGCTTGTCAGAAGGAATTTTGCGGAGCATCTGTAACCTGGTAGGAAGTAAAGGCTTCTGCCTGAGCTCTCTTCGTCACCTCAAAGTATCAGCGGTCATTCTGGATCTCGTACCTCTCAGAAGAAATACTGCTGTGCATAGTGCTGTTCTTCTAGAGAGTGTAACCGTGTTTTCTAGCTACTGCATACTGTGTTGTGCTGCAGATTCAAGATTGGGATCAGGATCAGCCATGCAGAGTGACTTTTATTATTATTTAATATTACTATTTTGTTAGCGGGTGTATATGCTGATTGGGTTATTCCTTTTGTGGATTCTTAATGCAGAGTGAAATACTTATGTTTTGATAGGACAAATAAACTGCACTGTATGGAAGGTACTTGAAAATCAGCTGCTGCTGTGCTAAAATGATCCGAGTCTGTTTGCTACTATACAGAATCCCAGTGTGCTTCCCCGAGCCTGGAGTCTGCAGGGACTTGTAAGAGAGGGCTTATTTTAAAGCTTGCCTATTCCAGCTGGACTCTGACTCAGTGATATGGTGAAGTTTACTTCTACCAATAGAATTTAGTGAGAGCTGTTGCAAAACATAGTTCCCATGGCTGCAGTGGAGTCTGAGAGAGCTGTGGTATGACAAGTGCACTGGCTAGCCACCTGATTACAAGGTAGCACCGCAAGCTAGGTGAGCACCATCCACTGACTGCAGCAAATCATGTTAGCTGTGGGTGTAGCTCACAAACTTGCAGTTCTACAGAAGGTGAGCAAGCTGTGAAGCCACTGGCCTGGTAGTGACCTCAGGACATCATGAAGGAAGGAGGGGACTGACAAGTTCCTATGCTCTGTGTTATAATCAGATGAAGCTGTAGATTTTTAGGGCGTCTGACCGTGGAATCCACAGGCCCCGGCCATGGCTCAGCTTGGCCATTGTAACTTCTCCCTGCATGCAGGTTCTCGCTCTTTTTCTCTGTCCTGACAGGTACTATCTGGGACATTTTTGCTGGTTCTTGGTAAGCTCAGCTGAATAATACCCTAGCCGATCCTCTTGAACACAGAAGTATTGACTTCTGAGGGAGACAGAGTATTAAGAGGCAGGTTTCTTTATGGGCCTTCAAGACAACTGAGTAATTCATAAATTTCTGTCATCTGGTAGCCTGGTTATGAAGTAAAACTGTCCAAAAGCTATATCAGAAGTACTTCAAGGAGATGCTTGTATTCTGACAAGGAATGTGCCAACTTCCTGGTTTCTCCTGGAATCATGGAGTAAAATTCTTCAGTTTATTTACTCATTTTCAAAAGACAGGCAAGATTGTGAAATTACACTGTAAAAATCTATTTGTTATTACTCAGTTTTGAGGATCTAAGCCTATTAACTAAACATGATGTAGAACAACTTATGCATTATGCTACAGCTGTAAGGCCTTGTGCTTCGTTGCTTTTATTGAGACCCAGTAGATAGGAGGATAGCCTCGAACTGCAGAGTCCATCCTTCCTGCCCCAGCAATTCTTGCCAGCGTGCTCAAACCATGCTGCTTCAGTTTGTCTCCTTGCTGCTCTCTCCCTTTCAGAGCAATGGTAGCACTTGGGACGGGGTGGGGGAACTATCACGTGGGAATGGGAGTAGTAATCCCTGCTTTTGGAGAAGGATTCATCCAGCTGCAGCTCATTCCCATGCTAATCCTAAGCCTCACTTGAACCCTTGCTCATAGTTTAACTTTCTTTTCTGTTGAAAGCATCTGTACAGAGCTACATGCAGAACAGCTCTGTGAACCTCTGGAAGGGAGGAATGACTCAGCTCTGACTTCAGTGTCTTGCTGAGACTTCGAGTATAAGTACGCAACATAGCTAGTGAGTTTCTGCACAGCAGAAAGATACAGGCCATGTCATGGTTGTTCACAGCTGTTAGTGAAACTGTGCTCATTTGGAGGGATAACAAATGCGATGGCATGGAGTAGATAGGTGCAGGACAAGTCTAGTAAAACAGTAGAGCTAAGACCAAACAAAATGCCCCAGCTGTGCAGTCACTGTTCTGTACTGCCTCACTGAGCCATAGGAAGAAATGAGCCCTATTAGCTATTGAAAGTTGTTGGTTTCCTTGGGCAGCAAGAGAAGATAGGTTTCCAAAATCTCCATCTGCTTGTTGTTAGTCTTGAGCCCCATTTAGAAAAGGGAACCTACCATTTGGACCCAAGCACGATGGGTTGGATAGTGACCCCCTTTTTCTAGGTGAGCTGCTTGTTTCTAGCTGCTCAAACAAAACAATTAAGAAGAACTTCATAGCAGTTTTGCTCTTTTGGCCTGCTGTCAGGATCTTGCTTGGTTGAGACAGGCATGAGATAGCACAAGGTCATTCTGATGCATGGCTTTGTGCTGTTGAGGCAGGATGAAGAGGAAAGATGTCCTTGCTTTGAGGAGGAACAACACATGGAAAGGGCAGTAGGCCTTGTATTCAGTGGACTGGCAAATTCTCCTCTGCTCATGAATTTTGCCAAACTATTTCTTGCTTACCAGCTCCCTTCAACATGTACCTAAAACCTGGAGATGAGCAGGGAAAAGTATCTGATCCACTTTATGGCTCTGTTATCTCATCTCCGGCGTGGTATGTACTATTGTTTAGTGCCTGGGAGAGGTTTGCAAGTGAAATGAAGCTGGCTGTGCAGCCTTGGCATGAAAAGCAGCTGCTGGTGGGATTAAGAAAGTTCAGACAGAGAAGGCAGCTCCTTTCCCAGTGTTAAATGTGCCTGTAGCCCAGAGCAGTGGGCATTGTGGCCAGGAGCTACTCTCATCCCTGGGAGGTGATGTCTAGACATCCTGTCTCTGACTTTCAGACTATAATACTGCACCTTTCTGTACACCAATGAGCACAACGACCTTTTAAAATACCAGAAAAGAGGGATGCCATCTGGTTGACAAAGCAGCTGCTACCTCTTTTGGAACAATAGCTGTCAGGAGCATGGCACCCCTGCATGCTATTCAGTGTGCTCCCCAGGGAACACTATGACTCAGATTTCAAAAAGTATTTTGTTTTGCTTGGCTAATTAATAGTATTGTGAATGAAGCTCCAGACTCTAGAAACTTCAGTATTCCAGAAACTGCATCTAAATGACTAAGGCCCTGAAAATGCAATCAGAAGTGCTTTTATTTATTTTCGTGTAGGAAGAGTCAGGTTGATCGAAAGAGGAAGAGAGAGGGAAAAAAAATTAAGATTGAGAGTAGCTGATAAAAATGAGAGATGGGTTTACAGAGAAAATATGTCACTGTTATCTCTTTGTACAGTTTACCTGGAAGACAGTTTCAATTACAGCAGATTCTTGTACACAGTGGAAAAAAAAAATGAGAAGGACAAGAGGATATCAAGTATCTCTTGATATCTGTAGACTTCACCTGGGTTTATTTTTGTAGCTGTCTTTGTCCATGGTAAATCTGTCATATGTGTTTAACTTCCCATTGCCTCAGGGGTGCCTGTACCTTAAGTCATAATGGCATATGTTGTCTCTGAATAATTGAGCTAGTAATGATGTATCATGGGCGGCACATTGTGTTATAAAAGGAGTGCAGGATGAAACTTGGTAAATAGTAAAGCCTAGAAAAAAAATCCACTTGTTTTCAGCTCAGTTTAGCTTTGCAATTTACAGAATCTCAGAACTGTAGGGGTTGGAAGGGCCCTACCTGTGTAGGTTGCATGGGACCTACGGTAGGTAGGTCATGTGGGATGTACTGTTGCTTAATGCCTGGGAGAAGTCTACATCAGAGTTCACACTTCAGTTAATTCAGCTTCTCGGTTTAAGTTGGTTTGAAAAAGATGACAAAGCTATTCAGTTTATTTTGAAGTGGGTCAAATGGTACCCACATGGGCATTGGTGCTCTGTTGGAATCAGTTGTTTACTAGTTCCATTTCTGCTCTCTTTGGACAAGCACATGACTTATTATGCAGCAGCTTATCTCTGGGGTAGATAGTGTCTTGGTATAAAATAGTCCGACAGAGTCAGATTCAGAGTGTTTCCTTTCTTGTCCTTATTTCTTGAGATAGTTTTGCTATTTGTATACTTCATGTATTGCTGCTGTTTCTGAGAATAGAGTACTAGGACCCTCAGTCTGCCAGGGTGCTCTGCCTGTTCTATACCAATGTGTCTTTAGACAGCAGGTGACTATAAAGTATATTTTCCTGGACCTGTTCTGATTTGAGGTCTTGGGACTTAAAAAAATCTTGCTGAAGTGAAGCCCTTAAACACTGCTGGAAGGAATTCTGCCTTCTGTTGAGAGCCAAGGACAAGAGGGAGGACTGAGTTGTTTTTTGGCTCTCACAGGTTGCTGGCCATGCTTTGTTTGCGGAGTGTATTGATGAGGCCTTCTGTAGATGTCGCAGTGGAGCATAAGTATTAGGCTATTACACAAAGACAATTTTAGCATTTTGTACTCTTTGAAAAAGAGTGATATCATTAAAAGCTGACTAGCAAGGGACCAGGTTCTGGATGAGTTTTCCATCAGTAGCTCAGTTAACTGCGTTTCCCCAGCCTGGTGATTGCCAGCTCTGTATCCTCTGGAGAATCTCGAATTATTTCTGCTTTGTAAATAGTTGCCATGCTACCCATGGCTTTACAGCTGAGATTTACAATTCTGCTGCAGTTGGGCCTAATGCTTCTATTGGCATGTAGCCTGGGAAGGGATCCTGCTCAGAGAGTCATGGCGGCATTGAGTTTGGCATGGCTGTTGAATGGTGACACACTGCAGAGATGAGTAGGTAGAACTTTTTCTCACATGCAGGAGGTGACTTGTAATTTGAGTTGCCCCCGTTTCTTGGAGACATTTTTTAGAATAGTTAGATTGGAAAAGATTAAGAAAAAAGACTTTCCTGCTTGGCTCATTTAATCCAGAGGAGATTCATTCAAAACAAACAAACAAAAACCTCTGAAAATTGGTTGATGAAGATTTGTTTGTGGAGTTATGTGGTTTTTTTTTTCTTTTTTGAAGAAACTTCTTTGTTAGAAACAAACACTTGTACACTATGTAATTCCTGGAAATAACCATTGCTTGACATGTGAAAGGGAAACAAGTGGGAAAGCGTGAGATACAAACCTGAAGCAAATGCTCCAAACAAAGCAAGTTGTGTGTGTTGAAAGCATGACAAGGGGGAAACTGTGCTGACAGTGAGCGTATAGCGCTAGCAGAAATTGCCATCTCATCTTTAATATTTTTATGGCTTTATTTAAAAGTTACACATGCACTCTCCTTCATATCATTTTGTCTTGGATTGCTTTGTTCTGTGAATACAATAAGGGTTCAGAGATAACAATTTTTGTGTAATTGTTATTTAAGGCTTTTTAGTGTCCCTGGACGACTTTTACATACTAGGCAGTGGCTTGATAATGTTGCAGACCACCAACAGTGTGTTCAACCAAACCCTCATCAAGCAAGTGGTGCCTGAATCCCTGTTTGCTTGGCAGAGGGTCCGCATTGCTAACATGATGGCAGACAATGGCAAAGCTTGGGCAGAAACCTTCTCAAAATGCAACTCTGGTAAGTACACTTCCCTGTGAACCTTAAGAGAAAGAATGTGTTCCTTCTCCCCCTCATGCCCCTCTTCTTTCCCAGACAGGGCATGTAACTCTTTGTTCTCATACCTAGGGACCTACAATAATCAGTACATGGTGCTGGACCTGAAGAAGGTCAAGCTACAGAAGAGCCTCGATGATGGTGCATTGTACATTGTTGAGCAGATCCCAACCCTTGTAGAATATTCTGATCAAACGAATGTTCTCCGGAAAGGTAATAGCTCCTGTAGTGTTTGCTGGCTTAAGAAAACCATGTCTTTGTGCTAGCTGAGTGTGCTTTGTGCATGGAATGGGCTTACTGAACACTAGTACTGAGGTCCAAGTTAGAAGGCCTTGTGTGAACATCCCTCAGTTCCGACACTGTTCTGCAGGATGAGTCCTCAGGATGGAAGTCTAGGGGCGGGTTGCCTGTGTGCGTTACGCAGGGAGTCAACCCCAGTCATTCCAGTTGACTGTTGCCTTATTTTGTTTCTTTCAAACCAGTTTGACATGTTGTTCCTCGAAATGCTGTTAAGACAACGCACCATGGAATATGTGTTGGTTTTTTTTTGTTTTTATTCAAGCAAGAGTGTTGAGCTTTTCCAAGTGTCTAACAGGTTATTTGTTTCTCTTGCAGGTTACTGGCCTTCATACAATATTCCTTTTCATCAGAAGATTTACAATCTCAGTGGTTATGCGTCATATGTTGAGAAGTATGGGCTGGATTTCTCGTATGAGCTTGCACCACGAGCAAAAATCTTCCGTCGAGACCAGGGCAAGGTGACCAACTTAGAAAGCATGAAGTACATCATGAGATATAACAGTAAGAAATATATTCTTGTGTTTTGGAGCTGATCTTAAAAAAGCAGTGTTAATTTACTTTTATTATAGTGAAAAGTGTTACTTAGAGATTAGTTACACTGCTGTAAGTGCAGAATGAAACTTGAAGTCAGTTTGGCTTCTGCCCACCCTTTCAGCTCCCGCAGTCCAGGAAGGATGGTCTTCAGTAGGTAATGCTCTGCTCTGTTTTTCCCTGACAGAGTTCCTGTTACTGGATTAAAACCAGCATAATTAACTTCTGCCTAAGCCCATCTCTCAGTACAAATAGCTTTAGATGCTATATTTTGATTCCCAATTACAGGGAGCACACTGATTACTGCGCTTGGGCATTGAGAGGCCTCTCCCAGGGTGTGGTATTGCTACTGATTGGGCTATGAGTAGCAGCATGCTCGCAGGTGTTGAGGCTTGTCCTTCTTCCCTCTTAGTTTGCAGCTACTGCAGTGGGTATTTGAAGGCTTTGCTCCTTCTGCTTACTTTGTTCCAGAACAGGAACATGAAGGCTTTCACTGCTGCGCTCTTCGTTCCTTGCCTCCCACCCCTTTATGTTCTGCTTTTTTGAGGAGTCATAAAGTTCCTGCAAGCTTTTGTCCTATAGAATTAGGGGTATTTGTGGTTAAAAGTGGGCAGTGGTGCCCCTGGGATGTAGAAATAGCTAAATTGACTTGGATTTGGAACTTGCCTTACTCAAGCACTGGTTTCTATCTGAAACCTGGAGAGGAGCATGAAAGCAGTGTGATAGACAGCTCTTAGTGGTTTGGGGACTTGAGAAGTAGAGGACTTTGGGTAAAGGGACTCAAAAGGGACTCATTTGCTTCCTTTTCTTCCCTGCCTGCCCCATTTCTCTCCAGACTACCAGCACGATCCTTATGCTGAACACAATCCCTGCAACACCATTTGCTGCCGAGAAGACCTGAATCCTTCCTTCCCAGTGCCTGCAGGCTGCTATGACTCCAAGGTAAATAACCCTAGCTTCTGTCTCTACTGAATGTTTGCTGCAGTCTTTTTGTGCTCTTCTCACACCTGTAGTGCATTTTCCTGCATTGGGGTGGGCATGGCCAGGCCTGCTTCATCTTTTCACTCTGTCCCAGTACTGCTCCTGACCCTGACACCAGTCCTGGTACAGTGGTGTTGCAGAGGATGCACAGGGAAATACGCAGAAGAATGTTGTCCATGGGAACCTGTGTTGTTTAGGGGTTAAGCCCTGAAGCTTTGCAGCAGGAGGAGCCTGAGCGAAGGTTGAAATGAGTCCTTACATTGCTTGGAGGAAGGTAGAGAAAATGACTGCTGCACACTCTGGGCCTCCTGGTCATGGAGGCTGCTTGGTTGCGTCCCCAGAGCCCACAGGAATGTGTCTTTATCCTCCTTTTAATTTTACCTTTACAAAAGCCTTGCTCTCCAGTGAATCACCCTGCTCCATGTCTCCACATGTCTGTAAAACTGCTTTGAGCAAAGTTTGCCAAGGGTCACCTTTTTTTTTTTTTAAAGAAGGAAGCCGGGGAAATCCTCGGACCCACTGTGTTGGAGAAAGCTGCAGTTCTTCTGGGCAGCCTGTGTGGTGTTTTCACTGTGAGGGGCAACACCTGTATGTACAGCTGTCCAGCCCTGACATTCTGCGGGGTCCAGCCACCTCCTCTGGGTTGAGTTTGAAGACTGGAATGGGAGCCCCTTTGGGCACTGCCAGTGCTGAGTGTCTCCTCTCAGCTTGCTCAAGCCCAGGCTATCCTGCCTACTTGCTGTGGTGGCCAGCAGAAGTTCCCTGTTGTTATGGTGTGAAACCAGAGAACTGCTGTATAGAGGTGTCTGGCAAAGGAGCGGGTGCCTTTGACAGCAGTTAGACAAGGGGAATAGGCTGGGCTGTACTGAGAGGTGATGAAGGAACAGGGTGGGGGGCTCCAGGCAGTTGCAGTAACTGTGCTGCCCTTGTGTGACACTTTCCAAGGGATGGACAACGTGTTTAACACAGCAGAGCTTACGCTAGATCATCTTAGGCTGCCTTTGTGGCCTTTTGGGGGTGCCCAGGCACGGAGAGGACTGCTGTGAAGGTGGATGCATTGCTCTCACCCTGGATAGTGCGAAGGGCTGTGTGTGCTTTGCTGCTGCCCCTTCAGTACTGCCTTTGTGGCTGAAGACACCTTTGTGCAGAGGAGGAATTTTGCCTGATCAGCATGCGTTTCCCCTTGCTCCATTTCTTTACTGTAGTGTTTGTTACCAAATCTCTCTGAGCTGTTTCTGCTATGGGATGGGTGCATGTCAAACACCAGCCAACCATTCTGTCCTTTATTGCAGGTGTCAGATTTCCGCCTGGCCTCAGCATTCACGGCCACCGCCATCAATGGTCCCCCAGTGCAGGGCGGTCTCCCAGTCTTCACTTGGAGGCGGTTCAACAACACGCGCCATCAGGGCCTGCCTGAATCGTACAACTTCAAATTTGTCACCATGAGGCCAATCTTGTAAAATCAGCATCGATATTCCAAAATGGGATTTTACTTTTTTCATGGAAACTTTCATTCCTGTGTGTAATAAATCCAGCTGGATGTACACATCCCCACGCCTTGCCTGCCCCTCTCCTGCTCTGTGTGGCACAGCGCGTGCTCTGCTCCTCTGGGCTGTCTGGGTGGCCCGTCATCTGGGATGGATGGGAAGGAACAGGTGCCGTGCTGCCCTTTGTCGATCTGAGCATCATCTCAGCCACTCCCAGAGCATGAATGAACTGCTGTGCAGTCATGGAAGCGATCTGTGTCTAGACATAGAAGTTGCCTCCAGGACTGGGCTGAGCCACGTGGCTTTACCTCTGTGCTGGCTTCATGGCTGCCTTTAGTCTGAGCAGAGCTGGCAGCGTGCTGCAAGTTGCTTATCAGCGGGGAATGTTACTGTCAAAGAGTCACAGCCATGTTCTCCATAGCAGGTAACTGAGCCTTCTTAATTACATACACAACAAATAAACAGCTCTTTCTCTTGGCCTTGACAGTCCAATTTAAATAGAGCACAGTACCACCCCAAATCATGTAGGCAGAAGCATGTGTGGTTTTGGCAAGGGCTGGGGAAGGAAGTAGGTTACTGCAGCTTGACTGACACTTTGCCCTTAATATCTAGCTGTCACAGTGTGCTTGATTTCTGCCAAGGAGCAAGGGAGACCAGAAATTAATATGGCAGATTTTGCTGAGGCTCTAGATCAGTGCAGGGAATGAAATAATTTGTTTGCTGGAGCAGGAAGAAGTATGTCCAAGACCACAGAGAGCATCTGCACTGCATGAGGACTAGGTGGCTGCAGGGGTACACTTATAATTGCTGTACATTCATCTGTTCTGCTGTTGGATGGAGAATAAACGTGATGTTCCCTTGATGCCATGTATGAGCCAAGAGATACAGGTGCCTTTTCCCTGAGGTGGGGGGGAGGAGATGGCCCTACTGACAGTTTTGGGAGAATGCTGTGTCCCCACGTGCTACTCAGCTTGGAGTGTGTGGATGTAGTTCCTGCTGGCCCTTGATCAAGGGCAGCAGCATCTGCCTGGTTGGTCAGTGCCGTGAGCCCTTACTGTGACAAAGGCAGGCTTCATCCTTACAGGGCAGTGGGCTTGGTGCTTTCA
>JAOWBP010000001.1:42919697-42951327 GCA_028571105.1 Tragopan temminckii | reverse complement strand
CCCCCCCCCCCTTGCCACCAGGCAGTGGGGGGGCGGAGGGGGAGGAATCTCAGAGACTGGGGGGAATGGAGACAGGTCCCTGCTCCAGGAAGCAAGTGAATCCACTCCTGACCTCCCCCACCTTCCCAGTTAACCTTGCAGAACAGGTATGGGGTCCTACAGGAGGAACCAGCTGTCAAAGAGGAGGATAGGCAACCTGCTCCAGAGATCTTATCTCAATCGGATATGCCTTTCAGCAACGTGATAACCTCTTCCACAAGGAAGAAGAGAAGGGTTCTAGTTATTGGTGACTCAGTCCTGAAGGTAACATAGGGCCTATATGTAGTGTTGACCTTCATCATAGGGAAGTCTACAGTCTACCTGTAGCCCAGATTAGGGATATCATCAGGACACTCCCCAGCTTGGTGCACTCGACAGAGTACTACCCACTGCTGATCTTCCAGACAGGTGTGTAGGAATCATAGAAACACAGAATTCTCAGGTTGGAAAAGACCTTCAAGATCATCAAGTCCAACCTCAAGGTTACAGAGACATGGTGGGATGGATCACATCACTGAAATGTGATGCCCTTCTCAGCAAAGGCAGGCGAGCAAGGCGAGGTAGTGGAGTTGCTCTTTACGTTAGAAAGCAACGAGAGTGTACTGAGCACTGTCCAGGGGTAGATGAGGAGTGAATTGTGTGTTTGTGGGTGAGAATTAAGGGGAAGGCTGACATGGGTGATACTGTTGTGGGTGTCTATTACAGGCCACCTGATCAAGATAAGGAACTTGACGAGGCCTTCTACAGGCAGCTGATAGCAGCTTCACAATTGGTTGTCATGGGGGATTTTAGCTACCCTGATATTTGCTAGGCCTACTCAGCCAGCCATCCACAGTCCAGGAGGTTCCTTCAGTGCACTGATGATAACTTCCTGATACAAACAGTGGATGAGCCAACCAGGAGAGGAGTGCTGCTGGATATTGTTCTCACTAACAAGAAAGGTCTGGTTGAAGTGGTGAAGGTTGAGGGCAGCCTTGGTTGCAACGACCATAATATGGTGGAGTTCAGGATCTCATGTGGCAGGAACAGAATACCAAGCAGAGTCACAACTCTAGACTTCAGTAGGGCCAACTCTGGCGTTTCCAAGAAATCCCATGGGACAGGATACTTGAAGGCAAAGGGGCCCAAGATAATTGGTTAGCATTCAAGGACTGCTTCTTCGAAGCTCAAGATCAGAGCATCCCAACGGGTAGGAAGTCAAGAAAGGGAGCCGGGAGACCTGCATAGTTAAACAGGGAACTGCTGGGCAAACTCAAATGGAAGAGAAGAGTCTGCAGATCATGGAAGGAGGGGTTGGCCACTTAGGAGGAATATAAGACTATTGTCAGAGAATACAGGGAGGTAACTAGGAAAGCTAAGGCCTCCTTAGAATTAAACCTTGTAAGAAGGGTCAAGGGCAACAGAAAGGGCTTCTTCAAATACACTGCAGATAAAACTAACCCTAGAGGTAACGTAGATCCACTGATGAATGAGGTGGGTGCCCTGGTGACAGAAGATACAGAGAAGGCAGAGTTACTGAATACCTTCTTTGTCTCTGTCTATACTGCTGGAGGTTGTCCTGAGGAGCCCCATACCCCTGAGCCCCCAGAGGAAGTCAGGATAAAGGAGGAATTTGCCTCAGTTAATGAGGACTGGGTTCAGGACCAATAAAGCAATCTGGACATCCATAAATCCATGCGTCCTGATGAGATGAACCCGTGGGTGCTGAGGGAGCTGGTGGAAGTCATTGCTAGGCCACTCTCCATTGTGTTTGGTAAGCTGTGGGGAACAGGAGAGGTGCCTGAGGACTGGTGGAAAGCAAATGTCACTCCAGACTTCAAAAAGGGCAAGAAGGAGGATCCAGGTAACTATAGTCCAGTCAGTCTCATGTCCATTCCTGGAAAGGTGATGGAACAACTTATCCTTGGCGCTGTCTCTACGCAAATCAAGGATAAGAAGATCATTAGGGGCAGTCAACATGGCTTCACCAAGGGGAAGTCATGCTTAACCAACCTGATATCCTTTTGTGAAGACATATCAAAAGGGCTTCAAGCTTAAAGAGGGTAGATTTAGGTTGGACATAAGGCAAAAGGCTTTTACATTTAGAGTGATGAGGCACTAGAACTGGTTGCCTAGAGATGTGGTTGATGCCCTGTCCCTGGAGACTTTCAAGGTGAGGCTAGATCAAGCTCTGAGCAACCTGATTTAACTGTGGGTGTCTATGTTTACTGCAGGGGAGTTGGACTAGATGATCTTTAAAGGTCCCTTCCAACTCTAAGGATTCTATGACTCTATGACTCTATAACCAGGTGGGTAGATGATGGTAAAGCAGTGGATGTGGTATATCTTGGTGTAGCGTGGTATGGACAATCGGGTAGCGAGGCGGATTGTGAACTGGCTAAAAGAAAGAAACCAGAGAGTTGTGGCCAGTGGGACGGAGTCAATTTGGAAGCCTGCATCTAGTGGAGTCCCTCAAGGTTTGGTACTGGGACCAGTACTATTCAATATATTCATCAATGACTTGGATGAGGGAATAGAGTGCAAAGTTTGCTGATGACACAAAACTGGGAGGAGTGGCTGACACGCCAGAAGGCTGTGCTGCCATACAGTGAGACCTAGACAGGCTGGAGAGCTGGGCAGGGAGAAATTTAATGAAATATAACAAGGCTAAGTGTAGAGTCTTGCATCTAGGCAAGAACAATCCCAGGTACCAGTATAGGTCAGGGACTGCCCTGTTGGAGAGTAACATAGGGGAAAGGGACCTAGGGGTTCTGGTGGACAGCAGGATGACCATGAGAGGGCCAGTGGCATCTTGGAGTGTACTAGAAAGGGCGTGGTTACTATGTTGAGAGAGGTTTTTCTCCCCCTCTACTCTGCCCTGGTGAGACTGCATCTGGGATATTGTGTACAGTTCTGGGCCCGGCAGTTCAAGGACAGGGAACTGCTTGAAAGAGTCCAGTGCAGAGTCACAAAGATGATTAAGGGAGTGAAGCATCTCTCTTACAATGAAAGGCTGAGGGAGCTGGGTCTTTTTAGCTTGGAGAAGAGGAGAATGAGGGGTGACCTCATTAATGTTTATAAATATGTGAAGGGTGAGTGTCAGGAGGATGGAACCAGGCTCTACTTAGTGACATCCAATGACAGGACAAGGAGCAATGGGTGCAAGCTGGAAAATAGGAGGTTCCACATAAATATGAGAAAAACTTCCTTCACGGTAAGGGTAACAGAACACTGGAACAGGCTGCCGGAGAGGCTGTGGAGTCTCCTTCTCTGGAGCGTTCAAAACCCACCTGGATGTGTTCCTGTGTGACCTAATCTAGGTGTTCTGACTCCGGCAGGGAGATTAGACTAGATGATCTTTTGAGGTCCCTTCCAACCCCTGACATTCTGTGATTCTGTGATTCTTCTATTTCTATCTAGAAATACCAGATCTTGGGCAATCTCTTACTTACAGATCCCCAAATGTATGATATCCAAGCATTCCAATTCTTCAGAATAGAAAGAAAGAGTCACTCACAGAGTGATACATTTCAGAAAACCACAGATTCTTTGATAATTTCTTTCTATAAACAGTCATCCAGCTTTAACACAAGTGATGAGAGTCAGACATCCAGGTAAACTGTAGGACTGAGACAGTGAACTCAAATAGAGCGCTAAATCTTACTGTTTTTATTAAGCAGTAAAAATAGTTCAGCTGTTTCATCTCTTATTCCTATTAGCACAGCTATCTAAGAAGCTAATGAAACTGGAAACTCTTACGGGATAAACAGTCATCAAAAACTAGCTTATGTATGAAAATTCAACCGTGCTGCTTTAGCATGACATGATTCTGTCACAGGAAATTACAATAATCTGAAGAGAGATGGACAGAAGTACCTTAAGAACATATAAAGTACACAGTTAATACTGCTTCTGAGTGCATCTTTGTGAAGATCAGGTACACCTAACTATTTGGTTCAAGTAGCAGTACAAACCTATAACTCTGCAAAACACACTGGATGAGTTAATCTTCTGAAGAAGGAGTGCAGAGATCTTACTACTTAAGCACCTGCTAATGACCCTAAAAACAATTTCAATGATAGTAAAAACCAAAACAGATTATCACCAGCATTTCTGTATTAAAAAGCCGTACAATAAGGATGGTTAAAAATCCAGAATGGGCTAAAAGATGGACACTGCTGACAGCTAAAAGAGATCAAAGAATGTAATAACTTTTTTGCTACAATTAAGCAAAACATCGACATCTGATATGTAAATATGAAGCCTTGAAGTAATCTGTATTCCATATAAACTGATTTTCAACCTGCTCAGGCCAACCATCTGGTGTCCTTATCCTGAGGTACATGGAAATCACAATATTAGGGAAGAACTGTCAGTTTCTTATGTATTATTTAGCTTGCCAGGCAACAGTACTGCATAATACTCTGACTTGAAAAATATGTCCATGTAAATGCCTGTAACAGTAACAGAATTACAGAGAGGTCTAGGTTTGAAGGGATCTCTGGAGATGATCTGGCCCAATTTCCAGCTGGAAGAATGCTCTTTGATTACGTTATTCACGGTTCTGTCAACCTGAATCTTATTTATTTTTATTGGAAACCTTTTTGAGAATTTTTGAGAAGATAATTCTATCAATGGACCAGCAGGTCAGAACAACACTACAGAGAGAGCTGTTGTTGGATGATCTCACCTGAAAAACACATGAATTCCTTCTCATTAAGTTCTCCTACAGAAAGCTTTAAAATAGCATATTATCTATTCTAAGTTCTTCAGCAACACCTTAAGTATCTTGCATGCCCAATACAAATTTGGTACAAAGTAGAAACTGCAACTAAAAATAATTAAGTGAATAGACTGTTAAGTACTCAAAACTCCTTCCAAAACAGCAGGTAGATTGCACAGGTTTGACTTGCAGCTAAGGACAACAATGACAAAAACTAAGGTGGATTGAGGTTATCCTGCCTTTTATGGTCTTCTGCCACCAGGAACACAAGATGTAGATGTACCACTGAAAAGAAGAATATGAACTCAAGTGCGTGTGGAGCAGCAGTATCGTGAGTTTAAGAAATGCAAACAAACACTCTGAAAGGAACACTTATTTCCTCACACCCTGACACTTCAGAGACATAGCTCAAGAACTGTCTGATTAAGTTCTGGTTAGCTAGCACTGCTGATTTTTCACAACCCACGGCAATGCAAGTGAACCTAGTTGTAAGAGATGCTTAGAATTAAATGGCTACAAATACGCATGGATGTTCTTTTTTCCAAAAACTAGTGTTTCAGAACCATAAATCTGGAGGATTTTATGGAGGCACAATCTCACACTGTCCAAGCACAGTGTTCTGAGTCTGACTTATACAGATGGTGTCTAAGAAAATTCACTACCTGGATGTCACATAAATGTAACCTCAGTCTGTACAACGGAACAGGGAAACTTATGTTAAACTATGTTGAAAAAGTGTAGTAGAGAAATTGTGGGGAGCTAAAAAAGCAGTTAAAATCCCCCACTTAATAGCAAAATAGAAACTACTATTTAACTTCAAGGTTTTTACTGTGAAGATAGAGCTCTTAATTCATGTATTTTTCTGCTGTGGAAAGACACTAGTTACGCTAGCAAAGTTGAGATGAATTTGCTGACATCCCCAGACAAAGAAACACAATCTGCTCTTGGTGAGAAATTCTATCTGTCTAGACTTAAAATAAGAAAACTTGCTGGGCACAGGACATAAGAGATCATGATGGAATTTTAGATCGGAAATCAAACATGATTTACTACGTACATATAGATTTTAATCTCGCAAGCTTAATAACAAAATGGTCTTTATCTATCCTCCAAAACAGCTGTGCTCATGATATTACTTTCTGATACCTTGTGAAGCACTGGGAATGCCACTCAGAGATACAGAGTTGGCAGAAGCAGTGTGTGAAATAACTTCGTTCTACTTTTTCCTCACTTACATAGTTGTAGTGTGAATTATTTCTTAATAGCTGGAAATTTTCTCAAGTCTTTAGGCTAGCAAAAAAAATAGCCTCTAATTTGGACTAGCATTGTAAAACAAAACAAAACAAAACAATAACAACACAAAACAATTCACATCCATTAGGCAGAATGTATGAAGCTCTGCTATGTTAGAATGTGCCTGGGAGAAACAATCCCTTACCTCCAGTCTGTGGGTTGACTGGCCTTAAACTTGGACTTGGCATGACAGCTCCTCTTACAGAATTCTGAGCTGGCGGTGCAGGAATAGTGGTATAGACCACCTGATGGTTAGTTGGGGTTCGTGGTATAGGAAGTTTTGCAGCTGTTTGAGCCACTGGTCGATGAGTTACATTCACTGTTGTCGGAGCTGGAAAAAGAGAGACAAACCAAAACCTAGAATGTAATCCCAGAACATGCAAAATAAAAGCTATCGCCACAAAATTCTATCTGCTTCTGATAGTGCAAGAAAGGAGAAAATAGCATAAACAAATGGTAATGGTAATTTTCACCTAAAAAAGTAATGATGTCAGCATATATCTAAATTCCAAGCAGAAAAGATAAAAATAATATCCCAAAGAATCAGACTGAAGAAAAAGAAACAAACCCAAATCCTCTATTGCTGATAAGTCCAAATATAGGAAAAAAAGATCATAAAAAACCTAACGATTACTATATCTGATCTGTGTAAATAAAAGTAGTTCTGAGTGTAAAGATAGCTATGGAGAAGATAAAAATCACAACTGAACACAAGCAATTAAGAGTCCACAGAACTGATCAGTTGTAAGACGATTCTAATGTCCAACAATTATCTACAGAAAAAAAAAACCCAAAACATAACAAAATAACAGACAAAATAACAAAAAAGAAGTTACCTGTAGGTAATACATGTATAGTGGTCTGGGAAGGTCCACTTGTTGGCACACCTGTTTGCTGCAGAGGGTTTGGTTGCAAAGGTGGTAGGGGGCGAGACAAAGGCTGGGCAGGGATGCTCTGTGCTGTAGGAGGTGTCTGATTCTGCTTCTTGGCCTCTGCTTTAAAACAAAATAACAATAACAATGACAACTGCGAACAGAAACTAGAACATCACAGATCCGTTAATTTCCTGTCATTCAGATTATCACAGAATATTTTCTAGCACATTTCTTTCATCTTTTCATTCTGCAAACCAAACTGTTAAAATTTCATTCAGTTCCTCACCTTCATCATGTCAATTGTTTTCCACCCTATACTCCATAATATTTCATTCTATCATTATGAAGTCTTTGTATTTCTGCATAATTTGAAAACATGATTTTTTCCACCAAGAAAGGAGTGGCCTAAATCTTAAAAAGGGCTTAAACATTGCTGTGTTAAACTTATTTTTTTAAGTGATAATTCTTGTCTCTTTCTGGTGCCCATACCCTTTTTTCCCCAACTCTTTCCTTTGTTTGATATGTTAGTCACCCATTTATTGCTGTTTTGAATTTTCATACTATTTTCTTAATAAAGGAAAATAGCTTCATAATTAAAAAAATTTAGAAGATTCAAATTTTGTTTTCTCACATTGTCAATGTGACTTACCCACTGATTGGGAGAACCAAGAAATACAGCACCTGTATTTGTATTTCACTATAGCAATACTTTTCCTGCTTTAGCTTATTTGTGGCATCATAAAATAATTTGAGTGCAAATCTGCATGTAAACAGACCTGTTCTCCACAAGGAAAACTGGGAAGCTGTATTTTTAAGCTAGATTAGATTAACAGTGGGCAGATAAGGCACCACCAAAAAACTAGAAAACACAAGAGAGTGAGTTTTAAGGGCGAAAAATGATTAAAAAATGATTTGCCCTGACAAAACTGCACATGCAGCAACCACTAGTTCAGAAAAAGAGCACACAATGTAGAAATAAAAAATATCACACTCTTGAGAATACGTATCAGCAATATTCTGAAGAACATGTTTAAAAACCATCCATCAAGTATGCTAATGAAGTTACATACAAGAACAGGGCTAATGGCAGTGTGGCTCAAGATGTTTATTTATTTATGAGGAAGTGGAAAGTATTTTGATGATCGCAATGAGCTGTCTTTAACACCAGCTACTGATACCTTAAAATAGCAGTACCCTTCACAAACTCTTGTATGATAAACCTAACAAAATTAATGACGTCAAAAGTAATACAAAATAAATTGCAGACTTTCTGCACTGTCCCCTGTCTGTGGACTGAAGCTGAGCTACTTTGCTGAAGTCATTTGACAAAAACAATTTTCTTTCAGTGAACAAAGCAGCATATAGAAGAAGCAGTAAAGAGATCCTTGTTTTGGAAATACAAAGTGGGATATTTCCTGCTGTTTCATAAAGTAACAGGTCTTGTGATTAGTTCAATCTTCTTGTATTTCATATCAGTATGAGAGACTTCTCAGTGTCCAGCAAATTCCTTGAAGAGATTACTATAGAGATGTACACACATACTCACTTTGAATACTTACAGTTTTCTACACATTTCAAATGCCATTGCATCATTTAAATGATGCATAATTTGAATGAGTGCATTCTTAGTCATGATCTAGAGAAGATGTGCTCATGATCCAACCAGTAGGAATCCAGACATACTACTGCTATAAAACGGTCACTTAGATAACAAGGACGGTCTGGGCTAACATGACTTGTTTTGTTTTTATCTCTCATGGAAGCAAGATCATTTGTCCCTAACAAATCAAGAGTCCTGCTGAGATTCCAGCTGCTGGAAACTAGGTCAGGATTTTACCAGCCAGAAATTATGAAAGATAACCGATTTAGGTACCACCACTAGCAAAAGGTTATTTAGTGGTGTAAATAAAAAATCAGCAAGGAAAAACAAAGACTAGGTACATGGTAAGCACAGAATTAAGATCAGAAGTAATGTAGGAACTGTTCCTATGCAAAATGAACAAAATATCATCTTCACTAAAAATGTGGAACTCGAGAGAAAGGACACTTTGATTTCTGGAAATGGACATAAAATGAAAATCATCACTACTGAGGCGTAGGGCAAAACTAAAAATCTAAACCACAACATGAAAAAGAAGAGGGGCTAATTTCCATGCAAAAAAATGGGCTTGCAACACTGCAGTCAGAGCAATGAGGTGCAACCACACTGTCAAAGGACGTAAAAGCACAACTATATTTACTCTAATATTGGCACACAGATCCAAAGCAGAGAACAGATCAGATCTTCATTTGGTATTTACACAAAGTTGTTTATTTAGGAGGAAATAAAGGATTAGAAGCTCTAACAATCTAATGCCTGAACACCAACTGTAGAAAGGTCTTTAATTATTCAGTCAACAATGACAAAATCTGTCTAGGGGAAGTTTCAAAAATGTAATAAAGAATTTAAACTTCTCAAATTACTTCAGATTATTTATTTCTAACAGGTTTAAACATGGACAGGAACGTGTCTTACATTAAAGGTAAAAGGAAAAACCTTAAAGATAGTACTTTATACTAAGCAGAACTCCTTTTATTTAAGGCCTATGAGAATTCTCTAGTAACCGCCCTGCTTTACAGAAACAGCAGGGAATGAAAAACACTGAATTGAAACTCCTTTTTATCATTCAAGGGCATGAAATAATATTTGCAGCTCAACTGCCCCAGCTGTTAGGAAGATCTTCTACACTTACCTTGAGAAGAGACATCATCCTCATCGTCCAGTGTAAGGTCAATGACACCTCCTGAATCGCTTCCTGTGACCTTCCCGCTCTGAAAGACAAAACTCCTTCGTTTTGCAAAAGCAAATCCAGGGAACACAGATGGAAAAGGGATATGAACTGAACACTGAGTAAGTGAAGTCTCAGAATTGAAGCACTTATTATAAAGAAGCTGATAAATTGAGCAGTAGGAGGAGATTTCAAACAAACTTCTCTGGACTTGGAAAAACAGGCAAAAACCAAATGTATGGACTTCAGTATCAAATACTGAACTATCTCTTAACTTAATGACCAGTAGTATATTGTTACTTTACAGGTAAATACATTAAGAAAATGGTATTATTGAGTATCTTTCAATTATGACCCTTGTAACATTTTAATCCAATTTTGATCTGTGCTTTCCTTAGTATAAGGTAGTATAATCTTTTGACACAACAGTCACTGGGACAATGTAGGACAATGTACTACTCATCTTGAGATAGTTCAGCCTGCATGCCTACAGTGACACTGACTTTGGAGTATGAAAACCTCTTACGCAACCCATATACTGATAAAACAGGTCATCAAAAGCCATCAGAAAATTCCAATAGTTTTCAGATTTTAACTTCTTTATAGTATTTTATCCATCATCACAAATTTCAATATTCTGTCATCCTACATATAATGCTATTTGTGTCTACCTCTTTAGAGAAGATAAAGTGATCTCCGAAGGCTAAATGTTATAAAAACCCAGTGGGCCATCAAACAAGATTTATCTTCTGGATCAACAGATCCTTCAGCTGCTTAAACTGTTTACATGAACCACCAAACTTTTTATTTAGCTGATGGAATAAATAATGGAAGAAAAATCCTAGGTTTGTCTTTTTTTATAAAAGCTTTCTAGAACAGATGTGGAATGACATGAATATCTGACTTCTTAAACTTGAAGCAGAATTTGTTTTTTGTAAAAGAGATGATCATTTGCTGTTGGTCTGAACTGTTACTGATTTACAGATTGCAGTAAAGCAGATTCCTTGGGACAAACAAGGGGTTAGGAAAACAATTACCAAAATCACTGAATAATTAATATGAAAAATAGTGTAAGTTATCAGCCACACACAGCCAGCATGATAAAGTCTAAGAAGATTCAGATGTTACTGTATGGCCTAATAGGGACAGATGCAAAAAGCTCAAGGATTGAGATTATCTGCTCTATGAACTTTAATTAGCATAAAGTGAAGCCCTTAATGAAGTCTTGAAGACAACTCTCATAGTGGTAAAGCTTTGAGGAGGGAGAAAAGAGGTATCACTAAATACAAATGAAAGCAGTCTCTGAATTACTGGTCATTGGATTTGGAAGGCCTGACATGAATGATCATCATGCATTTAGATTATAATAACATTTCTGCTGAAGTTCTGATGCTGCCATTGATGAAATTCTGCTAATTACTTGGATGATATAAAACATGAAGAACAGCGAAGTACTTAAGTTCCAAGATGACAGAAGTGACTTCTGCAGGGATTCTATCTTTGCTCTACAAAGAGAAACATCTTTCAGATCTATTAATCATGGAATTCTTCTGTTGAGGGATTTCTATTTCAAAGACCTTCCAGCTTCAGTTTTCTTCATGTGATGACTTGATTTAACCATTTGAAGCTTAGGATAAACGTCACATTCAAATAACCAATAACTACTTGATTAGCATAAAATCAAGAGGAATTTCATTCCAACCTGATAATCTTCCCAGTCAGTGATGTGATTTTAAATGATGGTTTTCTTTGCTAGGAGAAAGCAGACTGAAAAAGGAGGGAGATCTATGAGGAACTGGAGAAAGAAGAAACTGACGCTAAACAACTCATTCTTTCCCCACCACAGAATCTATTTGTCTGAAGTAATTTCCTTCAATTCTTCTTCCACAAAGAAATTCAAATCCCTGGAGAAAAATAGTCTTTATGAAACTGTTTTGAAGCCCTGCTTATCCATATCAATTGAGAAAGTTCTTTGAATTTCCAGTATTGCACGAAACTTTGATTTTGGTGTGTCTGGGAGGCCAGAATCTCAAGTTATACAATGCTGAACAAATAATCCAATCAGCCAATTATGTCTCAAGAATGCAGTTTTCAGAAGAAAAGACCTTTGAGTTAACCACACTATTCAAGTTTTTCTACAGAACAACCCTGGCAGAAACCTCCTCAGTAAGAAATATCTTAAAGTTGTTACAGTTCCTTCCACAACCTGTACTAAAATTGTGGACCTAAAGGGCAGTTTTGTATGGTGCTCTCTTATACAACCCCTAGTTCCACTTCCAGAGCACACACTCCAGATAAAACAAGACGAAATTGCAGTTCACACACAGCACACTATGAAGTCTTCACTCCTCAGAGCTAGATTCCTCTAATTCACCTGCCCTACATCTCCTGTGAGTGAAATTTAGGGCTATGGGAAAACTAAAAGGTAACCTGAAATGCTGAAAATGATGCATGTTGTGTTTCCTAACAAAAGTATGTAGAAGGGTATGGGGTTGTAAAAGTGTGTAGAAGGGTATTCCAGAATGGACTGCTGATTATGCCTGTCATAAAGGTCAGAATTCTGGCTATTCAAAGCATCAGTCAACATTTAAGAGGAGGAGCAGGCACCATTTCTACATTCTGTAGGATTCACATAGTTTTCAGATTTTTGTAGATCTCTCAAATCCAGGAAAGAGAACAGTAAGAGATTTAGGAAGAATGGGGAATTAGGGATTGGAAGACTGGTTTACATTTCCTTATAGGGAAGTTAGACATCTCCATGACCAGACAGAATTATTGTTTATTAGGTATTTCTGGAGTGCTGTTGCTTACTGCATGAGTGGTTAAGACCTATGAATGGAACCACTTGGAACCATCCCTGCCAGAAGCAAGTAATAATGTCCTGTGCCCAACTACCAAAAAGGTACCAACCTTGAATATCATGACTCTTTTAGTCAGAAATTATCTCAGGAATTTTTTGTATTTTTTTTTCCTACAAGGACTTGCAAAAGCTCTATTTTATAATAGAACCACATCTGAGGAAAGGCTAGAAACAAAACTGCTCTTACTCCTGCAAAATGAAGGGAAGGGGATTCTGAAGAAGGGACTGCCCTGTTGTACATGAGAAAAGGAGAGTTGTACAAGCCACTCAGAGCAAAACCATGAACCAGCTTAATAAGGTTTGTGGCACTCGTGAAGTGAAAGGAAGTGTAACAATGGACTTCCAAACATGTACGAACCGCCTTTTCATTTAGGTAAAAATCTGAAATAAGAAAATAAGTTTTTCATCTCCTAATATTATACTTCAGCAAGCACAGGGGCAGAAACTAGTAACACAGAAAAGTATTTTGATCTGCTGTGACTTTTCAGCTTTCTCCAAACACAGGAATATCAAAAATTCTGAACATGCTCCACCTGATCTCAATAGAAAAACAAGATGATACAACTATGACACCTTTTCCTTCAGGACAACCACATTAGTGAAACAGTTCAAAGCATTTCACAAGAACCCAAAACGTATGCATTGTGCCTTATTTCACATTTTGCCCAGCAAGTCTGAGTAACAGAAGAGTCAGTGGCCTAGAATAAACTGGAACTGAAACTAAATAACTGAGGTAGGATGAAGTGATCTGTATCTACTTGGAACATGTTAGTAAAACTAATAATTTTATTTTATTAAAGCAAACAAAACCACAGCCAACAAAACCAAAACCTCTGAAACCACCTTTTCTCATTTGTCAGAACTAGAGCATTAGTCTCCCAAGTGACAGAAATCAGCTGCACAGAAATCTGATTACAATCTGTGTAGTTTCCAGTAATCATGACATAAAAAATTTATACTGAGGTTTAAAACAAACTTAAATTGCCATACTGCCTTTTCCATCATCTGCACCAGTTTATGCGTGTTAACACATATGCCATTCACCTGTGAATAAGAGGAAGTGCTCCAAAAAGCTGTCATTCACACATCTGTTTTGGACCTGCTTTATCCAGAGCTGACAAGGCAAGCACAAATGGGCAAGAGAGAGACCTGAACATCCAGTTAACCACAACTGCATCTCACCTGCCTTAGTTTTAATCTTTTTCTGCTCACATATATCAGCTAGGAGTGTAGCAATTTTACAGAAAGCAACATAACATCATATACCTTAAGAAAGTAAGTGTTAATTCTAGGTGCTTGCTGTCAGAACACCAAAGACCTGCAAGACCAGCACTGATCAAGTTCCCAGTGACAATGAAACAGGAACATAAATTTAACAAAATGCAGAAGAACAGTTGATAGAAGTAAGTGGGTGTTTGCAGGCAACACATTAAAGAATTAAGCCTGAAAAAACAATTAGTCAAAGAAATTTGTTGGCACTCGTATGTTTCAAAGGTGCAAATATGGTTTTCAAACTTTAAATAAAAATATAAACTAACTAATAATAGCATTTGCGTCTATTTAAAATCAGATTTTATATGACCTGCAACAAATCTGCATCGAGCATTTGTTTTCTGATTACGTTTGAAATACTTCTTATACATTTATTTCTGCAGTCATCTTTCTGCAATTACTAAAATATGGAACTCATTCTAAAAAAGTAACTAGAAAGTGAACAGAATTTTCATTTAAAACATATTCTTCAACAATTTATTTTTTGGGGGAGGAGAGGTGAGGAAATCCTACTATCAAATGTCAGATTTCACAGATAAATGTGACAAAAATTTAGAAAGACAACAAGAAAAATACAAGACTTCATCTCTTACTGACTTTGTAATTTTAATAGTCACATCTTTATTCTTCATCTATCACTGAACTTTCATTTGCAACTGTTTTGCATAAAAGCAGTGTATCCTGTAACTGAACACTTCATAGATCAGTACAATGTAGATCTGTCTAAGATTCATGCAAATTAATGTACGTTGGAGTTCAAAAGCAAAATACAAGGTGAAATGAATGAAGAAGGGTTGCAAGGTATGATTAAGAGCAGAAACAAAGGTGAAAAAAGAAAGCAGAAGGAAGAATAAAGACAGGAAATGAGAATTACAAGCCAAGGAGCAGCTAAGCATGAACGACTTCAAATACTAGACTGCGTGAGTCTTCTGTAACGACTATTCAGTGTTGTGCATTTTTCCTCAAAAAGCTAGCAAAGCAGAAGGAATCTCACATTTTGAAAAGTGTGCTCTTCAAAGAATATCTTTCAAATTCCACATCCCCTGCTGTGGTTTTTTCAATTCACAGTATTATGTCTACACCAACATTTAACAATATGGAATTACTTTCAGCTTTAGTTGTATGCCAAATAATCTAACCAAGCATTTACCTTGACAGGTATGGAAGATAAGTATTTCAATACTGAGCAGCTCTTTCATATAATTTGTGAAAGCAAAAGCAAAAGCGTAAATTTTCTTTCAAATATCTGAGCTAAATCTTTTAAGTCCTGAATCAGAGGTTACCATACCTCTCAACACTGCTTGGCAAAGTGATTGGAAAAGGGGGACAAGCCTTCATCCTATGGAGGCAACTTCTGTCAGCCATGAAAAGACATCCCTTCAAGAAAGATCTGGTATGTTACCTGGGCAAGTGGACCAGCATGGAGAAAATCAGTACCCAAAGGTATTAGTTGTGCTGGAGGTGAGCTATACTATTAACCTAGACAATGAACAGTGACCCCAAGACCTAGACGACATTAAGCGCTCACGACTAATGTGGCAGAAATGTGTACAGAGTACACCATCACCGCATGCCAACACACCGGCAGTACAGACCTGGAAAGGCGACAAAAAGCCAAAAACACATGAAGTGGCCAGCCTACTCTGACAACATAAAGAAAATTTCTCTTCTTCCTATGGGCATGTGTTTCAGTTGTGAATAAACTGTCCCAGAAGTGCCGGCAATTCAGACGTTATGTCCTACTCCCCACCTGTATGGACTAGTGTCTCTGCTATTAGAAGGAAGAGTTCTGCTCGAAGGAGGAAATATAGTATATACTCACCATGTGCCACTCTGTGGTTTTATCTTTGTGAACATGGAGAGGATATAAGTAAGAGGAATGGAAAATCCACTTTGACCCTAGAGGCACGGGTATGTGAGTTGCAAGTAAAACAACTGAAAAAGGCTGCTCTACCAGGAAAATGGCCACTCCAGTTCCCAGCAGGCAGTTTCCCAGACAGAGAAGATGGTCTGATCTCATTTCTGAGTTTGATAATGAGCCTTTAAGTTTGCATTCACAAGAAGCGAGTAACAAAATAACCAGAACAAGAGGGGCCCTGCCTCCAGATAGGTGGAGAAAAGGGACAATTGGGTTTATCAGACTGGATTATATCTGTTGTTTTTGTTTTTTATTATATCTGGTCTGGCACATCAGAACTGCAGAGCATAAGGCTCAAGTGGATGCTGGTGCACAGCATACCTTAATGCCATCAAGGAGCAGAGCCCATCTGTATCTCTGGAGTGACAGGCACATCCCAGAAGCTAACTACTGGAAATTAGCCTCACTGGGAATCAGTGGCAAAAGCCCCCAGCTGTGACTGGCCCAGAGCCTATGTGCATCCTTGGTATAGATTACCTATAAAGGGTACTTCAAGGACCCAAATGAATAATGGTGGGCTTTCGGCATAGCTGTCTCAGAGACAAAGAACATGAAGCAGCTGTCTGCCTTGCCTGGTCTCTCAGAGGACCCTTCTGTTGTGGGATTGCTAAGAGTAGAACACCAGGTGCCAATCAATACCACAACAGTACACCAGAGGCAATATGGCACTAATCAGTAATCTTTGATTCCCACCCACAAGCTAATTTATCAGCTAAAACCAAGGAGTAATCAGCAAGACTTACTCACCCCCTAATAAGCCCATATAGCCAGAGCAAAAGTCTAATGGAGAAGTGGAGGCTAACAGTTGGACTATCGCCCAAATGAAGTCACACCACTGTTGAGTGCTGCCATGCTCGACCTGCCAGAGCTTCAATACAAACTGGAATGAAAAGCAGCTAAGTGGTACGCCACAACTGGTATCACCAGTGCATTCTTCCCAGTTCCTCTGGCAGCAGAGTGCAGGCCGCACTACATACTACATACATACAGTCATCACTGCGATTTTTTTTTCCCTTTTCTTTCTTACTTTTCTGCCTTAAAAAATAGTTTTTATTTCAACCCATTAGTTCTATTTTATTTTTTCCCCCAGTTCTCTCCCCCATCCCACTTCAGGGAGAGTGAGCAAATGGCTATGGGATGCTTAGCTGCCTGCTGGGTTAAATCATGAGAGGAAAAAAAAGTTACTCCATTTCCACAAAGAAAACAAATACAAGAAAGAAGCCTGAACTTAAAGGTCAAAGACCAAAGCACATGTGGCAGATGATGCAGAGAAAAGAACGGAACATTTGCTATCATAACTACGATTATGAAATTTAACCAAAACAGAAGTGGATAGATCATCACAGTATACATGTAAATAGCAAATTACTGACAAAGCTGGGGAAGAGATCTCTGAACAGAAAATCTCTAAACAAAAAATGTTATCTGTTACATCATTTTACATAACACCACACATACACAGGCAAAACATACCAAAATGTGGATTCCTGTACCCTGCCTATGAATGTCTCTATTCATATACAGTATATATGTGGTTGTTTTTTTTTTTTTAAATTTTGTTATTATATAACGCCATGGGTCAATTCATCACACTGAAATAACAATGCTGTATATTGTAATGCCACCTGCTTTTCATAAAGGAACATTTCAGCAAGTAAAAGTGAAAAATGGAAAAAAAAAAATCAAACAACAAAAATCAACTCTAGGATAGTAAAACTCAAAATCCTGAAGATTATTTGTAGCGCAGTGACAAAGTGCAGAAAATTTTATCATTAATACTTTCTAGATCAACAAAACTGAAAAAAATTCTGGGAGTCGTAAAACTGACGTATCATGAACCATCACACCACCACAGTCGTACATGACGCACCAAGGCATTATATAATAGCAAAATCGATTTGAAATTATGGAAAGTGATGTTAAAAATATGTAAATATGTTCTGGAAATAGCATGTGTGCAGTGGTGATACTGAGTTTGTATGATAAAAACAAAGCTCACATCCATGTACAAACCCACAGATTTCAAGCACAGGCTAAGTAGCTATGGAAAACATTTTTTTAGTACATTCATGAGTATAATTCTGTTACAGACTGCTTCAAACTTCTCACCCCTTAACACTTATCAATTCCAATATAGTAGCTCTCACACCATTAAAATAATTAAGCAATCCTCGCAAAGCTGTCATGAAAATTTATTTGTCCAATGCATTTGTTATCTCTTACCACAGTATAAATGATAATGCAATAAGCTAACAGTTTACCTCGTTTGTATTTTGCACAAACAAAATTTCACAGGGCTGCAATCCGTGTTTTGATAGTGTGCTGCTGCTTAATTATGTGTAACTCAAACACTCTCAGCAGACATTTTACATATTGCATTTATCAGACCATTCCCCTTACTCTAATTCAGTATTGTGCAATGCTTTCTACAGCACAACAAATCAAATATGGATAAACTGAGGAATCTGTCTTAGTAACCTTTATATGTTATATACTCTCTCATTTCTTTGTTGCAAAACTCAGCCATCAGCTCTGCAATGCCCATCAATAAGAAACATAAATCAGGAAGCATAACTGAAACACTCCTCTGATAGAAAGATTTTTTTAGTGGTTATCGTAATTCCAAAATAAAAACTATAAAGGACCATTTGACGTAATGCTTAAAGCATCGTGTACTGCTGTGATTTCTTCTTTAATCAAACAGTTAAAGGGTATACAGTAAACATACACTTGCACACACATTTCTTTACTGGCTCTTACTCTCTTAAGGTGAAACATCTACCCTCTTTCCCCAAAGCCCACTGAAAGTTTCAAAACAGTATCATGTGGGATGGCCACCTTGGACAGCAATCATATTACTAATCATTAAATGTATTTTAATTCTAGCATGTTTCAGTTTAATAAAACTTTTTATAGCTATTATTCGTGCACAGTGCAATTGACACCAACAATTTTTATGTTTCAATAAACCTCTTGATTTTTTTGGCCCGAACTGACAAATTGGAGCTTATAAAACACAACTACAAGTCCTTACTGAAAGCTGTTTTCAGCAGCTAGGGGTTGTTTTAAATAACACAGGTACAATCTCAAGGAAAGACAACCTCTGTAATAATGAATTTTAAAAATCATCTGAAAAATTCCCAAGAGGGCATCATATAGCTGAACTGAATGGCTGTTTTAAGGAAAAAAAAAAAAATCTAACTAATTCATTCTTGTATGACCTTTAAACTTCTAACATCTTAAGAATTTAGAGTTCAAATTAGTTTCAGGTAAAGGTTCCACCTTATAGATGAGAGCTAGTTGCATTTTAAATAGCAGAAACATAATCGTACATTCAGAGACAAAAATCAAGTATCCCATTTTACATACATAATTACACATTTATTTTCAGTGACCAAACTAGGAAACGCATTTTCATCAGTAATGGTTCAACAACGTAGAATTAACAGCTGCTAATACTTTTAAGCTGGTATGTCCTCTTTGTTCACAGTTTCCCAACAGACATTCACAAAGTTGGTTACACATTGCAAATAAAGGGAGAAAAAAAGTTATAAATTCACTTTAATAGCATTTTACCAGATACATTTCCAATAGTCAGAGAAATACCTTCAACTGTAGAGAATCAAACAAATCAAGGTATGTCACAAACAATGGGAAATGGATTGGACACTGGTGGATTTTTTTATTTAAAATAATGTTAGCCGAAAAGGGGAAATGCACAGATTAAATTTAAACTGAAAAAAGATGTACTCCACAAAAGGATAAAGTGCACCCAGAGCGTGGAGCAGGGAAGAAAAGACTATTTGCCCAACTTGGTGATTTAATAAAAATAACTCAAAAAGACTGATTCTACGTTCACCATTTTTAACATACCCAACATCATTCAAGTTTACTCACTGTTATGTTATATCACAATGTTAATAAGTCACTTTAATAGATTCTCTCAGTATGCTGTGCTATATTATATATTATATAGAACATTTTTAATTCCTGTATCTATAACTGGGATTCATAATAAAATACTTTAAAACTATTATAAAGATTTGTTATATAATTAAAAATCCTTCTGCCCCTAACAACAACGTGTACTGTAATAAACTAAAAGTGCTTTTCGTGTCTTCTGAAATACAGTCCTATGACCTGAGGCACTGGAATGGCCTTTGGCAAAATGACTGGGACCGAGTCGCAACCCTTCTATTTCTGTGTAAACAGGAAAAAGTTGGAAGTTCAGAGACTACCACAAACACAGTAAGATGCCCCCTCTCCTACACCACTGCAGCCATTCCTTTTGGAGCAATAAGCAAAAAGGGAGAAGTAGTAGCACAGCAAAACTATACATCCAAGCTGCTTCCTCCTAACTCTTGACTATACTAACCCAGGCAGTATGTAATTATCAAAATCTTGCAGGTCAGGACTGTCTTCAAATATCTGACATTCTACACAACTGAGCTCTTCAGAGAGCTCTTCAGAGGTGTGGACACAGGAAAAGTGCATATAGTGAGGAATATTTACCTTTTACAATCTCCCACATTGCAGATCACAATATCTTAAAGCAGGGATGAATTACTTACACAACAATGAAAGAAAAAAAAAAAACACAACACACTGTAAGATGCTGCACTAACATAATAAAATAAAAAATGAGGGTACTACTTGTACAACAGAAATTTTCAAACTTACAAAAAAACCCACATAGAACAGAAGTTTTACATTCCCAGTACATGTACTGAAGCCTCACTATAAAAATGAGATGTAAAACTAAAATATTTATGAAATGTCACAGTCATTTCACACTGTTTTCAGAATCAGCTTCAATATGGAAAACAGAATTTAATCAATGACATAGCAGCCCGTGTTGAAAATACAAGCTTAGTTGACTTCGTTAAGGCTAAGTACAGTTTTTCTGCAACTGAAATAAAAAATGAATTTTATGAGAAGATCTAATTAGAAAAGTCAAGAATGACAGATGATACATTTATTTCAATGTATATTTGCTATACTCTGTTTTTTTTAACTGAAATGTAAATGATGAGCCAATGGTGTCTTACAAATAATGATAAAAATATATAGTGGAAAGGAAAAAAAAAACTCATGCTGTGATTCTCTGCTGCTACTGCCACTGAGGAGTCCAATTAATGCTGATTTTTTTAACAGATTTCATGATTACAGTTCATAGTCTGTTCTATAATAAATGGGATTTATTTGATATTTTCTCAGAGGAAAAGGAAAGACTTCTTTCTCCACACTACTACACACGTAGCCAAAGCTGAATTTACAGAAGCAGCCAAACACATGTTGTTTGCCTACATGTAGAGAAGAAACGCATGCAGGAAAATCAATATAAAACTTTGGGTGGGAGGAGAAACAGGGAAGATTTTAAATTGTAGAAGGCTAGAAATGTACTCTATTAGTTATAACTAACTCTATTAATGTTTCCACTAATATTTAACACTGTCTCCATCTCTTTTAAAGCAATACTAGTTCTAGCCCAAGCCAAGAGTGCACCTAGTAATACTGCAGTTAGTAGCAGTTTAGAAGTACCAGGTTGAAAATGACTTAGAACACAGCTGGTGTCAATAAAATTAGAATTTAACAAATGAGAGATTAAAAATATCTAATTAGCAGTCAACAGATAAAAGTCAAATTAGAAGTTAAATTAAAAAAATATATCAGACATGCTCAGCTTTGCCACAAGAGTCCTTTTTTTTTCAATTTAAATCACCATCTAGATTTTTGTTGAGGAATCAAACAGTTATAAATATGCTGTTACAGTAAATTACACAGATGCAGTTAGGACCAGAGCAGGGTATGTGGCTGGTATGATCACAGTATGCAGCAAGAATGAACAAAAAAGAATGAACTCCTGTCAATGTTCTCGTTTCCTTTGTTCAACTTTTGTACACCAGAACAAGGAATTATCTGAGACAGCAACAGGAAATGGGGGGAGAAAGTGTAAAAAATCAACACGTATCCATCTTGGTGAAGATTCAGATCAAGACTCTTTGAAATGAAATTTGCCAGTTTACCTGAATTATGAATTCTATGAAGACAAAGTTTGGAAATTTGCTATGCTAAAAAATCCTACAATAAGATATTGCCACCTGTTTTTGTGTATTTTTTTTCCCCTAATTTTTATGTAAGGCCACTAGAAAGGCCTTTCTATTTGTTATTTCCCTTTGATTTACTTTAGATTTGATAAAATGATAATCCTGGATCTGTGATTTCCTATAGCCAAGAAAGTCATGTTAATGCTACAACTAAGTCAATATAGGATTGTGTGGCAGAAGTAATTTTTATATTAAAGATTATGTCTCATTAACTTGTTTGATCTTTATAATATGAGAAGTGACTATAAACAGTATATAAGATACATATAGCAACTTTGAAATCTCTTAAACCATTAACACAACCGATCAGAAAATAGAACATTCTATGTTGGTCTACACTAAGGAAAAGTAAAGTAGTAAATACAACTAACCTAACCCAGACTTGAAAATGTAATCATCATCAGCCACAATAAGAACTCCAAAGATCAGGCATCAAGTCTCTTAAGTCATAGAACCTCCTGAGCTGGAAAAGACTTTTAAAGGTCACCTAGTCCAAATCCCCCGCAATGAACTGGGAATCTAAAGCTGGATCAGGTTGCTCTGAGCTCCTCCAGCCTGATCTTGAATGTTTCCAGAGGTAACACTTCAACTCTAATTACATTTAAACAACAGATCTGCTCAATTCTATTGAGAACATTTTCCTCATTTCATGAACAACTGAAGACACAGAAATTTTTGTGTCATTTGTATCAGACAGTGTCTTTGGAGATCGGAGTGACTGAAATCTTAGTCAAAAAACACAAAATGAAAGACCTGCAACAGAAATCTGTAGCTCATGGATTAAATTAATTTAAAAGTATGTTAAAAAAAAAAAAAAAACAAACCAAAACCAAAAACAAAACCAAAAGCAAAATAATAAAAACAAGAAGCCACACAGCATGATCCTTTGGCAAGACTGGTAACAATCACTGGTAACAAGACTGGAACAAAGAATGTGACAGTGATCAGGCAATTCCAGCTGTTTTCATGCATATGTATGTATTTGAACTGCAAGTGTCTGTTTCATTCAGCTTGTACTTTTCTCTGAGATCCTCAGCAATCAAGTATTTGTTTAGTAAGATGCTACAGTAGTGCCAGCAGTCACAGAGTGATGTAATAAATACACTCTTCACAAAATATAGAAGCCATGCACTTAGTGTAGAAAGCATAGCTCTTCAGCCAAGGGGAAATCAGTATCCCCCCATTTTTATTTATTTATTTTTATTTAAATAGCTCAGCTCAGTCATTTAGAGTCCCAGTTGCTAATGAATGTCACAGAAACTGCAAGACCTGCACTAAGTTTCTGTTCCATAGCTCAATTCAGGACTGTGAACAAGATACTTCTTGCTGAACTACATCATAAGAAATTTCCTTAGTAAACCAACTGATAAAACAAATTTGATTTTTTTTTTCCATTTTACTGATTTACTTGAAATCAGTTGTTACAAAAAGCATCAAGATGTTGGTTCTGGTTTTATCAAGTGCTTTATGAAGGTTAATTACAACAGCCTTGGAGAGGACTGGCAGTTGGGCTCACATTGGCTATGTTCTTGGGGAGGAACACGCTGGAGGAACTGCAATTCAAAATGATCAATAGGGCTTTTAGATTTGAGAGCAGTATGTCCCTCAGGGACTAAAGTCACAAAACTAGTGCCAGATGGCATGCTAGACTTCTTAGGAAATAAGATTTTCCTTTGTTTTTCAACAACATGGTTTCTAGAAGAGGTGGAGACACCAGATAATGATTCTTTTATGATTTCGAAACTTGCTATATAGGTAACTGATCATGATATTCTCCATTATATCTGACCAACCCCTGTAGTGAACTTCTGCAGCTCCCCAGTAGTGCCTAATAGCAGACTCAGAGTGATGGCCTGCCACAGCCATAATTTTCTCCAGGCCCCAGTCCTGCTTCACACAATAGCTGGATGGTGGTAGTTCGGAGAGAATGATTGGTATATCGCTGAGAAAGCCTGGCTGCCACACTTATCCTGGGCATCATTGCACCCAAGTAGTTCACACCCATTGGTTCTCTTTTGTACCATACAGGCTGTTCTTTCATTTGCTCTGCTGTTAGCTTTAAAGGATGCAGGTAAAATGCTGGAGGCTCCGGAGGCAACTTAGATAAATAAAGCTCCAAGGAAAAAACAGGACAGTTTGGGTCCCCTGGCATATCATACATTTTACCCATTTTATGAGGATCTTCTCCATTTTTTCCTTTGCCAGGATACCTAAACATAGCATAACGACGCCCGTTCTTGTCCTTCTCAACAACAAAAGCATCTGGAGCCAGATCTCTCAAAATTTCCCTCCCTCGTTTGGTAAAATGCAACTGCAAATCAAACCACACCTTGTTGACGAGTGCCACAGGACTGTGCAATCCCAGTACACCAGACAGTTTAATCTTACGCAAGTCGTCAGCAGCTATAGGAGGATGGTGGTGAGTCTCATCCTTTCCCTGGATGCGCAGCATCCTCAGCATACTCACAAATACCATATTTGCGCTAGCAAACTCTTTGTCCTTCATTAAGCAAATCTGACGATTATAAGGTGGCATTTTGAGATGCCGGTTTAAGCCAGCACGCATTGACTTGTAGCTTGCCACACTGTAGGTATTTCCATCATGATTCCTTATTTTGCAATAAAACTCTCTTAAAATATCATTGAGTTCACTTACTGAAACCAATTCAAAGCTAGGATTCTTGCCATTTTTGGCCAGCCATTGCTTTAATAGGTTAGCTGCCCAGCCAGTCTGCTTGTGGGTGTTTTTGATGCTCTTAGCATCCTCTTCCTCTTCCTCCAAGCCAAAGAGGACATCCTCGGGGAAGTTAAAATTCATCTGTGCTGCTTCTACTGCTTCTTTATTTTCTGATGAAGTCTCTTCCTGTTTCAATTGCTTTTCGAAACAATTGATCAAAGTTGTACCATCAAATATGCCACAGGTATACGGCACACAGCGAACTACTTTTTGTTCTGAGAGCTGTGAAGTGCAGAGTAATACATAATATTTTGGATGTTACATAACAAAAAGCAGGTGGCATTAACTGGATTTTTCAAATGATATATGGCATGTCAGTTTCATATCCTGCTAGTCAATTAGAATGCATCTGGTCTTTTTTTTAATTAACCATGGCATTATACATGCTTTAACTCATTCAACAGAAAGCAAACCTAGAGACATACACTAAAAGACTGAAAACCGGAAAGCATCTTATATCTTGTTTCCTTCCAATTCCTTCCTTTTTGCTCACCTTCCATTGCTAAATACCACTCATATACACCAACTTTTTTGCTAAAACCTTTTCCGGGTTTCAGACTCTACCAAAGATGAAAAATTCCAGAATATACATCTTATGCTGAAAACATATCTTAAAACCATAAATCTCAATTATTCTGGTACTGCTTTTCCTCCATATCAACTACTGACAGATTTGTATAGCTATAATCCACAGGTATCTTTTAAAAACGACAACCACTCTTTATGAAATGCTTTAATAAAAAGGTAGAGTAAGGCATGGATTATAATCTGTAACACTGATCATCTTTACTAGACTATTATATAGCAAGTGAAAAACAGAATCTTGTCCCGTATACTTTCTTCTTGCTTTGAAACACAACTCAGACTTATCTGCACCTTGAAAAACCATTAAATGTGGAAATTTTGGGTAGAAAAAATTAATTAATTAGTAAAATGACTTCCAGTTAAAAGAAATGTACACGTGAAGTGCTTTGTGAAATATCTGTGCATAGAAAGAAACTTAATTACAAATGATTTTGAATACCTTAAATTTAACCTTAAAATTGCAAAGTCCAACAAATTTTAGAGGAATCCAGAAGCACTGCAAGTTCTCCTTTATTATGAAGTAGCTATTCCTGAAGAAAGTTTTTTTTTTCTTTTTTTTTTTTTTCTTAAAGATACATGGCAATAAAATATAACTATTTCTTAATAACTTTTGAGTTAGTGTAAAAATGAGAGCTGCAATAGTTTGCAAAATACTTTTAGCTTCAAGTTTAAGACCTTTAGGCAAAAACTAAGTAGAGTTTTCTTTCCTATGTTGGCTCTGTTGCATCAGACATGTTTTTAGTGTTCTCCAGAATTACTAACCCACCTACTTATGGAAAACACACTGGAAAACTTCTGAAGAGATTATGAGGAGCTCACGCTCCCAGTAATACTCTGGATCAGAAGAAGAAAAATACAAATATATACAAACTAGAAAGAATGGGGGAAAAAAAAACCAACAACAACGAAGAAACACACAAACCAGAAAAAAACCCCACAACAATAACAAAAAAACACCCACAGCCTGAAGTTGTTTCATTATGAGCAATGAGGGTAAAGAACTTATCTCCTGTGGATTGTAACTTCAGAAGTTTAAACAAAAATATAATCATCAACCTACCTGTGTTGTTCCCTCAGCTGTTCTCTTGTTCGCTGAAGAGTCTGTTGGTGGCCTGCTTGTCTGGTTTTCTGAGGGGTCAAGAAATTGGTTCATTTGCAGTATCTAATCAATACTAAACTAAATACAGCTAATCCACTCTACAAATTTAAAGGCAACATTTGAAGTTGTTTGATACTAAATGTTCCTTATTTTTCAGTCCTCATTTCCAGGTGCAAGTATCCAAGCTTGATTACTACCATTTTTCAGAGGGAACAGAAAAAAAAAGCAAATAGCACTTTTCAGTCTAGAAGTAGTATTCATTCCCTTCCTTGAATGTCTGACCATGTATTCCAAATATTTTATGGGTAATTCCCTCAGTTGTCTGAGGAGAAAACATAATTCCAATCTCTCCTGCCCCTCTGTGTAAACAGACAAGATATTAAACTGAAAAAAAAAAAGTTGTTCAACACATTCACATGAAAATTGACTAATGCATGGTTAGAGTGGAAAATATGTAAATGAGGCAAGAAGCGCTGGGGCAGTATTCTTATTTGCTCAACTGAACACTTACCTACTCTAGCAACTTAAGCAGAAGTTGCTTGAATATTTGATGCAAACATTTAAATCAAAATTCTTCCTTCATACTCCCTTACATTTTAGCCAGAGCTTAGCAGCAAGTCTGCTGGCCCAAAGCAGTGTTTCAATTCTGGTGAGAAAACTACTTGGTACACACAAAGGCAGTGTGAACAGTAGAAAACAATACATACTTCTTGGCACAGAGACCTTTCATACCTCTTTTTCTGATGTTATTATATCATTATACTAGCCTTAGAAATAAACAATAATGCGAAGCGTATAATTGTCACTTCGATGGAAAACATATTTGGACATACGTATCTTAGAAATGAGAAATGAAACAGAATTATTTGTGATGTTGAGCTCTGCTTGAGTTAATCCTGACATTATATTGTGCCAATTAGAAACTCTTGGCTATGATTTCAACTCACTCAAGAACACTAAAAAAATCTTGACCTCAAATAAAAATTTCAACATATCTAATATCAGAAGTGCAGAGAATTGTCATGACATGGCAGAAGACAGAGAGAAAGCACTTTAAAATATCTCAGCTAAATAGCATATCTGAACTTTTCCTGTGCTTTAAATTAAGAGCCTTTAAATCTAATTCTTTGAATTAATATTATATTGTTTTTTTTTTCTTTTCCCATTTTGTTTCAGTGTTTTGAAAATTAAGCCAATGAATATACTTTCTTTTCTTAGGAAAGGCAATCATAATATTTCAGGAAGCTACATTAAGAAATATAAATATGAAACTGTTAATATTAGGACAGAAGTATCTGATTTCATGCTAGGAATAATATAAATCAAGTTCAAGTAAATAAAACAAAGCTTACAGAGTCAAACTGTTAACTCCTAATGAGATATGATATTCAACAATGGCTAAAACATTTGTGACAGATGATTCTGATCCTGATAATTTCAACAGTAAGGCCACCCAGAAAATACATTTCAGTAAAACAGAACTTCCACAGGACTAGAATTTTATATTTCCTTTTGACAATGGTTTTCTCTTCTTTTCCTAGTGCAACATTCAAGCATAACTTACCAACTCTGGGCGCTGTAATGGTAGGTGGTTCGGTAGGAGCTGTACTATTAAATGCGGAGAGGGGAATCTTCATATGTATGGGACCTCGACTGCTGGTAGAATTATGAAGTCCTGAAGTACCCACTGTGGGCAAAGAAGTCCTTGTGGTTTGTGCAACAGGATGTGTAGTTGAAACTGCTTGTACAGCTAATGTTGTCCGTACAGACCCAGCACTGGCTGGAGAGTTTCTCTGAACACCAGGACTGGACACAGATGGGCTGTTATTTGGTTTAGTTGTGTTAGTAGATGCCAAAGATACTGCAGTTTTGGTAAGGTTACCAACTGTAGATGAGCTCTGTACAGATATAAATTCAACGCTGCCTGACTGCTGGTTAGTGACCAAAGTTCCTGCGTGGCCTTGAAGGAGCTGAGGCTGGGATGATACTGCAACAGGCACGTGCAAGATTACAGGCAAAGACTGCAATGAAACAGACATTGGCTGAGTGCTGCCACTGGGCACTTGGCTTGTGCCTACAACTGTAGCTGTGTTAGCCGTGGAAATAACCGCCGTTGTCAAAGGGCTAGAGGTCACTGGAGTCTGAGGCTTAGGATGTCCACTGGCAGGTGTCTGAGGAGCAGCAAGACTGGAAGCTGGTGCTATACACAAACACAAAAACAGAATTTGAACCAAGAGGGTAGATCCACTTCAACACAACAAATGAAAAAATGGTTACCTTCATTTTCAAATAAAGGCTGTGTGTGCTATTTTTTCTACTGTACACTGTGATATTCAATGGTCTAGTTTAAGATAGTGTATACCATATTTCTATTTGAAAGATCTAAATACAAATGACAAAAATTACAAACAATTAAGACGCAGAGGCTTGAGGAGCTGAGATTCAAGTGATAAAAATAAATGAAGTATAGCACCCTAAACACTTACTACAGAAATAGTAGAACAACTGATCCTTCAGAAAACACAAGAAGAGAAAAACTAAATCAGCTTGACTAAGTTGCTCTGTATGGTTAGGACACTGTATCCAGAAGGTTCTACTGAAATAAGGATTAATGTGCCAAAGAAGGTATTTGCTTTTATGCAACAAAATTTTGGGATTAAATCTAAGGATCAGGAGTATAACATACTAAATATAGCCACTATATTCCTATTATCTGCTGGTTCTGAAAAAAAAGAAAATGAATCAGTTTTAAGTAAACAGAATTTTAAAACTGAAGATGGTGTTGATACACGAATATAATTAATTGTGGTTTGGTTTCTAAATTCCTTATAAAATTCCAGTATTGGAATTCCACTTGGCAATGATTCCTTTAAGAAATGAGGCTTGTGACTTCCCTTAATTCCCCACTCAATTTTTATAGCCACTAGTCAGAGGGCATGATAATCAGCATCCTACTACAATCAAGTGCAAAAAAATGGCCTGTGAGCCATGTGCTTCACTTCTCAGCAGTGGAGAAACTTCATGTTCTTCTGCCTTACCCAGGCAAGCAGTCTGCTGTAGCATTTAATTTGCCCACATGTTCTGGTTGGCCATGTCAATGTATTTTTTGCCCCGCCTAGTAAGCACATTACACAGACATAAATGCCATCCAGAAGAGAGCAACAAAGATGATAAAAAGGCTGGAAGGAATGAGTTATGAGGAGAGGCTGACGACACTTGGGTTGTCTAGACTGGAAGAGAGAAGGCTAAAAGGTGATCTCATTGCTCTCAATGACTTCCTGAGAAGAAAAAGTGAAGGGGAAGGTGCTGGTCTCTTCTTTATGGTAACTGAGGACAGGATGTTTGGGAATGGTGTAAAACTGTATAGAGGAGGTTCAGGCTACAAACAAGGAAAAATGTCTTCACTGTGAAGGTGGTCAAACACTGGAAGAGTCTACCTGCAGAGGTGGTTGATGTCCCTTGCCTGTCATCCTAAATAATATGCTTTAATCTTTGGTTATCCCTCAAGAGGTCAGGCAGTTGGCCTAGGTGATTTCTGAAGGTCCTTTCTAACTGAATGATTCCATTCCATTCTAAACTGGAAATATGGTAGGTAGCTAAGAGCAATCATGTCAGGAATAAAGAATTTCTACAAAATAGTTCTGGTCTGTTTAGTTACCTAATTAATGGAAAGCAATAAAACTTTCATGAAGTTAATTTATAAAGTCCATAGGCAGTTTCTCACCTGCATTCACAGGAGCTTGAAGAGTTGCTGGTTTACTATCTCCTACATTCCTCTTTGATTCCAGCATCTGCCTCACCGTGGTGATATTTCTATAGAAAGAAGATTCATTTAGCACTTCTAAACAGGCATAGTGATGATGGGGAAACAATACTGCATAGCTACTGGTTTCATTAATTTTATAATCTGATTTATCTTCTGCTCCCACAAGCAAATTAACTCTGTATATTCCTCTACTAAAAAACAAAAATAAAGAAACAGAAACCTCAGAGAATTACTTATTTACAAATTTTCAAGTGTTTGCACTGAGTTTGCCTTTTGTCAAGAGAATTTTCTCGTTAGACTTCTATCATCTTTAACTGTTAAAACAACACATCGTTTACCTAGGAATGGATTCAATACTGTCCATTTGTGAATTCTCTGAATAAAAATTGAATTTTACAGTTGAATAGCAATGAAGGAAGAACACTTCAATTACAAAACAATCAAATCCATTACATGAGGTGTTGCAAGTGTCCTACTCCAAATTTTAACATGATTGTAGTGATGTGCTTTGCTTACCGGTATGTCAGGTTGTTTGCATTTGCAGTGCTACTTGCTGCTTTTCCTGAGGACAGAGATGGGTTTGGTGCATTCTAAAAAAGAAACGAAAATACAAAGAAAAACAAAACAACTACATCAGCTTGTGGATTAACTGTACTCCATATAGATTCCTTCCTACATGAGCTTTATGATTTCAGTAGCCAAAACTTGACACTTTTTACAAATGTCTAGAAACTATTTGGCCCTACCTTCCTCACTCCTACATACTCTCCCTCTCTAAACCTCTTGTCTTTAGGATTTTATAGCACAAGAATCAATATTTCTTTCTGAACTATTATGAATTTTTAGCTTCCACTTCGTCACAGTAACTAACCCAAAATACTTATTCTAGACAGAGGAATGCTTTTTGTATTCATTCCTCTCTTCCCCTCCCCCCTCCCTAAAAGCTGATATTCATCCTGTACTCTTCATATTGAAGTAAATTACATTTTCTTACATATAATTTAAGGTGCTTTCATACTAACAATGTATAAAGGACCTTCTGTGCAAATGAGAACTACCAAATAGATGTTGAAGACTCTATTCATAAGAATGGCTCACTTTTAGTCAAATAAGACAAACCTACTTTGTGAACACAACTGAAACAGGTCACACATTCCTGCATGCAAAATTTCCTCATTACAAGGCTTAGGTTAGCTGAGAAATACAAATACAGCAAATGCAGTTCTTACTTCCTGTTTTTTCTTCATGTCCTCCTTGGCAGCTCCAAACCGCTTTGTCAATCGAGAGATTTTAGCCTAAATGGAAAGAAGAGAAAAACAAGAAACACAAGAATCATTAAAGAAATTACACAAACCAAAAGTTTATACAGCCCGGAAGGCCAACTGTGTTCTGGGCTGCATTAAAAAAGGGGGGGCCAGCAGGGACAGGGAGGTGATTGTCCCCCTCTACTCGGCTCTTGTGAGGCCCCACCTGCAGTACTGCGTCCAGGCCTGGGGCCCCAGTACAGGAAGGACGTGGAGCTCTTGGAGTGAGTCCAGAGGAGGACCACTAAGATGATCAGAGGGCTGGAGCACCTCTCCTATGAGGAAAGGTTGAGGGAACTGGGCTT
>JAOWBP010000001.1:42891925-42904537 GCA_028571105.1 Tragopan temminckii | reverse complement strand
AAGGGTTGTTAAGCACTGGAATAGGCTCCCCAGAGAGGTGGTTGAGTCACCATCCCTGGATGTGTTTAAAAACCATTCGGATGTGGTACTCAGGGACATGATTTAGCAGAGCGTTGTTAGAATTAGGGTAGTATGGTTAGGTCATAGTTGGACTCAATGATTTTTAAGGTCTTTTTCTACCTGAGTGATTCTATGATTCAGGCAACAGAACAAAGACTCCTCCTCTCCACCTGCAAATATGCAGTTACTGAGCAGTTACAGTACCTTGGGAACACACAAAGATGAACAACCTCTATCAAGGATGGCACCAGAGCCAACTAAGTATGAAACTACCTGCACAAACAAAAGACCAATCACAGGCAGTTTTCAGGAACTCCCTCCTTCAAGAGGCACCCATCTAACAACTGTCGAGATGGCTTACATTTGCTGAGAGCCCATATCCTCAGTGCTGTAAAGAGGCTAACAACGCTCAGCTAGTTATTACCTACTACTGCCCATCCACACAGGCACCCTTGGTAGTACCAGAACTAATTCTAAGCATAACAAGAGTGACAATGAAGCTTTTCAAAAAAAAAGGTGTGAGACACACATCTCCAGGTAGAATTATCACCAATCCTCCAAATGAACAGTGAGGTGAGGAAGGGAGGAAAGAGTGCATGCATTCAGTAGATCAACACCTGCCTTCGCTGACAGGTGCTGCAGACAAGCTGTTCACATCTACAACTGCGGTAATTTGAAGATCCATAATTTCTGAACATAGACTAAATTGATCTAACAGAGGAAAACAGTTCTGCAAGCAGACATGCTAAACTAATAAGGAAACCAGGTATGATAGAGAACAGTTAACATAGCCTGAAATTAAGGTATGGGAGGTAGTGAGGAAACATCTGGGGAACAGATGTTCCAGCATCACAAGGAAGGTGCTTGCATTTTCCTTGTAAAAACACCATGACTATGGGTTCATCTAAAGTATCTGTACACTACTGTAACACATGCAGCATAGGAAACAACCAGAAGGAATTATTAGTCCTCTACATAGTTGCAGAGTTACGATTTCATTGAACAGGAAACAGTGGGATAACAACTGACTACAGTGTTAGAACAGATGAACACTTTCTTCATGAAGGACAGGCTGTAAAGGCTTAGCAGTGGTAATGCTTTATGCAGCGGATACTCAGAATTTTACCACGGGGCCAGGCAATAGGACAGCTGAGCATTTCAGGACCACAAATGGCAAAGTAATGCATACAGGATTGTGACAGCCACTCATCAAAAACTACTTCAAGGAGAACTACTTGTTCAAGGAGAACAAGTCAATGGTGCTATCTCACATAATACCAGGCCTGAGGACTCACAGATGTACTTTTAACTGGAAGGGCTGTAAGACTGAGCACAATCCAGGTGGTTTCTAGAGTGCAATGAAGGCAATTTACTGGGACAACTAGGGCACTGTAGGCAATTACTGAGACAACTAGGGGAGATGCTCTGGGAGGTTTGTTATTCACAAACGAGGAAGAACTGGTCCAGGAGAGCAAAGTCAATAATAAGTTCAGCTGCAAGATTCATGTGATTGTGGAATTTATTATCTTGCAAGAAGTCAGAAGAAGAAATAACAGTCTAGCCTATGCCTTCAGGAGAGCAGTTCCTACCTTGTTCAGACTGTACTTGGTTGTATCCAGTGGGGGACTGCCCTGGAGAGAAAAGGGGCTCAGGAGAGCTAGTTGTTCTTCAAGGACAGACAACTCAAAGCATGCAAATAGTCCATTTTAATGTGCAGAACATAGAATCGATGTGGAAGAACACCAGCACGGGTCAGCAAGGACCTTCTAATAAAACTCCAATGTAAAAGAATTGCAGTGGAGTAAGAAAAAATACAGGGACATTGCCCAGCCACAAAAAACATTAAAGCTTGGTGTTTTCCTCTTTCTTCATTTATTCTCAGTGTTCTTCATTTGTTTTCATTTACTTCTACTAAATCAATGACTTCATAGAACTACCTAATATAATCCTGGACAATCATTCTTGAGTGGCTAGTTCTTTCTGTCAAGTTATGAACACTTGGTAGTTAACCTCAGTGAGATCCTCGCATTTTTATATTCAAGTTACTGCAAAATTCCTCTGCCGCTTTTCATAATATCACCAGCAAACTGTCACCTCAGTAGTGACCCTTCATTTTCAATAAATTATGAATCTGTTGCTCAAGGTAGTCTCCAGAACAGATCTCGGTGGATTTACTTTCCGTCCTTCGACAGATGATTTCCTCCACGAGTACTTTCCATCCTGCCCCCAAACCATTCAGCTTCCGTACATTCTTGGTAAGAAGTCATTGTGTTTGGATATCAGAAATAGTTCTGATATACTTCAATCAGATCTTCATTGCCAAGGTTTTTGAAGGTATGACCTCCCATTATAGAAATCTTACGCGTCACTTAACTACTATACATACTAATTCTACTTGAAAAACAAATGCTACTTATCTTTCCATTTAAGGAAAACCATTCTTTACATTACTGCTTAGTCATGCTAGTTTTCTTCTGCATCCTGTCAAAGCTTTACTGTTTAACTGAACTGCTTCCACATATTTCCAAGGCGGTATTCTTAAATAATTTCTATGCCATCTCCACAGATATAACTTTAACAGACCCCTTTTGAAAGTTATTAACTATATTACAAGTCATTTACTTTATCCACCTGGTTTCTCATATAATATTGTTTCTGGTCCTGACAGCTTCTCTGATATTTGTCACTGAAACATATAAATTCGTAAAAGGACTGCTGAATTTTTGTATTAAAATCCTGTTACATTTAGCACAAAATGGGATCTGAGAAGATTTCCTCAATATATTTCACGTAGAATCTATTAATTGAAAAAATTTGAGCTCCCTTCTTGGCAACTTAATGGGCAACTTTAAGAAACTAGCATGCAGAAATTAACATGTGATCACTAATGACAAAATACATTTCACTGGCCAGTATTCCTTTTAGGAACGGTTGCAATTACATTTATGCAACTATAGAAGTCACCAACTGTTACAGTTGATAGCAAAAAAATTACTAATCAAGAAATTATTCTGTCCAGAACAGAAAAAAATATTGCTGGATACAATCATTTTAGGCTTCTGCAAACAGTAGTTCAATATTCAATATTCACTTATAGCCTTTTGCTTCAGAGCTGAGATTTCTCTGTGACCACAGTGTGCTTCTTTCTGACTGAGGAGAAAAAAAAAAAAAAAAAGCCACCCTGTTCTCCTAAGTTCATTCACATCCAATGAGAGAAGCCTTAAACTGTGATAAGAACAACAATCACTGATTTATTTGTAACATACATTTTAGAGAAAGGACTCACAATGCACTACAACTTCTACACAAGTACATACAGTATTCTTTTCCCTTCACCGTATCTCACCCACAGATATCTTCTGGAAGATCTTACTTAAACAGTGGTATCACTTTTGCAATTCCAGAGAAACGTGGATTTTAATACTCAAATAGAATTCTCTAAGGAGACTATGCAATCCATTAATTCTTCTTTTAAATAGCATAAACTTAAACATTAGCACCAGAAAAGGAGGAAAAGTCTGGAACATGGCTAGAAAGACATTCTCATCTCCCTGTCTCCAGTTATTTACTCAAGACCCAAACTGCTATTATAAGTTAGTGAAAGACAGTTTCATTGTCAGTAAAACAGAGGAAAGAAACTATGGGTGCTAACTTCCCATAAACAAAGACAGCTTGATCTTGATAAATCTCTTGAAATCTTACTCAGTCAAGCATGAATGAATCATCTGACTTAGTGTGGTCATTGTTTCATAAAATGCTAACAACAGTGCAGCTTGAAGCTATAGCTTTCTTTAACTACAAGTAGAGAGCAACAACAATATATCCATAAATTATTTATTGGTTTTATTTTTTCAGAAGTGAGACAGTAAGACTGAGTGCCCCATGCCCCCCAAATACTTACACATACAAAACTGCGTGACAGCAACAAGAGAGCAGAAAACATCAGTTTAACATCAAGAATTTTTCTGCTGGTTCTGCTAACTGCATAAAAAGACTGAAGTACCAGTTTCATATACTTAATGCTTTTGAATGTCAACCAGCTGCCATAGTCACCAGATAAAAGTTGGATAAAACCACTAAGAGTTGAAGTTAAATGATGTGAAAATAATCTACATGATTTGTCTTTTTTTTTTTTTTCTGAAACCTCTCTAATAGTATCATCATTTGGTGAAAGAAATTTGAAACAAATGGGGGTTATGCTACGTCTGTACTACTAGCATGTTTTCATCCTTAAAATTTATGAGCATGTTGAAGAAAGCTGAAATCCTTTTTTCTCCTTAGGAACAATAAGTTAGCACATTTCTTTTTCAATAAATCCTGTACCACATCTGGCAATTACTCCCTTTTATATTCTTCCACCCCTCCCACTTGTTTATGAAGAGTGATGGGGGGACTGTGATAACTTTTGGTGCTAATTTCAGTCTTTCTCAGTCACAAATTTCATCCCTCAAATCGCACGATTACATAAAAGTAGTGGGCGAGACTGTCTTTTGTTAGGCCTCTGAACATGCTTATATGAGCATGCAAACAAAACAAAAACTGGTGAATAGGTTCTACTTTTTCCTGCAATTATTTGAGAATGCAAGTTCCAGAAAGAATAATAATATGATATAAAAATGCTGCTTTTAGCTGTAGATATGATATAAATGATTGATATATTTGAAGTCTGGATGCAGAGTTTGAAAGTTTTCTACATTCAGAATATGCCTGACTTAAAATCACTACAGGAATATACATTGCCAGAATAGAATCCTTTAACAAAAATAGTTATGCAAAAAACAAGAGAGAGAAAAAGATATGAACTGGAATACTGTTTGATTTATTGAATGTTTGTGTGTGACAATAACCCAACTTAACACTTCTTTTTCTTTCTTTTTAGAAACAGCAACGGGGAAGAAAAACACCATAAACGTGGCAAAAATTAATACTGATCTTTGGTTAGGTGTTGGCTAGACCTTCTCTCTTTCCTGCTTTTAAGAGTTTCTCTATGATAAAGTATCATTTTAATGCCTTTCAAGTTCTTCATTTGCTGCTCACAATACTAATGCGAGAACAAATGCTCACACCAGCAATGCTGAAGAATACTGGTAAAAACTAAAAAGCTCATTACCTCACTAAATATGGTTTATCACCTTCAATTACAAAGATGCTGATATGATTTTCACATGCTCCTAAAATTCATTACATCCCCCTGTATATGCCCAAAAGACTGAAGTTCTTAAACACTGACTTAGAAACACGTCAAACGTATGTCATTTTAAGAAATGAGCAAAATTCCAGACGAATCAAAGCTACCAATTTAAAAAACTCCTACCTGGAAGACCTGACTTGTTTGGTAGTACCACTTCAGCGTGCTCCCTCTCATCGCAAGGATCCTCTTCATCAGACAGCACTAAGAAAGCCTCTTTTGGCAGACTTTCATTGCTTTCCTGCTTCAGTGGTGAACCCAAACAGTTGTCCATCTTCTCTTCTAAATCTGGGGCTGTGTCATCTACTGGAAGCAGAGAACTTTTAGAAAAACAGCTCATCTCGTCTTCAGCAGGAGCTAGTTTTTCCAAAATTGGAATAATTTCATCTGCTTCCATAGAGTCAGTATTCTCCAGGATACTTTCACTTGACTCATCTACTGCCTTCTCAACTACAGCTTCTGAAAGACCAACAGTGCTATCTCCTTGATTTTTTGGTTCCTGATCAGTTTCCATACTGCTAGAGATAGCCTCTTCCCCAACAGAATCTTCAACAATTACTTCTCCAGCCTTCTTTTTCTCTTCAACAGGTGAACTAGAAATAATAGTTAAGTCATTTGTTCTTCCTTTCTCCTCAGCGGAGGAGCTATTATCACAGTTTGATTTACTGTCACCTTCTGATGAAGTGTCACTCTCTCTTTGGTCCAAATGATCTTTTATATTATTTTCTTCATGGAAGTTAACTTTATTGCTACCAAGCACTCTGTTTTCAGTCTCACAAACTAATGCAATATCAGTATCTTGTTCATGAGTAACATTCTCTGGAGAGAGAGGTTTAGGTTCTAGGTCACTGACTATACTTTCTGCTCTACTTGCAGGTCTTTTGATTTCACTAATTTCATTAGAATCCACTAGGCCATTAACTTCCCTCTTGTCCTCCGTACAGTCTGTATTGCTTAAAGGAGAATTTAAATCAGAATCTCCGTTCTCGTGCTTTCCATTTAACAGTTTAACTTCAGCTGTCTTCAGCAGGTCTTCCTTAGCCTTATAGACAGCCTCAAGTTGTTGTCGATCACTTGCTCTCATTGTTTTTCGTGCTTTGAAGATTTTTTTCTGAGGTTCATCTGTGCTATCCATCTTGACCCTTAAAAAAAAAAAGTTGACTTGTGAAGACTTGTGAAGGCCATTATTATTTTATTATTATTATTATTATTATTATTACAGGGGTTTTAAAGAAAGACTATAGTCGAAATTTGCTTTTTGCGCATTTTAAAGCAAACTGGTATAACTATCTACAAAATCCAAAACAACTGACACAATGATTAAATTTTGTTTCTCCTCATGAAAAGCAAGTGCAGATTTCTACGTATGTTAAACAAATACAAGCATGTAAAACTCACTGAGATGACACAATTACCTTAATGACATGTAGTAACACAGACTAATCAACTTAGTATCATTACAGCACGGATACGATTAAGTTTCGAGCTGGAAAGGGTATTGAGCCAATGTAAAAGCAAGCACACACTTCTTTCAAAACAGATACTATCTTGCCCTATCAGTTGATAATTATTTTACCTTTCTAAATCTACGTAATGTCAGAAATTTCAGACAAACTTAAATCAAAAACAAAACCAACCATAACTGGAATAAATGATACAAATAATTATATCAAATAACTAAGAAAATTTCAATATATTGAAAAAATTTGTAATGGAATAAAGTAGGTTTTTTTTTTACAAGGGACCTCTCAAGATCATCTAGTCAACCATTTCATCTCTGAGAATCAAGTGTTCATGCGTTTGGATCAGATTAAGCTGCATCAGCTGAGACAGTCCTAACAAATTATATATTGCTTTAGCATTAATTGATTAATCTTGTTGGCCATAAGCCAGCACTGTGCTCTTGCGGCCAAGAAGTCCAATGGTATCCTGGGGGTACATTAACAAGAGTGTGGCCAGAAGGTCAAGGGAGGTGATCCTCCTCCTCTACTTTGCCCTGGTGAGGTCACATTTAGACTACTGCGTCCACTTCTGGGTGCCCCGGTTCTAAAAAGACAGGCATCTCCTAAAAGGAGTCCAGCAGAGGGCCACAAAGATGATAAAGGGCCTGAAGCATCTCCCATATGAGAAAAGACTGAGTGACCTGGGTCTGCTCAGCCTGGGGAAAGGAAGATTGAGGGGGAAATCTGATTAATGTTTATAAACATCTGAAGGGAGGTGAGAGGCAAATGGATGAGATCAGGCTCTTCTCAGTGGTGAGAAGGAGTAATGACCGAAAAGTAACCTGTTCCAGTGTTGCACTAATCCCTCCTGAGAATTTTTTTCCAGCCTGAACCTCCCATGCTGTATATAACTCTTAGCCACTGCACCAAGGTACCATTCTACAGCACTACAGGAACAGTTTGGATCCACTCTCTTTATAAGCAGGCTTGTCTAAACTATTAAATAGCTGTATGATTGGCCTTCAGTCTTCTGTTCAGTAGATTAGAATTGTCAACCTCTGCATGTTTTCATAGGTGCCTTAGGCTTCTATTTCTATCTTTTCCGTAGTCCTCCATCAGATACTTCCCTGTTTACTCCAAGCAGTTTTTTTTTGTTTGTTTTTTGTTTTTTGTTTTTTTTAAAGAAGGAAATTATTTAGTATTTCTATGTTGCTAAACTAGGATATTTTAAGATGTAAGATGAATATATACTCTAAGGTAAAAGTTCAACTATTGAGATAAAATTCCAGACTTTACAACCACAACATATCGTACTATACGAGCAAGGGCTTCTATCACCCTCAGTTACCATAACTTGTTAAAAAGCACAGGCAAAATGATAAGAGATATAAGTTGTATTTTTTTCCTCTTTGTTTTCCATTTCTTATGAGCATTGAGATCTCCTATCACATTATTTCAATCTTTTTTTCTTGACAATCCAGAACTCTTGTATTTGTATAACTGATAGTGCTTAAATAACAGATGCATTCACACCTTGGCAACAGATCAAACAGACCTTCAAAGATTTTATCAGCTGCTTATAGACTCACAACTATACCCTGAAGATACACACTTCTGCATGTCTGAACAAGTTTCTGGACATGACTGTCTATTACTTTTATTGCCACTAGTGGGAGCAAAATGCAACACCGATTTGAAAAATCAATTTACTCATTCTTAGAAAATGCTCTCATCCCATAACCACTTCGTACCACAATAACAACAACAAAAAAACCTCCAAGTAAGCTGTTAGAAGCTTTTCAAGGCTGCCTACATGCTAATACAATATCTTCATATTCATACAATATCTTCATATTCCTCAAGAAGAGAATACAAGTAAAACAGTAATATAGCACAGTCTTGAAGTGAGGACAAGCATAGAAAAACCTATTCCAGATGCATGCATGCTTCAGAAGCATGTATTTCAGAAGCATGACATTTTTGAAAGCATATGTCCTTCCTTCTTCTTGAGAACATGAGAAGGAAGGTTTTTTTCACATCACTTTAAAAGCATGTGTCAGGCTGCCACATAATACAGCGCTGGTCATCATACTCACGGTTATATGATGCATGCTGTTACAGATACAAAGAGCCAGTTCACGGGGGGAGAAGAATGCCAGGCTTGGCTAACCTTTCTTCGGACTCACGATAGGTGAACTGACTAGTAAGCCTTCTGCTAATCTATTACAAAGATATAGGGCCTCACACTCAAAATTAAGAGAGAGAAGTATGTGATTTCCCTAAATACAATGCCTTATTTTATGAGCACTACACAGATCTTATGTCTTTGAAACTTCACATATCACAGAATTTACAATCTTACTGTGATCAAAAGATATTTTAACAGATTAATAAAAATTCTCACACAAAATTTAAAACCAAGTTCATAAATGCATCATTTGTATAATCATAAAATGTAACTTAAAGCAAAATAGTGTTTCTATTCTCTATAGTTTCTTTAATTATCTAAACTATCTTTCATTCATATATATAACATAAGACAAAGTATAATGTATTACACTTCCTTTTCAAATTTGCCAAAAGTAACAGTTTAAATTCAAACATCACAATACCTTTTTATATCGATGCATCTTTTCCCTTAGAACAAAAATACCAAAGTAATAAGCTTATGTTTCTAATACATTTTAAAAAAAAAGTGTTTTATTTATAGCTAACAATATTATATAAAAAAAAGACAAAGCTGTAATACAATTTACAAATTCACTGTAGAAAAAAAAAAAGTCTTACAAAATTCCATTGTCAGACAATTATTTGAGTAACTCAAGTATATTTTCAGCTCAATCTTACAATCTTTTGCAACCAAAGAATACCCCAAAAAAGCTACAGAATATAAACGCAGATGAGATTAAAAGACAAAAACTAAATGCTGGTTAAGTATCACGTATCGCTGCAGACCAGACTTAAAATGTTTCCAGCCATACCCACAAGGGAGCACACTGCAGCCAAATAAGAGATCTCATGTGAGAGCTGAATAAAATAAGATACAAATAAATCAGTAACCAGTTCAGACAGGTTTGGTTGTATACGTGCAAGCCAATAAGCAATCACCTTATAAATACTTGCCTTCCAGTCATTCAAAGTGGTAAAGTGGTTGCCTTTCAGAGTAGGTTATGTGAATTCAGACTTGCACAAATTTGACACTTCAGACTCTCACTGTTTAAAAAATGAATGCCTTTAATTTTAAACTCAACAATTTGAAGTTTAGCTATATTTGCTATACGTTTCTCTCATATGATATTTCGGTAGTCTCAGTTTTTACTCATCACATTTGTGACTTGGTCATGAGGGACACAAACCAATGATGGGGTACCTTTTATTTCAAGAAAATGCATTTGTTTAGTGCAGTACACAATGAGTCCTGCATGTAGAGCTAAGCATGTAATGGTTAAATTCTGTAAATAGGTTGGTAGAATTTGCACGTTTTTGTTTTTAAATAAAGTTCGCCAGAAACATAATCAATTTTGAAACACAAAATACCGCTAATATTTGTTCTGTAAGAATTCTTGACTTTAATCTTGGAAGTCATACGTACTTCAGAATTACAAGAAAACACACCATCAGGCACTTCCTTCCAATAATAAATCTGCAAATATTTCCCATTACCAAATATGCAATACATAGTAAAACCAAAATGTGCCAGTGTAGTTAATATACAAAGGGCTTCTCTTTCAGCCAACCAGAAAGCCTTCCCCCCACTTCCTCCTATATATACCTTATTATTATTAGTCTGCAAAGAGACTGCAGCTCTACAACAACAAAGGAATTAGCTTAGCTGCAATGGACCAGCCTATAATCGAGTGCTCATAGGAGCAGCACAGGATATGCTCAATATCAGCCAATCAGCAAGCAGCTGCCTGATTCCTGCCTGGCAACAGGCAGCGGACAAAGAGAAGGTCATGGAAACACACTGGGGGGAAGAAAGCTGAAGTCGTGCTCAATGGGCTTTGCATAAGCTCATCAGTCTAGAACAGTATTTGCACAAGATTCCTAGTTTATGCAGTGCTGGCCAAAAACACTGCAACTATAACACATTTGCAAAAAACAAAAAATATAAAAAGGGAGTGAAAAGCCTTTGATCAGGAAAAGCAGTGCCTCAATATGCAAGTCTACTTAAAATATGGCACAGAAAATCAGTGAAATGGAGACAGCTCATGATCAGGACTACACTGTTCTAGATGGAAGAGTCCCCGAGAATCAAAGCAATGCACAAAACCTACCTCTTAAACAGCAGCCCATAAGAAGCGGTTTTCAGTTGAAATCATCTCTAGCAAGATAAGTGAATGCAAGTTGTCATAAATCTAAGAACCATTTTCAAAGAAGAAAAAATAAACTGATATTTTTCCAGAACACGTGCTGAAATAGAACATCAGTGGTATCTTTTGATGCCGCTAACGCTTGCCTCTGCTTATCACACTGTATGCACAGTATGACACGATCCATAAACAGCTGTACCCTAACATGTAAAAGACATAATAAACACAGCTGAGGACACAGAGTAAGTGAAAACAGTACTTTTTCTTGCTCACCACAGGTAATGAATTTTTGTCCCTTTTAGGCTAACATGAGTGTTGGCTGAACTAAAGAACTAGAGCTAAAGAAAAACGTGCCATTTTCTGAGAGAAATGACATCACCCGGTGTCCTATTTCACCTACTCTACATACAGCAAGCCGAGTTTCACTTTAATTAAGGCTCTAGCTTATTTCTAGCTGTATTTAGAGAGGGGACTAGCAGTGACCGTTTCGACACCGAGCAGCGCTTCCCACTGCAGCAGCTGTAGTTTTTCCAGCGCACCGCAGAGGGAGACGCCTGCGCAGCCGCCCTCACCTCCCACACAGGAAGCCAGGCGGCAACCTCGGCCCAGCCCGGGGACCGAGCACCAGCCTCCGATTGGCTGGATGGAGCAGCCAATCAGATAGCGGCTCTTCACATTCTACCCAGCAACAAAAGCCCATGGGGCCATGCGCGAGAACTCCAGGATAGGAAACGCTCTGCCAGGTGTGCAAGGAGAAGGGAAGTTAGGGAGCTGCGACTTAAGAGCTGGAGTTTACAACAGTGTGAGCCCTTGAGTGCAGTCAGAGGGTATTTTTAACGCATAAGGGCTCTTTAAGTGAGTGACATGGGAAACCACAGAGCACCCAGGCCTGTACAAACCTGAAACAAATAAGCAATGTGTCTCCTGAGATGTGCTCATTGTCCTACTGCACACTGGGCAACATGTCCATCTTTTCAGACAAGACAGCTGAGTTTCTGATCCAAGTGTTGGATCATAAAACTGCTGGGAACCCATCTGGGCTTAAGCATAGCAGTTTTTAACCTCTCCTCCATTACTGGGCAGTGCCCGTGTTCCTCTAGCATTCCAATAGGAGCTCAAAATGGAGTTCTTCCTTATGACTAATGTGAACTCTGCCTTGGAAGCAGTGGGGACTGCACTTGCACTCTGCCCTTTAAAGAACCAGCTCAGTAAAACATGACGTTCATGTCGATCTATGCTTACTCAGAGAAATACCCAAACAAGGCTATGGGTCTGGTAAACCAGAGTAAATCATAGTATCATAGAATGGTTTGGGTTGGAAGGGACCTTTAAGATCATGTAGTTCCAATCTCACTGCAATAGGCAGGAGCACTTCCCTCTAGAGCAGGTTGCCCAAAGCCTCTCCCAGCCTAGTCTTGAATACTTATTGGGAAGGGACATTCACAACTTCTCAGGGGCAACCTCTGGACACTGTTCCAGTGTCTCACTACCCTCAAAATAATTTCTTCTTAATATCTAGTTTACATCTAACCTCTTCCAGTTTAAAACCATTTCCCCTCATCCTTTTGCTACTTGCCCTTCTAAAAAGTCCCTCCCCAGCTTTCCCCTT